>CAWUFW010000878.1:2400000-3000000 GCA_963921515.1 Calotriton arnoldi | reverse complement strand
GGGGAACGCGGGGTGAGTGGAAATTTGTGGATCCACGCAGATTCCAGAACTTTCCACCACAGAAATGTGGGGAAAATGTGGTTTTTTTGACAATTGTTTATGTTTGCAAGGGATTCTGGGTAACAGAACCTGGTGGGAGGCAGTCAAGTCACCCCATCCTGGATTTCCCTGGGTGTCTAGTTTTCAAAAATGTATAGGTTTGCTAAGTTTCCCTAGGTGCCGGCAGAGCTAGGGTTCAAAACTACAGCTAGGCACTTTGCCAAAAAAGGGTCATTTTTCACTGCGAAATTGAGGTGTGACCGCGTTGCGTTTTGCGCCGTTTCCTGTCGTAGGCACTAGGCCGACCCACACAAGTGAGGTACCATTTTTCTCGTAAGACTTTGGGGAACGCGGGGTGGGTGGAAATTTGTGGATCCACGCAGATTCCAGAACTTTCCACCACAGAAATATGTGGAAAATGTGTTTTTTTGGACAATGTTTTATGTTTGCAAGGGATTCTGGGTAACAGAACCTGGTGGGAGGCAGTCAAGTCACCCATCCTGGATTCCCCTGGGTGTCTAGTTTTCAAAAATGTATAGGTTTGCTAGGTTTCCCTAGGTGCCGGCAGAGCTAGGGTTCAAAAACTACAGCTAGGCACTTTGCCAAAAAAGGGTCATTTTTCACTGCGAAATTGAGGTGTGACCACGTTGCGTTTTGCACCGTTTCCTGTCGCAGGCACTAGGCCGACCCACACAAGTGAGGTACCATTTTTCTCGTAAGACTTTGGGGGACGCGGGGTGGGTGGAAATTTGTGGATCCACGCAGATTCCAGAACTTTCCACCACAGAAATGTGGGTAAAATGTGGTTTTTTTGACAATTTTTTATGTTTGCAAGGGATTCTGGGTAACAGAACCTGGTGGGAGGCAGTCAAGTCACCCCATCCTGGATTCCCCTGGGTTTCTAGTTTTCAAAAATGTATAGGTTTGCTAGGTTTCCCTAGGTGCCGGCAGAGCTAGGGTTCAAAAACTACAGCTAGGCACTTTGCCAAAAAAGGGTCATTTTTCACTGCGAAATTGAGGTGTGACCACGTTGCGTTTTGCGCCGTTTCCTGTCGCAGGCACTAGGCCGACCCACACAAGTGAGGTACCATTTTTCTCGTAAGACTTTGGGGAACGCGGGGTGGGTGGAAATTTGTGGATCCACGCAGATTCCAGAACTTTCCACCACAGAAATGTGGGGAAAATGTGTTTTTTTGGACAATTATTTATGTTTGCAAGGGATTCTGGGTAACAGAACCTGGTGGGAGGCAGTCAAGTCACCCCATCCTGGATTCCCCTGGGTGTCTAGTTTTCAAAAATGTATAGGTTTGCTAGGTTTCCCTAGGTGCCGGCAGAGGTAGGGTTCAAAAACTACAGCTAGGCACTTTGCCAAAAAAGGGTCATTTTTCACTGCGAAATTGAGGTGTGACCGCGTTGCGTTTTGCGCCGTTTCCTGTCGCAGGCACTAGGCCGACCCACACAAGTGAGGTACCATTTTTCTCGTAAGACTTTGGGGAACGCGAGGTGGGTGGAAATTTGTGGATCCACACAGATTCCAGAACTTTCCACCACAGAAATGTGGGGAAAATGTGGTTGTTTTGACAATTCTTTATGTTTGCAAGGGATTCTGGGTAACAGAACCTGGTGGGAGGCAGTCAAGTCACCCCATCCTGGATTCCCCTGGGTGTCTAGTTTTCAAAAATGTATAGGTTTGCTAGGTTTCCCTAGGTGCCGGCAGAGCTAGGGTTCAAAAACTACAGCTAGGCACTTTGCCAAAAAAGGGTCATTTTTCACTGCGAAATTGAGGTGTGACCACGTTGCGTTTTGCGCCGTTTCCTGTCGCAGGCACTAGGCCGACCCACACAAGTGAGGTACCATTTTTCTCGTAAGACTTTGGGGAACGCGGGGTGGGTGGAAATTTGTGGATCCACGCAGATTCCAGAACTTTCCACCACAGAAATGTGGGGAAAATGTGGTTTTTTTGACAATTTTTTATGTTTGCAAGGGATTCTGGGTAACAGAACCTGGTGGGAGGCAGTCAAGTCACCCCATCCTGGATTCCCCTGGGTGTCTAGTTTTCAAAAATGTATAGGTTTGCTAGGTTTCCCTAGGTGCCGGCAGAGCTAGGGTTCAAAAACTACACCTAGGCACTTTGCAAAAAAAGGGTAATTTTTCATTGTGAAAATGTGGTACGTCCACGTTGCATTTTGAGCCATTTCCTGTTGTGGGCACAAGGGCTACCCACACAAGTGAGGTACCATTTTTATCGGGAGACTTAGGGTAACACAGAATTGTAGAGCAACTGTTATTACCTATTGACTTTCGATGCATTTCTGCCTTCCAAATGAAAGACAATGTGTAAAAAATAAGTCATTTTGAAAAATGACCTATAATTCTCATGCTAGTATGGGTACTCCCAATTTCGGAAGTGTGCAAATATCTACTGTTTCTAAAATCTACATTTTGTTCCCATTTCAGAAATACATAGGTGTCTTTCATAACAATTTTTCCATGTATACATTTTCCCAAAATAATTGCTATATACCCGGTACTTAAAAAAAAATCATTGCAAGATGTTGCTCAATTATTGGCTCTGGGTTCGTCGGGTTCTTGGTGAACCTACAAGTCCTATATATCCCCACAACCAGAAAGGTCCAGCGGATATAACGGTATATTGCCTTCAAATAGCTGTCATAATTAGAAGAAGTTACAGGTGAAAACGTTGACACAAATGGCTGTTTTTTTCAACTAATTTTCAATTTTTCCTTTATTTAACTGTTAGTTTCTATAAGGAAAACTTTAAGGATCTACACAAATGACCCCTTGCTGAATTCAGAATTTTGTCTACTTTACATAAATGTATGGTTTTCCAGGATCCATTATTGGTTTCATACCCATTTCTACCATTAACTGGAAGGAGGTTGAAAGCACAAAAAATAGCAAAAATAGGCTATGTCCCAGAAAAATGCCAAAACTGTGTAAAAAAGTAGGTTTTCTGACAAAAGTCTGCTTGTCCCTGAAATCTGGGAAGATGGTGATTTCATCCCCACAACCCCTTTTTGATGCCATTTGCAGGGAAAAATCAAGACGCTTTCATCTGTAGCCCTTTTTTGCCTTTTTCCCAAAAAATCCAAAATTTAGCTGTATTTTGACTAATTTCTGGGTCCCCTCCAGGGGAATCCACAAACCCTGGGTACCTTTACAATCCCCATGATGTTAGAAAAAAAGGACGCAAATTTGGCATGGATACCTTATGTGGTCAAAAAGTTACAGGGGCCTAAGCGCGCACTACCCCAAATAGCCAAAAAAAGGCTTAGCACAGGAGGGGAAAAGGCCTAGCAGCGAAGGGGTTAAGGCAGAACATTCGTCTTCAGTAAGTATGCGGTTACTCAAATTGACCACTAAGTCATTCTCTCGGTGCTCGGACCTGCTTGAGGTGCCTTCTTGGAACTGCGCGTGTTCGGTGGAGGCGGCGGTAGATTCCAACTCACTTGTGTTGGTGGGCCTCTCCTTCTTCCTCTTCCGCGTCCAGGGCCTCGTCCTAAAAAAGGTTGGTCAAAAAACTGTGGTTGTGGTTGGTATGGTGGCATAGGCTGTGAAAATGGTTGGTAAGGAAAACCCCACGGGGTTGGTTGCCACCAATGCCCGTATTGAGGAACTTGTCCGCCCGTTCTATTTCGACGTTTGTAATTTTGGCCCCTACCTCTGTTTTGCTGGGCACCATTTGTAGAAGAGTCTGAATCACTCGACCCCTCTTCTGTACCAGATGAGGAATAATTTGAGCCATATCTTCTTCCTTTTCTATTGAATTCAGGTGGTGTGTAATTTTCACTCGTATAGGGATATACCTTCTCTAGTGAAAACCGTGCTAAATCTTTTTTATATTTTTCAATCTTTGTCATAAGAATGTTGTCCTTGTGTTCTTTATTTGATCTGTTGGTTTCGTCTAAATTTCTTTTGAACAGGGTACTAGAAATGGTCGTCTTGATCTGACCCTCTAGAATTTGAATTTCTATAAGGATTGCGTCTGCCACACGCTTGGCCGTAGTAATGATTAGAATCAACCAATCGCGTGTGCAACGCCACGCGATTAGTGACCAATCCTTTAGAAATGTTTTATCCTGTAGAAACAAGATTTAGCACGGTTTTCACTAGAGAAGGTATATCCCTATACGAGTGAAAATTACACACCACCTGAATTCAATAGAAAAGGAAGAAGATATGGCTCAAATTATTCCTCATCTGGTACAGAAGAGGGGTCGAGTGATTCAGACTCTTCTACAAATGGTGCCCAGCAAAACAGAGTAACCGCATACTTACTGAAGACGAATGTTCTGCCTTAAATAGAGGCCTGGGCTTTGTTCCGACTCATGTGGGTGATGCTTTCCAAACAAGATGCGAATTGGCTCAATTTTTTAGAAAAATTCGTTTACATTTCTTCTTCAAATCTAAGGATACTGAATCACAACTTGTATGTGCAGATACGTCGATGGAAAATACTGGTCTAAAACATCGTTCCACTTTCAATCCACCAACACAGCTTATGCCTGAACAAGTGTTGACTTTCGAAAAAGCAGTTCTTTGTGATGTCATGGCTTTGAGTGTAAATAAAAATAACACATATCAGAATTTTCCTAATGCCGAGAAGAAGGCTGTTCAAACCTTATCTGATGATGCCACAATAACCATTAAACCTGCAGATAAAGGTGGGGCCATTGTTATTCTGGACACAGCAACTTATCGTGCGGAATGTCTGAGACAGTTGGGCGATAGGAACAGTTATCGCCCATTGAAGATGGATCCCACTTCGAGAATAAGTAAAGAGATCACGGACATGGTTGAAGAGGCTAAACTTGAACAATGGATTACCCCTCAAGAAGCTAGTTTTCTCGTTACAGTGCATCCAGTTATGCCATACTTCTATGTTTTGCCTAAAATCCACAAAACCCAAAGACCACCGCCGGGTCGTCCAATTATATCTGGGATAGGGTCACTGCTGGAGCCCTTATCAACTTTTGTGGATTATTTCCTTAAACCATTGGTCAAGGAGATGCCAACTTACCTTCAAGATACTTCTGATTTATTGAGGCTGTTACCTGATATACCCTTTGATGTAACTACTGACTTCATAATATCCTTAGATGTGGAGTCTCTTTACACCTGCATCCCCCAGGATGAGACACTGGATGCAGTTCGGATACTTCTAGATCGTAAGGAAATGGATACCATCACTCCGGTACATTTCATAATGGAATGTGCCAGGATTGCTATGAAAGAGAACTTCTTTAAGTTCGAAGATACCATCTATCTCCATCTATCTCCAGACGTCGGGAACATCGATGGGCAGTGTTTTCGCGCCCAGTCTGGCGAATCTGTATGTCCATCTATTTGAAGAAGAACTCGTTTTGACTGAAGAGAACCCTTTCCGTGACCGGATTATTATTTGGAAACGCTATATAGATGACATTTTTGTCATCTGGCGAGGGGATGTGGCGACTATCCTCGAGTTCCATTCTTGGTTAAACAGTCAGAATGGTTACTTGAAATTCACTGTGGAATACAGTAAGGAGTGCCTCCCTTTTTTAGATCTTTGCATTTATCCGGCCAATGTGGGCCTGGGGAGTGAACTATATAAGAAACCCATGGCCAGAAATTCTTTGTTAACCTTTGAGAGTTATCACCCCAGGTCTCTTCGAGAAAACTTGCCAGTGGGACAGTTTTTGCGTATACGCAGGAACTGTTCAGATAAAGACAGATTTCAGTATCATGCTAAACGGCTATCTGAACAATTACGAGAGAGACATTATCCTAAACATCTGGTCCACAAAGCACTCAAGAGAGCTTCCAACAACAACCGTGATGCTCTCTTAGAACCACCAGTGATCAAACCTCCTATGGCACGTTTGACTTTTGTTAACACCTTTAGTACACTTTCGAATAGCATTCAGAAAAGTGTAAAGAAAAATTGGCGTATTTTGAATGTAGGAAGTGAGAATATTCCGCCCCCCCTTTTCTCATTCAAAAGGAGTTCCAATCTTCGTGATAATTTGGTCAATACTAGACCCAGAACACAATCACAAAATCAAGTGAATACCTTGTGGAACATGCCAGCGGTTCAAGGACATTTTCCTTGTGGCTCATGTACTGCATGTGCCCAAACAGAACATTCAGTCATAGTTGACATTGGCACATCGAAACCATGGGTACAAATGAAACACACGAATTGTAACACCGATAAAGTTATATATCTGATAACTTGCCCATGTTCCCTTCGTTATGTAGGGATGACCACACGCAAAGTCAAATTAAGGATAAATGAGCACAAAAGCACGATCAGATGCAATAGACAAGCAACTAGACTAACTGATCATTTTTTGACACATCAACATCGTGCAGAAGAGATGAAATGGACGGTGTTAGAACAACCATTTATCCCTACACATGTGTCTGATATCTCAAAATTTTTGTTTAGAAAAGAACAGAAATGGGTTTTTAAATTGAAAAGTGACACCATGGGGCTCAATGATGAAATTCCATGGACTCTGCTATAGGCTTTATATGGGTTATGGTAGTTGCCACCTTTTGATGTCATTCATGTAATCAATTACCTTTCTCCATTACAAGAGATCTAATTGATTCTCTGTCTGCTTACTATCTAGAATTAATGTATATTGTTTAGACCCCCCTTTTTATTCATAATGGGACAATAGCAATTCTGAGTATTTGCGTGGCATCGTATACACTGTATTCAGTTTGTGCTTTGTTGTGCCATTAACGCATTATTTGTGGCCAGAATTGACACTTGTGATAAAAATACGCTGGGAACTATAAGTCCCAACTCTTATCCCATTGTTGGCAGTTTATCTTTGTCGCAGCTAGGCGCATGCGCAGTGACATCATTAGATATGCGCTGTATGTTCACTTATATCTATCGGACCTTCAATTGCTACTGATTATAAATGCTAAATGGGATAATTAATCCGAGTGTTTGTATGGCATTGTATGCACTGTATTCAGTTTGTGCTTTGTTGTGCCAAAAACGCATTATTTGTGGACATAATTGACATTTGCGATAAAAACACGCTGGGAACTACAAATCCCAGCGTTTATCTTACTGTTGGTAGTTTACCTTTATCGTAACAAGGCGCATGCGCGGTGACATCACCAGATATGCGCCGAGTGTCCACTCGTACACACCGGATTTCAATTGCCACTATTTAAACGCGCTTTTCCTGTCCGCGGATTGCCTCCGATCCAGCTCTCGACCTGACAGAGGTACCGACGGACAGGTAGGCGCGTGTGCTTTGCGGTGTGTGTATGTTAAATGACACTGTCTTTTATGAGTTTTTCGAGTATTTTGGGCAGTGTATAATAGATCAGTTGACTCTAGTCCGAATACTCTGGGATATTGCATCGCGGTATAGGTGCATTTACCTTTCTCTTTTTTTGACATGAAAACTTAGAATAATGTTGCCATCAGATACATTCTTTTTTTAACAAATCTTAATGTCCTTTGGGTGTTCGCCTTATTTTGATTTGTTGAGCTTCATGTCCGGGTCATGTCTGGTTTACCAGCATTTATCAAGCACTCTTCAATATGTTTTTTGCCAAACTTTGAAGAAGTGTTATGAAATATGTTCGTAGATGTTTGTTAAGCCATATGTTCAGCCTCTCTATTCCATATGCAGTATTTTGCCAGATAGCCATGTGGAGATCTGCTTGGTTTTATATGGCATTTTATTTTCTCTATCAGAGCGGGGCCTCAATTCCTGAGCTGGTGCCAGGTGAGGTGAGGACTACACCCATCAAATTACGGGTGAGCCTATTGAATTTTGCATTGCCATTTGGTGATGTTATATAGATAAATCTTCTATTAATTTGTCACTAAAATTAGTTTGACAATTTTTTGCGGTATATAATGGGGTAGTACACTGAAGTATGTGTTTCTATTTTCAATCAATATTGCCAGTATGCATTTAAATTGGAATAACTGTAGGACATTATTATTTTTCCTGTTTTGTTTCCTGCAGGTGCAGCCAGGTCCCTGTGTTCTTCTCTAGAATAGATATGAAGACATAGGTGAACGTAGGTTGTTTTCATTCCAATCAATTGTTCTTTCTAAACAATTTTACACTGTTTTACAGTAGCGTTTTTATTTATTTAGGTCCTGAAGAAAGCCGTGATCACAATTTTTGATCTTGTAGGCTGAAACATGTAGACCTTTTCTTGGACAAATGCAGTTATATGTCATAAGCTGCATACGCACTGTTTTTAGTTATTTGACACCAGTAAAGGCCATAATAAAGTTTTTCTTCCTGGTAGTCAATTTTAGATCACTTTTTCTCACTGTTTCTTACACGCACTGTAACCATCACCCCCATTAACAAACTTGAGCTTCACATCATTTGGATTTAGTAAATCCTAGGCCTACCCATTTAAAACATCCCTGTGCTCCTCCCTCCTAGCGAGGGGGTTGTAGCCCTTCGCTGCACTAGGTATTGCGGCCAAGAGGAGGTCCCAGATGATGAAGCATGCCACTTCGGTGGGTGATGGGATTCCGTCCTCTATAAAGGACTTCTCATAGGAGAGTTGTTAATACTGGCATTCACATACATTTTGTTTACCCCTTTATTTGCAATTTCTTTTGACCCCCTGATTCTGTTTGTATTTTCCAGTATATTAATTATCCAATTGTCAGTCTGCCCCCAGAGAGACCCAAGTTACATACATTATGTTCTGTTGTACCGGGCTTTGAAAAATAGCAAATAAAATTAAAGTCGTAATGAATTAAGAGAAAAAAAATGATACTGTATTGCCAAATTGGGAGTTGCATCTCTGCATTCCTCTTGGACTGATCGTCCGTCAATCCAGGGTGCCTGGCGAATGCGGTTTGGTAAGGTAAGTGTGAGTTGTTTGTCCAGTATGGCGCAGGGTAAAGGGCCTGTAGATGGAAAAACAAAATAGAATATTGAAAAATCAAGGAGAAAAGTTAAACTGCAAATGGAGTGCAACAAGAAGACTTTCAGAGGCAGCATGGCTAAATAATGTCTGTTTCTGGCAGTTACCTCCAACAACAGGCCCCCCACACAACCTCCACTTAGCTTTGAATTTGAGCCAGACAGCACTGAGTACACACACAAACACATACAGCAACATAGTATTTTCCAAATGAAGTAAAAAATCAATGCACTGCTGTCAGTCACACCACACTCGTCATCACCACCACCACCACTACACAGACATGTAGGTCTGGTCTGGTGTTGTTGTGTACCTGCTTTAGGCCATTTCAAAGACATCATCATCCAAATCGGCTGGTTTCAGTGAATTTGAAAAATTCCATCTACTTCTGGTGGCATTTCTCGAAGTAGTCACGCTCACGCCCAAGCCCTGAGTCATTCCATCAATCATCTCTGATCCTCCTGACTCTGACTCGGAGTATGGTGTCCAACTCCATACCAACAGTGTCCCGAGTGAGTCCAGACTCGTCCCGACTCAAAATGCAATGGATCAGCCTGTAGTAGTACAATTTTGTTATTGAACAAAAAAAAGGGAAAGATTGACTTGAGTCACTTTTTTTAGAATAGTATTCATTCACAACAAACAACAATCACTCAGCGTGCAATGCATGCCATCATTTATCTGTTCTTCCGGGGCAGTCCCTCTAGGCTAGGAAAGGATAGATAGATGGTCAGGGCCCAGGGTTGAAAGCAGGCACACATTTGTTTGCATTCTCCATCCAATGTCTGGCTTGAGGGAAATGGCTTTAGGGCAATCGGGAGTCGGGACTTACTTCTTCACTGACTGCACACAGTTGCAACTCCAATCCGGCAATAAAAGAGTAAGACAGTGGGGATGGATTTGTGAACCAGACAGACACACACAAATAATAAAGTAAATAATGTTCCTTAGCTATATCTTTTTTTTTTTTTTTGGGGGCATCAAACAAAGAAAGAAAGTAACTAGAAAGCCTAGTTGTCAGGGAAGTAGAGCTTGTCCTCAAACTCTGGTGGTTCACCCAGAAGTAGGTCACCTAACACACTACTTCTATGACCTGAGTCGCTGTCATCATCTTCCTGCTGTGGTACTTCAGATATGGTGTAATCCAGTGGTATAAAGTGCTGATTCATTTTGATCATGGTTAACCTCTCCACGTTTTGGGGTGAGAGACTGGTCCTTCTCACTGTCAGAACGGCACCAGCAGCACTGAAAACACACTCAGCAAAGACACTTGCTATGGGGCAAGCCAGATAGTTTATCGCCAGCCTGCTGAGCACTGGCCATTGGCACCTTTTCCCATACCAATGCAGCAATGGGCTTTGGTCAAAGTAGACCTCTGTTGGGTCATCCAGCTAGGCCTGGACCATCCGCTCAATGGTCATGGGTGCTCCGCTTTGCTCAGCCTCTTTTGCCTTTGCCTCAGCACTGGATTTAAGCCCTGCCAGTAGAAACCATTCCTTTGCCGATTTTGGGGCTGATGCTCCTGTTCTTGTTGTTGTTGATGTTGTTCTTGCTGTTGTTGGTGGTTTTGGTTGCTGTGAGCCAACCGCACTTCCCTCAGGCTCTGAAGTTGAACTTGAAGGCAGCCCTGCAGTACTTGTTGTGCCCTGGAGGAGCTGGCCTCTAATTCCCGGCCGTTCTTTTTCTAGCTGACTGGCTTGCACAGGTATCCAAGTTTTGTAGTTGGCAACATCCCCGTCTGAAAAAGGAATAAAACTGTCTAGTAATGGTTTGTACCATGGATCAAGAATTGTGGCACAAATGTAATGGTTGGATGACACGATGCCTCTTTGCACCCTTGTATTTTCAGATAAGTGAAGGATTAGGCTCTCCACCAACTCATATGCTTCTTTTTTTCCCTCCACACCTGCGTGCATTGCAGACATCTCCTTTAGCTGTTCCTGTAGCATGTGCAACAATGGGATAGCCCAGGGTACAGTCCTCCTTGCTGACTTCACGTGTGAAGACCTCGAAAGGAAGCAGCATCTCTGTGAGGCATTTAACTAGGCCCCATTGGTCCATCTCAATGATAATGCCTTTCACAGTTGCACCCCCTCTTTGCATGACATATTCATTGATTGGTCTGTACTGCTCTAACAGACGTTCAAGCACGTAATAAGTTGAGTTCCAACGTGTTGGCACCTCCTGGATGAGTGCTTTAACTGGCATTCTATTATCACGTTGAATGATCCTCAGCTGCTTCCGGGCTTTAAAAGAATGGCTGAAATGTGTGCAGATTCCTCTGCAGGTGGTCAGTAAGTTGCTGACTCGGTCTTCTTTTTTCAGAAAGTCTTGAACAATTATGTTAATGCAGTGCGCCAAACACAGAACCCTGAAATAGCCACCATCGGCCATGGCCTTAACTATATTACTGCCATTGTCTGTGGCAACAAAACCAATGTTAAGCCCTGTTAGTCGCAGCCATTCAAAGACCTTAGTGTTAAAGTCTTCCAAAATGTTTGCAGCAGTATGAGATTTCTCCATGGCGAACATGGTTACTGTAGCATGCGTCCGACCGCCATTAAAAATGTCAGCAGTGTAAACACCAGCAGATATCTTTTCTCTAACGCCCACAAAAGAGATCCAGTGTGCAGTGATGCACATGAAATCAGAGGCTTGGCAACTGGTCCACATGTCTGTCGTCAGGTGGATAATGTGAACAGCACTCTGTCGCAAAGCTTGTCCAAGCAATTCCAGCACATCGTGATGTAGTGCTAGAATAGCAACTCTGGCAAAATAGGACCAGCTGGGAACCTTCCATTTCGGGCAGATGGCTGCCACAAATTCAAGAAAACCCACCCCTTCCACAAAAGAAAAAGGGAGGAGGTCCAGCACTAACATTTTAGCCAGCTTCGCGTTGTACGAACGTGCCGTTGGGTGGTTGCGTTCCTACTGCCCTTCCGGCCTAAACATGCTGAGAATGGTAGCCTGGATTTTTTTTTTTCTAGTGCCAGTGATGCAAGTGACTTCTTGAGACCAGATATTGTTAGGCTCAATGCATGTTTTTTCGTTGCGGTACTCTCTTGCCTTGGACCCCTTGGTGTCTCAACCTGACTCTTGTGCCATTGCGATGTTGCTGATGATTATGTAGGCGATACCACTGCACTGCTGGGGACAGGGCTGCTTTGTGTACTGGAGAAAATGTCTCCCTCTTCTTCACCTTCCACCGTGATCGAATATTCATCCTCTCCATCAACAACACTTGCAGTTTTTTGGCCGCTAAGGTGCGCCTCCCACTAGATCAAGTGGTGTTGTCTCAGATGGGTTGTTTGGTCTCCGGTACCATAGTTTGTACCAAGCTTACCCCAACTGACACCTACTCCACAAATAGAGCATATAGCAATGTTCACCTCCTTCTGGCTAACCAAAAAGAAGTCCCAAACTTGGGAGGTCAACTTTCTGACGCTGCTGCTGCCACTTGCAATGTAGGATGAACTGGTAGGTGGGCGTGACGTTTGACTCTCTGCAGTACCAACTTCTACTGAGGTGGTTGTGGTGGATGTGGGTCGCTGCCGGCACTTTGTAAATATGGCAGCTGGAGGTGGTGTTGGTGGTATCTATGTTGGTGGTATCCGTGCCACATCCCTCACAGCATTTTGGGATGTGGTAATGTCGGTCTCTACTGGGGCAAGGCTAACGTCCATGATGACTGGCTCGTCATCATCCTCCTCTTCTACATCTACCTTCATTACTCTAAGGATTTTTGGAACCTTCCTTTTCCCTAGCCTTGTCTCGTGGGTGTGGCGTATCTCACTCTCAGACTGAGGCGGGATCCAAGTGGTGTCTAGATCATCAGAAGGGGGGCTTGGAGAAGAAGTTGATAGACTAACCCTCCTTTCCTTGCTGGGGATCTGGAAGTTAATGGATCTTCTGAAAGAGTGGCTTGCTCTTCTTCCTCAGCAGGAAGCTCGATCTTCTGAACTGCCCCTACTTTGGGAGGAACTAATACTATTGGTGGTGGTTGCGGCTGTTGTTGCCCACTTATCTGAGTTTCCTGCATTTATTGGGTACTACTTTGTGATAACGATAAGTCAATTTCAACATCACTGCTTGTCGGCGTTGTTGTGATTAGACTGGCTGCCTCTGCGACAGACATGGGCTTGGGCCTAGGTTGGTGGGGTGGGTTCACTGATGCGGGGGTACAGCTCCCAGCTTGCTCCCTGGACACCTCTGCTTCAGGCGCAATGTTTGGTTTCCCAAAAAAGGTCTTAGGCAACATTCTGGTGGTGTTAAGTGGCAGTGCCTTCTTCTTTTCCCTGGCAACTTTGACTTTCTTGGTACTAGTACCTTTCTTTGGGGCCATCTTGAAGCTGTCAGTTAGCACGCAGCAGCACTTGTCTAAGATTCACAAGTTGAAGAGATGTCTGTGGTCACACGTCATGAGACGTCGTGCGCAGGGCGCAGGCCTTCTGTCTGGCAGTATAATGGGTGATGTTGTCTCCTCCTCTTGTGCACCTAAAAGCAAACAAGCAAGAAGAACATCAGTGAAACGTGGCATTGTTGTAGTTCAATAATTACTAGTACAAACAAATATAATATATATAATTTAGTGTGTGGTCACAATTGTTAGTGTTACCTCAGTTATTAAAAAAATTAAGAATACAGTGTAACTATTTGTGAGACTTTGACAACAAGGGCTTTCATGGTGTACTGTACAGTACAGTACACTCAGGAAGGATAGTAAAGAAGAGGAACAACAACAAAAATACATTTGTAACGGTTTGACATTGTGCATCACGTGGGATGCGGCACTCGGGATCTGCAGCTGACAAATGACAATTGAATGGAACAATCCCTAGACAATGAATACTATTGTGCATGTCATATAGCAGACATGGGGTTAATGTTAATTGTTCATTGATGCCAAACCATATTACTTTGAAACTGAAAAAAAAATGTGAAAAAGAAATTGAGAAAAAAAAAAAATTAGAAAAATTGAAGAAAATATAAAAAAGAAAAAAAAATGGAAAAATGAAAACATTAAAATGATTTTTTTAAATAAACGAAAACAAAAAATTAAAAGAAATTACAAAAAAATAATTACAAATAATAAAAAAAAAAAAAAAATCATCTGATTATTAATTTATTAAGCTGCTATTATCTCATTGATCAACCATCCATGCAAGCATATGGCAAAGGGTCACACTGGCTGAACGCACAAAATGGCTGCCAGCCACATGTCCAGGCCACAACAAAAAGCAATAAGTCAAGGGGAACAAAGGGAAGACATGCAGGCCAATGGCAAGAGCACACTGACTGCCTTCACAAAATGGATGCCAGCCACTCACAACAACAACAAGCAGGAGGACTGGAAAACAATGAACACAAGCAGGCCTAAGGAGGACACAGACTTTACAAAATGGCCCCCGCCACATGGGGAACCAAGGCAAATGCATTGCTGGCCTACTTGCAAATACACTCACACACTGGCCAGACAAAGGAGACATATTTTGTATTTTAATCCAATGCCATCCATGGCCAAAATGATGTTTAAATTCAACAGACACCACAGAAACAGTTGTTTCATGCACTCATGAGTAGCTCTGGGTCTATTGGCTGGAAAACCCATTGTCAGATTAGGCCACAAAGTGAATCAATTCAAATCAATATTGCAAATTTATTAAAAACATTGAGAAAAAGTAGTGAACTGTGCTACATTTTTGCTGAATAAAAGAAGAAAAAATTGCAAGCAAAACAACAACCAGCAAGAAGACATGGCCACCACAAAGAAGGCATGCAGGTCTATGGCAGAAGCACACTGGCTGCCCTCACAAAATGGCCGCCAGCCACATGGCCAGGCCACAACAAGAAGCCATACGCCTACAAAGGGAAGACAATGCAGGCCTATAGCAAAAACACACTGGCTGCCTTCACAAAATGGCCGCCAGCCACATGATCAGGCCACCACAACAAGAAGCAATAAGCCAAGAGGAACAAAGGGAAGACATTTAGGCCTATGGCAAAAGCCCACCGACTGCAAAATGGCTACCAGCCACATGGTCCAACAACTAGCATGAGGCCTGGAAAACAATGAACACAAGCATGCCTATGAACACAGACTTTACAAAATGGCCCCTGGCCACATGGGGAGCCAAGGCAAATGCTGCTGCCTACTATTACAAACACACTCACACACTGGCCAGACAAAGGAGGCATGCTATACAACATATCTTTAATGCAACAATGCCAAAACCGAAAATCCACAGGGTTAAAAAGGTTTGCAAGTTACAACCACACACATCCAACAAAGGCATTAACACACATGAAAAAAAAAGTGAAATACCACAAAAAAACATTTTGTATTTCAATCCAATGCCATCCATGCCCTAAATTATGTTTTAATTCAACAGACACACAGGAACAGTTGTTTCATACACCCATGAGTAGCTCTGGGCCTACTGGCTGAGAAAGGCCTATTTGCAGACTACTGGGCTAAATAGTGAATTAAATATTGCAAATTGATTTCAAAACATGGAGAAAATGTAGTGAACTGTGCAACATGTTTCCTTTATAAAAGAAATAAAATTGTTTACAAAGAGACAACTAGGCCCCTACTGAAACTACAGGCCACCCACCTCAATACATTTTAAAAAATCGATGAAAAGTACAAATAAATCTAGGTGCATGGCCTCTAACAAACAAACAACACCAGTTTTGCAACTTTCTTGTGAAATCTCAAATTCAAAGTCCTAAAATCCAATGATATATTATGCAGCAGACACAGAGTGACCCTTCAGCTCCAAATCCAAATGAAAAGTGACCAGGAGATGGACAAAGCACTGGGAGGAGCCTGCTGAACAGGAAGTTGGAGGCTCTGGGGCACTTCCTTCCTCTTGAAAAAAAAAAGTAAAAAAGAAAAAGGACTCCTTGCACAATAAAGTATAGCCAAATGTTAATTTGAGGATTTTTTTTTTACTCCAAATCGTCATTTTGAGAAGGCTGCTTGGGGAGAGAACCTTCTCCAGGTTGGAGTCGCGGTTGATCCTGCGCGTTCAGGATCGCGTTCTTCACAAACCCCCCCCACCCGCCAGAAGTCCGCTGGCGCGCTCGAATGACGTGTTGGTGACCGCAAGGTCTTGCGGGACCATGCTGCCACCTAGCAAATCTCGTGGCGCTTGCGAATGGCACGGAAATCTCATTGGCGATCGCGGGCACCAGGTAAGTCACTCCAGTGCATGCAAAAGTGCATTTTGGGTGCGCCAACACAAAAAAACTCGGTTCCGTTGCAGAGTGCAGAGTTTTTTGGCACCTCCGCATTCTACACAGAACGTGGAGTTGCCAAAACTCCGCAAGCAGAGCGGAGTTTTACGCCCAGGGTTAATTGAAACTTCCTCATATGCTCACTGTCAGAATAGTCTCATGAAAGCTGTACTTAAGAAGCTTCGCTATGTATCACATGTAGCACAGAAAAGTAGATTGGAGCCAATCTGGCCCAAATATTCACAGCAAAATGAATCAGCTAGGCCTAGGGGCATCCCCAGTCCAGATTGGTACTGGTGAGAACACCATTCTTACATTGCAAACCTAAAAGCCAAAATACTTTTGAAGGTTGTTGAGGCTCAGGGAATCCCAATTACATGAACAGGTGGTATAACCTGTGTCCTAATGGAAAGGCACATCAAGGCACCTTTTTGTCTCACAAACAGAAATTCCATTGTATGACTGAGTGTAGACACTCACATATGATCACTACATTTCTGCATGTCATTCCCTGATGCATGTCACCAGTTAGTTAATGAGCCTTGACAAATCAACATGTGCAATTCACATAACTGAATACTCTCACGTCAATGGCATGGAAATTCACATTGTGAGAAATCACTGTAAGTCTATCTGTCATGTTGTTCATTGCTTCGTCAATTGTACCTGCCTAATGACATTGAGTAATGTCTTAGGGTATGTGTGACCCACCCACCAATGTCTACACACTCCTGTATTGTATACCCATCACAAATAACTATTGGCAAATACAGATTGGCCTACACACACATTTGTGATGGAATCAGACTTCAGCCTATGAAGACAAGTAGAACATGTATGAAACAGCAGTGCAGATGATACTACAACAGGCAAAGGTACAAATGACAACATGTAGACAGTGATACAGATACAGGGGAGAGGAGTTGGCCTAACGGCTAGGGCGTCCGACCTCGAACCTGGGGAACTGGGTTCGAGTCTCGGCAATGACGCTGAACAGCCTGTGATTCTGGGCAAATCACTTAATCTCCCTGTGCCTAACAAAAATGAATGTGTGTCCTAATGTAACATAACTGGTGCTATGTAAAGCGCTCTGATACCCGATTCGGGTCAAGTTCGCGCTATATAAAACTCTGCAAAAAAAAAAAAAAAGATGGCATCAGTGATGTTTGTTAGTTCATGTCACAGTACATTCTCCACTTACCAAGGGGAAGTATTGCTCAGTCACTGCATTCAAAGTGCACTGCATGCTATGTCACATGTACACTGCAGAGAGGGATCATCACATGAGACACAGTAGTGAGAGATCATCACTCCTGACACACTGAAGACAAGTGGCCTGTTTGATACAATTGTCACCCACAATATAAAACAACATGAGTTGATTAATCACTTTACTCAGCCATGTGTCTGCTCAAGACAGTAAATTGGTAGTGGACAGGACTCTGCTATGTTCCTGATCAGAAAGACAATAGGCAAAGCACATCAGCATGCACCTACTACCAGACCTACACAAACAATAACTCTTCTTATGTGTCGCACGACCCACCCTCAATAATGATGGAGAAATGCCTGACTGTAACACACACAGTTGGCAATGTAACATGTATGTCTCTGGCCAGGACTCACCCCCTTGTCGCTGCTGTTGGGCCCTCAACTGGCCATCAAGATCCAGGTAGGCCACTGCCAGTGTGTGAGCCATTAGGGGGTCAGGGTCCAGCGTGTGCTCTGTCCACGTTGGGAGGACAGGCTGGGCTGGAGCTCCGTGATCCTCCAGGTCCAGCGGCTTAGGTCCTCCCACCTCTTACGGCAATGGACGCTACGTCGACGATAGAGCCCCTAATGGACCCCTAAATGGATTGCTTCTGATGGGCGTTGACCTGTATGGTTGCAATAGAAGAAGAAACAGATTACAAAAGGCAAGGTTTAGGATATCTCTTTGGTTGACACACATGTTGTATACACCTAGCACAAGCATCAATCAACAATCAACACACTACATGTGTCATTCTCACATGATAAGTGTAGGAGGCTGGCTTAGAATATGGTGCACCCTTATTTAAGTGAAGCACCTTGCACTAATCCAGACAACCCAAATGGTGATTTTAGTGGTCTTAGACAACCACAGAAAGCTCTCTAAGTGGTAGCTGTGGAGAGCAGCCTTCAGGCTTAGTCCAGAAGAAGTGTTAAGCAGCTTGTTTTACCAGACCTAATCATGTAGTGTAGGTTAAACGAAAAAGAACCACACAGTGTAGTTATAAAAATATATCTATTTATTACACAACACTCACTAACACATTGGTATATCTCCTACCCGGATATTTCAAAACAAATCCACACAACCCTTCAATTGTAAACAAGTAAGTAAGCACAATACACAGAGGTCTCCAGGGGGAAACCAAACCATATAATAAGAAAGTGGAATGCGAACTGCGACCATAGTCGGGACTTGGACCAGGAGACTCAGAAGAGCTGGGGACACAAGGAACCACCCAAGATAGGTACCCAGGAACCCAAAGGAGGCTATGTGCAGAGTGGAAACACAGCCACGTACTAAATAGAAGTCAACGCAAAAGTCACGGTTGCAGTTTTGAAGAAGAAGGACCCTTCCCAGTGGACCCTGAAGAAACCCTGTGGAAGACAGAAGGTTGGAGAGTCACCCCACCCGTGAATACCCCAGGAACCAGGATGCCTACACCAGGGAAGCAGGTGCATAGGTGCGAAGTGACATCGGAAACCGCCTAGACCACAATGGAGGACTTCAGAAAAGATGCCACTGACAAAGACTGTGCAATAGTCCTGTGGAATCCAAGGTTGGATTCTTGAAGAGAAGTCCTGCAAGCAGAGGGGACAGAGTCTATGCCACTCGGGGGTGACCAGGAGGTACGGAAGAGCAATGGCCATCAATGATGGAAGATACAGGAGTGATGACGGTGACCTTGTCGCTGCAGCTGTGAGGACCAGGCAATACTGAGAAAGACCAGGAGCCATTCACGAGCTGTCCCATGTCGGTAGTCGAGAACCAGGGGGTCGATGTCCGGCGGGAGTACCTACAAGCCTTGGCAGCAGCAACAGATGTGGAAAAACATGAAGGACCAACGTGGGGACCAGCAAGGTCCAAGGGACTCACCAAGAGCAGGAGAGTCAGAGCAGGCCCCAAGCAAGCAGGGAAGCCCACTGAAGCAGGAGAAGACCCACAGGCCAAAGGCACAGGAGTCACAAGGAAACCTCGAGCAGCTCACCAAAGAAGAAGGCCCACGGTGCAGAAGATGTGGTGAGGATGCTGACCTTGGCAGGAAGAGATGCTGGAGGCTGGAGCTTCTCGAAGCCCGAAGAGCCCTGGAGTGCAAAGCCAACAAGCCTTGGCAACGGCAAGTCGACGGGGTGCACCGGGGTTTGGTTCCAGCGGTTCTGACAAGGGATACTGGCCTCAAAATTGCAGAGAGGACAGGTCAGGCCTCGATGGAGTTGCAAAACCACCACCTGTGTTGCTGAGCCTTTCGAAGTCCGTGGGACGTCAGGAGCAGCAGACAGGTCAGCTTTGTTGTGGAGCCTGCAGATTCAGGGGAGTGACTCCTTTGTTTGTCTTTTGAAGATCCTGAAAGAAGCACAGATGCAAACAACGAAGAAGACTTGCAGAACACCGAGACCAGGAGCAGAAGGAGTCTTCCTTGATGCAGTCTTGGTTCCAGGCGAAGTCCAGCCCTAAGTTGGCAGGGTATGCCCAGACGTGGGTCCCTTGCTCACTTTGCCACTGGATTCAAGCTAGCCTGGCTGATAAGGGCTGTTAGCCCGAAACCGGTCCCAGGATGCTTGTTTCCGGTCCAGGGAAGACATGGCTTGGCAATTCGGGCTGGACTGTTCCCATGAGGCACAAGGTCAAGACTGATTTGCATATAGCTGTGTCTGAACTGGGGTGGCGAAGTGAGCTAAAGAATGATGATGGATTCAACCCAGATCTGTGACTGGGGGTGAGTGTCTGAAAAGTTTCAGCGCTCCGTCCATCATCTCCTTGTGTTTGCTTTGTTCGCCCTAAGTTGCCAGGGTATGCCCAGACGTGGGTCCATTGCTCACTTTGCCACTGGATTCAAGCTTGCCTGGCTGATGAGGGCTGTTAGCCCGATACCGATACCGGTCCCGGGATGCTTGTTTCCGGTCCAGGGAAGACATGGCTTGGTAATTCGGGCTGGACTGTTCCCATGCGGCACAGGGTCAAGACTGATTTGCGTATAGCTGTGTCTGAACTGGGGTGGCAAAGTGAGCTAAAGAATGATGATGGATTCAACCCAGATCTGTGACTGGGGGTGAGTGTCTGAAAAGTTTCAGCGCTCCGTCCATCATCTCGTTGTGTTTGCGAAGTCCAGCGCAGTCCAAGTGCCCAGACGGTTGAAGAGTGATGTGGTTTCAGGCTTGAGTCTTGTCCCATAATGAATCTGAGGACCCACCCACAGGTAAGCCCTTTTACACCCTGAGAAAGGGGTTAGGACAAGTCAGGGGTCCCTCCCATAGGAGGGGCTGGACAGAGGGGAGGATACTCCCATGTCCTTTGTCCAGTTTTGTGCCAGAGCGGGAGCCAAGGGCTCCCACAACTGGTTCCAACTGGAGTATGCCCATCCCAATACAGTAAGTCCTGTCTGGGAGGTGGTCACACCTCCATGTGACAGGAAACCTATTGTTCTATCTTCCCCTGCTTGAGCTCAACTCAGCAGCGGGAGGGCAGAATCAGGCCTGGGGTCGGGAAGGAAGTGGTTCTTAGGGGCCACCCCGGGTTACTTACAACCACCTGCTAGGCCTTCCCAAGAAATGAAGAGTCTGTCAGACAGTAGAGAATACAAACATACCTTTATTAGTAATACTCTGCAGAGGAGTCCAATTTGACCTGCACCCTAAGATGTCTGCTGAGGGGACTGACCCCCCAAAAGTCTACGGTGAGTAATCATTCTTCCCAAGAAGCCTCCAACCACGCCCACAGTGGAAAGTTACCGGCCTGAGCCGAACATGAAATAAGAAGGCACAGGAGGATGGGCTACCACCCGCCAGATGGGTACATGCTATCTGTGATTCGAGGTCACCGCGCTGAGTCTCAGCGTCTCCCAACGTGGGAGCAGAACTACACACTTGGATAGGTATGCGAGGGCAGAATGGCCTATTCATTAGTAAGTCAGAAAACAGCCTTGAACAGAAGAGAAAATAATAACAAAATACAGTGTTCTGCTGAGGCAAGCAATACGAATGATGAGGCCTAGTTCAGACACGGCCTAAGCGGCTCAATAGGGATTACGAAATACAAAATGGAGTCACACTGGCTAACTACAGGAAAGCTTGCACGTTGCAGGGATAACTCAGTGGGTTGCATAACATGAATACAAATGGCGTATATTTAGCCACACACTGCTAACCTAATGTAGCATGATACGAGTGCATAGCAGGAATGGGATTTTCAAATCTAACAGTCGGCAGCAGCACTAGCTTTCTGGCAGACCCTGGAAGGCTCTTACCAGGAGTACTGGAGTGCATTGAATCATACCTCAAACATTGGTAACGGTGTTGGGGTATGATTCCAACATGTTTGATACCAAACATGCAGAGGTTCGGCACAGCCACTATATAGTTAGCCATCGCGTAATGGCGCAGGGCCACTATATGTATCAAAATAGCTGACTGCACTTACAAAGCCTGGAGAATCCACTCTGCGGTTTGTAGGGGTTGTCCTGCTCATGCAGGGGAACCCTTACACTTATAACCTAGCACCCTGCCTTCAGGATTGAAAGGCCTGCCTTAGGGGTAACTTATAGGTTTTAAGTGCAGTGACCTCAGATATAAGGAAACTTATATCTGTTGTAAGTGGTGCTAGCACTAGCTTACACAGGCTGCAATGGCAGGCCTGTAGTCACAGCTTGAGTGGTCTCTCATGGGTGGCATAATACATGCTATAGCCCATGGGAGACCCCTGGTGTACCTATGCCCTGTGTACCTTAGTACCATATACTAGGGACTTACAAGGGTACACCAGTAGCCAATTGTGGAAGCACCAAAGTACTTACCATGTAAAATTTAGGGAGCAAGCACAGTGGCTGGGGTCCGGGTTAGCAGGATCTCAGCCAGACTAGTCAGAAAAACATACTGACATCAGCAAAAAGTGGGGGTAACCATGAAAACAGATTTTACTTTATTACACTAAGCACTACAAAGACATGAATACACACTTTTGTAGTCATCTGCTGACTATCCTCAACCCTGGTCATGACATACACTGACTAAGCCAGCCCACTAACAACATGTAGCCAAGGGCCATCCTACATTTACTGTGTTGTACGCTACGCTGAAACACAACACACCATTGTGGCCCTCTGAAGGGTAAACTACTTGTGCATGTTTGTACAGACACCTTTGAGCCAGGCCCATTGATTTGATGCATATGGTCCATACAGGCTGGTACTCATAGTATATACTACATCTTAGCACTTAGGTCACAAGAAAGAGTTGGCATGTGTGTCACTGAGAGCTTCCTATCTGGGATTTGTGGACATGTCTACTGCTTATTGATATATACCATAGTACGTCTGATTGAGTTTGTGTGGCATGTACTGCCATCACAGGACACACCCTTTGACATATTTGGCACTGTTACAAGGATGACATTCAACATACCATTGTATGTCTTGTTGGATTGGTTTATTGTAACAAAGCTGGTGGTTCACATATCAAAATCTCTTCTGAAGTAACCAACTATCTGCACTGTCACATGTGCAATAGGCCTGTATAGTGTGAGCATGACTTATGGAAAAGTGGTCTGTGGAGGTAAGGGGCCTATCACTAGTAAATGACACACATTGACAGTGTGGTTCAATGGAAAGAAGTATCAGGTCAGGGGGTTACCTCAGACACCATTCCTAATGTAGTCCGTGTAAAAGTAATCAGGGCTACTATTGGTTCAGAAAATTCATTTTGGGAACATCCAGGGATCTGCAGGTCTACAGGGAGCTTACTCTGTGCATCAGTTGTATATCCACAGTAACTCTGCTCCAACCTGGGCCATGGCCCAGACTGGGCACAAATCATTATCAGGCCTTGTTCTCTGCAGGCTGAGCATACTGATCCCACATGAACATCACATTTCCACCACTTCAATAAATAACAGTACATCTTGTGTCCATGCAATAAGTGACCTCAAGGCTGTGTGGCACCCTGAAGGGGTCTGTGATGAATAGCTAGCTCCCAGACAACAGTTTGGCGAGCCCTGATGTGGGCTGCGTGATATGTTGGACTGTTCACATAGCGAACATCCTCATCAACTGCTTGTACCAGTATACATACACATCTCATGCTGTAAAGCCTCTACATTTTTTTGCACATTTACCATGATCTGATTAGCAAATATATCATAGATACCATGAAAAGTACACATGCATAGATATGTGCATGAAACACAAGTAGGATCTAAGAATTATCACACAACACATATCACACTGGTGATGTTAAGTACACTAGATACACAATCCATGGCATGATTGTCCTATGTAGGGACCATAAAAGGTTACAACAGTAATCTGGTTTTATCAGGGACTCAGTGGCACATTGTAGCTTGTGGGAATGGAAAGGATGGAGTTGAAAAGAGTAAAATATGTATGTGAGATAGTTATCTGCTCCTCTGGTGAGCGATAGAATTGGTCATACAGGGGAAACACCTCTTCAACAAGTTTCTCCAGCTCCTCTAGAGAGATGGCAGGGGCCTTCACACCTGCTTGTCTTGGCAAGATTGCTCCCACAGGTGGCAAACAGCGGCTAAAATGGAGGTCATCAGCATAGACGGACACAGCCATTGGCCCGCGACCGTCACAATCACCAAGGTTAGCCTATGGCTGTGTCTGCAGTGGATGAAACTGCCCACCGAACGGTCGACTTCCGCCAGTGGTGGAAGGTTGCCAATGTCTTATATGCGAGGTTAGCTATCTGCCATTTTACCATTTGGAAGCACAGTATTGGTGACTGTTAAGTGCGTCACCACCACTACAAATGAGGGCCAACATGTTTACATATGGACTACTCCATTGCCATGTGATTATCATGACACAAATGATCTGTGTAGTGCATTACTGTGCATAAACGCTATATTACTGTGGTGCATGGTTTTTGACATAAAATATTCTAAATTTAACATTATTGCGATAAGAATACATTTCTGAGTGTATAATTTCACATTTATCTTACAGACACATGTGAAGACCACACTGGGCATTATAGGTGGATGTTGCACAGTAGACAATTATTATGTGAATTACGTGTAATGCTTTCTGAACCAGTTATGTTTTCTCACATTACATTTGGCTTACTCTACATATATGCTTCTCTGGACACTGTGACCAATGTTCAAAATTGTTTCCACTCTACACATAGGTACCTGGGAGAGGGAGGAGACAACAGTCTCCAGTGTACCTCACATTTCCAGACCTTCAGACCATGGAAGAAAGGTATGTCATCAAGACGTTTTGTTTAAATAGGCAAACAATACAGGATTATGTCATTAGTTGGAGCGTGATCTCCTACCTCAAAACACAAATCCAACATGTATTCCAGCTATTGTGAGACTTATGGCAGTATTGCATTTTCGTGCTTTCAGCAATGATGAAACACATTGACAGCTATGTCCAGTTCCCCAGATGTGAGGATTTAGGCAGTGTGAAGGAGGTTTTCTATGGATTTGGTCACATCCCACATGTTGTAGGAGCCATTAATGGCATCCATATTGCTTTAGTGCCACAGCAAGCAAGGGAACAAGCTTATCAGAACAGGAAGCACTTCCATGCTATCAATGTGCAAGTTGACTGCTTAGCGGAATTGTACATCTCAAACGTCTGTGCCCGGTTCCCGGGATCAGCCCAGGATTCCTTCATACTGCGGAACAGCACCATACTCCAGCTGATGTCACAACTGCTACCGGAGAGGGCATGGCTTGGTGGTAAGCATGATCTGCCCTAACTTTGTGTGAGTGATGTTAGGTTGTATGATCAGAAAGTGTGTTACTTATTGTTACCCCTATGTCTGTCTTCCATCTAGGAGACTCAGAGTATCCCAACTGGCCATGGTTGTTGGCACCACTGAGGAATGAAACAACGCCAGGGGAAGTCCACTTCAATGAGGCCCATGGAAAACACTGCGGCCTGGGGAGCGGGCATTTGGGCTCCTGAAGGCCAGATTCAGATGTCTGGACAAGACTAGGGGAGCCCTCCTCTACTCACCCGGGAAGGTGTGTCAAATCACTGTGGCCATACCAAATGATGATGATAGTGGTGAAGAGGAAGGAGCTGACTGGCGTCAAGATCTCATTGACAACTTCTTCTCATGAGTGTAAGTATGTTGTGCGATGTCATGACTTTGACTATTAAAGCAACTCTTGTTGTGATGATGTGAGGAGTATGTTTAGGGATAATATTAGAAAGCTGAAGCTCTAGCAAAATCTGGTGGAAGGTGTTTGTTGAGGAAGGTTTTGACACATGCTCACTTTGTTGGTGTTGCTTTGTTTAGCTTAGGTTTTTGAAATGGACCGTGTACTCCAGAAGTTGACTATGTGAAATGTGTCATATGTATGGTTTCATAGCTAATGTCTTTGTTTTGGTCTGTTTTAGGTACCTTCACCATGGCATCTTCGTTTGGACATTTCAGACTTGTGACATTAGCAGGTATATGATGCTGTTTGGACATCAGAAGTGGGCATGGATTGTTCCTGGGAATGACTGCCACAAACTTTGTGTGTACAAATCCTGTACCAAGATAGCTTGCACAGCGATAGGAGGAAAGTAATGAGGAATCCAATAGACTTGTTCCTTGTAATGTGGTGGTTCTAATGCAATATGTGTGCCATCATGTGCTCCAACAACATGTAGTTGGGGGGCCAAATCATGCTAGTTTCCCTTTACATTGGCTAAATACTCATTGTGTATAAACTGCATGCAGCTGTTGATATGCCTCCTCATTGTATGCCAAAGTGTTTGTGGCACATCACTGACATTTGTTTGTGACATTCCACCAGATGCAGCAATACTGGATTGGAATGAGCCTGTGATCAGAAACTGTTGTACTGCCATGTGTCTTTTTATTGGTTTAAATGATATGGGATTCCTTTTGTGAGGTAGGCGATATAGCTCCAGCAGATGACAGACAGTTTTATTTTTGCCTATTCTGTAGGAAAATTTCTGATGTATCCCCTCCTTCCATGTTGTTAAGGTCTGCACCTGAAAATGTGATCACTGACACAGAATATTTGAATCATGTTTGATTTGTTATGTTTCTGACGTCATGCCAGCTTATTGTTGGAACAATGTAATAAAGATGTTATAAGACAATACACTTGTATGTATGTGTTGGAGTGACATGGTTGTGATCCTGAGCTAAACACTGTGTACATGCAACATATCCACAAGTAACTTGTTTTGGCATTGCAAAGTTTAGATGGTAGTACATATATACATTGCTATATGTGAGATGTACTACTGCAGGCAATGAGTTTCAGACTAGGGGATTTATTTATTTTTAAACTTTATTTACCATTTTTATTAACAACGTACATAGAGTTATAATGCTTAGACATGCAGGTACATTACACGCAGGTTCGAAGAGAAACACAGAACAATAAAACAGGTACATATGAGTCGAAACCTCCCTTTTGGCTAGCGGTTATTTGAAGCGTGTTTCGTGATTCCTACTTTCCCAGTCCCACTACCCCATGGACAGCCCAGTGCCATCATGGCTCTCGAAGCATCTCTACAACTTCTTTAGGCTCCTCTACTTCACCCCTTGACCTGTGCGTTCTGACTAGTTCCCTGTCCCTCTCGGCTAGGTGGTGTATCCGCTGTCTCTTGTAATCGAAGGTATTCCCTAAGGGGTTGCCAAATATCCTTGGGTCGCGATGTGGGCGGTTGTAATTCTGCGTATAATTCGCTCGTGGTGTCGCAGTATGTCATGCTCTTAAGCCAACTCTTCGCCGTGGATTTCTGCCTGGTGCCCCAGCGAAGTACTATTTCTCGTTTCGCCAGCATCATAGCAATGGCCACGAATCTACGTGTGCCTTTAGGCAACTGATCTACATAGCCCATCAATGCTATCAAAGGTGAAGTTGCTAGTTGTATTCCCACCATCTGCTGCACTAGTCCGTATATTTCTTGCCAATAAGCGCTTATTATACTACAGGACCAGGTCATGTGAAGGAATGATGCTGCATCAAATTACATTTAGGGCAATGGGTAAAGGTAGTGCTCTGTATCTTGACCATTCGTTGGGGAGTGACATAGGCTCTACTAAGCATCTTGAATTGCAATAGTTTATGTCTGTGATTACATGAAACTAGTTTAATCTGTTTGCAACATCCTTTCCAGATGTCATCCGTGAGCGGTTGTGGTATATCAGCGGCCCAAGCTTCTCTGACCTTATCATCTCGCTGAGGCATCAACGCAAGGCTGGCTTTGTATAATCTAGATGTTATGTGCTCTCCGCTGGTGTCTGTGATTATTAACGTGAGTGGACTAAACTCTGCCGGTTCTAATGGATAAGTTGATATCGAGCATCTGAGTGCGCTCTGTAGACGGGACAGCACAAAGTGGTCCATAAATGTGGCGGACAAGAATTGCGCGTCTTCAGGACGAGAAAATACATGGCCTCCAGGGAATAGGTCTCCGATAGTTTCTAAACCCAGTCGGGATAGGGTGCGCTTGGTTCCGGCTTCTACCGTAGGGGGAAGCCAGGGGTTTGCCGCTAACGGCAGTGCCGGAGAATATAGCGTTGATCCTCCTGTTTTCATGAGTAGTTTTTTCCACGCCCAGCAAGTTGTGGATAGTGGTTGGATATCGTGTGGATCTCGCGGGATCCCAGTCGGAAGTATTGCATTTAGTGGTGTGGGGTCTGCTAAATCTCTCTCTGGTTTGGCGTAGGGTATGCGTGCATCAGGGTGAAACCAATGATATACATATCCACTCTGTGCTACTAAAAATAAAGCTGCATGTCCGGAACCCCAAATCCCCCTCTTTCATATGGAAGTGTTAAAGTATCCCAGTTGACTTTAGGCTGTTTCCCACCCCATACCAACTTTATGAGATGCGTGTGGATTTGTGAAAAAAATAGGTTGGTCAACGGGATGGGGATGTTAGTGAATAAGTAAAGAAAGCGAGGAAGGATCACCATCTTTATAATGGCTATCAGTCCGGCTACAGACAATGGCAACTTAACCCACTGTTCCACTTGGGCCTGTAAGCGGCTCAGTGCCGGACCGTAATTTAAGCGTAATACCTGCTCTCGGTCCCTATGTAAATAAATTCCATAGTATTTGGTTTCCGCTTCACACCACTGTACCGGAAATTCCCTGCACTTGCGATTTTGTATATCTGTCAGGGGGAACAGTTCTGATTTACCCCAGTTGATTTTGAGGCCGGACAATGCTCCAAAACGTTCTATTTCAATCAATAACGGTTGCAGATTATCTTCCGGTTTCCTAACATTTAGTGCCACATCATCTGCATATAATGTCACTAGTACGGGCCATGTTTAATTTGGAGACCTCTGTGAAGATGGTCCTTCTGGAAGTACCTTATTAGGGGGTCCATTGTGATTATAAAAAGTAATGGGGACAGAGGACAGCCCTGTCTGGTACCTCTGGACACTTTGAATGGTCTCGTTATTGTACCATTGAAACGGATGCGGGCTGATGGGTCCGCATAGAGTAGTCGCACCAGATCCGCAAAGTTCTTTGGAACACCCATCTTGGCCAGCACTGCATGTAGGAAGGGCCATTCCACAGAATCAAATGCCTTTTCTGCGTCCAAAAAGGCAGCAATGGCAGGCGTGGAGGGGTTTATTCTGTTAACTACAGAAAAAAAGGTCCGGAGATTGAGCGCAGTGCATCTGTGCCATACGAACCCAGATTGAGTGGGCGCTATAATCTGTTCCATTAAAAGCGATAGTCTAGTCGCCATCATTTTGGCAAGGATTTTGTAATCAAAATCCAAAAGTGATAATAGACAATACGATCCGCACTGCTCGGGGTCCTTAACAGGCTTAGGAAGTAGCACTAATACCGCTTCCCTGAATGAGGGTGGAAGAGTGCTGGCATCCAACGCTTCAGCATAGACCTCCAAAAGGTGTGGGGAAGGAGAGTTTTGTAAGTCTTGTAAAAAATGCCAGGAAACCCGTCCAGTCCGGGAGCTTTAGAACCATCCATTGCTTCAATAGCCTGTTCTATCTCTTCGACCGAGTAAGGCTCGCTCAGAAACTTCCTGTGTGCATCAGGAAGCCATACCATGTCAATCTCGTCCAGATATTCCTTAATCTCGGCCGGGTGGGTTTCTGCCTTAGTAGTATATAAGTCTGTATAGTATTCCACGAGCGTAGCGTCCAATAGCGGTATTCCCGCTATGATCCGCCCGTCTTCGTCGCGCAACTTGGTAATGTAATTCTGGGCATAGCGGGGTTTGAGAAGTCTCGCCAAGGTGCGGCCAGGTCATTACCCTTCCCCGTATCTGCGAGCTGTGGCATACTTTCCTAGATATAACGCTTCCCGGCCAGCCTCGTCTGTGTATTCTGCCAGCAACTCCGTTCTGCGGAGCATGTATTTCACGCTGTCTCGGTCGTCCCCAATAATGTTTTCCTTGTCCAATAAGTGGTGGTCATTTTCAAGTCTAGCCAGCCGCCTCCTTAAGTCTCTCAATACTCCGGTGTGTGTGGATATGCACACCCCCCTCATGACCGCCTTAAAGGCCTCCCAAAGAACTGCCTGCGTTGAAACTGACCCAGCATTATTAGCTAAATAATCCACTATAGCTGTGCGTAGTTCTTCTTGGAATACTCGATCTTTCAGTGCCATGGATGGGAACCTTCATTGCCTCTCAAAACCCCATTCTGCGGGAAGTTGTAAAGAAAGAGAAACTGGAGAATGGTCAGATAGAGTACGGGGTAAATGCTTAACATGGTTAACCCACGCTACAGTTGGCCTAGTGATCAGCCTGTACTCAAGTCTTGTCCACGTGTTAAGTTGTGGCGCATAATGGGTGTATTCTATGTCGGAAGGATTAAGATATCTCCATGTGTCTACCAAATCGTGGTCCTGGCATATATCTTGTATAACCTTGCGGGAACAGGGTTTATTCGCCGGGGCCTTCGCTGTGCTATCTAAGAGAGGGTCTAAAAGGATGTTTAAATCTCCTCCTAATACTATGTGGTCCGTCACTAGTCTGTCTATGTGCGTCTGTAACTGTTCATAAAAGGCGAATTTGTCAGTGTTCGGGGCATAAACATTTGCCAGTGCAATTTTGTGGCTTGCAAGTGTTCCCAATACTGTTAAATAGCGGCCGCCCGGGTCCGAAAACGTGTCTAGGTGTGTGAACGGCACTGTTCGATTAATCAGTATTGCTACCCCTCGAGCATATGTACTGTAGTTGGAGAAGAATCGGTGGGTTCCCCAAGTCGACGCGAATTTAGACGGAGAGGAAGGAGATAAGTGTGTTTATTGAAGATAAACTATATCTGTCGTGTGCTGTCTCATATACTGAAGGACTAATCTGCATTTCTTAGGGCTATTCAAACCGCGGACATTCCAGGTCAATAGGTTAATGTTAGCACTGCGCCGTGTTTCTACCTTGTGAGCCATGACAGGGATTCTGTATGCATGTACCGTTCTCGCATTTCGGGGCTACAACAACTAACAAACATGTGTAACCGAAAACCTGCATCAAATAAATGGTAATACAATTCTATACCCCTCCCCCCTCCTTCACTTGGTGGCTGTCCACCAGGTGATAACCCAATATTCCCCCCAATAACTATTGCTACGCAATAAGCCAACATGGCAATTTCCCCAGTTCAATTTCTTGCGTACCCACAGAGAGGGGTGGCAACGCCACGTGGGACCCCACGCACCCAGCAATGAAGTAGTATTTATCCCACTTCGAAAATGTCTATGTACATGAATCGGCATTCACAGTGTTACTCAGCATCTATGCCCATACTTGTTACCGCCTGGGATGAACCAGCCGTGATTCGCCGCTCTTCAATTTCCGTCTGTCCCGGTGTTGCAGTTAACTTGCTGAAAACAGATCTGCATTCGTCGCCGACAGAGCCTCTTGAGATGCTCCCCCAGGTGAGGACCCTCCTTTTGCGCCGTCAGCTCCAGCGTAATGTTTGCAAAAGGACTGCACCTCGTCGGGGTTGTCGAAAATTCTCACCTTGCCATTTACAACAATTCTAAGTCGGGCTGGGTACAGCATGCCGTAGCGGAGTCCCAGTTTCCGAACTGCAGCCTTGGCTCCCACAAACTTACGCCTAGCTTCTTGCACCAATGTGGTAAAGTCCGGGTAGAATGAGACGTTGGAGCCCTGCCATTATAGTGTCCCCGCTACTCTAGCAAGTCTGAGCACCGTGTCTCTATCTTTAAAATTAAGCAACTGCGCCATGATTGGTCTCGGCGGCAGTCCCGGATTAGGACGGGGAACGAGTGTTCTATGGGCTCGTTCTACAGTAAAGGTGGTTGTGAAATGCTCTGTCCCAAATAGGTCTGTCAGGAGCCGCTCCATGAATTGGTCCAGTCTCCCGGTGTTGGTCAATTCAGGGACCCCCATGATTTGCACGTTGTTGCGTTGGCTTCTTGCCTCCAAATCCTCATTCTTTGCGGCGACTGTCTTCAATATACTTTCTAACCTTTCAACCCGCTTGGTAGTTTGAGCTGCTCCGTCCTCGAGATCCGACGTGCGGCCTTCCACCATGTCCAGTCTGGTGTCATGACGATCAATCCTCTCTCCCAATCCATCGAGGCGCCGGTCGAGCGAATCGAATCTGGTATCCAACGCATTAAACCCAGAGCGTAGCTCCAACAATAAGGCAGAGTTGTCTCGGGGTGCAGTGCCACCGGTAGCTCCAGCGGTAGCCTCTGCAGCCATCGCTGCGGTTTTCCGGCTGTCCGTTTTTGTAAGGACTTCGAAGGGCAGTTGTTTCTGCTTAGGGTCTTTGCGCACCATTCCCAACAATCGCCAGAGTCCTCAATCAGCCCAACTGCGCTATGCGGAGCCTCTTCCCAGACATGCTCCCGGCTCCCACACCATCCGTCCCCCACAGGAAGCAATCCCAGAATGGACGACTGAGCTTCTCAATGTTAGTGATCATGGACTAGGGAGATGGCCGTTGTGTTGGCTGCATGTACCACATCAAGCGCTATCCGACCCTCCTGGACTCCAACTTGCGCTATGCCATGCTTCTCCCCTCTTGTGTTAAGGCTCTAGGCATGTAACTGCTACACCAGTGGGGTATGGGGGCGCTCACCAGGTAACTGTGGCGGTGTGCGGTAGTTCTTGGATTGTATGGTGTTGCCCTGAATTAGAAGCTCCTCAGGCTCAGTGCTCCGGTTAGCCGCGCATGAGGAACGACACTGCGGGGGGCCCAGATGGCGATGACTCAGTTCGGGCCTCACTGGTAGCTCTCAGAGAGTCTCCGTTCTCCACCTCTCTAGACTGGGAGCCGGGGGAGCCGAGAGGGCGGTCTGTCCTTGCCGCGCCGGTGACTGGGCGGTTGCGCACTCGGGGAGATCACGGTGCTGGGCTTGCTGCTGTAGGAGGTGCTGGTCTCTAACCAAGGGGGTGCGTGATCTCCAATGTGCGCAGTACGTGCTAGGGGCAGTTACCGCGGGCCATGTTCATTCCTCGCACATAGCCTCTAATTAGGGAATCTGCCAAGTCGCCCCGCCACAATATCGCATTCGGGCATCCGCTGCGCACTGTGGTGTAGCGCTTCCCCATCCGGAACCGAGCCGCTCAGTGTAGCCCCAGTCCCAGCAGCATTCACGGGGTCGATGCCGTTGCAGGAATCAGGGAGACGTGATCCTTCCGGTGGCTCTTATGACGGCTCCGATGCAGGGATCATGCTTTTAAGGCTGCTCCACCCTCGGCCCAGCGCAGAACAATTACTATCCGCCGACGCCATTTTGTGAGACGGGGCACGGAGTTTATAGTCGCCGATTTCAGTCTCAACAGTCCATTTCAAACCGCAATTCATGCCCCAGCTATTGCCGCCGATATTCCGATTGCGGAATCTTCACTTTGCGTGGGTGTTGAGCATTTCGATGTGCTGTTCTGTGCCGTGGTGAGTGGGGTCGGCACGGAATTGCGGTTCTAAGCGGCCATTATGGTCGCCGATCCAGCCACGCCCCCCGACTAGGGGATTTATTGAAGGGAACAAAGAGAAAATAAACATTGTGCAAAATCAAACAGGAAAACAGAAAAGTGAAGTAGTCCGTCATGGTGAATGAAACCATAGCTGTAGTTGCCAAATTGTTTGAAGTCCAAAGTCCAAAATACTACTCCCATCAGAAAGGGAGAAGTGTCCAGAAATTGTCCACAAAGTGAATGTGTGACACACATTGGAGGAAATAAGGTATGAGGTTTCTTGCTGGCGGTGGTGGGTGTCTTGCCATCCGCACCTCCTGGATTTGTGGGTGGATATCCCCGCTTAAGAAGGCTGGGGGGATCCACTACTGCAGAGACAGGGGTGTCTGCAGGCGTGTCTTCCTCTGGCAGGGCCACCCTTCCTGTGGATGCCGCAGATGTAGATGGGCCAGATGTAGTTGGACCACAGGAAGAGGTAGACCATGCTGGAAAAGCCCTGCACAGAGTTGTGTCGATGTCCTGCAGCACTCTATCGAGCAGGCCCATGTTAGTGGTGATGCTCACCATCTCATGGTATATGTCCCTCTGCAGCTGCTACATCTCCCGGATTTCAGTCAATACCTGGCCCAACACGCCTTGGGAGTCCTGATAGGCTCCCAAGACTTAGTCAATGGTGGCCTGGGTGTGGGTGGCCCCAGTGACCTTACTCTGTTGGCCCACAGTACTCCTCCCACCACCCCTACCCTCACAGGCCTGTGCCCTTGGCCCAGGGTGCCCATCCCCACTGGTTCCTGGTTCCTCTGTGACTGGGCTGGTGTGTGTCATCTCAGAATCCAGGACTGGGGGCACAAGATGGTAGAGACTGTGCTAGGTACACAGGTTGGGCAAACTGGGGTTGGCAGAGGTGTTGAAGCTGGGGTGGGAGGTGTTGGTGTGGGCACAGTGAGACTCACTGTTGCCATCTGCCCAGGCTGACCAGTTGTGCCATGACCGTCATCCACGTCCACGTCTCCAGAAGTGTTGTCATGACTGAGGGCTTCATACAGGGGTGGAGTAGGGGTCTCTTCCATGTCCAAGCTCTGGCAAGGCGCTCTGCCAGATCGACCTGTTGTGAAATAGAGAACACTGTTATTGGCGGAGTGGAGTATGTACATAAAAACTTTTGTGTGACTGTAAGTAGAGACCTAGTAAACACAAAATAGGTAGAGATGGCTTTTGTGATAGATTTCCGTGGTATTGAACTTGTTAACAAGACATTTGGAGACATTCAATACATGTACTAGAATTAAGCAGCTAATTAGATATGCTGATATGTTGCATTTTGGATTAAGGAATGAACATTTCATCTCCCAAACACTTAAGCAAACACAGTGGAGAAGTTACGTGTATTTGGCCATTCCAAGGCCTAGTTGTGTACAATATTGGCCTTCGTACAACTTGGTTGCATATTTAGCATCAGTCATCCTGTGAGCAGTGCAAAGTCAATGAGTCATCTGCCACTTCTTATCAGCTGATTTAGCTTAACGCTTTACAAATATTTGAGGTACACACTTGGTGTGATGTCACTCAGGCCATCAATAGTTTGATTTGAGGAGACCTGGACAACATAAAGCTAAATAGGCAGACATCCCTATGAGTAGAGCATTGTATGTAGATTGCTCAGTCCATGAGAAGTGGAAATCAGTTGTAACATTTGAGACAGGTGAGACTGGGCAAACTCACTATTGCATCTTTTTTTGAGTTACAGAAACAGGGCCTCATGGCAGTTGTAGTAATTTCAATCTCTCCTTGCCAACACTCAGCAAATGGTTAACTCCATGACAATTTAACATGAGTTGCAACATGTGACACAAGTGTGACTGGGCAAACACACTATAGCATCTTGTTTTGAGTTACAGAAACAGGGCCTCATGGTAGTTTTAGTAATATTCAATCTCTACTTTCCAACACTTGACAAATGGTTAACTCCATGACAATTTAACATGAGTTGTAACATGTGAGACAAGTGAGACTGGGCAAACTCAATATTGCATCTTGTTTTGAGTTACAGAAATAGGGCCTCGTGGTAGTTGTAGTGATTTCAATCTCTACTTGCCAACACTTGCAAAATGGTTAGTGTAACATATCTGTTGCCAAACTGCAGTTGGGCTGAACCATACATTTACATATTGACAACATATCATGGGTCCTGGAATGATAATTTCATGGTAATACACTTACAGATAGCATTTCAACGTGTGGAATATAATGAATGAATGAATAAATGAATGAATTTGAATGAATGAATGAATGAATTTGGTATAGCGCACAACTACTCAAACTAGAGTGTCCTGGCGCTGAGACCGGACAGTAGGCAGGTCAGTAAAACAGGAGGTAGTTCTTAAAAAGCCATGTTTTAAGGTGTTTCCTGAAGGTTGAAACGTCAGCAGTGGCTCTCAGCAAAGCCGGTACACTGTCCCATGCTTTTGCACCAATGAACCCAAAAAATCTGCCCCCATACGAGCCAAACAAATTTTGGGGGTGTGAACGAGATCAACATTGGAGGATCTTAAGGTCCTTGTTGGCTTGTAGCGATTGACACGTTTGTTTAGGTAGTTAGCGCCTATGCCGCGGAGTGCTTTAAAAAGGATCACCATGACTTTAAATTTGATCCTTTCCTTCCTACGCAACCAATGCAGGGACTTCAGAATGGGAGTCATATGGGATCTGGGCTTTGGTCTCAGGATTGCCCTAGCCGCAGCGTTTTGCACCACTTGCAGACGCTGAATAAGATAATCAGGCAGGCCTAGATATAGGCTATTGGCGTAATCTAATTTTGATGTCACCAATGCTTGAACCACAATCTTCCTACTGTCCAGGGACAGCAATGGGAGAACTTTGTTTAACATACGGAGAGTACCGAAACAGGAACCAATCAGTGCTTGAACCTGTGGACCCATGGAGAGGGCATTGTCAATGACAATGCCTAGGTTTTTAACCTTCTCCTGGGCTAAAAGGGAAGGGGACAGTTTATCCGGCCACCATATACTCCAATTACACACGGCGGGATGGCCAAAAAATACAACCTCTTTTTTGTCCGGGTTACACTTCAGCTGATTTATTTTGAGCCAGTTAAATACCTTTGTGAGACAGGATCTAATATTGTCTCCATCAGAGTTGGTTCCTTTTTCACATGTAAAAACCAGTTGTGTGTCATCAGCGTAAGAGATAATCATAGCACCCTCTTTCTCTACTAAAGGTGCAAGAGGTGATAGATAAATATTAAAGAGGGTGGGACTAAGAATAGCTCTCTGGGGTACTCTTACGTTCATGTGGGGCATTGGAGATGAAAACGGTGGCATCCAAATATCCTGTGATCTATTTTCCAGCAAAGAGGTCATCCAGGCCAGTTCAGTCCCACCCAAGCCCACATTCCGTAGTCTGTCAAGAAGTCTCTCATGTGGGACCGTGTCGAAGGCTGCCGACAGGTCAAGTAAGATTAAGACTGCCCTACCGTCCTGATCTAATTTTTCCTTAATGTGTGATGGAGATTGATACATGTGATCCTGTATGCAACAATATACAATGAAACTGACAACCAAACATCTCTGATACTTTGAGTACTGCATGTCAGAAAAGTAGATAGACAACAGAATAGCAAAAGTTGAGATGAGAGCAAAAAGGACATTAAAGTGTTGTGACTGTTAGTGAGTTGTACCTTACCAGACTCCACTTCCAGGTATTCCTGTGAAGCCCTCAGAATGCAGCATGGACAAGACCTTCTCGTCCCAGGGAAAGAGTTGCAATGGGGGCCGGGAGGACCACCGCCAGTCCTCTGGGCCTCCACGTGATGCTTGGAGGCCAGGGAATGAACCGTCATCCTCAGGTTGTGCCACCTCTTCCTAATTTCCTCCTTTATGCATAGGGTGGTATCTACAGCAATCACTTTGTCGACTATCCTGGACCACATTTCCATTTTCCTACTGAGAGGAGTATGTTGGACTTGGCCTCCAAAAAACTGCGGCTCTACTCGTATGATTTCCTCCTCCATTAGTGACTACTCTGCCTCAGAAAAACACAAATTTTATTGATGTAACATAACTTGAAATAATAATAAGTGAGAATGACTAACAAAAAACACCAAGGGATAACAGAAAAAAATGCAAAGAAAAGTGTGTGGCGAGTGTTTAATGGGATAGGGAAAAAAGGGCTGCCAAATTGTGACAAAAATTGCTGCTCAGTCTTGCTGTGCTGCAGTGTAGAGGCAAAGGATCATGGTCTGGGATGCGGTATGTTTCATGTGTGATTTACAGGTGTGTTCACTTGGCCAATGGATATCAGCTGTGTTGCTTTTGCAACGGGCACTGTTCTGGTGCTTTGCTGAGAGCGTCTACCGCCGTCGGGCAACCGCCGCTAGGGGACCACCAGTCTGACCGACAAACTTGTAATCAGGCCCCTAGTAATTGCTTTCCTTTCTGGGATGTTATGTATTTGGCTCTCTCTGGAGCAGATTTACAAGCCCCTTGCGACACTTTTACGCTGCTGTTGCGTCACTTTTGTGACGCAGCGGCGTCGTAAGCAATGCGCCACATTGTGACACATTTACAACGTGACGCATCTAGGGAGATGCGTCATATTGTAAAGCCCTGCGTCACATTATACCTGCATCAGGTATAATGTATGCAGGGTGGGCGTTCCAACGCAAGAAAGCCTCGTAAAAGTGACGCAGTGAAATCTACAAGATTTCACTGCGTCACTTCTACGACGCCACTGCGTCAAAACCTTATGCCTGCTAGAAGCAGGCGTAAGGAGTGACGCAGCACAATAGGAATAGGCATTCCTGAACATTGCTGGAGTTGCGTCGTGCTTGCGACACGACTCCAGCAATGCGTTACTTTTACGCCATCTGACATCTGAGTGACGCATCTGTCAATCCTTGCGCCACGGTGCGCCGCATTGTAAATGCGAGTCATCCATAATGGCGCAAGGGTTTTTTTGCATGACGCAATCGAACTGACGCATCTCTGCTAATATGCAGAGATGCGTCAGTTCTTGTAAATATGCCCCTCTGTTATTGTATCTAAAAGTAGTGTAATAGTATAAATAAATATATTTTTTAAAGATTACACATTCGTTATTTACATATAAAACTATGCAACTACTTCTATTTTTTATACTTACATGTCTGTTCTATTTATATTTTTGTTATATCTTTTTGCTCATGTGTGATAGGTATTTTTTTCTGGAAGCTTATCACTTTTCGAAGTCGTAATGTTTTCTTTTAGGAACTACATGTAAAGAGATAGAATTAGACAGTGTTTTGTTAATTATTTGCCAATTTAAATTTTTAAGTTTATTTATAAATAAGTTTTAGTTTGCATATAAGTTTTACTTACTTGGTTAGGTAGACGTCAAGATGTATATATTTCTTCTTTAAAGGACTGGTTAGAGAATCCAGCAAAGTTCCTCGTATTACTACATTTCTCATTTTTGAAGTATTTTGTTAATAACATTAGTGTGCCTTTTATATTGTTGATTTAATTGTTTGTATGATTTTATTGGTTACAGTTGATTATAGTTTAATTTTATTGGTTAGTTTAGTTTTAGTTAGATTTTTTTATATCGGTTATATCCTTCTGTGGGAAACGTTCATTTAGGTGTTTTTTATAATGTTTGATATGTAGTTTGATCATTTAGAATATAATCTATCAATATATATATATATATATATGTATATATATATATATATATATATATGTATATATATATATATATATATATATATATGTGTATATATGTGTATATATATATATATATATATATATATATATATATGTTTGTAGTTAATGGAAATATTTTTGGGTTATATTGTTATGAATTTAACTATATATTTTATTGGGGTGAATTGTGAATATTTTGGTGATGTAATGTATTTATTTTCAATTTAAACATGTGTAGAAAATGTGTTATGTTTATTTTAAATACTTGTTTTACGTAAAAAGTTTTTTTTTCATATTTATAAATTGTAATGTAATTATTTTGGCGACATTATTGCAGTCGATATTGTGTGAATCGATATTTATGACATATTACATGTTTATTTAAAGGTGACTATATTTTTGTTTCCAATATTTGTGTTTTCGATATAAGTAAAAATCAAAATTTTTAACAATAATATGTGTTTTCTCGATATTTGTGGTTTTATCAGTTCAGTATAGAAAGGCGATATTTTTATTAATGATATTTCTTTTCCGATATTTTTGTGTTTCGATATTGTATGTATCAATATTATGTAAGTGATCCAAAAAGAATTCTCATTAAAAAAAAAAAAAACGCCTTCCAGGCTTTAAAAAACAAAATTATGGGCAGTATAACTTCTCCAAAATTAAGAGAACAAGCTGTAAAAAATCATATTGAAGCAATTCATGATATCCTAGGTAAAGTTTTGGGAATATTATACTATATTTTATCCGGAAGACCAACAGCCCATGCCCTTAGAAATCGACTCCTACATTTTAGGCAGCAATAAGTGTGTCACAACCACAATACAACATTGTAGGCAGGAGCCACCTATTTTGGAAAGGGAATTATGAAAGTCTATTTTCCAACTTCCTGAAGGAAAAGTCTCCAGTTTGGACTTTATCCCCTCCAAATTCTATAAGACTTCTTTCACTATTTAGGCCCCTTTTATTTTTTGTGTCTTCGATTCTTCTAAGAACAGCTACAAAACTCCTATAACCTGGTCTTCTTCAAAAACGACAAGGAACCCCTATACTGCACTTCAGGTCATTCTACATCAGACATTAACTCTGACTCTAAAATACAGACCAAATAATAACCAACAGGATTTCTCCATGTGTCAGAGAGTAGCTGATCCAATGCCTTACAGATTTGTCACCAAGAGAGCCACTACACATTATACTAATCTCGCAGAAGCAGTACTTGTAATCTCCTCAGCTCAGTGATTTACTGCTGGGATGATTCTGTTGCACACTGAGCAGGTGCTCCACAGGGTCTCCTGGCCATTCCTTTGGCAGGTCCGGTCAAATTTTGTTTGCGGACAATATTTTAAACAGAATTAAAGCACTGTGCAATGCCTGAACTGCTCAAATTGTTTGCATGGGTGCCACAGCACACTAAACTCCTATTCACAGAGGACTTGTGTGAGAATCCTTTATCTCCTCAACTCTTCTTTTTATATTAGGAACCTTTTTTAAGTATCTCAGTAAGTCCCCTAATATTCCTCTCTTATTGCTCAGTGGTGCATCTTGTAAAGTTGTTGCATAAACTTAAGACATTCCACTTTTCACTAACCACCCACTTATTACTCTCCCAACCATTGAAAGTGAGTCTTTATTTTCTGTTGTCAACCTGTTTTCGGCTCCGACACACTGCAGAGCGCTCAAGCCATGCCTCTTGCCACTCCCCCCGTATGGCAGATGCGCCGCTGGCATGCCGAAAGCACACCAAAGTCAAGTCTGTCTGTAAGCGTCCACGCCCGGATAGAACCAGCCCCCTTGCCATTTCTGGGCTAGAAATGCGGCCAAAAGTATCCTAGATGCGCGATGCTTTGCTGGCATTAAACTCGTCAGGTAAGAGCATGGGCTGCCCCCAGCTGGATTTTCTTTGCTGTCTGGCAAACTCAAACTTCATGTACCAAGAATGTGGTGTACTTGTGGGCTCTGGCGAGTTAGAGCTAACATCAGAATCAACCACAGTAACTAAGAATTCCTCCAGTTTTCAGACTGGAGTTATTAATTCTAGAAACAAGCTTTCCTGTCCTCTCAATAATGCAAGATCATTGGTGAAGCATAGTATAGAATTCCTGCACTTTATGGAGACCTATAAACCCGCATTGGCTTTCATTACTGAAACATGGGTTGACCCTTCTTGTAAACCTGATATTTTGGCAGCTACTCCTGAAGGATTTGCTATTTACAGACAAGATAGACTGTTCAAGTGTGGAGGCGGCACAGCTGTTATATACAGAACTGATTTAGCAGTATGCTGCAACTCTGTACCGTCACCCCACTGCAAAGCAGTTTCCTTTAGTAGTGAAATTGCAAAATCCCATACATTTATAGGGACTGTTGTATATCTCCCGTCCGGTCCTAGACCGATTTTCTGTCAGGAGATCAGCAGTCGTCTTGAGGCTAACATTCTATCTAACAACTACACGGTCCTAAGGGACTTTCATTTTCATTGGGAGGCTTTTCCCTTACATCCTACGTAGACGGCACACAAATCCCCCACATAATTTTTCTGTAAACTTGTATTGGTATGGTTTTGTTTCATATAGCAACACAAAACACCTTGTAGAGCACACAGTTAGCTGAAACTTCCCTTATCCAGGGGAGGGTGGTTGCTGCCTTGTCTCAAATGTTCCTACTGGGTGGCTTATTCAAACTAACTCTCAAAGTTGCTGATCTTGTATATACCTCCTGGCGCAGCCAAGATTTATTTCCCAATGGAACATCCATTATTGGTTTCTGTGACCTGGCATAAGAACTCATTTTAAGACTTTTTCTGTTTATTGGCATAGTTGGTTACCAATTTCTTGCAGGTTTCAGATTCCAATATTTACACAATACACTTCTCAATGGTGTAATCCTTTCCTACCTAGTTTTTCCTATGATGATCATGTCCAAGTGTGGTCTAAAACTCAATTTCAATATTTAGGTAAGCTTTACAAAGGATCCACTTTTAAATATTTTTCCACATTAGCCTCATTATAGTCTATTCCTGTTACAGGGGTTTTCAAGTATTTTCAAATGCATGATTACTTTGCGCAAGTTCCCATTTCTGATCTGATTATGACCATTTTCATTTTTAGATCTACTTGCCACCCTTTAATGTAAAGACATTCTTGGCAGAGCTTAGCGGTTACTGACTGATGGACAAATGGGCGGTTTATAGAATGTCTCTAGTAGATGGACCGATAGATTTGGTGACTTGGATGCTACTGTTGAGATATTCACCCAAAAGGCTTCATGGTTGGCGATGTCTTAATGACTCCTATTTTATCTTTGCTTCACTCAACTGTACATTTTTTAATTAATTATATAAAGAATCAGTCTTATTGGACACGTCTTTCAAGAAATTAACAAACTGCCCTCTCTCCTTCTGCAAAATTGATATTGATTGGCTATTCTCTACAACTCCCTCAAAGTATACCAATATTATCTTTGATGCTGTTGTTTTTTCAGAACTACACGTTACTAGGCTTTGGTTAGATATCAGTCCCCAAATTATGCACGAATGGTAGCATCAATTAATTGATCTATGCAGACTCAAAATCTCATTTATACAGAGTAGCCCAGAACAAAGGTATTTAAAAGTAATTTAGGAACTCATGGACATAAAGCAAGGCGGCAAGGTTATATACTTGTGCAAAAATGTGTGAGCCCAATTGTCCAGCTGAACATGAGTCTAACCGGTGATCCAAGGGGAAAAGGAAGCCAACAAACCCTTTGTTTTAGGCGACACAGCTCCCCACAACAATTGCATAGACTTGTGAACACCAAAGTTAAAAGATTATCCACTCTTAGTAGATCCAAAGTACAGAATGTTCTTTTGTTCAGTTCATAATTCATATGTGTCCAAAAGGTCTTGACAGATTCCAGTAGCCAACACGTGTTTTGTCTTTGTGTTTACAGTCACCACTGACTTCCTCAGGGCTACAAGCAAACAGAACAAACCATTTAGGTCTAAGTCATCTCATACCAATCTAAACACCCATCACCATATCCTCGGTATTAAAGAGCTGTTATGCCATACAGTATGCATACACTGTATGTTGCTAAAATGAAAGGATGAAGTTGTGCACCCATAAGCCAGTCCCAAACATCATGCGTAATATTGTGTAAAACAAAGAGAAAACAATCATGCAAGCCAGAATTGAGATTAACATCAAGTGACCACTGTGTAACCATTGCCAAACATCCCCAAGTGGAAAAATATTCTGTACCAGAAGAAAAACAAAATATTGAAAAACCCATAGCTGATATGCAAGCAAGAGTTAAGTTAACTCAAGATGTGAAGAAAACAGGAAGGAGGGGTAGAAAACCCCTATATATCATAGTCACCCATAATGTTGCATTCCCTACTCCCTGTTACATCTTACCTAAGACTCTCAATATAATTTACAGTATCACTATTGTCATCTATGTGTTATAATTTGAAAGTCAAAATAAAATTCGCAAACACAAAAAGGAAGGATTTGTTGCATACAACCGTAAATTGCAATGTCACCCCTATAGTGTGTTCAAGATCCCACATCTTACCTATACTGGGTTGCGTAACTATCACATCTGTGTAAATCAAGTCCACGTATGAATATATTATCTGTATGGGATACAAATACTTTAAATTATGCGCCCAGCCATCATGTAATTACATCATAAAAATAATAATATTAACCACATCACTAATACAGACTAGCAATGTGTCTAATCCAGGCCAATTAAAACTGTGTCTAAATACTCTTATCACAGACCACTAATCTATTTCTATGTGCCCTGTCTCAGCTACAGTATGCAGAAAACTTTTCTTATGCAATGTAACCATATATATATAGAGACTACGTATATTCATTGGTTCATGACTGCAGCTTACGCACAATACGCCAAGGCTTCTCACATACTCCATAATCCTGAATAGCTATAGTAGAGGTTCTACCTATCTGTGCCCCAACCGATAATCCAACCAGAATTCTTGTGGAGATATCAGCAATATTCTCTGCCCCGAACCCATCACGGTTATCACATTGCAACCATGACCTCAAGTATCGTAAAACTAAACAAAGTCACACATACCAAAAGCCCCATCGTTAATAACTACTCGTAACAGTCTAGGACTTCCTTACTGTAAATACTGTGAAACTGGAGAGTACTCCGACCTTCACGTGTGTTTGGCAACATCCAGCTCTACGCCATTTTGAATTATCTATATATAGTACCTGTGTTAAACCATGTTGCCAGTCAGCTAACCAATCATCCACCACTCACGTAAGGAAGGCGAACCATGGATGGTTGCGTCTGAGTATTGCGGCCATCTTGAGACGTCCGTGTAAGTCACACCATATCTCAATGAAGCATTCATTTATAAGCTGACAAACAGTATACAAACACAAATTCTATCATCACCTGGGTAGCGGGAGAAATTCAGGTGTATACTGATTCAATACATGTCACAGCTCTACTTAAATATAAATAAAAAAAGCCTGAAGGCGCAATCCATCTGTCTCAAAAAGCATATCATAAATGGTAATCAGACCCAGTCACCAAAGCCATAACCATAGTGGCCATCTTTAAATATCCAGATTGTAATCCCTTGACAAAGCATCACAAAAACTACAATATGTTTTAATCTTAGGTCAATCTTCTGAGTCCTGAACTGGTCCAAATGTAAACTATCTTATGCTGGGTAGTCTCAAGCATTAATTATTTCACAATCATGTGTTTTCCAACTCAAAAAACACACGCTAGGAACCTTGTTAGTATCATGATGCATACATGGTGGCCATCTTGACCAATGTGCATCTGAAGATGTAAGCCAGTTTAGCGTATTAACAATGGGGCTTTTGGTATGTATGACTTTGTTTAGTTTTACAATACTTGCAGGTATGGTTGCAATATGATAACCGTGATGGGTTTGGGGCTGAGAGTATTGCCGATATCTCCATAAGTATTCTGGTTGGATTATTGGTTGGGGGGTAGATAGGTAGCACCTCTACTATAACTTTTCAGGATTTTGGAATATGTGACAAGCCTTGATGTATTGTGAGTAAGCTGCAGTCGTGAAGCAATGAATGTACGTAGCCTCTATATATATGGTTAGATTGCATATGAAAAGTTTTATGCTTACTATACAACTTACAGGACACATGGAAATAGATTAGAGGACTGTGGTAAGAGTATTTAGACACAGATTGAATTGGTCCTCATTAGAGACATTGCTAGTCTGTATTGGTGATGTGGTTTATATTATTATTTTTATGATGTAATTACATGATGGCTGGGCGCATAATTTAAGGTATTTGTATCCCATACAGACAATATATTCCCATGTGGACTCAATTTACACAGACATGATAGTTACACAACCCAGTATAGGTAAGATGGGGGACCTTGAACACACTATATGGCTGACATTGCAATTTACGGTCGTATGAGACAAATCCATCCCTTTTGTGTTTGCAGATTTTATTTTTACTCTCAATTTACAACACTTATAGACGACAATAGTGATACTGTAAATGATATTGAGAGTCTTAGGCAAGATGTAACAGGGAGTGGGGAATGCAACAGTATGGGTGATTATGATATATGGGACTTATCTACCCCTGCTTCACGTTTTCTTCACATCTTGGTTTACCTTAACTCTTGCTTGCATATCAGCTATGGGGTTTTCAATATTTTGTTTTTCTTCTGGCAAAGAATATTTTTCCACTTGGGGGTGTTTGACAATGGCTACACAGTGGTAACTTGATGTTAATCTCGATTTTGGTTTGCATGATTTTCTTTTGTTTTACATGATATTACGCATGATGTTTGAGACTGGTGTAAGGGTCCACAACTTCATCCTGTCGTTTTTGCAACATATGATGTATGTATACGATATGGCATAACAGCTTTTTAACATGGAGGATATGGTGATGGGTATTCAGATTAGTATAATATGACTTAGTCATATATGTCTTGTTCTGTTTGCTTGTAGCCCTGAGGAAGTCAGTGGTGACTGTAACCACAATGACGAAACGAGTGTTGGCTACTGGAATCTGTCAACACCTTTTGGACACATATGAATTATGAACTGAATAAAAGAGCATTGGGTACTTTGGATCTGCCAAGACTGGATAATCTTTGAACTTTGGTGCTCAGGAGTCTTTGCAATAGGAACTCATGAGTTCCTGGCTGCATACTTTTATGACGCATTCTTCAATATCCCGTAGTTGTATTCTTATGTCATTCTAAATGCTTTCTTCTTGCTTCTTTTATTTGCTTCACATTCGGGTCAATGTACTTTTCATATCATTGTAATTTGGTAGGCAGTTCACCTTGATTGAGCCTGATATGTTATAATGCTTTGTGTTGCTTTGTTAATACAATGAAATATGGGATAATTGATTGAAGTCTTGTACACATCTTTGAAAGAATAAAAAACAGATTGCCTGATTCACAGAACTAACTTACGTCAAAAACGTAAACGTAAAGTTAGTACTTTTTAGGTATTCACAGAATACACTTACTCATTTTGGTATTCACAGAATGAACTTACTCATTTCGGTATTCACAGAAGTTAGTAGTCCTAAACTTAGGATTACTAACTTCTGTGAATACCGAAATGAGTAAGTTCATTCTGTGAATACCAAAATGAGTAAGTGTATTCTGTGAATACCTAAAAAGTACTAACTTTACGTTTACGTTTTTGACGTAAGTTAGTTCTGTGAATCAGGCCCAATGTGTCTCAATATCTCAATAGGGCCCCAGCGTTTTGATCAAAGAATTTAAGGATATTAGGCTTCAAAGGCATATTCTAGCTAAGCATGTATCCAACAAACTCTGTTGTTTCAGCACTGTCTTCATGTGTAATTCAGAAATTGGGGAAGGATCCAGGAATGGATGTTACCTGCAGTCACACGTATGTGGGAAAGCAGTGCTCTGATGTATGTCAACGTGTGGTGATTTCTTTTGCAAAGTGATTTGCATACTCTCCCAGTGGCCAACATTATCTAAGGTTACAGTTTAGACAGCCACACATGATGTATGCCATTATTTTTGGTGTTTACTATATACCAAAACAGCTTATGCAGCTAGAAATGTACATGATCACGTGCCAAAAGAGTATGGGCAGCTAGAACTATGTCCCTACAACTTAATTATTGGAAATATATATTTTAATTAATGAAACAAAACAATTTTTTAAGTTAGATAGATGATTGTATCCAAAAAAGAGAATGTATTAGCTTTTCTTCAAGTTGCAGGAAGATGGTTCTTAGATTTATAAACTACATGTTTGACTTAATGTTATTTAATTCTTTGGGTTGTCAATGCCTGTTTTTATGCATACCGAAATCACGAAGCAATGCTGAATTTATTGTCCATCTCAATTATTGTTTGATGAATTAAAATAACCACCCGTTGGAACCAATTTATCCTAACGAGGACAGGGAAAACAATCATTACTTATTGAATTGTGTCTTTTTGTACTTTGGGAATTATAGGCCATATGTATCAAAGTCCCCTTTTGCGATTCTCAAATAGCGAATTTTAGCGAATCGCTATTTGAGAAACGCAAAACCGTATGTAAACAAATAATCGCAAAAAAATAGCGATTCGCTAAAGTTCGCTAAAAGAATAGCGAATACCCAAATAGCGTTCATTTAGCATTGAACTTTCTATTTTGCGAATTTCGCAAAATTGAGAAAATCGCAAAATTGCGAAATTCATAAACGGCAATTCTGAGACCCAGGTGCAGCCTGATGACATCACAACCAGGAAGTGTGACTACCCATGCTGCACCTGAGTTCCAGGAGCAGAGTGAGAGAGCAGGAGTAGAGGCTGAGGCATCACTGCAGTGATACACACATTGGAGAGAGTGGAGACATGGACAGCAAGGACAAGCAGCAGGGGGAGATACCCAGAATCAGAAAGCCAAAGTTCACAGAAAGTGAGCAGGAGGCTCTGATACAGGAGATGGTTGTGAGCCATGAGCTCCTGTTCGGCAAGAAGTCCCTGCGTGTGCCAGAGACACGCAAGAGGAGGATATGGGCAGACATCCAGCGCAAAATTAACGCAATTGGCGTCACACATCGCAGCGTCAAAGACCTACAGAAGCGCTGGTATGATATGCGCGCGCGCTTAAAGGAGAAGGTTGCTACCAGGCTGGAGGAGGCCAACAAGACCGGTGGGGGGACCTCCACTGCCACCGCTTCAACTCCACTCGAAGAAATGGTTGAGGGGACCCTGCTTCCGGAGAGTGCAGTGGGTGTGTCAGACCTGGACAGCTCCGACCACACACAACCAAGACAAGGTAAGAAGCATGCCATCACACCCCTGATACCTCCCTACTACCCCACACACCCAGGAGAGTCCCAGGGGCACAACAAAACTACAATTCCAGTGCAGGTACACAAGCACACACAGCAATGCATTATGGGAGATGTAGTTACATGCACCTAACAGTGGAGCAATGACACCCAGCCAGGCTCAGACAGTATGTGTGCATCATGAAAGTCAAAATACAGTTGGATAGGACCCATGTAACTCCAAACAGTGATATTTAATGCATGACAGATGCAAGGCAGGACAGTAAATTAATGTGTGCATTTATGTCCACAGCACCAGCAGAAACACAGGGAACAATCAGTGGAGGGGAGGATGAATCCCCCAGCCCAGAGGCAACAGGGCAAGAGGAGGAGGAGGAAGAGGAAGACGAGGGCAGCCCAGTCATCCCACCAATACGCCGCAGGCGGATTGCAGTGCCACCATTGCCACCACTGGAGGAGGAATCCCAGGACACCGATGTGAATGTCCAAACAGTCCAGGGACAGTCAGAGCCACAACCCCGTGCACGTGCCGAACCAATTCCACAAATCCCATCCAGGTGCAGGGCACCACGTGCATCCACTAGTGCAGCACCACAGGAGACGACACAGTCTTCCAAGGGTTGGAGGGCCACATGTTGGAGGTCCAGCGCCTGCAGGCAAAAAACATAAGGTCTATCCAGAGGCAAATCAGGGTTGGTTTCATGGGCCTGACGGGTGCCCTGGAGGCACTCTGTGCTGAACTAAGGGCGGACCGTGCTGCTAGGCGCAGGGAGAGGCAGCGCCTCCACACCCGCCTAGACCTCTACACCAGGGCGGTAAACCGCCTCTCCTCAGCGACCTCAGTGCTGTCAAGGCGCAGCATCAGTATGCAGCACGAGGTGTCACACTGCAGCCAGGACGTGGCCAGGGGTCTGGTACAGGTGACATGTGCTGTGGATCAGCTGCGAGCAGCTGCCACTGCTGGCCCAGGAGTCCTCACTCCAACAGACGAGGACGCACAATCCAGCAGGAGCAGCATTACACCACCGCCCCCACCGGACAGGCGCCGTAGTGTGCGTCACGGCAGGGCTGCTGAGACAAGCGAAGAGGGCACAGTGCACCCACGGCGAGGGCCTACAGCCCGTCAGCGCCGCAGTTGAGGCGCTCACATATAGGCATGGATATGGGTGCATTAACCCAGTGCATACAGACACTTGGTCAAGAGTCAATTTGCACTGTGGATCACACATGTGCGGTACTTTTGACAAAACATTGTGTGCCACACAGGCTGTGTGCCGATAAATATCCTGTCCAAAGGGAAATTAAACACAGTCCTGTATTAGATCTTTGGCATTGTGTCATCTTTTCTTACCTAGAAATAGTTCTGTGTGATCTCATCTCGCCTCTGGCGCCCAGCAGCTGCACCAATTACTCCGGCCGGCATGCGTCCAGGAGCTGGCCCCTCCTCATCTGATGATTCTGATTCAGTGAGCTCCACTGGTGTGCCCTTCCTGGTGGCGATGTTGTGCAGCATGGCACACGCTACCACTATCTTGCAACAAGTCTGGGGGCTGTATTGAAGTGCCCCTCCACTCTTATGTAGGCATCGAAACCGGCTCTTGAGTATCCCGAAGGTCCGCTCAATGGTACATCTGGTTGCTATGTGGGCACTGTTGTACCTCTGCTCCCCAGCGTTGGCAGGATTAAGGTAAGGAGTGAGTATGTAGTCCCGGACCGCATACGCACTGTCACCTGTGGGGCGAGAAAAATTAGGTTGAACACTGTCCTGCCACTGCTATGCATTACTAGTGTGTCCTTCTATCACATGCAATTACCTAGTTGGTATCCCTCACCAAACTCCCCACTTGTGAGTCGGCGGTGTATCCCACTGTGGCGGAAGATGAATGAGTCGTGGGTGCTGCCTGGGTATTTAGCGACGATGTCGATGATGATGAGCCTGGCATTACACACCACCTGTATGTTCAGGGAATGGTAGGACTTGCAATTCCTGAACACATACTCGTTCTGGGAGGGGGGGGATATGGCGACATGGGTCCCATCTATGCATCCAATGACGTGGGGGAATTGTGCAATTTGGTAGAACTCCTGCTTGGTCTGGGCTAGTGCCTGTGGTGTGCTGGGGAAGTATATGTGGTTATGCAGCCTCTGTACCATGGCATCAAGGAACGCGTGGAAGAAGCGCGACAATGCACTCTGTGAGACCCCTCCTGCTGTGGCTATCACCCCTGGAAGCTCCCTGACGCCAAGAGGTGGAGTGAGCACAGGACCTGTATGTGGGTGGGGATTGTGTGTGTCCTGCGTGTGGGGTGTTCAAGGATAGGTTTGAGCTCTGCTATTAATTCCAGGATGCTCTCTTCATCCAGCCTGTAGTTTGTATGGATCTCCTCCTCAGTCCGCTGGAGCAGGGTTATGCGCGCTCTGAAGATCCTTTCCTGGCGTCTCCTTCTCTGTGCAGCAGCTCTGAGTCGCAGCCTCCTGGCTATCACGTACAGCCCTGACATTATGGCAAACATCAGTTGCATTGTGGGTCTCTTTATATAGGTTGCACCTGGTTACCACCTGCTCAGACTTGGTGTTAATTGCAATTCTCTATTTTGCGAATTTCGTGAATTCGCAAATTGAGAATTATTCATGCATTCCATTTAGCGAATTCGCTAAGTCTGGACACAACAATTGCGAATTTCGCTAGGTTTTGATGTATTTAGCGAATTCGCAAAATATTCGCAATATGGAATTATTCGCAATTATTGCGAATCGCTATTTATGCGATTCGCACATTGGCTGTCGGGATGTGTCTCATACATAGCGGGGCTCTGTTTTGCGATCGCAAACACCGTTTTTCTGCGATTCGCAGTGTTTGCGATCGCAAAACAGCTTCATACATATGGCCCTATGTTTTTTCGTTAGTTTACAGAGTGCAAAATGTGTTTAGATTATGGACCCTATTCCATACAGGAAATTGATGATACAAATCTTTTTTCCCACACATCAACTCAGCTGGCGTGTCAAGCAAGTGTACATGGATTTTGAAATATGCCAACTCTTAATTTAGGAATTGATGCGAGGAGTGAGATAACCCTTTGGGTAACACCACCTACCACTGCCACCCACAATAAGTCACTGTTCCCTTATATTAGCAGGTGTACAAAGAATATCAGCAAATTTATGGACACTACCTGACTTTCTGGTACCGTAGCATGTCATTCAGGACTCAGTTGCCCACATAAATGATCTTCCGGTGTAAATGTGTCATATCTGTAAGCTTCTTCTTCACACTGTTCCAGCAGTCTCACCTTTATATGAATATTCTGACCTTTCTAATTTTTTACTTTCTATTCATGCTTATAGGTATCTATGGGATACAGTGCTGCAACTATAATTATATGTTGCACATTATATGAGGGCTTACACACTTTACCGCTTGATTGGTCCATTTGAGAGGTGTTTACTTTTTTGAGATTCTTTATTGGCAGACTGTTAACTTTGCACTCCAGATCATGTGCTTTCGATCACAATCTTTGTTGACAACACTTAGTTATATGGTAGTTTTGTGCTTGTGAAACTGTGAAAGATTACAACACAGACAGTGAATCTGTGAACAGATTGTGCCAGACATATACAACTAACCCATTGTTCTTACTGTGGTCCCTTATTTCTATTAGGTCTGGCGAAGTCAACGTGTTGTATATAATACAGAGAGTGTGGCCTTTTGGTCAGTTCTATTCAGCCATTGGGTGCTGTGGATCAGTGTGTTCAGCCACTAGTTTGAGACCATGCCAACTACATTTTGGATCAGCCCAGAGTAGTATTTATCTCTCAAAAGCATGCTATTGGCCAATTGTTGCTTTAGTCCACCTGCTATGGAAGGATTCTCTTGCAGTGCATGAGGTGCATTGTTTTTAGCATGTGAGAAAGGTTATTCTATGAGTTTCAAAAATGTACCTGAATCAAACTGTGTGAAAACGGAGTTTGTGTTCATAGCCAGCAACAGTCAACAAGAAAGAGTGCAATAGGTTGGCTCTCGGTTATGAACCTCTACAGGGTGACAGCACTAAATCCTTTAGAATTCCACAATGACGCCTTCCAAAGCTCCAGAAGACCCACTGTGAAAAAGACACGGACTTGTGGCACAATGGCACCAAATCATCATGCTCAGGAAAAGGAAGACCTATCTCCTTAAGGCAGACTTTAGAACACCCATCTAAGGGGCATATTATCAAGAACGGCGTTAAAATTATCGCCGGTTTAGCGGCAGAAAACTGCCGCTAAAGCGGCGATAATGGGCTTGATAATATGCCCTGGAGAATTCCAATAGAAGCCCATGTTGACACCAGAACATGGGCTTCTATTGGAATTCTCAAGGGCATATTATCAAGCCCATTATCGCCGCTTTAGCGGCAGTTTTCTGCCGCTAAACCGGCGATAATTTTTAACGCCGTGCTTGATAATATGCCCCCAAGTTCTTGTTGTGTCACATCCCTGTGCGCCTGTAAATATGTTCAAACAAGGGGGCATATTAGCAAGGGCACTATCGCCGCTTTAGCGGCACTTTTTGCCGCTAAAGCGGCGATATTTTTATCGCCCTATCAGCAAACTGTCTCTAACAGCAGTTAGCGACAGTTTTCGGGCATTAGCGCCCGTTTTTTACCGCTTTGCATGTCAGCGATATTTATCGCTAATGACATGCAAAGTGGGCGTTCCTCACTAAAAATACACGCAGACAGTCGCAAACACAACTTCACACTATTAGCAAGGCCCGCGAAGCGATAAAAAATGTGCGTTAACCCCGATTAGCGCTGGATTTTAACACCTGCTAGAAACCTGACTTAGCCATTATAGTCTATGGGAGGTGGATTCTACAGTTAAGTCCCCACCTGCCTATTAGCGAGTTTTTCCTTAGCGATGGGAATTTATCGCAAGGAATTCTCGCGCTAATGCTGGGAATCGCCGCTATCGCTGGATTTGTTTCGCATTGGAGATAAAACGATGCTAATAACGCGTTATCTCCGCAAACGAATCCAGCGATAAAAAAAACCACGCTAACCGTGGTTTGCGTTAATTAACGCACGCTGTTGGTAATAGGCCCCAAGGATCGTACACTTCCTAGTAGGTTTTCTACTTAAAAAATTATTTGTAAGTGGCTTTTGGGTCAGTTTCACTGTTTTATTCCCTGGAAACCGCATTTATCTGAAAATGTTGTGTTTTGCCATAGAGAGAATGTGCCATTCCCTTACTGCAATTAAATTCTAGTGCTGGAGTTGCACGTCATATAATATCTGCCGAGCTGGCTATGCAGAGCCTATGGAATGCTGAGATAGTCTGAGTGGATTTTGGTGTGAGAGAAATGTAGATTTGGAGGGAAAGGACGACTGTTCAGTTATTTTGCCATGAAATCCCTAAAGTTCTGAAAATCCCAATGTAATACTTACTTAAAGCACTCCCATATGTTTAGCATAGCGAGCTCCTCCGACTCCCAGACTTATGGATGAGCTGGCTGTATTCCCCTCCCTGACAGAGAAATGCTTGTTTGAGAGGCAAAGTCCACAATTACAGGATTATGGATTAGTTGCAAGGACCTACGTTAGTGCACTGACAATGCAATATCCCATGCTGTGTGAAGACCGGCAATAAGATAGGGGAATGGAAGACAAAGTTATTGAGGTGACTGAATGAGCCCTGATGCATGAGGTATACCATCCAATAGATTGTGTCAGGTTGGGACTATGTAAAAGTGTGGTTGTCAGTGACAGATTATACTTGATTAGACAAACTATGACCTTTGCACCAGAATTTACATAGAATCAGGTACACTGCATCTGAATTTTTATTCTAGATTCCTGCATTGAGGGAGCCAAAATTCAAAAACCAAGTAATTGTGAAAAGGATGCATCTAAACAAACACCAGAAAATTAGTTGGATTAATGATGATTTAAGCATTTGTTGACCGTGTCTGTAGTGTGTTTTCCACACTCAGATTCCTTATCTTTAATTTCAAACCTGGAACAAATAATTAAAAGTATCTACATATGTAGCCTAAAAGATTCACTGACACGGGGGGCGTGGCCAAGCACCTAAGATGGCGGACGCGTTTTGATTGCGCTCCGCATCATATCCCCCGGTTATCCTGTGCATCCTCGCTAATCAACAGCCTTTACTGACCTTATGTGCGCATAAGATGGGCACGAAGGTCCGCTACATCCAGTGAGGGCTTCCCGGATCCTGGAGACGGATGACAGCGGCGCCCCGGAAAGTGCGGCCTGTTCCCTCACGGGAGTCTGGCCCAACCCACTTCCCGTAATGGAGACAGAAGACCCGCTGCTGACGCCACCCACGGCAGCCCCCGTGAGAGACCCCCAACTGCAGTGTGGGACTCACGGCTGGAGGCGGCCTGTGGAGTGGCAAGGGCCGGGCACGAGACCTAAGAAAATGGTGATGTGACCCCTGGCCTGGCCTGCTGCACCGCGGGCTGCGGCCGGCTGCTGCTACGCCTGACTACAGCTGGCGGAGTGACTACGGCAGAGGTAGGCCTACACGGCATCCTTGCGGCGTCCACCCTGCGAGTGGGGGCCACGAAGGTCGGTCAGGCCTAGGGCCTCCACACGGACACAACAGGGAGGTGATTGCGAGGCCTGGCGAAGACCGCGCCTGAATCGAGGCGGCCCCCGGGGGGAACGCTCCACAACTGATGGTGCTCCCGCTCTTGAGCGGACGCAGCAAGGCTCCGACCTCCCAGGCCATCGGCTGGGGGATCGCCCGGAGGCCACGTCAGGGCCCGAGTGGGGTGTCCTGGGAGACTCCCCATCTGTGCCACAGTGAGAGGTCCCTCAGCAAAACCCCCACAGCACCGGAGCCCGCGCAAGTTTGCTCCTCGCCTGCGGGGACCTAGTCCACGGCCGTTTTTCCTCCCGCTCCCCCATTGCGGCCTCTGCAGTGGTGCAGTGTGCGACAGGGCCCGCGCTGACGCCGCTGCACCAGCCATACCGCTCACGGCCGGAGCGCCGTGGATCTGGCCTTACCTGGAGGTGGGGGCCTGCCGGATCTGACCCCCTGCGGGATTGACCTTTGAGGGCAGCGGCGTGGGTGTGTTAGCCCACGCAGCGGCCGAGCGGGCCACTGTGCGCTGCCCCTGGGAGCGGTGGGCCTGCGGTCGGAGGGGTCCCGAGGATAGCAGAGACGGAGAGGGCCCTTACCCGGACCGAGAGGTGACATCCTGCGTGGTCCGCAGACACAGACAGCGACACAACAGGTGAGCCTACAGCGGCACAGCGTGGCTGAGTGGGGGGGTCTGGGGGTCGGTCAGGCCTAGGCCTCCTCACCCCCTCCCAGGCGCTGGATGAAATAGTAAGAACTGACTGAGCGCAGTGGTGCGGGGTCCAGCGCGGGGGCCGGTTCGGGGCTACGCTGATCCTGTCTTTGTCGTGGAGGTTGCCCTCGGAGCCTGGGGGAGACTGGTCGGGGCAGGGGGGGTTCCGGGGGCCGTTCGGGCCTAGTTCCTCCCTTCCAAGGCCTTGCCTGCTTCCGTCTGGCTGGGCGGTGACAGCGCTAACGACTAGCTGAAGTGGTACCTACTCCACCAAGCCCTCTGCTACAACGGATGAGTGCTTGACTCAAAAAGGTATCCTTTGGAGCACAGTATACCCCTGTGACGCTAGGAGGTGAGGAAGGAGGGCTGCACAGTCCACTGAAATTAGACGTTTTTACCTGGCTCCCTATGTGGAGCGCCCAGCAGATCGTCATGGGCCGCTTACGTTCCAATATGCATCAAGATGTCCCCTCCAGGGGCCAGTCCGAGGGAACAGTCACAGCTTCGGAATCCATAGCAGGGGTGAGCCAGCCGGACATTGCAGCCAAACTGGACTCAGTCCTGGCAGCGGTTGAAAAGATTGGCAATACGATGGAACTGACACGCACCTCCCTAGAAGGCAGGATGGACACCATCACCTCCGACTTCACACTTCTCCGGGCAGACCAGCACAAGCTATCGGACAGGGTTCGCGATGCGGAGACCACACTAGCAGACCTTCAGCCCCGATCTCGCAATTGCGCATCCACGCTACAGGATCTGTTGGACCGAGTGTGCACCCTAGAGGAGAAGGTAGACGACGCTGAAGGGAGGTCGCGTCGCAATAATGTCCAGGTGGTTGGACTACCGGAGGGACGGGACCCGTAGGTCTTCACGGAAACCTGGAAGAGAGATCTTCTGCCCTCGGGGTCGCTCTCCCCGCAATTCGTAGTGGAACGGGCCCATAGAGTACCCGGCCCGCAAACCCCTTCCGGGAGCTCGCCCTCGTCCTTTTTTGTTCCGCGTAATGAACTTCAGAGACAGGGTTGTCATACTGAGGGAAGTTGGCAAACACCCCGGCCCTAAAGTGCAAAATGTCACCGTCTCCTTCTTCCCGGACTATACTGCTCCTGTTCAAAGGAGGCGAGCCACTTTCGGCGCAGTTAAGAAACAACTCTGGGATTTGGACCTCCGATAATCTCTACTCTTTCCCGCCCGCCTTCGAGTTATCAGGGATGGTAACACCCGGTACTTTGACTTCCCCTCAGAGGCTTGGGACTGGCTCGAAGAGAATGGGCTGGCAACAACGCCCAAACCAGCAGAGGAGTTACGTACACACGAGCGACCCTGCCGTGGCAGGCGTAGAAGGAAAGGCAGAGATGCGCGATCGCTCGTAACAGCCCCAAACCCAGATCAGATCAGATTGGAACGTCAGGGGGCATTGCAGACAGTAGCAGCCCTCCAATCTACCAGATAGCCTTCACCTGCCAGTTCTGTTGGATCCTTGCCAAAGTCCGGAGACGCTGGCTCCACACCGGAGTGGTCAACTGACGCGGGCTCGCCTCCGCTACCGGACATTACCCCTCAAACTGCAGACGGCATTATTTGAACACATGTTGCCTATCACCCCCAAGTTGTCTCGCTTTCATATGGGGCAGAGATCATAAGTTTTCAATTGCACGCTAGCCCTTATTGATGCATGATGTACTCCTGTGACATGCCATACATAATTTTATGCCTGATGCTCTATCTCCTACTATACAGGGGTAAATAAGGGGGATGGACTTTGTACCCGCTTTCTCTATCCTCTTCCCCCCCTCCTTTCATTATACTAGTGCTTCCCCCCGAAGTCAAACAACAACGTTAGTCTAGTTGCCATGACAAGGCGAGCTTGGTTGGGGAGACCTCCACGTTGGGAGTCCGCTCTTATGCTGTTTCACGATGTTCAGAAGACACACAATATTATTTCCCCCCCCACACGAGTCGCATCATTTAGAGACCTGCTGCCTCTGCATATACCCTTCCCGGGGCTGTTCATCACACACGGGGAGACACATTCTACAGGCCAGGCCCGCTGGCTTAGATCGTCACAATGACTAATCTCAATATTGTAACTTGGAACGTCAGGGGCATTCACACACCCTCCAGGAGGTATGCCATATACGCTTACCTGCAGCGTAGAGCGACTAGCGTGGCGCTATTGCAAGAGACGCATCTGACGAGTCTTGAGGCTGCCCAACTGCGTCATCGCTGGAGGGGCCAGATATATAGTACTAACTACTCATCCATGGCTAGAGGAGTGATAATATGGGTCAAAGCGGGGGTTCCCTGGGAATAGGAGGAAGTACTGATAGACCCAACGGGGTGGTATGTATTGGTGAGGGGTAGACTGAATGGCCAGCCTGTCTTGTTAGGATCCATATATGCCCCCAATACTGCGCAGGGCACCTTTCTAAACAATCTCTCGGAGGTACTGCTCCAGTGGAAAGAGGTCCCATGGCTCCTGGGAGGAGATTTCAACGCTGTGTTGGATGTTTCTCTTGATCGCTCCTTTCCCCCCCTGAATCGCACTACGGCCTCCTCCAATGCACAACTTTTACGAACCTGGATGGGCCATTGGGCACTCTCTGGCGTATGGCGAGAACATCATCAGCATTCCCGAGTTTACTCTTTTTATTCCCCGGTTCATGACCTGCATGTGCGCCTTGATCGCATGTTAACATCCGCTGCTCTACACCCTCTGATACAGTCTACAGACTATCTGGGCCAGACACATTCCGACCACAATCCACAAATAATGCATCTGGCCTGGGAGATGCGACCGCCTCCGACCCTAGCCTGGCGATTGCAGACAGCAGCCTTGGAGGACCCTCTATTTCGAGGCTTGCTGGAGACTGCGGTGGTCAGTTATTTTGAGCTCAACACAGCTTCTACAGACTCAACTTTGACTGAGTGGGAAGCTTTTAACGTAGTGGTTAGCGGTCACTGTCTGGGGCAGACTTGGAGTATTCACAGGCAGCTAGACACATCGCTGTCAGCTATTGAGAGACAACTGCTCCAACTTGAATCGCGGACTGTCACTTGCCCGGACCAACAAGGGCGGCTGGATGATGCCCATACCGAAAGGAGAGGGCTACTAGAGAGACTGCGGTGCCATAATTACTTGGCGCATTCGGCCCGTTCCCACTCTACGGCGGACAAGGCCGGGTAGTTGCTGGCCTACTTGATACGGCAAGAACATCCCCAGCGCCCAATACAGATGCTAATAGATGACTTGGGACGCGAGCGAGTTACTCAGAAAGACATTCACGCAGTAATGACAGAACACTACGCTAGGCTATATGAGGCCCGGCAGGTAGGAAACACCCAAAGTGTGGAGTCATTCCTAGACACAGTAGAGCTGCCCACTCTCACAATTGCGATACCAAAGGGGATGATGGACGGAGCGCTTGAGCAAATCAAACACTCACCCCCAGTCAACTGATCTGGGTTTAATCCATCATCATTCTTTAGCTCACTCCACCACCCCAGTTCAGACATGGCCATATGCAAATCAGTCTGACCCTGTGCCTCATGGGAACAGTCCAGCCCGAACTGCCAAGCCATGTCTTCCCTGGACCGGAAACAAGCATCCTGGGACCGGTTTCTGGCTATTCAGCCGTCATCAGCCAGGCTAGCTTGAATCCAGTGGCAAAGTGAGCAAGGGACCCACGTCTGGGCATACCCTGCCAACTTAGGGCGAACAAAGCGATACCAAAGGGGATGATGGACGGAGCGCTTGAGCAAATCAAACACTCACCCCCAGTCAACTGATCTGGGTTTAATCCATCATCATTCTTTAGCTCACTCCACCACCCCAGTTCAGACATGGCCATATGCAAATCAGTCTGACCCTGTGCCTCATGGGAACAGTCCAGCCCGAACTGCCAAGCCATGTCTTCCCTGGACCGGAAACAAGCATCCTGGGACCGGTTTCTGGCTATTCAGCCTTCATCAGCCAGGCTAGCTTGAATCCAGTGGCAAAGTGAGCAAGGGACCCACGTCTGGGCATACCCTGCCAACTTAGGACGAACAAAGCGATACCAAAGGGGATGATGGACGGAGCGCTTGAGCAAATCAAACACTCACCCGCAGTCAACTGATCTGGGTTTAATCCATCATCATTCTTTAGCTCACTCCACCACCCCAGTTCAGACATGGCCATATGCAAATCAGTCTGACCCTGTGCCTCATGGGAACAGTCTAGCCCGAACTGCCAAGCCATGTCTTCCCTGGACCGGAAACAAGCATCCTGGGACCGGTTTCTGGCTATTCAGCCGTCATCAGCCAGGCTAGCTTGAATCCAGTGGCAAAGTGAGCAAGGGACCCACGTCTGGGCATACCCTGCCAACTTAGGGCGAACAAAGCAATACCAAAGGGGATGATTGACGGAGCGCTTGAGCAAATCAAACACTCACCCCCAGTCAACTGATCTGGGTTTAATCCATCATCATTCTTTAGCTCACTCCACCACCCCAGTTCAGACATGGCCATATGCAAATCAGTCTGACCCTGTGCCTCATGGGAACAGTCCAGCCCGAACTGCCAAGCCATGTCTTCCCTGGACCGGAAACAAGCATCCTGGGACCGGTTTCTGGCTATTCAGCCGTCATCAGCCAGGCTAGGTTGAATCCAGTGGCAAAGTGAGCAAGGGACCCACGTCTGGGCATACCCTGCCAACTTAGGGCGAACAAAGCGATACCAAAGGGGATGATGGACGGAGCGCTTGAGCAAATCAAACACTCACCCCCAGTCAACTGATCTGGGTTTAATCCATCATCATTCTTTAGCTCACTCCACCACCCCAGTTCAGACATGGCCATATGCAAATCAGTCTGACCCTGTGCCTCATGGGAACAGTCCAGCCCGAACTGCCAAGCCATGTCTTCCCTGGACCGGAAACAAGCATCCTGGGACCGGTTTCTGGCTATTCAGCCTTCATCAGCCAGGCTAGCTTGAATCCAGTGGCAAAGTGAGCAAGGGACCCACGTCTGGGCATACCCTGCCAACTTAGGACGAACAAAGCGATACCAAAGGGGATGATGGACGGAGCGCTTGAGCAAATCAAACACTCACCCGCAGTCAACTGATCTGGGTTTAATCCATCATCATTCTTTAGCTCACTCCACCACCCCAGTTCAGACATGGCCATATGCAAATCAGTCTGACCCTGTGCCTCATGGGAACAGTCCAGCCCGAACTGCCAAGCCATGTCTTCCCTGGACCGGAAACAAGCATCCTGGGACCGGTTTCTGGCTATTCAGCCGTCATCAGCCAGGCTAGCTTGAATCCAGTGGCAAAGTGAGCAAGGGACCCACGTCTGGGCATACCCTGCCAACTTAGGGCGAACAAAGCGATACCAAAGGGGATGATGGACGGAGCGCTTGAGCAAATCAAACACTCACCCCCAGTCAACTGATCTGGGTTTAATCCATCATCATTCTTTAGCTCACTCCACCACCCCAGTTCAGACATGGCCATATGCAAATCAGTCTGACCCTGTGCCTCATGGGAACAGTCCAGCCCGAACTGCCAAGCCATGTCTTCCCTGGACCGGAAACAAGCATCCTGGGACCGGTTTCTGGCTATTCAGCCGTCATCAGCCAGGCTAGCTTGAATCCAGTGGCAAAGTGAGCAAGGGACCTACGTCTGGGCATACCCTGCCAACTTAGGGCGAACAAAGCGATACCAAAGGGGATGATGGACGGAGCGCTTGAGCAAATCAAACACTCACCCCCAGTCAACTGATCTGGGTTTAATCCATCATCATTCTTTAGCTCACTCCACCACCCCAGTTCAGACATGGCCATATGCAAATCAGTCTGACCCTGTGCCTCATGGGAACAGTCTAGCCCGAACTGCCAAGCCATGTCTTCCCTGCACCGGAAACAAGCATCCTGGGACCGGTTTCTGGCTATTCAGCCGTCATCAGCCAGGCTAGCTTGAATCCAGTGGCAAAGTGAGCAAGGGACCCACGTCTGGGCATACCCTGCCAACTTAGGGCGAACAAAGCGATACCAAAGGGGATGATTGATGGAGCGCTTGAGCAAATCAAACACTCACCCCCAGTCAACTGATCTGGGTTTAATCCATCATCATTCTTTAGCTCACTCCACCACCCCAGTTCAGACATGGCCATATGCAAATCAGTCTGACCCTGTGCCTCATGAGAACAGTCCAGCCCGAACTGCCAAGCCATGTCTTCCCTGGACCGGAAACAAGCATCCTGGGACCGGTTTCTGGCTATTCAGCCGTCATCAGCCAGGCTAGCTTGAATCCAGTGGCAAAGTGAGCAAGGGACCCACGTCTGGGCATACCCTGCCAACTTAGGGCGAACAAAGCGATACCAAAGGGGATGATGGACAGAGCGCTTGAGCAAATCAAACACTCACCCCCAGTCAACTGATCTGGGTTTAATCCATCATCATTCTTTAGCTCACTCCACCACCCCAGTTCAGACATGGCCATATGCAAATCAGTCTGACCCTGTGCCTCATGGGAACAGTCCAGCCCGAACTGCCAAGCCATGTCTTCCCTGGACCGGAAACAAGCATCCTGGGACCGGTTTCCTGGCTATTCAGCCTTCATCAGCCAGGCTAGCTTGAATCCAGTGGCAAAGTGAGCAAGGGACCCACGTCTGGGCATACCCTGCCAACTTAGGACGAACAAAGCGATACCAAAGGGGATGATGGACGGAGCGCTTGAGCAAATCAAACACTCACCCCCAGTCAACTGATCTGGGTTTAATCCATCATCATTCTTTAGCTCACTCCACCACCCCAGTTCAGACATGGCCATATGCAAATCAGTCTGACCCTGTGCCTCATGGGAACAGTCCAGCCCGAACTGCCAAGCCATGTCTTCCCTGGACCGGAAACAAGCATCCTGGGACCGGTTTCTGGTTATTCAGCCGTCATCAGCCAGGCTAGCTTGAATCCAGTGGCAAAGTGAGCAAGGGACCCACGTCTGGGCATACCCTGCCAACTTAGGGCGAACAAGCGATACCAAAGGGGATGATGGACGGAGCGCTTGAGCAAATCAAACACTCACCCCAGTCAACTGATCTGGGTTTCATCCATCATCATTCTTTAGCTCACTCCACCACCCCAGTTCAGACATGGCCATATGCAAATCACTCTGACCCTGTGCCTCATGGGAACAGTCCAGCCCGAACTGCCAAGCCATGTCTTCCCTGGACCGGAAACAAGCATCCTGGGACCGGTTTCTGGCTATTCAGCCGTCATCAGCCAGGCTAGCTTGAATCCAGTGGCAAAGTGAGCAAGGGACCCACATCTGGGCATACCCTGCCAATTTAGGGCGAACAAAGCGATACCAAAGGGATGATGGACGGAGCGCTTGAGCAAATCAAACACTCACCCCCAGTCAACTGATCTGGGTTTAATCCATCATCATTCTTTAGCTCACTGCACCACCCCAGTTCAGACATGGCCATATGCAAATCAGTCTGACCCTGTGCTTTATGGGAACAGTCCAGCCCGAACTGCCAAGCCATGTCTTCCCTGGACCGGAAACAAGCATCCTGGGACCGGTTTCTGGCTATTCAGCCGTCATCAGCCAGGCTAGCTTGAATCCAGTGGCAAAGTGAGCAAGGGACCCACGTCTGGGCATACCCTGCCAACTTAGGGCGAACTAAGCGATACCAAAGGGGATGATGGACGGATCGCTTGAGCAAATCAAACACTCACCCCCAGTCAACTGATCTGGGTTTAATCCATCATCATTCTTTAGCTCACTCCACCACCCCAGTTCAGACATGGCCATATGCAAATCAGTCTGACCCTGTGCCTCATGGGAACAGTCCAGCCCGAACTGCCAAGCCATGTCTTCCCTGGACCGGAAACAAGCATCCTGGGACCGGTTTCTGGCTATTCAGCCTTCATCAGCCAGGCTAGCTTGAATCCAGTGGCAAAGTGAGCAAGGGACCCACGTCTGGGCATACCCTGCCAACTTAGGGCGAACAAGCGATACCAAAGGGATGATGGACGGAGCGCTTGAGCAAATCAAACACTCACCCCCAGTCAACTGATCTGGGTTGAATCCATCATCATTCTTTAGCTCACTCCACCACCCCAGTTCAGACATGGCCATATGCAAATCAGTCTTTCCCTGTGCCTCATGGGAACAGTCCAGCCCGAACTGCCAAGCCATATCTTCCCTGGACCGGAAACAAGCATCCTGGGACCGGTTTCTGGCTATTCAGCCATCATCAGCCAGGCTAGCTTGAATCCAGTGGCAAAGTGAGCAAGGGACCCACATCTGGGCATACCCTGCCAACTTAGGGCGAACAAAGCGATACCAAAGGGGATGATGGACGGAGCGCTTGAGCAAATCAAACACTCACCCCCAGTCAACTGATCTGGGTTTAATCCATCATCATTCTTTAGCTCACTCCACCACCCCAGTTCAGACATGGCCATATGCAAATCAGTCTGACCCTGTGCCTCATGGGAACAGTCCAGCCCGAACTGCCAAGCCATGTCTTCCCTGGACCGGAAACAAGCATCCTGGGACTGATTTCTGGCTATTCAGCCGTCATCAGCCAGGCTAGTTTGTATGGACTGGACGGTCAAGGGAAGACATGGCTTGGCAGTTCGGGCTGGACTGTTCCCATGAGGCACAGGGTCAGACTGATTTGCATATGGCCATGTCTGAACTGGGGTGGTGGAGTGAGCTAAAGAATGATGATGGATTAAACCCAGATCAGTTGACTGGGGGTGAGTGTTTGATTTGCTCAAGCGCTCCGTCCATCATCCCCTTTGGTATCGCTTTGTTCGCCCTAAGTTGGCAGGGTATGCCCAGACGTGGGTCCCTTGCTCACTTTGCCACTGGATTCAAGCTAGCCTGGCTGATGACGGCTGAATAGCCAGAAACCGGTCCCAGGATGCTTGTTTCCGGTCCAGGGAAGACATGGCTTGGCAGTTCGGGCTGGACTGTTCCCATGAGGCACAGGGTCAGACTGATTTGCATATGGCCATGTCTGAACTGGGGTGGTGGAGTGAGCTAAAGAATGATGATGGATTAAACCCAGATCAGTTGACTGGGGGTGAGTGTTTGATTTGCTCAAGCGCTCCGTCCATCATCCCCTTTGGTATCGCTTGTTCGCCCTAAGTTGGCAGGGTATGCCCAGATGTGGGTCCCTTGCTCACTTTGCCACTGGATTCAAGCTAGCCTGGCTGATGACGGCTGAATAGCCAGAAACCGGTCCCAGGATGCTTGTTTCCGGTCCAGGGAAGACATGGCTTGGCAGTTCGGGCTGGACTGTTCCCATGAGGCACAGGGTCAGACTGATTTGCATATGGCCATGTCTGAACTGAGGTGGTGGAGTGAGCTAAAGAATGATGATGGATTAATCCCAGATCAGTTGACTGGGGGTGAGTGTTTGATTTGCTCAAGCTCTCCGTCCATCATCCCCTTTGGTATCGCTTTGTTCGCCCTAAGTTGGCTGGGTATGCCCAGACGTGGGTCCCTTGCTCACTTTGCCACTGGATTCAAGCTAGCCTGGCTGATGACGGCTGAATAGCCAGAAACCGGTCCCATGATGCTTGTTTCCGGTCCAGGGAAGACATGGCTTGGCAGTTCGGGCTGGACTGTTCCCATGAGGCACAGGGTCAGACTGATTTGCATATTGCCATGTCTGAACTTGGGTGGTGGAGTGAGCTAAAGAATGATGATGGATTAAACCCAGATCAGTTGACTGGGGGTCAGTGTTTGATTTGCTCAAGCGCTCCGTCCATCATGGTATCGCTTTGTTCGCCGTAAGTTGGCAGGGTATGCCCAGATGTGGGTCCCTTGCTCACTTTGCCACTGGATTCAAGCTAGACTGGCTGATGACGGCTGAATAGCCAGAAACCGGTCCCAGGATGCTTGTTTCCGGTCCAGGGAAGACATGGCTTGGCAGTTCGGGCTGGACTGTTCCCATGAGGCACAGGGTCAGACTGATTTGCATATGGCCATGTCTGAACTGGGGTGGTGGAGTGAGCTAAAGAATGATGATGGATTAAACCCAGATCAGTTGACTGGGGTGAGTGTTTGATTTGCTCAAGCGCTCCGTCCATCATCCCCTTTGGTATCGCTTGTTCGCCCTAAGTTGGCAGGGTATGCCCAGACGTGGGTCCCTTGCTCACTTTGCCACTGGATTCAAGCTAGTCTGGCTGATGACGGCTGAATAGCCAGAAACTGGTCCCAGGATGCTTGTTTCTGGTCCAGGAAAGACATGGCTTGGCAGTTCGGGCTGGACTGTTCCCATGAGGCACAGGGTCAGACTGATTTGCATATGGCCATGTCTGAACTGGGGTGGTGGAGTGAGCTAAAGAATGATGATGGATTAAACCCAGATCAGTTGACTGGGGGTGAGTGTTTGATTTGCTCAAGCGCTCCGTCCATCATCCCCTTTGGTATCGCTTGTTCGCCCTAAGTTGGCAGGGTATGCCCAGACGTGGGTCCCTTGCTCACTTTGCCACTGGATTCAAGCTAGCCTGGCTGATGACGGCTGAATAGCCAGAAACCGGTCCCAGGATGCTTGTTTCCGGTCCAGGGAAGACATGGCTTGGCAGTTCTGGATGGACTGTTCCCATGAGGCACAGGGTCAGACTGATTTGCATATGGCCATGTCTGAACTGGGGTGGTGGAGTGAGCTAAAGAATGATGATGGATTAAACCCAGATCAGTTGACTGGGGTGAGTGTTTGATTTGCTCAAGCGTTCCGTCCATCATCCCCTTTGGTATCGCTTTGTTCGCCCTAAGTTGGCAGGGTATGCCCAGACGTGGGTCCCTTGCTCACTTTGCCACTGGATTCAAGCTAGCCTGGCTGATGACGGCTGAATAGCCAGAAACCGGTCCCAGGATGCTTGTTTCCGGTCCAGGGAAGACATGGCTTGGCAGTTCGGACTGGACTGTTCCCATGAGGCACAGGGTCAGACTGATTTGCATATGGCCATGTCTGAACTGGGGTGGTGGAGTGAGCTAAAGAATGATGATGGATTAAACCCAGATCAGTTGACTGGGGGTGAGTGTTTGATTTGCTCAAGCGCTCCGTCCATCATCCCTTTGGTATCGCTTGTTCGCCCTAAGTTGGCAGGGTATGCCCAGACGTGGGTCCCTTGCTCACTTTGCCTCTGGATTCAAGCTAGCCTGGCTGATGACGGCTGAATAGCCAGAAACCGGTCCCAGGATGCTTGTTTCCGGTCCAGGGAAGACATGGCTTGGCAGTTCGGGCTGGACTGTTCCCATGAGGCACAGGGTCAGACTGATTTGCATATGGCCATGTCTGAACTGGAGGTGGTGGAGTGAGCTAAAGAATGATGATGGATTAAACCCAGATCAGTTGACTGGGGGTGAGTGTTTGATTTGCTCAAGCGCTCCGTCCATCATCCCCTTTGGTATCGCTTGTTCGCCCTAAGTTGGCAGGGTATGCCCAGACGTGGGTCCCTTGCTCACTTTGCCACTGGATTCAAGCTAGCCTGGCTGATGACGGCTGAATAGTCAGAAACCGGTCCCAGGATGCTTGTTTCCGGTCCAGGGAAGACATGGCTTGGCAGTTCGGGCTGGACTGTTTCCATGAGGCACAGGGTCAGACTGATTTGCATATGGCCATGTCTGAACTGGGGTGGTGGAGTGAGCTAAAGAATGATGATGGATTAAACCCAGATCAGTTGACTGGGGGTGAGTGTTTGATTTGCTCAAGCGCTCCGTCCATCATCCCCTTTGGTATCGCTTGTTCGCCCTAAGTTGGCAGGGTATGCCCAGGCGTGGGTCCCTTGCTCACTTTGCCACTGGATTCAAGCTAGCCTGGCTGATGACGGCTGAATAGCCAGAAACCGGTCCCAGGATGCTTGTTTCCGGTCCAGGGAAGACATGGCTTGGCAGTTCGGGCTGGACTGTTCCCATGAGGCACAGGGTCAGACTGATTTGCATATGGCCATGTCTGAACTGGGGTGGTGGAGTGAGCTAAAGAATGATGATGGATTAAACCCAGATCAGTTGACTGGGGGTGAGTGTTTGATTTGCTCAAGCGCTCCGTCCATCATCCCCTTTGGTATCGCTTCACTCTCACAATTGATCAGCTCCTTACTTTGGACTCCCCATTGACGGAGGACGAAATAAGGGAAGCACTGCGATCCCTGGCCTCCGGAAAGACACCGGGTCCTGACGGACTCCCAACAGAGTTCTTTAAGACATATTCGGAACATTTAGTACCGCGTTTACTCTTGCTGTACACAGCGGCAATCTCGGACGGGATTCTGCCTCCGATCATGCGTACAGCTAATGTGGTCTCTCTGTTGAAGCCCGGCAAGGACCCCTCGTCCCCTGGTTCCTACCGACCGAATGCAATACTGAACACGGATTATAAAATTCTGGCAAAACGTTTGGCCAACAGGCTGGCTCCGCTTGTTCCTGACTTGATACATTCTGACCAGAACGGACTTGTTCCCCACCGCAATACTGCTCTGAATATACGACCCTACTTTCGGGTGGCAGAGTACGCCCCTATTGATTGGGCTTGCTCGGGTTGCATGGTGTTGGACCTCGAGAAGGCCTTCGATTCGCTGGCTTGGAATTTCCTTTTCGCCGTCCTGGCCCGCCTTGGAATGGGTCCATACTTTATTAGTATGGTACGATTACTTTACCACAGGCCAACGGTCTGGATTAAAACGGGGCCCTATATCTCGGATCCCATTCAGGTGCGTCGGGGGACCCGGCAGGGTTGCCCGCTGTCTCCTCTTTTGTTCACGCTTGCAGTGGAGCCGCTGGCGGCGCATGTCTGCACCCACGTTGACATGGGTATTGTTCTAGGAGATGGCACACACACTATTTCATTATACGCGGATGACCTGTTGTTGTATGTCCGTGATCTTCACAACATTCCGCCCTCTCTTGATCAGGCCCTAAGTCATTTCGCACTAGCCTTGGGACTGCGGGTTAACGCAGCGAAATCTATTCTTTCACTGTTCCTACAGGAGACTCCTGATCCGGGATATGTCCTAGGGGGAACCCCAGTCACATGGTGCATAGATCCTTTTCGATATTTGGGGGTGCGTGTATACCGCACCGGAGCTGACCTATTCGACGGGAACATACTTAGGGCCGCCACAGCAATTCAGTCACAAATGAGTTTCTGGAAAACCCTTCCGCTGGCAATCTCCGGGAGGATTGCTCTTAGTAAAATGGTAGCCCTTCCCCACCTCCTCTACTATTTCACCACTCTACCTATTATTATGTCCCCTCCATTCTTCAGACAATGGGAAAAGGTTGTGAGGGACTTTATATGGGGGACATCACGGCATAGGGTGTCCATGGGGAAACTATATTTGCCCGCCGAACTGGGAGGACTAGCGGTGCCTAATTTCGAGCATTATTACTTAGCCTCCCAGCTGCAATGGGTTGCTAGGTGGCTTTCATCCTGATATTTAGTGGACACAGCTTCATTACAACCCCTAATATTGCACCATATCTTGCTACAGGTTTTTCACCCATGCACGAAGCCCAGACCCCCAGACACACTCCTACTCACCGTAGCCTATAAATGCTTTCGTAGGAGCCTCTTCCTCACCAGAGCCACCACCCCATATGCACCCGCTATCGCATTGCTAGGCACACCGCGAGGGGACATTCCTACCACAGCTGCCAAGTTACGACACTGGGCCTCAGAGGGCATCCAAGACTTGGGAGATCTTTTCCAGGACGGCTCACTAATCCCATATTAGGAACTCATAGCGGAAAAGAATTTACGCCCTGGACAGTTTTTATTGCATCGAACACTTATAGCCTCGTTATCATCTAAGTGGGGTACACTTGCTCAGGAACCGCCCACACATCACACACTGCAATACCTCCACGTGATGGGAACAGGGAGGCACTTGACACAATGGTTTGGGTCCTCCATTCGTCAACATACGGAGGTTGATCTCACCCACCTGAGGCACCGCCGGGAGGGGGCCTTGGGGAGGGCATTCACAGAAAAAGAGTGGACTACTGTCCAGGGCAGCCCGATGTACATCCCGCGTAATCAGCGGTTTAAGCAAATCCAATTCTTTGTGTTACACTGGGCTTATCTCACCCCAGCTCAAATTAATAGGTACTTCCTCCGTACGGATGCGGCTTGCCCTCGTTGCCAGCAGTTAGATGCCGACATTCTTCATATGCTGTGGCATTGCCCAGTCCTAATCGAATACTGGAGCAATGTGACAAACACATTGGCCGCTTACACATTTCGCGCTGTTCCACCTCGCTGGGAGGTGCATATATTACACCTATTTAGCAGGAATAAAAACCACAGGGCTGCCACCCGTTTCTTGGATCTGGGTCTAATAGCAGCAAAACGCTTGATTACCAAACAATGGAAATCCCCTCAGCCACCTCACACATTAGCCTGGTGCAGATCTCTACTTAACTGGGCTAGGGGGGAGGGAGTGGTGCTGCGCAGGGAAGACCTGCTTGGTATCCGTATGTTCCCCCTGGCGTCTCAATGGGACACTATGGTGTCGAAGTTACAGGAAATGGTCACTAACTCTGGGGAACCCTGGGATGATATTCAGGACTGACACCCACAACCCATCCCCCCCTTGGTAGGAGTGTTGAGTAGCACCGACTTCCAGAGAGATATGACCTCCCTTTTTTTCAGAATTCTGTTGTCATCGGGCCCCGATAGGGCTGGCTCCCACGATCATACTAGGCACGGCAGCAGGTCTCATGCGACTCCCTTACCCCTCCTTGGCTTAAGTTGTCCTCCTTTTGTTGTACCCTATGTCCACAGTTTGGCCTAAAATGCACAATGTCTGAAATGTCCATAAGCCGTCCAATGGTAAGATTCTTAGGCACTGCTACACCGCCTATGCAGGCGCTGTCATGAGACTCCTTTTAGCCTCTGTTGTACAGCTCATCTGTTCCTTTCTTTACAGTTGGGTACTGGATAATGTAACATTTGCAAACAACTACCCATGGTGTATAGGCATTGTTCTGGTTGTATGCTGAAAATGTGAAACTGTTAATAAAAAGATTTAAACAAAAACAAAAAGATTCACTGACACAATTGTGACTGCCAAAATTAGAAAAATAAATCAATGACCCCACAATCCACCATAGGACCCTTCACCTGCCGACACTACCCCTTCTCCTGTGACACAACCCACAAAAGATCCAATAATACTCCTGTCCACAAGACCAAGAACACCCCACAACCACTCCATTGTATCCTGCTCAATGCCAGCTCGCTCTGTAAACATGCCACAGAAATCTGGAACACCATCACCACCATCTCCACGGACATTGCCTTCAACACCGAAACCTGGCTCAACCACTCCACGAACTCCGACATCACCACCACCACTCCCGAAAGCGACAAGATGATACACCGAGACCGCATCGACAAAGAAGGCAGAGGCATCACCATCATCTTCAAGGAAACCATCCGATGCACCATCACCAACGACGACCACATGCCTCTCATGGAACACCTCAACTTCCTACTACAAACTGACGCGAGGACCACGATAAGAGGCACCCTTGCCTACAGACCCTTGGGGCCTGAGCAACGCCATCCCCAACCTCATCGCCCCCCTAGCAATCGACTCTCACCACTATGTCCTACTCGGCGACCTTTACTTCCACATCGATGAACCCAACTCTATCGAACTCCTGGAGAACCTCGACAACATCGGCCTCACCCAACTGGTCACCGAACCCACACACAAAGCCGGACACACACTTGACCCAGTTTTTACCTCCAGAGACACCAGCACTTCTCCTCATGCGCCCTCGCAACCCCCGCATCTGTCGCAGCCACAGCAGTGGCCGCTCCTTCTCCTACATCGCAGCCAAGGCCTGGAACGACCTCCCCCTCCAGCTCCGTACAGCCCCCTCACTGGCAGACTACAGAAAGAGACTCAAGACCTGGCTCTTCGATGCAGACACAGCGCCCAAATACCCCTAGGGGTGACAGTGTAGCACTTTACAAATGCCTTTTGATTGATTGATTGATTGATTGATTGATTGAATGAAAGTCTGAAGTATTGTACTGCATTTGAAATCTACTGTTATGTCTAAGGCAAGGCAATAAATGTACTCACTTTTCAGAGCCCTCTCTCTGAGTTTCAGGTGCAGGGTATTTAAATGGTGTACGGCGGGCGCGGCTTTTGAACTGAGACCGCAGTCACACGAAAAGGCTCACTTATCACGGTGGCAGTCATGGGGCTTACGAATGCCCTTACAAACTAGCATCTTGTGCTGGACTATTGGAGATATTAACCTTGTTAAATATAAAGCCCTGACGAAGTTCCAGGAGTGTTTTTTGTTTGGAACGAAACGCGTTGGCTGGATTTCACTTGCTTTAAAAAGAATTTTGAAGATTGATAAAATAAAGGATCTCTGTATGAAACGTATGAGACTGGATTTGTTTTCCTGGTGCACCTCTTTGCTTATAAAAATTTTGGAATCTGTCAAACAGTGGCACTGAAGGGCGACAGGTGCCAGAGGATTTTTGCACAGGTCATCTATACTATGATTATGAATAAATGAGGTGCAGCCTGGATAGTCCGTCGCCTCTTTCTATTTCTGTGTTCTATGCATAGAGATTTCACTCTAAAATTTGGCTAAGGTGTTTCTGCCAGGAGTGTTCTACCCTTGACAGCCGAAGAGAGGACTGTGACTGGAGTGCCATCAAAAAAATTACCTACGTAAAGTAAATTCTTCAGCCACATCCATCCAGATAGCTTTTGCAGTCATTGAGGAATCAAAGAGGTACAGCACAGTGGCTTCTTGCTGGGGGTCACATATTCCATAGTATTGCTTTTACTATAGCTAGCTCAAAGACATAGAACGCATATTTGCTGATCTCTAAAAAGTAGTTTTGCAAACTGGCTAAATTATGTTTGTAAAAAAATCACAGACTCATTGTAGACAGAAACAATCTACTTTAATTAGTGTGATACGAATAAACAACTATATTGAATAGTTATACTGTGTAACAACAATATGTGTGTGTGTGTATGAGATCAAAAAGAGATATAAAGAGTTTTGAATATGGAAATCGTTGTCTTCGTTTTTCATTCAAGATTAAACACAAATGTATATCAGATTCCATGGTGAAAAGAATTTCAAAATATTCCATCAAATATGCTCATAAATGCTTTTGTTTCTTCATCTGAATGACTCACACTGGAATTGAAACACACAAAAGAGAATGTTTACTGTTATTTTGTTAGCATGGAATTAGTATACAGAACTCTCTGGGAAAACAGATGACTACTATGCTAATGCTTGTCAGTGTTCTAGCTCAATAGACAGTATTCTGTTAAATTGAATGCTTTTAATATTACATTGCAGTGTATACAATGTAATTACATAAAACAGGTAAATGAATATAGTGTTGTGGGATAAAAAATCAAGTTATTTACTATCAGTAACATTCTTTCTGATGGATATGATAGCTCCTGCAAATTCCTTAAGTAACCCCTTCCAAGACACCAGACTGGGTCTGAAAATTGTTTATAGCAACATCTTGTCACTAGTGCTAAATGGTGCAGTTTGATGTCATGGCTAACATATCACGACTACACTGGCAGTGAAAAGGTAATGGAAGTAGAGGACTCAGCCCAAAATATAGCCCAAAAAAATTATAATTTTTTCAGTAGAGTCATCTGAAATCTGTGGCCGCTATTGTATCAATTAGAAATAATGGGCCATATGTATCAAAATGTTCATTTGCGATTCTCAAATAGCGATTTTTTGCGAATCGCTATTTGAGAATCGCAAAACGCTATGTATGTAGGATTTGCAAATAATTTTGCGAATCCTACATATTCCTTAATTGCGAATTGCCAATTGCGATTCGCAATTAAGGAATACTTCCCCATTCATTCCTATGGGCCTAGCGGCCCATAGGAATGAATGGGAAGACATTCTCAATTTGCGATTAGCAATTAGAGAATCGCAAATTGAGAATGCAATTTCAAGGTTGCAAGGGTGTCAAAAAGACACCCTGTTGCACCCCTGAAATAAGCATGGGTGCACATGTGGCGCACATACATGCCCTACGGGCTTGTTTGTGCGCCACATTGCACTTTGAAAAATGCAAAAAAGTGAATTTTTCAAAGAAATCGCAAATTACCACCAACATGAAGTTGGTGGAAATTTGCGATTCCTTAAGGCCAAATTGCACTTTTTTTGTGCTTCTTACATTGCATTTAAGGAATCGCAATTTGCGATTCCTTATATGCAATCGCAAAATAGGGAATCGCAAATTTTGCGATTCCTTATTTTGCGAGGCAGTTTTTCATTGATACATACCACTAAGCCCAATTGCGATCGCAAACGCCGAAATTCTGCGAATTTCGGCGTTTGCGATCGCAATTTGGAATAATACATATGGCCCAATGTTCCTAAAAGGTAAATAACTTCTAATGAATACCCACTCCTTAAGCTTCCTTACCCAAAGCATTTTCAAAGAAGGAAGGTTGAGGATACCACAATAAGTAAGGAAGCATGACTCTGAAAAATTAGATGGGCATCATTCCTCAGAGAAAAGGCAATAATGTTTTGCAAAAGAATGCTGTGAGGACCACATTGCGAAGTTGCAGACTGCCTGAACAGAACAGGGGAGGTAGTCATTGTTCCTCTAGTAGAAGGGGAGAAACATTCTTCAGGAATGGGCTTACAAGCCAGCTTATAACAATGACTTGTCAGGTAAGCCCTCAAATCCTTAACTAGGATATTGTCCATGGTAAAGGGTTATGTCCTTTAGATGTAATGATTCAAAGCCCTTTAAGAATCCAACCTTTGAACTTTTTCATTTTCTTTAGACAGATGAGCAGAAACAATGATAATGAAATAACATAACTTTTGCCATCACGTATGGGAGGACTGAAGAACCACCCAGTTATTGGAGAAGGTGCTAAAGGGTGGAAATGCAGATAAAGTCTACTTACTCATCTCAATTGACGTTATGGCAAGAAGCAAAACTATCTTCCAATTGAAGAATTTTAGATAATAATTCAATAACTCAAAAGGTTGTCCCATGAAAAAAGTGGAGTACTAGATTTAACCTCCACTCAGTGACACAAAAGGGGATCTGTGGAAATGTACTTTGCAAGCCCTTCAAAAGTGAATGACAGCATGGAATTTTAGAAGTGAACCTTGGTCTGGAGAGTAAATATATACTGACCTGGAATCAAGAATCCTTTCTTGTGCATACCTTTAGATCTGACAAAAGGAAATCTACTACTTCCACCAAGAAAGCGTAAGTGATTAGAGGTAATGGATCAGGTTCCAGACAAGTAAATTAGGTGTCCCAAGTTGGGAAAAAGACTGAGCTCTGCACTATGGGAAAGAAAAATGTTCTATAGGCAAGGCTGCCAAGGGAGATAGCAACTCAAGTACAGAAGAACAGGTGCAACATTTCACATAGTGCCCAGTGGACGTAGCAGGAGTGTGTGTCCACTTTCTGCACCCCAGGGCACTTTGGTATTGCAGAAGGGGCTGCAGACACCTCTGCATCCCCTTTTGTAATACAGATGGCATTGGCACACATGTAACACTGGCTTGATCCCAAAGGGGCATTCACTCATTTACATGGATCCCCATACAAACTAAGAAAGTACTTTACCTCTGTGAAAATGCCATATTATAGACATGCATGCCGAGGCAAAGGAGGTGTCAGGGGAATGCTGACTGTGCGCCACAAACAGGTGGTGCAGAGTTACTGCACCCCTGAGGACAACCCTTGTAAGAGAGGGGGAAGAGGGTCAGATGTGGGAAACCGTACATCTGAAAATATAACTCCCACTCTTGGTTCACAGAGAGAATCCTGCTTAGAAAATTCACTGTGGTATTTGCCATCCCTGCATGATGAGCTATCGACAGATCAATTTCTTTTCCACCCAGTCTCAGTGTTACATAGGCTTTTGGCAAAGAGGGAGAGGTTGTACTGCTCCCTGCTTGTTATGTAATCCATGATAGTTGTATTTTCCATCAGCAGTTAATCAGCTTCCCCTGAAGATGTAGAAGGAAAGCACTTCGGAAAATCTCTCTGCTCTTCGTTCCAAAAGGTTGATGGGATTCATACATTCTTGAGGAAAACAAAAAGAGATGAAAGTGATATGATCTACATGTGAACATCAATCCCGGAAAGACATGTCTGTAACCATTGTCAGTTTGCACCAAGGCAGTTGTAGACTTCACCTTCCAACAGATTGAGGGGAAGGGTCCATCAATGCAGCAATTTCAACAGGAAGAAAAAGTAAATCCCATCATGGTGGTGCCAATAACATTGGTTTCGATGAGAAGATAATGTCTTTGCAGGGCCCGCAACGGCAGACAAGTGTGAGGAACCAAGTAAATTCATGTTGCCTACTATCAAGAAGTCGCAGAACTGAATATGTTGGCTGTGAGTAAGTAATTGAGAACATCGCCATCATCCCCTGAATGGTGGCCAACATCTCTAAGGGTGGGAAATTTCTCATCTGGCAAGTGTCTAATACTGCCCCTATGAACTGAAGTCACTTAGTGGGCACCAGACAAGTTCAGGTTGATAAAAAAATCAAGACTGTGCAAAACAGTGACAGCTATTAAGGCATTGTTTATTAATAGCATTACAGACACAACATTTAGAAGATATCTAAGTAAGCATTGGCTTGGATGTCCAGAAAATGGAGATATACCACCGGCACCAAAATCAATTTTGTGAAAAAGTCACGAGTCCAAAACCAGCCTGAACAGGAAGTCTAAAAAGTAGAAGGGGAGATCCACTACTATAAGCCTCAAATACTTCTCATGCTAGGGAGAAAATGGCATATACATGCAGGCATCTAATAGATCCAATTATAGTAACGAGTCCTGGGCCTGCAGGGTCAAGAGTACATGCTGAAGGATTACCACCTTCAATTTTTCCTTTTTCAGAAGTTTGAGTACCAACCTAAGATTTAACATGAGCTTGAGTCCCTCTCATATCTTCAGAACTAAATAGTACAGAGAGTAACATCATTGATCTCGCTGAAAGGGGGAAACAGTCATATTGTACCTTTGACCGGGAGGGAAACAATTTTCGTTCATCAAAACCTTTATATGGAGGGACAGGGATGGGTTCAGGAGAAACAGGAGGCACTCTTTTCAGAAATAGCAGATGATAACCTAAATAAATCAGATGAAATTCTCACTAGTCTCAAGTTATTCTCTACCATTGATACTGAAATGACACCATATGCTCCAACATTTCCCACTGGTGTCTTGTGATCATACATGGCAGAGAAGGTGGAGGTTTCCTATTGGGACGGAAAAGGAAGAGGCAGAGGAATTAGGATTTGCATGATCTATCTCTGAAAGGTAGAAAAACTGGTGCTCCTGCGGTTGTACTTCATATTGCATCTTCTGCCTTCTTCATTTATGACCGTAATGGTGAAATGTATGGTATTGGCGATTAAATTAAGTTGATGCAGGAGACATGCCTAGTGCCCTGGCACAGGAGTTTGTCTTGTCACTAAATAGGAACTGCCCATCAAAGGACGTGTCCAGATGTTGGGCCTGGGTGTGGCTCAAAAAGCCTGTGCATCAATGAATGGCATCTCAAAACACTCATTCCATGAAGCATGACATGCGCATCTAGTACACACAGCCCCATCTGCATGGACTGCTGTGCATCCATATCATTATATACTGGATTCAAGTATGGCTTCCTTATGTTTCAAAAGCTTGGTGCCGCAGGCGTGGCTATCTTCAAAGGGGCTTGGAAGCAGCTTGCCAAAAGGCATACTGCATGAGATGACATACATAAGAACACTTCATCACAACAAAGTATCAGTTCACTTCGACTCTAAGGGCCCTTCCACCTCCAGAGACATGAGGAAAACATTCAAAAACAACTAAAAAAACATCAGCAGTTCCAGATCATGCATCTGTGGCGGCACAGAAAAGGAGGACTTAATATAATTGATGCATAAGCGCCACATATACCGCTGATACTTAAAGCCTGGTGGAGTTCATTGCGACTGCCACGATCTCAGACGGGACCACCTAGCACTGGTGAAGAGATATTACTACAGACAAAATTCTACATACAGTCTCCTACCTAGGAAGGGTTTGCTTACAAACTTTGAGGGTGCAGGTATCAATTATAAGTACCATTTCTACCATAAATAGTATTACTGATGTTAATATATGACATTTTTCAATAGTATTACTGCTGAAGGCAGGCTTGAATAAAACATGAACATACATAAAATATTTCAAGGTATTTATAATCAATGAGCATCAAGGGAGCCAAAGAAAGGACAAAAAGGGACGAAAATAAGTAGAGGCTCAAGTTAAAATTTAGCAGACCAAATTAATTGTCTAAAACATGTAGTACAATCATCCGATACTTTAAAGTTTTATGGAACAATGGCTTATATATTATACCCCAACATAAAAAGAGAAATTCTTTCAAAATAATGTACTTTGTTGGTAAAATATATAATGACCTCAAAAGTAAAACAAGTACAAGTGGTGAATATAAACCTCTTCAGCACTGGGGTGTGATTGTGATGTCAGCAGTACTTGCTCTACATTTCTGTTGTCGGAAGTATCCCATTACCTCCTGTAGGAAAGTAGGATCTGCTTTCATGGTTACCCCACGTTTTGCTGGTATTATTCTGTTTTCTGACTAGTCTGACTGGGATCCTGCTAATCAGGACACAAGTCACTGTGCTTCCTTCCTAAATTTGACAGAGGTAAGTACCTTCCCAATTGGCTACTGGTGTACCCTTGTAAGGTCCTAGTATATGGTACTAAGGTACCCAGGGCATAGGTACACCAGGGGTCTCCCATGGGCTGCAGCATGTATTATGCCACCCTTGAGAGACCCCTCAAACAGTGAATACAGGCCTGTCATTGCAGCCTGTGTAAGCTGGTGCTAGCACCACTTACGACAGATATACGTTTCCTTATATCTGAGGTCACTGCACTTGAAATCTATAAGTCACCCCTAAGGCAGGCTTTTCAATCATGAAGGCAGCGTGGTAGGTTATAAGTGTGAAGGTTCCCTGCATGAGCAGGACACCCCCTACAAACCCCAGAGTTGATTCTCCAGGCTTTGTAATTGCGGTCAGCCATTTGGATACATATGGTGGCTATGTGTCATTACGCGAGGGCTAACTATATATTGGCTGTGCCGAACCTGGGCATGTTTGGTGTCAAACATGTTGGAATCATACCCCAACACCGTTACCGGTATTGGAGGTATGAGTCCGTGCACCAGGGGACTCCTCCGGAAAGCCCTCAGTGCTCCCGTTAACAGCCTTCCAGGGTCTGACAGCAAGCTACTGCTGCTGCCAAACCCAGACACGATTCTGCCCTCCTGCTGCTGAACTGAGCTTGAGCAAGGGAAGGTAGAACAATAGGGTTCCTGTCCCAGGGAGGTGTGACCAGCTCCCAGACAGCACATAGTGTATTGGGCTGGGGTGGGGGCGCTTGCCAGCACCACCAGACTGCTTTGAAGGGCACATTTGGTGCCCTCCTTGCATACTCCAGTTGGAGCCAGTTGATGGAGCCCTTGGCTCGCACTCTGGTGCGAAACTGGACAAAGGACATGGGAGTATTCTCCCATCTGTCCAGCTCCTCCTCCAGGAGGGACCCTTGAATTGTCCCAACCCTTTTACTAGGGTACTTAAGGGCTTACCTGTGGGTGGCTCTTCAGATTCATCGTTGGACAAGATTCAAACTCGAAACCACTTCAACTTCAACCGTCTGGGCACCTTGGATGTCGCCTGGAACCGAGACTGCAACAAGGAAGACTCCTGCTGCTCCTGGTCTCGCTGTTCTGCAGGTCTTCTTTGTCATCTGTGCCTGTGCTTCATCCAGGTTCCTCTCCAGGCCTGTGGGCATCAAAGACACCTGAAGGAATCTCCCCTGGAGTGAAGGAGTCACTCGCCTGCATCTGCAGGCACCGCAACTAAGCTGACCAGTCTGCTGCTCTTGACATCCCATGGACTCCGAAAGGCTCAGCAACACAGGTGGTAGTTCTGCAACTCCCTCGAGGCCTGACCTGTCCTCTCAGCAAGTTTGAGGCCAGTATCCCTCGTCGGAACCGCGGGAACAAAACCCCTGTGCATAGCGTTGACTTACCATTGCCAAAGCTTGTTGGCTCTGTCCTCTAGAGATCTTCAGGCTACAAGAAGCTCCAGCCTCCAGCATCTCTTCTTGCCATGATCTTCATCCTCACCACATCCTCTGTACCGTGGGCCTGCATCTTTGGTGAGCTGCTGTAGGTCCTCTTGTGACTCCTGTGCCTTTGGCCTGTGGGTCCTCTTGAGGGTCTTCTTTGGCTTCAGTGGGCTCCCCTACTTGCTCAGGGCCTGCTCTGACTCTCCTACATTTGGTGAGTGCCTTGGACCTTGCTGGTCCCAAAGTTGCACCTTTTTGGTTTACCACACCTGTTGCTTCTGCCAAGGCTTCTTGGTGCTCCCGTCAGACACTGCCCCCCTGGTTCTTGACTTCCAATGTGGGACAGCTCGTGAATGGCTCCTGGTCTTCCACAGCATCGCCTGGTCCTCACAGGTGCAGCAACACGGTCACCATCATCACTCCTGCATCTTCCGTCATCGGTGGTCATTGGTCTTCCGTGACTCCTGGTCACCTCTGAGTGGCATAGACTCTGTCCCCTCTGCTTGCAGGTACTTCTTTTCAAGAATCCATCCTTGGATTCCACTGGACTCTTCCACCTTCTTCGCCAGTGGCATCTTTCCTGAAGTCCTCCATTGTGGTCTACGGCGGTTTCCGACATCACTTCGCACATATGCAGCCAGCTCCCCTGGTGTAGGTATCCTGGTTCCTGGGGTATCCACAGGTGGGGTGCCTCTCCAACCTGCTGTCTTCCACAGGGTTTCTTCAGGGTCCACTAGGAAGGGTCCTTCTTCTTGAAAACTACAACCACGATTTTCCCATTGACTTGCATTCAACACGCGGCTGTACTTCCACTCTGAACACAGCTTCCGTGGGGTTCCTGGGTACTTACCTTGGGTGGTTCCTTGTGTCCTCAGCTCTTCTTAGTCTTCTGGTCCAAGTCCTGACTTGGGTCGCAGTTCGCATTCCACTTCTTTAGTATACGGTTTGGTCTCCCCCTGGAGGCCACTGTTTATTTGTGCTTACTAACCTGTTTACAATTGACGCATTGTGTGTATTGTATTGAGATCTCCAGGTAGGAGACATACCAATGTGTTAGTGAGTGTGTATAATAAATATACCTATTTTTTATAACTACACTGAGTGGTTCTTTTTCGTTTAACCTACACTATATGATTAGTTCTGGTAAAATAAGCTGCTTAACTCTCCTTCTGGACTAAGCCTGAAGGCTGCTCTCCACAGCTACCACTTAGAGAGCTTTCTATGGTTGTCCAAGACCACTAAAATCACCATAAGGGTTGTCTGGATTAGTGCAGGGTGCTGCACTTAAATAATTGTGCACCATATAGTACCCAGCCTCCTATACCTCCTCGCCCCATTCTTTACTATGAGTTAATGGTGCCACCCCCCATCTCTCCTGAATCCCTTCCCAAGACTCTTTCGTTGTGTATTTCCATTAAGTGAATCTGCCCACTGTCACATAAAATACTCCCCTCACGTAACTCTTCCTGTTCTTTTTCGGTGCCCTCGATGTTGAGGCTCCCTTCAGCTTCTTTCTGTAAGTTTTGCATTGGCAGTTGGGCAAACTTACAGGTAATATCTTTTTTCGAAATCAATTACTTATAAGATTTTAAACATTTAAATATTCAATGAGATCACAATATCTTCCAATTACCATACTAGTAGGGTATTTAAAATGTTTCTGTTTTTGAATATGTGGTGCAGTGGGCCATTTCAGTTTTATTTTAGTAGTGCAGCAGCCTGCTTTAATTTCTATTTTCAGGAATGCAGTGGCCCACGTTACTTCCCTAAAGCGGTGTTTCACCACACTTTGTTTATGTTGTCTACAAAGCGGGTAGATAGTTCGACCCAGATTCACTATAATTTTTGCATTGGGTTGCATCACTTTTGTCACTCAACACCAGCGCAAACTAATTTTGGGCATTTACTAAGCCCTGCAAAGCCACTTTGCGTGGTTTAGTAAATACAAAATAATGCAAGACAGCGCATAGCATGGCCTTGTGTTATTTTGCACTGAGTAGCATTCCCATGCACCCACCCATGTATTTTGACCCAAACCCAGATTTAATAAGACTTGTAAACCTAGGTTTGCCCCAAAATGGTGCACCTACCCGACAGAGGAGCAAAAAGGAGAAATATCTTTGTTTCTACTTGTTGTTTCCTCTTTCCATTTGTGCTGCATTGAGTAGCGTACGTACAAGAAGGAATATGCTTTTAAGGATTGTTTTGCGAAGAAAGATGTTCCTTCCTGCACAAAAACAATACTGCTCGTAATGCAGGCACACTTGCACCATTGTGCACGGGAGCCTGCACTGGCAAAAGACACAATATAGTGCACCAGCGCAGACAGAAAGCAGAGATGCTCCTTATCTTTGTAAATATGGAGCATTTCTGCTCTCTCCCTTTCACGCAAAAGGGCACAGCAATTTCCTTTCTGCGCTGCGTTGCATGACATTATAGTAAATGTGCCCCTCCGTGTTTAGATAGTCAGTATGAAGTGGCCTGCTGTATCATAGTACTGAGTGGGACAGTGTTGCTCACCCTATTTGGAATAATTGGTGAGTAGGCCCTGGCAATCATGTGAGCGATGCTGCGGCCCATGTGTTTAATTATGCAGTGCATTTGTATGCACTTTTATGTAAGCAGCACTTGAAGATAAGTGATGCATCACCCTGCGGTGCACTTTAAAGGTCATGCCTCCTGTACAACACACCCGGGACAGCCACCATTAGTTTATGTCTCAAGTTAAAGAACTGTGGTGCAGGGGCTGTCAATATTTCGAAGTGGCCCTTAAAGAAAGCCTGATTTGGAGATTACTGGATATCAGCAGATAATTGTGCAATTGCCCACATCTGTTGTAAGATATGTTTTTCAATATTATAAATTAGGTCGCACATTTATCATTATTTAACACAACTTAGCGCAGCAAGTTCACGCATTTCTGCTGTCTCCTTGCGCTGGCGCACTCTGTGCCTCCTGGCACCAATGCAGGCGTCGTTGCACAATAGTGCGAGTCACCTGCATTATGGGCTGATATATATGTTGTATATATGTATATATATAAATATATATATATATATATATATGTGTTTGTGTGTATATATATGTAAATATATATATTTATATATATATATGTATTAATGAAGAGAGAGAGAAGTAAAAGTTAAAATTGAAAAACAATATATATATACACTGTTAATATTATTTTATTTTTTAAACAGTGGGGACCCCCTGAGTATGCGTCGTGGACCCTCAAGGGGTCCACGAACCACAGGTTAAGAACCACTTTTAGACCTCGAATTGGTCAACGCAATAATTAGGACAGCACGCTTCAATATAAATTCTGATCAACATATAATTTCGTTGATGTCAATATCAGTGGGAAACTTTTGTCAAAACGAGATCTTTGAAGATGCTTATCTACGCATCCACATCATAGACGCTCATCAGCAATTTCTCAGGGATCCTGCTGGAGAAAGTCAACTGCCAATTCAGAGTCCTTCCTTTTGGTCTTAAGACAGCACCAAAGGTGTCCACAAAGGTTCTAGGTGTGATTGCCCTTCTGCACAACAGATCCATATGAATACATCCCTTTGTGGATGATCTCTGTATCCAGGCCTCATCATCTGCCCAGTATCTAAAAGACTTAGCGATGGTGATTGAATCTCTGATGATCTAGGTTCCCTGATCAACTGTTCCAAGTTTAAAATCCAGCCAGTGCAGAGGCTGTAGTATCAGACTATTGCTTCATCTTCAACATATGCTATTGAAAAACTGGGCTACAGCCAGGGAACAGCTTCAAGTCCAGGAAAACATGGTGAGTGTGTTAAGAGTATGATTCATTTCCCCTTTGTTTTTTTTTTTTACTTCAGACGGCAACCCTTTTGGTTATTCCATGGGCTTGAGAACACCTGGGTCAAATAGTCGACCAAGTTCTGTATCACTGGTATCCTCATTCAGAGGATTTTGAAATAAAGATTGCAGTCTCACGATATTCTGGAGCACCTTCAGAAGTGGCTTATTCCATTACCAAAGACAGGAATGAACTTCTCCTTACCAAACCCAATAATTCAGGCAATTCAATGGAAGCAAGCAGGTTCTGGTAGGGGGCAATGCTGGGAATCAAGACTTTTAGGTTTTGCTGGTCCAGGAAGGAGTCAAGTTAGTCTTCCAACGGGAGGAAAATTAAGGCTGCCTGATTAGCTCTCTGGCACTTTGCAGGCAGATTAAATGGCAAGGAAGTGGTGATTCAACCAGATAATTTGCCAATGAAAGCCTACTTGAGACATCAATTTGAAACAGGGTCTAAGATGTTGAATATCCTAACCATTCAGATCTGTTCTTGTGCAGAGAAGATTTACTTTGAATCAAAGCAGTCCCCAATCGAGAGGGAGGCGTTGTTCAATCACATCAGCTAAGTCAAATGTTTTCATCCTTACAGGAATATTACCTCAATCCAACAGTGTTTCAGCAGATTTGTCAATGTTTCAGAGTTCTGTGGGTAGACCTCTTTGTGAATCCTTTCAACTGTCTCTTTCCACTGTTTTCTTGAGGTTTCTTGATCCTCAAGTATTTAGCATGGAAGCTCTGCTATGAAAGTAAGAAGAAGGCTTATTATGTAGCGTACCAAAATGAAGTACACTATGTAGCAAGTCCGGGCGACCCTTATTGGCTTACATGGCTTAAATGACTAATCTTAAGTGCTCTCTTTTGTGGTAGCATGGGCAGGCAGTTTAGGCTTATCAGAGGGTAGTGTTAAGCATTTGTTGAACACACAGAGTCAATAAATCAGGCACCCACTCAAGAAGAAACTTGAGACCACTTTAGAAAAATAACAGGTATTTTATATATTTTGTTGAGCAAAAATGTCACAAAAATTTGTTTTTACACGGTAATGCTTTCTTATAGAGAAAGAAACCTATACTGAATACAGGTATTTGCAATCGTGTTTCGGGGGTCCCCTTAAGGGGTCAATGTCACAAGATCTACCAGCAGTTCGGGTTTACCTGCCCTGGAGGGTTCGGGTAAAGAGGTGCTGGATGGGTAGGTAGCCTTGTGTGCTACACCGTAGGCAAAAGGGAGGGAGCACCTAGAACCAGGCTGCAGATTGGGACTTGAGGACAAGTATGGGGGCTCCCAACTGGGAGCTCAGTTTGCAAGGGTCCTGGGAGAAGAGGAGCACACTCGGTGTTCGTGGACCCGGGGTGGGAAACTCGAGTGCAGAGGGTTTTGGTTGGCTGTTCCCATGCGTCAAATGTGCTGGAGTCCTGATTGGACTTTAAACAAGCTTTGGTTGCTGCAAGGTGTCCGGTTCCCCAGATATTGGTGCAGGGTGGCCCCGGGAGGGGAGGAGGGGTCCTGGCATCTCCAAACTTGGTGGGGAGTAGGGGTGGGTGGAGCTCATGGAGTTTCACTTTGCAGAATTCTGCGGAGTTACCAAAAAACTCAGCAAGATTCTGCAGAGTTCCGTGAGCAGGCGGCATTAGATCCTCCTTGTATGGGCTGGGGGCGTTTTAGAGCTGAAAAGGTAACTCTCATGTAAACAGCAGTTGTAATTCTGGTCCGTGACCACACAAATGCGTAACTTTGACAGTATGCAGTCAGTATTTTCATGGCTAGATTATGCAAACAGCATTGATGTGAGTCCATATCAGATAGATAAGATTTTAAAAAACCATGACACAAATGATTCTGAGACTGCCACATCATGTCACTCGGGTGCCGCAACTATCAAAGTAGTACCTCTGCTAATTGAAAATCCCCTATGTTTGCAACAGTTATATCAAGTATGCAGTCTGTTTTCAACGGAGTCCAGCAATTAAGATCTGGCCCTATGTGAAAACACTGCATCTGCTTTTATTATTCATAAGGAGCCTTCCCTCGTTCGTTTACTTTCCTCATTCCAAAATAAAAATACATTTTCAATATTTATAATTCATAGCGCTTCTAGACAATGGCGTGGCCGGAACTGGCCCACATTAGTCTCACATGTCATTTATTAAACTTGAAATGGCTGTCTAAACTCCTTTGACACTCGCTTTGTATTAGTATTGTATTAATTTATCCACCTTGGCATATCCATCTTCACAGCCTTCCTCCATATCCTAACACCCCTTCGCATTCCATAATTGATACACTTTCCCTGTACTACCTACTAGTCCTTTTTTCACCCATATCCACTGACCGCACATCTTACCCCTCCCTTTTCAGTTTACCTCCTGACCCATTGAGCCTTACAATTTACTCACCAGCTCCCACATCCCAGAACTCCTCCGCTAATGTACCCAGGCCCATTATGCATACCCTCCTTGTCTTTCATTGCAACCTCCCCCTACCGAAGAACACACCTGCCACCGGAATATAATGCAGTATTTCTTTTACAGATTATTTATTTCCGGTGCTTCCTATACAAGTTATTTCCAAGTTGTCAGACGGTGTCTTCCAGAACAGCAATGCCACGACACGTGCCTCACACAAAATCCAACCCAAGCCAGGATGCCACAAACTCAGTAAAATACATTGTCATTTACAACGTTAGTACCTCAAACTCAAGCAAATGCAAGACCAATTTGCATTGTAAGTGCTTCTTTCTGGTAGTGATAACTATAGCCAGGAGACTAGGGAAGTTAAGGGGCTTTGTGTAACCACAACACACCCAGAGTTATCTGGAGTAAGGGAACAAGAGGCACGGGGTACTGGGAGTCAGCAGCCTCCAACATAAATGTTTAAACACAAAAGAGCTGCTCCCAGTGGGGTGGTCTATGTGCAATGTGTCTAAATTAGTGAGTGTAGGTGTCTCACAAAAAGTGAAGGACTGGTCTCACACACCACCTGGTGTCATGCTTCATCATAGACCAGTCCTCGCCCTCTAAAAACATGGTTTGATAGAGGGCGGGCATACACCTGACGACAGGGATGCACTTCTAAACTAAGTGGGGGCCCTTATAAAGAAAAGTGAGTTAAAAAGCCATTCCAGATGTCAAATTAATTTAATATTTACCGGCATCTGTATGGTATTAAAATATAAAGTGATCGGTGAACTGGGGGTATTATTGTCCCCTCACCGATATCAATATGGTCAACATGTTTCTGCCAAGAGGCCCAGAAGGGTCCGCGGCATTCATCAGGACCTAAGTGATAGATTTGAGGGCTCCACTCTTACCAAAATAATGGTGAGAGGACATCCACTGTGCGGGGTGACAGGATCACGCCCCACTAAAAATGGCCTTTGTATTTAGCGCCCTAGACTTGGGACATGGTGCCCCATAGGAGGGTGAGGGCGGGAGACCTCTTTTGGTACAACGTGATACGTGATGCAGTCTCCGCTGTTGCCCCTATATCTGTGTTCCTCCTCTCCTACTCACCAGCTCCCACATCCCAGAACTCCTCCGCTAATGTACCCAGGCCCATTATGCATACCCTCCTTGTCTTTCATTGCAACCTCCCCCTACCGAAGAACACACCTGCCACCGGAATATAATGCAGTATTTCTTTTACAGATTATTTATTTCCGGTGCTTCCTATACAAGTTATTTCCAAGTTGTCAGACGGTGTCTTCCAGAACAGCAATGCCACGACACGTGCCTCACACAAAATCCAACCCAAGCCAGAATGCCACAAACTCAGTAAAATACATTGTCATTTACAACGTTAGTACCTCAAACTCAAGCAAATGCAAGACCAATTTGCATTGTAAGTGCTTCTTTCTGGTAGTGATAACTATAGCCAGGAGACTAGGGAAGTTAAGGGGCTTTACCTTGTCACTGTCACTACTTGAGAATCTTTGAGGATGGAATTGTCTCAGATCACATTCTAGTTGTACCCTCAAGGTTAACACTACATTCCATAGAGAACACGACTAGGTCCGAATTTGGATTCTAAAGAGGCTCAGGAATGCATATTTTGGAGGTTGTTAGATTAGTCAAGATATACAGATCAGCTGAATAAAGACAGCCAGACAGTTTGTGATGTTTTGTACAGCAAAAAAGGGATGTAGGTAATCTAGAGTTACTTTGGCTCGGTGTAGGAAATCAGCAATTTCATTAGCTTACTAGAATGCTGTCCAGTCTCCTTCAAACTAGAGGGATGGCAGTCTCCTAGATGGAGTAGGCTGGGGTGTTTTTGATTTATTTTTGCAAAGCAGACACTATGGGCCCGATTCTGTTGCGGGTTGGAAAAGCTTCCCGACCGAATCGGTTGGGAAATGGTTTCTGACCCACTCGGATCGGGAAAGTCCAACCGGCAGAGTAGGATGCATCCGGATGTTTCCAGATAGATTTGGTTGAACTCCCATTGACTTCAATGGGAACATTTGTTCCTAACCGCATCAGAATTGGGCCCTCGGTCGGGAAGACACGTTCCCGATCCGATTTGGAAGGAGCAAATGCCGTTAGGAGGCCTTCCTAACCGCATCAGAATCAGGCCCTCGGTCGGGAAGCTTTTCCAACCCGCATCAGAATCGGGCCCAAAATGCATTCATTTCTCAGTATAAATTAAGTTTGGCTCATAAGAATGATCTTTTTTTTGTTACAAACATTTTGTCAAAATCAGTGGGGCCCTAAAGAATTATGGATGCTTTTAAAAGACATATAATATATTTTATGATTATTTTCAGAAGTGTTTCTAATAACATTTGTTTGTGTAAACAGGACGTCTGACCCTTGATGTGGTATGTTCTGTTGATTTTACCAGAGCCTGAGGAAGGCATACTGTTCTGGTATATCTTCATTATAGTAAGAAATGGAACGAAGAAGGAGCTGAGGAAGTAATGTATGGATGACTTACTGGTCATTACTCCAATTCTTCCTTTCCTGCCCCATTTCTTATGCTCTCCCCCTCTCCCTGAGCGGCCTTTTATCACCCATCTATTTTGGGAGTTTTGGAGTGTATTTTAAGGAATACAAGAGAAATAAACAAAGAAAGAGCCTTTGATACAGAGTGCCAGGAGTCCAGGTGGTATCTTCAGCTCATTATAGTAAGTAATGGGAAGAGGAAGGAAAAATCAGAGTAATGAAAATTACCTAAAAGAAATAGAAAGTAATCCACGCATCACCTCATAGTCACCATTGCTCACTCCAGTCCTTATGTTTCCAGGATGAATGACTTTGCACACTCTGCTTGCATAACTTCTGTTTGAGGAGATACTATGACATTCGAAACAAGTGAGTTCTTTTATATTTTACATTTAATACATGACCTCTATATGGTTTTTCAAATGCAGGTGCATATAATTGGCGCCAAAGAATCATATTTTGGAGGGGGTTAGGGCACTGTACCTGCTGCATGGTTAAGGTCCTGTTCAGAGTTAGCAGGGCAAAGGGCACTGAGATGCATTACCTGAAAAGATGGCCTTCTAGAGCAGGTATGTATGCAGACTGCATCGTCAAGGTGGGAAAGAGACCTTGCAGAAGTGCGCACACCTCTAGGCTGCACCGCTCAAGCAGGTGAGGTACAAGACACGGTACTATCAGCAATCAAACTGATTATTACAAGATGCCGTCCTGAGTGGGGGCAACAGATTTAGGATGTTTTCTATAGTCTTCTTAACTTTTGTTCAGATGATTTTTTATTGACTCTCATTTACGATAGGATTTGCACCCACGCTCACTTTGTCAGGCATTCTAATCTAACGTCCCCCTGGGGCACTGGGTCAATTTTGTAAATTATTGCCTGACATGGCTGCTAATTTAGCCAGTGCCCCCGCTAATTATACATTATTGGGGGGTTTTAATCTTCACTTTGATGACCCCTCACATGTGGCCGCATTGGAGATAATTAATGACCTTGCAGCGTATCAGTTTAATCAAAAGGTTATCGTTCTCATGATGGCCGACTGGTGAGGAGCTCAAAGGGAGAGCTCCGATGGCTTGGGATTGAAATCTGTAATATCCCTGTTTAGCCCCAGCGCTAACAGTATTGAACTTACAGAGGAACCTGAAGTAACATTGAATGCATCATTTACAGATATTTTTTTTCAACTGAACCCCGGCATCTTACCTGATCACCAGCTGTTGGGGAGGAGGGGTCTAGTGCCAGTGAGTATGTGTGAGCTACGTCCGCACTGAAACCGAGATCCGGAGGCTCCTACCACGATGTTCTCTCCTGCATGACCGAGCGCAATCGTAGAACCAACCGAAGGAGAGGATTCAAGAGACTCTCGCTTTTCGTATCGAACCGCACATCGGCCGGCATAGGTATGTGATGGCATGGACTGCCTGAGAACAGACATGGAGCGTGAGCAACGGTGATGCCCGTTAGTGGGTCCGATCGTCGTCCGCTAGCCTCGATCACCTGGCCCCGAATCCATAAGCTGGGTTGAGATCTTTGAAGTGTACCAGGATTTTGAGAGCAACAGAAACGGCCGAAGATCCAGGACCAGCGTGAGCAGCAGAAAGCCCACGACTTCACGGAGCGCTGCACCACGGGGAGTGCTGAGATTAGCGGCGGACTATCCAGAGCATAAGAGATCATTGCGTTTAACCAACGAGCCAGCATCTACATGGACACACACGCAGACTGCCCGGAAGCTTGAGGGACTGTAAGCACCTGAACGGGGAGACACGCGCAATCATGAACGCGGACAGGCACGCGAGTAATCCGACAACGTAAAGGTACGTCGCCTCCCCCGCCCTCTCGAGTGCGGTCTCAAATGAAGACTTAACCACTAAATGGCAGTAGTGCGCCCGCATCTGGGAAGGCCAGTGACATGTCTCGAGTGCGGTTTAATGCAAAGATTTAATCATTAAATGGCAGTAGTGCGCCCGCATCCGGGAAAGCAATTGACATATCGAGAGCGCTAAACCACTTAGCCCTCGCTTCTGGGAGGTCTTTGCCCCAGACAAGATCACCGCTCATGATTAGCTTTCACTTTATCCCTAGTTCCATAATAATACCATTTTGTGCCTATTCCAGAGCAGCTATCCTCTCAACTTACACAAAATGGCAGCTATAGTTTAACCAAGACGAAAAGAATTGCCAGGACCGGATGCTAGAGGGAAAGAGACATAGGACTTCATCGGTAACTCTCACATCACATGGGAATTCTTCACATGGGAAAGGGAAATAGGACTACACCCCTGGAGGACCCACATGGAAATCTTCACATGGGAAATAGAAATAGGACTGCACCCCTAAGGGTCCCACAAATGGAAAGGGTGAAAGGACTAACTCAAAGGAGCAGGCACTTGTAGCAATCATGGCGGCCATCTTGGACTGATTCACTCAAATTGGACGGAGGCACACATAACAGACATCATCCCTGATTCCATATTCCACAAACTCACAGGTGAGAGTTATTCCCTTCTACTCTTGCTCGTATTTAACCTCACAAGACACACCACCTCTCTTAATCCCTGACCCTTTTTTACCTCCTCCTAAAAAGCTTCGCCCCTACTATGGAGCTCACTGGTTTACACACCTACTCTATCAAATACCCCCCTACCCTTACAAAAAAAGCAGCCAAAGGCTTTAAACATAACCTATTAAAAGCCCACCCAGAAACTCCAATCTCTGATCCCTACTTTTCAAACAACAAAGGTCATATAACCAACGACATCATCTTCTTTACCAAAAGAAGAGCTCAATGGCGGAAAGCTTTTTTCGCCCTATTCCTAATTGCATCCACCAGGAAAACTGCACATGGGCTGATATTATCCATCATTCCCTCCCCTTTCTACAATGCGGCAGCAACAATTACCATCTACCATAATGGGATCATCCTCGTGCAAGCATCGGACTGTAACCTAAATCTATTGGATAACATCTTTCCCCTCATCAAAGAGAAAGTTGTAAGACCCCATCACACCTCCCTAACAAATCAATCTCCCAGTTCTCTGCCCAACTCCCAACATGACACTATATTAAGCCACTTTCCCTCTGTATCCCTTAGGACTTATGGAGTCTACCCTCAAGGATAGAGAAGTCTGTTCATTAAGCACAGAGGATGCGCAAAGAAATAAAATCCTTTCTAAAAAGACCCCTCACTCACCAACCTAGTTGGTGACATGCTTCATCATTGGGGTCCCACCCGAATAGCCGAATGCTACCCGGGTGTGCTGCGACACCTGATTACAGTGGAGCGGGTTGGTTCAAACAGCAGTGGTAGTGAAAGGTGAGTGCAAGAAGGTGGTGATTATTAAAAAATAGTCAAAGTTTAACTCCCTACAGGAATTTCATATGGAGTAACTCGACAAATATTAAAAACAGTGTGAGACACTAACCAGGCTAAATTGACCTGTAGTGTCTAAGTGAAAAGAGAAGTGATGGTCTACATGTTTCAACCTGTAATGGGATTACCAGGTTTTCTTCAGGACCGGAAATGGCCCGGGTGGTCTACACGCTCTAAGGTGTACCCAACCCAGGGACCATGAAAAATGCCACACTGGTATTACTCACTGTATGGCGTCCCCTCATCAAATCATGTAAGGAGAAATCTGAAAGAGAAAATTGTCACAAGTACGTGCTGCGCATTAATCACTTGTGGCAATGCATGAACCAAAATGCTCCTCTCGCACAAGAGACAACATCAGTTGAGAAATGATGCATACTCTAGTGTAAAGTGCTATCTCACAGGCACAACCAACACATTCATGCGGTGTAACTGTGACAGATGGTAGTGAATAATACAAAATGATGACTAGATGTGGTTGTTCAAAAAGTCGATTTGACCGGAAAGAGAACTTCAATACACATGCCTATTAGCATAGCGACGGGTGCTTAAACATAAGCATGCCGGAGTAACTTTCACACTGCCAATTGTAGGGAAAGCTATGAACAAGCCTATTCGCAAGCGGCGAGTGCTTAAACATAAGCAAGCCGAAGTGACTGCTAAAAAATATGCAGGGGGGAGAGAGAAGGGTAAAATCTTACTGGAGGCTTGAATCGGCCGTGCCCCATGGGAACCGGGGGAAGGCGCTGGCTCTTAGTCAAACACTGGGGAAATAACGAAGGCTGTGTTACAAAGGGGCGAAACATACCTGCGAATAGTGTCATGAAGCAGTGGTGGCTGGTGACATCTGAAAGTGGTGGGGCGTAAAAGTTTGGGATGAGTGCCCTGTGGTGAGCGAGCCCAACAGTCATAAGGAGGGTTCGGGGAAGGGGGGTCCAAAAATTGGGCAAATGATGCATTTTCAGGCAAATGTGAAAAAGCAAGAAGGTTAATGAAGCATTTGTAGTTAGGACATCATTAGGGCACAAAAGAATGTAATCCTGTAATGCGTGACACAGGCTGCTAATACCTTGAATATTATGGAGCCTCTGGTGGTATTTTAATAAAAACACCTCTGTCTTCCGAGAGCGTCCATGGTCTTATCGTAAGGCAGAATACAAAACCCATGTCTCTCAAGTATTACAAAAACACACCAGGACAGCTATGACTTTATAACTGTTGAAACGTTCTTCCTCACCTCCAAACATCAGCTCACTGAGCCATCATTTCAGTCTCAACACTACTGTATATTTTTCTCTATACTTAGGCAACATTGTTAATTGGATGAGGCACATATAGAAATTCAGAAATGAAATATTTTAACATTAACACAAATAAACATTAAAGCCTCATCAGGATGATGGGTGTGTCCATGAGGAACACAGATGCAGACGTTGCTTCTTGTGCGATCTTTGAAACGTTGCATTTGTAAATGTTCATTTGCTGCATTCAATGAAAGCGGAAATGCCAAGCACTGTAAAATCCACTGGTAGGCTATGCGAAGAAGATTTTCTCGTCCTGTATTGAGAATAAGGCCAGGCCTCACAACTTTATTGAATGTTTATTGCCCGGTGTTACTAGAGACCTGGCCTTTCTCTCCAAGTACGCCGGAATGGGTGTAAATTTAAAGGAGCGTGTTCCGCGCCTCGTAAAATAGCATGTTCGGCACTAAAAACAAAAGAAGAAACTATTTTTGCTGTCAGCAGATTAGCCAGCTGCGGCTGCCACTGGTAAATTCAGATCAATAGATATGCTCATCTCTCTCTCCCTAGCTCCGCGTTTGGCCGCCATGCCGTATGAATAGAGATTTTGAACGCACACAAACATGCGGATAACTTAATTTGTGGTGCGTGCACACAAAATGGTCTGTTTTAATACACACAGATGCCGCGGCTCGCGGGGGCTTGCGGGGGGTTATGCCGGGGGGGGATTTTTGAAATAACAAAATCCTACCTGACTCTGAGGAGGTCCGCCGTCCGCGCCGCCTCGGGTCGACTCCGTTTGGCCCTGCCTACAGCCCCTCTCAGCCAATCCTGGCGCTGCTGGCAGCGCCAGGATTGGCTCTAAGGCACGGTTACCTCTCGCCCGCCTGCCCATTAGGAGACCGAGGTTTGAGCCTTTGCTCAACCCTCGCTCTCCTAATGGGCATGCGCTAAGCCAGTGCACACACAAGTGCGCATGACTGGGCACGGCGCGAAATTCGGTGCCCTTGCCCACTCATGCGCACTTGTGCTGCAGTGCTGCCTGCTGACCCTGGTCCCTCTGACAATCATGTCAGTCAACATGACGCAGGACCGCCCACCCCCTTCAGACTCTGAAGGGGGTGGGTGGTCCGACGTCATGCTGACTGATATGATTGTCAGTTCTCCCTCGGCTCTTTGAACTTAAGTAAACTGATTGTTTACTTAGGTTCAAAGATGCCGAGGAAGCTGCGGGCGGGGGGGCTACGCCCCAATGGACGCACCGCCCCTGTCATGAAGCAGCGGAATCCACCCGCAAATAGAAACTTACTTCATCAAACCATGCCACCTGTGTCCGCACCTACTTGGTTGTCCCGCACGGCTCCCCGAGGATGTCCGTGTGAGCGGTATGGCGGATTAAGAGCGTTTGTGTGGCGGTTCCGGATACGCCCACAACAGCGTGTGGCGCGCGGTGACGTCAGAGAGCCGCACTGATGTGAGGGGAAAACAACCGCATATGAGCAAGTAACGTTGTGGACGCTAACAAACAACGTGATTGAAAGCGCTCTGGGGATGAAGCGCAAAGATGAATGGCCAAATAAGGTTGAAAAGGCATGAAGTGCTCCTACTGGAGCTCGCGTAAATTAAAGAGCTATTAAGGGAAAAACTGAGGGTGAAGAGGGGAAGAAACTTAAGGTCATAGGTGATGCCAAAAAAGGGGGGGACCATAGTTAGATGTGGATGGTCAGAGTGAAAAAGTCAGGCTTGGCGTTTATCTATTCAGTACAGAGTTCCATGGGATACCGTCGTTCAGTCCCTCTTTTTGTGTGGAGAGCCTATAGACCCAGCGCTGCTCTTTCTCGAATAGTCGCTGTTGCGTGCTGTCACCAGGTCTCATTTGCTCAATAATAGTCCATTGCATGTCGTTGGGAGTATGTCCCACCCTTAAGAAATGTTCTGTCAGTTTTGTGGTGGTCTTTCTACATCTGATTGTGCTGCGATGTTCGCAGATTCTCTGCTTAATTTTCCTACTCGTCATCCCCACATACCGAAGATTGCATGGGCACATGATGAGGTACACTACGTTGTGGCTGTTACAGTTGGTATGGACTCATTGGGTCCAGACTTTCCCAAGTTCTAAGTCGAGTGTTTTAGTGTGACTCGTCAGATGGCAAACGCTACAGTTCCCACAGGGAAAGTGGCCCACAATGTTAGGAAGGCCCCAAGCGTTCAGGACAGTCTGTGTGTTGTCCCTAGTTTGTTTTTTCGGGCGTGTATTAACCAAGGAGTCTTTTAGGCTCCTTGCACGTTTAAATGAAAACAGAGGTTTTTCCCAATGGAGATTCCCCGTGCCCAGGATGCCCCAGTGTTTATTAATGGAACGGGTCACCAGATTGGAGGCTGTACTGTATGTAGTGACACATGTTAAGGGTATCTCCTCTTCCCGCCTGTCCTTACTTTCTAGTAGGGCCTCCCTTGGTTGATTTCGGGCCCTCTTCTGGCACATGTTGAGGATTTTTTCTGGGTAGCCTCTCTCTGTAAGTTTGGTTGTGAGGTCCCTGGCCTGGGTGCGGTAATCATTGATTTTACTACAATTGCGGAGCAACCTAAGATATTGGCCATAAGGTAAATTCACTTTAAGGGGCCTCGGGTGGAAACTTTCATATCTGAGTAGGTTATTCTTGGCAGTAGGCTTGTGGTGTGTTCTAGTTTCTAGACCACCATTTTCCTTGGTGATCACCACATCAAGGAACACCAAGGTGTCAGGGTCCTTAGTGTGGGTAAACCTCAGGTTATGGTGGCATGTATTGACCCATGCGATGAAATTAGTCAAAACATCTTCAGGACCCTGCCAGATGACAAGGATGTCATCAATGTATCGTCTCCAGAACTTGACGTATGACGAGAAAGGGTTAGAATCATTGAGTATAAATTTTCTCTCAAAGTTAAAGACATAGAGTCCAGCTACACTCAGAGCAAAGGTACTACCCATAGAAGTCCCTCCGATCTGAAGGTACAGTCTACCTTCAAATTCAAAATAGTTCCTTTTCAGGGCTAACCTGGCACAATCAAGGATGAAGCCCTTGGGTTTAACGTAAGTCCACTCTGTTTCATCCAGTGCTAACCTCAATACTTCCAAGGTGTCATCTTGAGGGATGCTAGTGTAGAGACTTTCTATGTCCATGCTAACTAGGATAGTAGATTCGTCGACCGTCAACTCCTTCAGTAGAATGAGGAGACTCTTCGTATCCTGTAGATAGGTCTCGGTGTTCTGGACCATGGTTTTAAGAAAAAAATCACAGAACCTAGACAGGGGTTCCAATAAGGACCCTATTCCTGAGACAATAGGTCTGCCAGGAGGAGGAAACCTGTCCTTGTGCATTTTAGGGAGAGTATAGAAATATGGGACCTTTCCTTCGGTGTTGGTAAGGTAGTCCGACTCATGTTTGGATATGAAACCATTAGCTTCTGCCTGCTCCACCATAGACCTGATTTCTAACTTGAGTTCCAGTGTTGGATCAGAGGTTTTTTCAATATGAGTAAGGCGGAAATCACGGCTTTGGAAAGCCTTAAAAATTGTGAGGATATAGTGATAAAACAAGCTGACAAGGGGGTGGAGTTATTGTGCAGGATAAAAGTGCCTACCGGGAAGAATGTCTTAGACTACTCTCGGATGTGAGCAACTATCGTCCACTAACCTCTGATCCAACACTGGAACTCAAGGTAGAAATCAGGTCTATGGTGGAGCAGGCAGAAGCTAATGGTTTCATATCCAAACATGAGTCGGACTACCTTACCAACACCGAAGGAAAGGTCCCATATTTCTATACTCTCCCTAAAATGCACAAGGACAGGTTTCCTCCTCCTGGCAGACCTATTGTCTCAGGAATAGGGTCCTTATTGGAACCCCTGTCTAGGTTCTGTGATTTTTTCTTAAAACCATGGTCCAGAACACCGAGACCTATCTACAGGATACGAAGAGTCTCCTCATTCTACTGAAGGAGTTGACGGTCGACAGAATCTACTATCCTAGTTAGCATGGACATAGAAAGTCTCTACACTAGCATCCCTCAAGATGACACCTTGGAAGTATTGAGGTTAGCACTGGATGAAACAGAGTGGACTTACGTTACACCCAAGGGCTTCATCCTTGATTGTGCCAGGTTAGCCCTGAAAAGGAACTATTTTGAATTTGAAGGTAGACTGTACCTTCAGATCGGAGGGACTTCTATGGGTAGTACCTTCGCTCCGAGTGTAGCTGGACTCTATGTCTTTAACTTTGAGAGAAAATTTATACTCAATGATTCTAACCCTTTCTCGTCATACGTCAAGTTCTGGAGACGATACATTGATGACATCCTTGTCATCTGGCAGGGTCCTGAAGATGTTTTGACTAATTTCATCGCATGGGTCAATACATGCCACCATAACCTGAGGTTTACCCACACTAAGGACCCTGACACCTTGGTGTTCCTTGATGTGGTGATCACCAAGGAAAATGGTGGTCTAGAAACTAGAACACACCACAAGCCTACTGCCAAGAATAACCTACTCAGATATGAAAGTTTCCACCCGAGGCCCCTTAAAGAGAATTTACCTTATGGCCAATATCTTAGGTTGCGCCGCAATTGTAGTAAAATCAATGATTACCGCACCCAGGCCAGGGACCTCACAACCAAACTTACAGAGAGAGGCTACCCAGAAAAAATCCTCAACAAGTGCCAGAAGAGGGCCCGAAATCAACCAAGGGAGGCCCTACTAGAAAGTAAGGACAGGCGGGAAGAGGAGATACCCTTAACATGTGTCACTACATACAGTACAGCCTCCAATCTGGTGACCCGTTCCATTAATAAACACTGGGGCATCCTGGGCACGGGGAATCTCCATTGGGAAAAACCTCTGTTTTCATTTAAACGTGCAAGGAGCCTAAAAGACTCCTTGGTTAATACACGCCCGAAAAAACAAACTAGGGGCAACACACAGACTGTCCTGAAGCAGCTTAGGGCCTTCCTAACATTGTGGGCCACTTTCCCTGTGGGAACTGTAGCGTTTGCCATCTGACGAGTCACACTAAAACACTCGACTTAGAACTTGGTAAAGTCTGGACCCAACGAGTCCATACCAACTGTAACAGCCACAACGTAGTGTACCTCATCATGTGCCCATGCAATCTTCGGTATGTGGGGATGACGAGTAGGAAAATTAAGCAGAGAATCTGCGAACATCGCAGCACAATCAGATGTAGAAAGACCACCACAAAACTGACAGAACATTTCTTAAGGGTGGGACATACTCCCAACGACATGCAAAGGACTATTATTGAACAAATGAGACCTGGTGACAGCACGCAACAGCGACTATTCGAGAAAGAGCAGCGCTGGGTCTATAGGCTCTCCACACAAAAAGAGGGACTGAACGACGGTATCCCATGGAACTCTGTACTGAATAGATAAACGCCATGCCTGACTTTTTCACTCTGACCATCCACATCTAACTATGGTCCCCCCCTTTTTTGGCATCACCTATGACCTTAAGTTTCTTCCCCTCTTCACCCTCAGTTTTTCCCTTAATAGCTCTTTAATTTACGCGAGCTCCAGTAGGAGCACTTCATGCCTTTTCAACCTTATTTGGCCATTCATCTTTGCGCTTCATCCCCAGAGCGCTTTCAATCACGTTGTTTGTTAGCGTCCACAATGTTACTTGCTCATATGCGGTTGTTTTCCCCTCACATCAGCGCGGCTCTCTGACGTCACCGCGCGCCGCACGCTGTTGTGGGCGTATCCGGAAACGCCACACAAACGCTCTTAATCCGCCATACCGCTCACACGGACATCCTCGGGGAGCCGTGCGGGACAACCAAGTAGGTGCGGACACAGGTGGCATGGTTTGATGAAGTAAGTTTCTATTTGCAGATGGACTCCGCTGCTTCATGACACTATTCGCAGGTATGTTTCGCCCCTTTGTAACACAGCCTTCGTTATTTCCCCAGTGTTTGACTAAGAGCCAGCGCCTTCCCCCGGTTCCCATGGGGCACGGCCGATTCAAGCCTCCAGTAAGATTTTACCCTTCTCTCTCCCCCCTGCATATTTTTTAGCAGTCACTTCGGCTTGCTTATGTTTAAGCACTCGCCGCTTGCGGATAGGCTTGTTCATAGCTTTCCCTACAATTGGCAGTGTGAAAGTTACTCCGGCATGCTTATGTTTAAGCACCCTTCGCTATGCTAATAGGCATGTGTATTGAAGTTCTCTTTCCGGTCAAATCGACTTTTTGAACAACCACATCTAGTCATCATTTTGTATTATTCACTACCATCTGTCACAGTTACACCGCATGAATGTGTTGGTTGTGCCTGTGAGATAGCACTTTACACTAGAGTATGCATCATTTCTCAACTGATGTTGTCTCTTGTGCGAGAGGAGCATTTTGGTTCATGCATTGCCAAAAGTGATTAATGCGCAGCACGTACTTGTGACAATTTTCTCTTTCAGATTTCTCCTTACATGATTTGATGAGGGGACGCCATACAGTGAGTAATACCAGTGTGGCATTTTTCATGGTCCCTGGGTTGGGTACACCTTAGAGCGTGTAGACCACCCGGGCCATTTCCGGTCCTGAAGAAAACCTGGTAATCCCATTACAGGTTGAAACATGTAGACCATGACTTCTCTTTTCACTTAGACACTACAGGTCAATTTAGCCTGGTTAGTGTCTCACACTGTTTTTAATATTTGTCGAGTTACTCCATATTAAATTCCTGTAGGGAGTTAAACTTTGACTATTTTTTAATAATCACCACCTTCTTGCACTCACCTTACACTACCACTGCTGTTTGAACCAACCCGCTCCACTGTAATCAGGTGTCGCAGCACACCCGGGTAGCATTCGGGTGGGACCCCAATGATGAAGCATGTCACCAACTAGGTTGGTGAGTGAGGGGTCTTTTTAGAAAGGATTTTATTTCTTTGCGCATCCTCTGTGCTTAACGAACAGACTTCTCTATCCTTGAGGGTAGACTCCTTTGTTGTTTATTTATCATTACCGTTTGGGGACTAGGAGTACTCCCTTTATATATATTTATATATATACATAAAACCCTACCTCTCTTATTTGTTTCCTATATCCCTTAGGACTTATACACCCACCCCAGACCTAATTGTCACCCCAGGGGAGTACATTCACTCCCCCAAGCCCTTCTCCTCCTCTAGAACCACCGAAGTTTTGGACGTGGCTATCACACCCCACGCCCTCACTTCCCCGCACCTTGCCTTCTCACATGCCCCCTCTGCCCCTACCACCACTCCCCTGGTCCACATCCATTCCTCCCCCTACCCTCGAGACAACACTATCCTCCCCACTTCCCACTCCACCCCCAGCAATTCCAACACAAACGCTGTCCCAATCTCTCCCGTCACCCCTACACTCGTTCAGCCCGCGATCCTACCCTCTCCCTCTCCCCTCACCACGAATCCCTTTGTCCCACTTATAGTTCACAACAATACCCCCCTCGTCCCCTCGCTACTCCCCCCTTCCTACTGATCACCACACTGAAAAACTACCTCACAAAGAACCAGATCACGTCTCCCTCCAGGATGTCACACCAGGATCAACCCCACCTCCCTTAACTACAGTCCATTCTATAAAAATGCTAACTCCGACTCCTGACCCCAGAATCGATGAAATACTACTATCTCTATATCAAATCAAACAGGACCTCCAATCCCTGCATGACCGGATTTTGCAACAACCCAACTACATGCGCACCGAAGTAAAAGCGAAGACATACCGCCACTTCAACCACTCAAATCTTGCATATCAGCCAACCGCAAGCTCTCCGATACAGGTACTCCCCAGGTGGAGAACTGTACCATACCCCAATGCTTCATCCCGTCCGATCAGGAGGAAAAAACCCCTATCATCGAATGATTTAACTTCCCTACTTCATTCGTACAAGCTCCAGTCTCCATCCCTTAATATTGCGCACTCGGTTAACTCATAGAAAGCATCTCTAATCCAATCCATCCCAGCCAATACCTCTAGAGCTACAAGACATACTTCTAGAGGTATAGTTGAAAACAACCTCACACGAGTTCCCATCCTACACGAACCCAACACCACTCCCACCAAAACCCGGCTAAAATGTATTCTGCTAAACTGTAGGTCGGCCGTAAGACACGCTGCCGATATAGCTGACCTCTTACTAAGTAAGGAACCTGACCTTCTAATTCTAACCGAAACCTGGCTAAATGAATCTTCCACGCCTATCCTCGACATACTAGTTCCCACAAAATATCACATCACAAGACTAGATAGAATTGACAGGCCAGGGGGTGGTATTGCTTGCATTCATCGGAACAACCTCTCTGTGAACCGAGCCAACTCCCCAGTTCTTTCGTCCTGTGAATACCTATGCTTAGACATCATTCATAATAACAAACCAATTTGTTCACTACATTCATTCTACCACCCACCAGGGGATAACCTCGCCTTCATCGAACACCTTATGGATATACAAATGTTGGACAACAGATCATTCAAATATTCCTGGGGGACTTTAACCTCCACTGGAATGACCCTAACGACCGAGAGGTCAATAGCCTCAAAGCCTTCCTAACCGACATTAACCTGTTCCAAATCTGTGACAGCCCCACCCATGACAAAGGCTCAACCCTCGATCTAGTAATCTCCAAAGTGGACTCCACCCAGCTTGAATCGATCCTCCCTTGTGACTGGTCGGACCGTCACATCATCACTTTTTACATCAATGAATCAATCAAACTACTCTCTGTCCAACCCACGAGAACAAAAATCTGGAAGAGGAACCTTAAAAACATCGGTCCCGACTTACTCGCAACCACTATTCCTAACACCTTGCTTCCACCGGAAGGTTTAGACGAGGTTCAAGACCTGACTAATCATTACTTCCACTCCATGAACATGGTATTAGACAATCTTGCTCCCTTACAACTAAAAAGAGTCACCACAAAAGACTCACAACCCTGGTATGATGGTAGGCTAAATGAAGACAGAAGATCACTAAGACTAATTGAACGACAATGGAGATCGGCACCATCCCATGACAACCTCAAATTACTAAGAAGCACAAGAAACTCCTACTATAGAAAGATTAGACGATCAAAAGCAGACTTCTTCCGTAAGTAATTAGACCAAGCCAAGAATCGTCCCAAAAAACTATTCGAGCTAATCAAATCTCAATCTAAGGGTGTCTCCCACTTACCCCAAGTTAAGCCAGACTCACTACCCAATTGTGAGGAATTTGCCTCCTTTTTCATGGCAAAGACAGAAAACATAAAGACTGACTTGCATGCTGATCTGTTATCCCTCACAGACCCTCTTATGGTCTCCTCACTGCCCCCTCTGGGGACCCCTCTTAGTTGTTCTACAAATTTCGACCTAAAAAACAATGCATACTGGGCCTCCTTCAACACTTACAACGAAGAAACTATCCTAAAAACGCTCACGGCCCTAAATCCCTCCAACCACTTCACAGACCCGCTCCCAGCAAACTACCTAAAAGACTTCATTCCGTTGTTAGTGCCTTTATGGACTAGGATTATAAACTCCTCTCTCCTTCAAGGAACCATCCCAGACATCCTTAAAGTAGGCCAGGTATCCCCCATCATAAAGAAACCATCGGCGGACTCGGCAGACCTGAATAACTATCGCCCAATATCCAACATCCCCACTTTGGCCAAACTGCTAGAAAAATGTGTTCACATGCAGCTTACCAACCATATAGACCTCTTTAACCTGCTTGATCAATTCCAATCAGGCTTCCGTGCTGGGCACAGTACGGAATCAGCCATGACCCACATAATAGACGACGCATTAAAAATCTTGGACCAAAACAAAGCATGTTTACTAATCCTGCTTGACCTATCTTCGGCCTTCGATACAGTCAAACACGACAACTTACTAGATCTTCTGAAACACAGAATGGGATTATCTGGATCGGTCCTAAACTGGTTCACATCCTTCCTTCAAAACAGAACACAAAGATTCAAGAGCAATCAATCCTTATCCAAGCCCACCCCAGTCACCTTAGGAGTTCCACAGGGATCAGCCCTCTCCCCTACACTGTTCAACATGTTTATGGAACCACTCACCGAACTTCTCAGCTCCTCGAATGTCCAATATCACATGTACGCAGATGACACACAACTCTACATAAAGATCCATTCACTTGAGGATATCAAATCTCTTAATTCAACGCTCCAAAAAACGCAGACCTGGTTGGCCAAAAACCACTTAAAACTAAACAGCCTCAAAACCGAATTCCTCCTAATCGCTCCCCCAAACCAATCAACCATCATCCTCGATTGGATGAAGCACCTAGCAGCACTCAACGGTCAACCTCTCATCATCAACTCAGCGAAATCGCTGGGAATAACCCTGGACAATAAGCTAAACATGCAGAAACACATCAGTACCTATACAATAGGAGCAAATTTTCATATGAACACTTTGAGAAGACTGAAACCCTTTCTGCCCGCAAATGACTTTAAACAGGCAGTTCAAGCTCTAGTAATTCCTAGACTGGAGTATGGTAGTGTTGCTCTCTGCGGCCTTCCCAAATCGCCGACGGCCCCTCTAAGAGCCTCTATCAACGCAGCAGCTAGACTCGTCACAGGTTCTAAAAGAAACTGTCACATCTCCCCCGACCTGCGTGCCCTCAACTGGCTTCCTTTTGAGGCTAGAATTCACTTGAAAATCGCCGTTACGACGCACAAGGCATTACATCACAAAACTCTGATTTACCTGGCTGAGAAATTAGTGCCGTCATGTGGTAACAGAACCACCAGGAGCTCCTATAATCTGCTACTAAAACCACATCGATTTAACAAGAAGAAACATACAACCGATCCTTCTCAGGAATGGCTCCCAGGATTTGGAATGCCTTACCCCCAGAAACGAGACAGAACCCTTCCAAGTCATCTTTCAAAAAGGAAGTGAAATCGATTCTCTTGGCCAAATTCACTTGAACTACTCATACATTTGTGTATATATTTGCTATATGTGCTATGCCATAATATTCTACTAAGTTCTTATTAATGTAACCTATGTTATTTCTATATGTCTTGATGTCACCTATACTTGCCCTGTAAAGCGCTCTGATACCCGCAAGGGTCTTGTTCGCGCTATACAAAACAGTTAAAAATAAATCTGATCCATGTGAGGGGCCACCTACTAGATCCTATTTTCTCCAATATGGATGAATTAGCAGGAAGGGAACCTATTCCAGTGCCCTGGTCTGATCATTTTCTTATTCCATTTATCTGGACCCCTACCTGTGCCATTCCATCGACCAGGCCGATCAGAACAATGTCACGTCTCTGGCCTAAACTCCCTTCAGAGCAATGGATCTCGGCCTTAGAAAAAACTAAGCCGATCCCTGACCCAGATCCTATTATTGCTAATGAAAATTTTTATAAATGGATAGAGAGCTCTTTAGACCAGGTTCTCACGAAGAAATTGACCCAGATGAAAGTTGGGACCAACAGAATGGCATGGTATTCTCCCAAGCTTCGGGAGCTAAAACAAACCTGCAAGAAACTCGAAAGAATTTGGAGAAAGGATTTCTCTTCAAATAAGAAATTGGAATATAGGGAGGCCATTAAAATGTACAAAGCAGAAATTAAACTGGCCCAGGCCTCATATTATGAAGAAAAAATTTCCTTGGCAGCCAATTCCTCCCGTGAAATTTTTCGCATCGCGGAAAAACTGCTCAGAGCCCCTCTACCCCCAGCTACATCTGATGCTACCGGCTTACGTTGTTACAATCTCGCAGAATTCTTTTATGACAAAATGCAAGCCATTTATACCTCTTTTCCCCTTGCAGATAGCCATAACTACCTCCAAACATTGGATATTAGTCCTCACAGCAGGGAACACTAACTGGAGGTAATTCACATGATGGGCTCTGAGTCATTCAAAACCATCTCAGCACTTGTGAAGAGTGGGTCGCCCAGAGACCCAGCTCCACCTAATATTTTGAAGCAAGCGTCCGGAACTGTCTCCCCTATTATATTGGAGCTGATTAATGCCTCCATTTCTACTGGAGTGGTTCCCCCTCCATGGAAAAGAGCGATGGTGAAGGCATTATTAAAAAAGCCTAGCCTTGACCCCGATCTCCTGGGGAACTATCGCCCCATCTCACTTCTCCCAGGGATCAGTAAAATGGTGGAAAACATGTTAATTCAGTACTCTCTGCATTCCTGGAATCCCATAATCTTCTCCACCCTTCACAGACCGGCTTTCGACCGCTTCAGGGAACAGAAACTGCCCTTTTAGCAGTAGTTGAAGAGTCTAAGAAGATTCTGGACGCCGGAGGCACCACTGTTGTTATGCTCTTGGACTTCAGCGCAGCCTTAGACACGGTTAACCACCAAATTTTGGTCCATAGACTCAGAAGTTTGGGGGTGACCGGGGAAGCCATAGCATGGCTGCCATCATTCTTGGAAGATAGATCCTTCCAGGTCTTCGAAGGTGATGTCGCGTCAAAATTGATGCCCCTCCGCTGCAGAGTTCCTCAGGGATCGTCCCCGAGTCCCACCCTATTCAATGTTTATATGAGCTTCATTTTGGGGTGCACATAGTGACCTACGCTGACAACACCCAACTTGTCGTGGCACTTAACCATTCTGACAATTCCTCTCTTGGCCTCCGTCCCTGTTTGGAAGAGGTAGCCAAGTGGATGAACCATTCATATTTGAATGGAGAAAAGACAGAGATGATGCTTCTAGGGAACTCGTCCCTTTTTAAAGCAGAAGTAATGTGGCCAGCCTGTCTGGGCTCCGTTCCTACCCCCCAAGACCCAGATGAAAAGTCTAGGCATCTGGCTTGATCAAGATCTGAGCTTTAAGGTACAGGCGCGGAATGTTGCGGCTTTCTGCTACGGCATCCTAAGGATGCTTCGCAAAGTCCTCCCACTTCTTCCCTTCCGGGCAAGAAGGCTTATGGTCCAGGTGCTCATTCTTTCCCGCCTGGACTACGGGAATGCTCTCTATTTAGGAGCCCCATGTCCGACCATCTCAAAACTCCAGACGGTGCAAAACTGTGCAGCGAGGATACTTCTTGGGATCCCGAATCGTCAATCTGCAAAACCAGCCCTTAAATCCCTTCACTGGCTCCCCATCAAGGCGAGAATTAATTTCAAGGCCATGTGTATTGTCCATAAGACGCTAGCAGGGAAGGGACCATCCATCAACCGCTCCATTGTCCGGCCTTACCTTGCAAATAGATGCCTGCGTTCTGACGACCTGCGTCTTGCCGCAGTTCCCAGGATTAATAAGGCTAGAAGTGGGCGCCACCTGTTTTCCTACAATGCCGCCAGGATGTGGAATACTCTTCCACTTCGCCTACGTAAGGAGTCCAACTATTTGGCCTTTCGTAAATTGCTAATAACTTGGCTCTTCCCTTAGTGTGGTTGTGGTGTCTACTGTTTGACCGCTGTCAGCGTTGGGATGCCCCCTGGGTAGCTACGCGCTTAATAAATGCTTTTTTCATTTCATTTCATTTCACTTAGAATGGAGTAGGAAGGCCTTTCTTGCTTCACTCTGGTTCTCTCCGGAATAAGCAAGGGGTTTTGAGATATTGGTTAGTTCCTGGGATTGCTTTATGGGCATCCAAGTTGCCAACTCGCATGGTATGTCTACCAGGAAAAACGATAAGACAGAGCCTATTGAAGGAATAGATGGTATTTCTCTAAATTCTAAGGAAGTATGCAAAGATTTCAATTGCTTTCAATTTAATTGGTATGCCAAATATCCATAGATTCATCCTCCGATTGAATGCTCTATAATAGGTCCTACCAAAAGTGGCAGTCAGTCTCGTTTTCAGCATGAATTAAGTGAAAAGGGAGCATATGCTTCACCTCCTCAAATGGAGTATGGTTTCTCCATAGATTTAGGGGCACATGCATCAAGACAAAAACCGGTCGCAAACGGGCAGATTCTCAGAATCTGCCCCTTTGCGACCGGTATTTTTGCATTTGGGATGCATCATCCCAAATGCAAAAATCGCAAATTGCGATTGCATTTAAGGAATCGCAAATTGCGATGCCTTAAATGCAGTGCAAGATTGCATTTAAAATAGCGATTTCGCTATTAGGGTCCACTAAATACCGATAATTTAAATCTGATGGTATTTAGCGAAAACTTTGAAAAATGCACTAAAGTGCATTTTTCAAAGTTCCAGGTTACACACACACATGCCCTTGGGGCATGTGTGTGCACAACATGGGTGCACATATCAATTTCAGGGGTGCAACAGGGTGTCCTTTTGGCACCCTGGCAACCTTGAAATTGCATGCGCAATTTGCGAGTATCTATTGGGTACTCGCAAATTGCGCATGCAATTTCCCATTCATTCCTATGGGCCTGTAGGCCCATAGGAATGAATGGGAAGCCATTCTTTGATTGCGACTCGCAATTTGCGAGTCGCAATTAAGGAATGTTTGGAAATCGCTATTTTTTTGTGTTTCCTACATGCATAGGCTTTTGCGATTCGTTAATTGCGACTCCTTAATAATCGCAATTAAGGAATCGCAAAAGCCTACTTTGATGCATGTGCCCCTAAATCCCAGGTGTGAAGATATCACACAGTCGTATAAACCCATTGACTAGAAAGGAACGGGAACCTGCAAAGACATAGCTTGATTATCTGAGAGCAGATGCCAATTACTGAAAACTGAATGCAATCACAGTAAAGAATATATACTCTGTGCCTTTGATCTCTGTACTCTTGGATCAGGTTCAGAAAGCTAAAATGTCCCCAAAAGTAGAATTGAGAGGGGCGAGGGAATTGAAAACCGCTTTTAATACCTGATTTGGATATTTTGAGTATCTAGTTAGGTCATTCAGCTACCAACACTCTCTCCTCAAGTCTATCCAACACTTTGTAAAAGTTATTTGTGGTGATATCCTTCCTAGAAAACATTTTGAGCTGCTGTAAAACAATTGAAGAACGCAGACATCATGTCCTAGAAGTTTACACTGACTATTTCTTCATTCTTTGTATGCAAAATTAGTTAAGTGAATTTTAGAGAACCAATCTGTGGGCTTTTTCATCCTGTCTGACAAAAGAATCAGCATTGATCCTCAGAGGGTCACTGCGGTTGTGGAATGGCCTTGCTTTATAATGTGAAAGAAGTTTGTAGATTTGTGGGCTTTGCTAATTTTTATGGAAATTTTATTGAGCACTTTCCCACTGTAGTAACTCCAATCGTCTAATTGATAAAAAAAAGAGTACACTGTAGCGATGGGAACATAAACAAGAGAAAGCCATTAATGAGTTAAAAACAGCATTTTGGACTGCACCCATCCTTAAACATGCTGATCAGTCTAACCTTCATTATAGAAACAGATGACTCTTCATTTGTCCTAGGGAGGCACACTATTACAAAGGAATTCTGTTACAGAAGCTGCACACCCAGTAGCTTTCTTTCCACGTACATTATCAACTGGAAAAAACGGTACCATTTATGAAAAGCATCTTCTGGCTATTAAAGAGGCATTCTCTCACTGCTGACATCATCTTAAAAGAGCCCTGTATCAGGTGACAGTTTGGACAATCTAAAAATCTTTTTTTTCCCCCTAAATCTATAAACTTTTTATATAACAAGAATTTGATCTCCTTTCTGAAAAGTACACCTCATATCCTTGTCATACAGACTTTGAACGCATCAGACTCAGAAGATTTCTTAGGCCGCCTAATTGCAGACTTAGTTCATGGGACAAGAACAGATAGATTAAGGAGGAGCCTCAAGAAAGAACTGGAAGGACATTTTCCCAATAAAAACAAATTGTTTATGCTTAAACAAGGGCTACATCAAAAGTTTTTTTTACTGGTCTCATGACTCTCCTAGTGCTGAACACTTTGGAGGGAAAAGGAAATTTCTGATGGCCATCTATGAGATAGGATGTGGAAGGTTATGTGAGACAGTGTTCAATTTGCACCCAGATGACGTCTACTCATCAAAACCCTCTGGTTAATGCATTTCTTCAAGTATTCCAGACAAGCCTTGGGAGATGATATCTATTCACTCTTCCTTACTGCCCTACCCCTTTCCAGAAAAAATTCTGTAATCGAGGTTATGTTAGACTTTTTCACCAAATATGTACATTTTGTACTGTTATATAGATTACCAACAGCCCCTCAATAAGATATGGAATTCTTGCATGAAATTGGGAGATTATATGGTTTGTTCACAGAAATAGTGACTGACAGGGGCCCTAGTTCATTTATAAATTCTGAAACTCTTTGATTAATAGACTGGATACTGGAAATTTGAAGTCTATTAGTAGGGCTGGGAGGAGTTCATGGAGTTCCACGGAAGTGACAAAAAACCTTCACCAAGCCATGCGGAGTTCCGCGAACGGTGGAGTGCCTTACCTTGCGCCGTTTGCACTGATTTTTATAGTGCTGTGTGTTTGTCCAGCGTGAACGGCACGCACAGCGCAAAAGGGCACAGCTTCTTTCTGCCGCAGGAGTAGAAGTTCTACTTGAGCGGCAGCTTCCTTAATGCAAACAGATGTTTTCTCAACACGAGCGGTAGCGACAATCCGCGACCGCCCGCATTGAGAAATCTCCCTGGGAAGCAGAGCGAGGAAAAAACTCCACTCCGCTACACAGAATTTTTCAGAACTCTGCGAGCTCCGGGGAGCGCAAAGTGCAAAAAACTCTGCAAACTCTTGTAGCGGATCAGAGTTCACTGCCCAGGCCTATCTAATAGTCATTTTCAAACTGATGGTCAAACCGAAGGGGTTAATCAATCCTTAGAACAATACCTTTAACATCACACCATGACTCACAAGGAACAATGGGTCGCTTGGTTGCCAATAGTTGAACAGGCATAGATCAATTCCTTAAATTCCTCCCTAGCCTGTTCTCCCTTCTTTTATTCACTCAGTTTACCCCTACAAATGTTTCCTGATACAGCATATTAAACTTCTGTCTCCACAGTCACAGCATTACTCTCCACTATCTCCATGATATAATCCAATACTCTTCTTCACCTGCAACAAGCCAGTGCTGACTGTAACTGCTTTCCAGTAGTGTGATTAGTGAATCAAGAAGCAGTGGTCATAGTTCTTCCTAGAAGATGGTGGATTCATTCTGCCTTTCACATCCCTAGAATCAAACCAGCTACATTGAAGAATACTAATCCTCCTCCCCCAGTCATTAGGTCATTGGTCCACAGAATTTAAAGAGTGAGAGGGCAATTGCATTATCCTGTGACCTGGAAGGGGTATGGGCTTGCTGAGCGTTCTTGTCAGGCTGCTTCATATGTTCATGCTCCTAGATTGGTGGGCTCTTTTTATCACAACATTTCCATCTAAACTAGCACCAAGAAAGTTTCAGTGCTCCGTCTATCATCTCCTTGTGTTTTCTTTATTCACCCTTAGTTGGCAGGGTATGTCCAGACATGGGTCCCTTGCTCACTTTGCCACTGGATTCAAGCTAGGCTGCTGATGAGGGGTGTTACCCCGAAACCGGTCTCAGGATGCTTGCTTCTGGTCCGGGGAAGACCTGGCTTGGCAGTTCGGTCTGGACTGTTTTCATAAGGAACAGGGTCAAGACTAATTTGCAGATGGCTGGGTCTGAACTGGGGTGGCGAAGTGGGCTAAAGAACGATGATGGATTCAACCCAGATCTGTGACTGGAGGTGAGGGTCTGAAAAGTTTCAGCGCTCCGTCCATCATCTCCTTGTGTTTGCTTTATTCGCCCTTAGTTGGCAGGGTATGCCCAGACGTGGGTCCCATGCTCACTTTGCCACTGGATTCAAGCTAGCGTGGCTGGTGAGGGATGATACCCCGAAACAGGTCCCAGGATGCTTGTTTCCGGTCCAGGGAAGACCTGGCTTGGCAGTTCGGACTGGACTGTTCCCATAAGGAACAGGGTCAAGACTGATTTGCATATGGTTGGGTCTGAACTGGGGTGGCAAAGTGAGCTAAAGAACGATGATGGATTCAACCCAGATCAGTGACTGGGGGTGAGGGTCTGAAAAGTTTCAGCGCTCCCTCCATCCTCTCCTTGTGTTTGTACCAAGAAAGGATGGGCACCAAACGGTGGGAGTGACTGGGAGTGTGCTACTGCCAGGAATAAGCAAGGAGGCTTGAGTCCTTGGTTTGCTGTTGGGCAGTGGTGAGCTGTTTGGTGCATTACTACCTGTGGAAGCTAGGGCTCTGAGGCTACTAAGCAGAATGAAGACCATGCAATGAGACTTTCAGGGCATATGTTAGAACTTGGATTTATGGTTGGCAGAGGTATACACCCTGTCCAAGCAGGAACCACAACCCTTGTCAGAGTAAGTCAGATACACACCATAAATTAACCTGTGCTCCCTCTCTGGTAGCTTGGAACAGAGAAGGCAGACTTAACTTAAGAGGCAATGTGTCAAGTATTTGTGCAACACTTCAAACAGTAACACAGTGGAAACACCACAAAAAGACTTCACAACAGTTTAGAAAAATAGATTATGATTTTATAAATAAAACAAGATCAAAACAAGATAAAAACGACAAAAATCAATAATTTTTTAAAGACTAAAGTGAAAATTACGCTTAGAAGCAATAAGTGCCAATGGAGGCTATCTGGTCACACTGGACCGGGGCAAAGTCAAGAGTTCAGACCGACCGCGATGGAACGCTGGCCTGGGACAGGAGCCATGCAAGGCCCACTGAACAAAAGTACCTCGATCCTGGTCGCAACAGCGAGATGCGGGGTGAAGCCGAGTGATGCGTCTGTGTCAATCCTGCATTCGAGGTGATGCATCGATTTTCTCCACACAGTGATGGGGATGCGGCTGTTCCGAAGACGAATCGCCGGTTCCAAAATGTGTTGGTTCGGATTACGATTCACCGGGCTTCTCCATGCAGTCAAGGGGATGCACAGATTGTCTCTCCTGCAGTGGCAGTGATGCAGTGGTTCTGATGCATCGGTTTCCATGGTGATGCGCTGGTTCCAAGTGTGATGTGCCGGTTCTGTTCCTGCAACAGCGGCGATGCGTCGATTGTACCTCATGCACTGGAGTGAGCACCTGGATCCACTTTCAATGGACAAGGCACAGGAGCAGAGCTTAAGACTTTGATATCCCTGAGTCTTAGAACAGGAGACAAGCCAGCATGCCCATGGAGATCACTCTGGGTTCAAGCTAGAGTCCAGTTCTTCCTCAGCAGGGCAGAGGGTAGCAGGCACCACAGCAGAAAAGCAGTTCTTCCAGATCAGCAGTCGAGCAGAGTAGCACTCCTTGAAGCAGCACCGCAGTCCTTCCTACTGACAGATTCATTTCACAGGTCCAGTAGTGTCCGATCTGGTGGGGTCAGAGACCCAGTACTTCTACTCAGTTGTGACTTTGAAGTGGAAGTGACTTCAAAGAGGAGCTTTGAAGTGCACAGAGGTCCTCTCTCCCAGCTCTGTCTCCAGAGACACTAAATGAGGGTATGCAGTCCTTTGTGTGGGGACAGAACACTGCCTATTCAGGTAGAAGTGTCAGCTCCTCCCTCCTATCCTGCACAGGATGACTCATCAGGATGTGTATGGCCACTCAGTCATACCTAACCTTCCTTTGCATGTAGCTGTCTGAAGGGAATGCCTAAAGTCCAGCAGTCACCCCCCCCAGGTGTGAATTTGAGACAGACTGCAGGCACAGAGAGCTGAGAGCAGAGAAATCCCATCTTTCTAAAAGTGGCCTTTCTAAAATAGTGATGATAAATTCAACTTTGCCAGCAAAGATGATTTATCATTACTATTCCAATTATATGAAACATGATAGAACTACTCCTTCTCAATCAGGAATTACAGCTTATAAGTGTAATAAGAAATTCCCAATTTAAAAAAAAAACAATTTGTATTGAGGTTTTATGATTTATAATGGTTTTGGATCAGTGTAATGGAAGGAAGAAAAAACAATATCCGACAGTCATTGTACAGCATTGAAAAAGCGGGTAACTACCGTACGTGGTCACATGAAAATCGGTATAGAGAATGAGAAGCATGATCAGAAAGACATATTTCACAAAAAAGGTACAATGGTTTGAGCTATGAGTCATGAAACATGCATCTGCGTACATTCATATAGTATAGCAGAAAAACCTAGACATATTGGGTGTCCTGTAAAAATGGAATGGACCCAATAGGAAGAGATAAATGAAGCCTCCATCAACGAGAAGGGGAGGCAAGAGACTGGGGAGAAATTTGAGATAGAGGACTCAACAAGGGGGGGGGCACAAGCAACATCGGCAAGTTAATGTACAGGGGAGAGGAGGGTGATGTGGGCTGGATGTCACAAGGGGCAGGAGGTGAATGAGGGAACTGTTACGTGAGCACCACAACCTCTGACACATGTCAGCACAAGGTGGGGTATGGAGGGATGCCCACCCAGTACAAGGGGGGTTTGTGGGCCAGCAGAGGGCCAGAATCAAAGACCTCTGTAAGCCAACAGTGCCACTGAGAGCTAGGGAGTTGGAAGGGCTAGGGAGGCGGGGAGGAGGGGAGGAGGGTCTCCATCAGTCAGTTCCTTGAACTGTGTAAGCATGGTATCCCAGGCTGCAGCTATGGGGCGGCTACAGATCCGTCTCGCTTCCTCCCAATGTAGTGTGGTGCTTTCCGCCTTTCCCCAAGGGAGCAGCACCCTGTGCCACTGGGGAGGAGTCGGGGGCTGTTGGGCATTCCTGTGTATGGTGAGAAGACGTTTAGCCAGCAGGACAGCAAGATTAGCAAAGTGCGCTCGCACCTTGTGATTTTTCCCCCTCTAGGGAAGAAACCCAGGACAGTAGTGAAAATAAATTTGGGTCTTTCTCACTACCAGGACATGCAAAACTTAACAGTACATGTCCTACCTTTTAATTACACAGTACCCTGCCCTGTGGGCTACCTAGGGCCTACCTTAGGGGAGACTTATGTAATAAAAGGGGAGTTTAAGACTTGGCAAGGGGTTTTAAATGGCAAGTCGACATGGCAGTTGTTAGAAATGGGGGTCTCTAGTTGGCAGAGGTAGGTACCTTTGACCAAGTAGGGGCCCTTGCATCTAGTCAGGGTAAGGGGCTACACTCCTAAAATAAGCCCTGCTCACCCCCTTGGTAGCTTGGCATGAGCAGGCAGGCTTATCTCAGAGGCAGTGTGTAAAGCATTTGTGAACACATACAGTAATACAGTGAATACACTACAAATGGACCCCACACCAGTTTAGAAAAATAAGTAATCTTTATCTAGACTTAACACAAGACCAAATGACAAAAATCCACAATACAGTAGTCAAAAATATGACTTTCAGATGGTAGAAATAGCTTAGCTCAATGTAGATGGTAAATGCGACACTTTACTCTCAAAGTACCTTGGATGCGTAACGCAACACAAACAAAAGGGTCGTAGGGAAGGTGATGCGTCGGTTCCTTGCTTCGGGGGAGGTGATGCGTCGGTTCCTTACCGGAGAGGAGGTGATGCGTCTGTTTCTTACTGTGATCCGGTGCGATGCGACAAGATGGCACCTCGATGCGATACGACGATCCGGAGCGATGCGACAAAATGGCGTCTTTGATGCGATGCGATAACTTGGATGCGATGCATGCACGCCCTGCGGCTGTGCGGCGAACTCGATGGTTTCTTGAGCCGCGAGAGGCCCTGAGACACGCTTCTCCGGTGATGTGACGGCGACCTCTGCGGCGGCACGCTTCTCTGGTGATGCGACGCGCTTCTTCGGTGATGCGACGGCAAACTGCTGCGGCAGCGACATGCTTCTTCGGCGATGCGACGGCAACAGCTGTGGCGGCGACACGCTTCTTCCTCGTTGAGTCGCGCTTCCAGCCCCCAGCGACACGCAGTCTCTAGAGGGCCCAAACCAACAGCAGGCACTTCTCTGCAGGTAGAATTCCCAGCAAGGAAATTCAGGGGAGCTGGTGGTGAAGTCTTTGTATCCCTGAGACTTCAGAACAGGAGGCAAGCTCAGCTTCAAGCCCTAGGAGATCTTCCTCAAGATGATTAAAGTACACACAAAGTTCCTTTTCTCCTTTCCTTGGCAATAAGTAACCACTGCAGGCCAACCCCAAACAGCAAACAGCACAGGGGCAGTCTCCTCCTTCAGCTTCCTTGGTTTCTCTCCTTGGCAAAGGTTTGTCTTGATTCCCAGAAGTGATCTAAAGTTCTGGGGTCTGGGCCCCAATATTTATACTACTAAATCCTTTGTTCTCTGAAGGCAGAGAGTGTCTGTACCTAGTCAAAACCAGTTCTGTCCTCCCTGGTGCAGCTTCCTGGCAGGAGGTGGATACAGCATTGTTGAAAGCAGACCTGGCCCAGGTAGCTGAAAGGAAAACTCCTCCCCCTACTCTCTATTCTATGAAGGCTCAGGAAAGTGAAAGGAAATCTCCTCCCCCTACTCTCTATTCTATGTAGGCTCTATTCAGCCCAGTCCTGACTCATCAGACTGCTGGAGCCAAGGCCCTCTCCAGCCCCTTGTCACTCACAAGCCAGACATGGAATACACAAACCTAGCAGAGGCATACTGGATGGTTAGGCAAGAAAATACCTACTTTCTAAAAGTGGTATTTTCAAACACAGAATGTGAAAATCACCCATACTAAAAGATGTATTTGAACATTCTGAGTTCAGGCATACTAAACTTTATTTTCCTATCTTGTTCCTTGGGTCAGTTATGCTTATAAGATGTTATAATCAAACTGCCCATTCTTGCCTATGGGAACAGATAGCCTTGCAATAGTGAAAAACGAAATTGGCTGTAATTCACTATCAGGACATGCCACACACACAAGGGCATGTCCTACCTTTCACATACAATGCACCCTGCCCATAGGGGTGACTAACATGTAGAAAGGGGAAGGTTTAGGGACTGGCAAGTGGGTGCACTTGCCAAGTCGACATGGCAGTGCCAGACTGCACACAGCCTCTTCAATGGCAGGCCTGAGTCATATTTTACAAGCTGCTTCTGTGGGTGGCACAACCAGTGCTGCAAGCCCACCAGCAGCATTTGATTTACAGGCCCTGGGCACACATGGTGCACTGTACTAGGGTCTGACAAGTAAATCAAATGGCCAATCATGGAGTCACTAATCCATTACAACAATTTACAATAGGGAGCACTTGCACTTTGGCACTGAACAGCAGTGGCAAAGTGCCCAAAGCATCTAGACCAGCAAAAACACAGCAAAAACATAGGAGGCAACAGCAAAAAAATGGAAGGGAGACCCACGCCAATGGTGCCAGGTCTAACAGCAGTGTACACTGCGCACCCAGGCTCTGCAGTGGCAGGCCTGAGACATGTTTTAAAGTGCTACTTGTGTGGGTGGCACAATCAGTACTGCAAGGCCACTAGTAGCATTTAATTTAGAGGCCCTGAGCACATGTAGTGCTCTCTACTAGGGGCTTATAGATAAATTAAATATGTCAATTGTGGATAAGTCAATCAAACCATGTTTTAGGGGAGAAGTATGTGCACTTTAGCACTGGTTGGCAGTGGTAAAGTGCTCAGAGTCCTATGGCCAACAAAAAGAAATCAGCAAAAAGGTTAGGCAAACAGGCAAAAGGCTTGGGGAAGACCACCCTAAGGCTGTCAGGTCTAACAGCATTTTAGGCAGAGGTGTTACTTAAAATGTGAACCTTTCTTAAGAAGGTGCCTGGCAAAGTTCCCCATTACATTGGCTTTACCACTTGTCATTCTTGTTTGTGGACGGTTGTTTCATCTCTCACCTATTTTCTTTTCTACCCTTTAACATTTCCCTCAGTTACTTGACTTCTTGCCTGCACTTTGAACTTTATTACAGATTCTGTTTAAGCTGTGTTGCTTCGCTGTGTCTTGGTCTAAGCTTATATCATCTGCAGCACTGGCTTCCACACTCATGTTGGCTTAGGTTCCTAGTGGCCCCCAATTCTGAAGCCACCAAGAATATCCTATTGCTCTGTTCGATTATTACATATGCACATATGCATTAATGTACGTTAATGGTGCTAGATAAAAAGTGACTTACCTGCGGTAACAATCTTTCTGGAAGATACTCTATCTACCTGCAATTTCCTCACCTGTAGAATATTCTCATGTATCATACTCGATCCAGAAACTTCAAAGCTGTCATGTCACGGTAGGGGACACTGGAGTTGGAACGGTGCCGGAAGTGGCATCAGGTGAAATCACCAAAGCCAATATAGCTCCCTTCCTGGCGCCATAATGTCAGTTTTCCTTCATTTTTATCCAAAGCCTTCGAGGGCAGCGGACAAACTGATATTTATAGAGTAGTGCAGTGTCAAAACGTGTAGTTGAGATCTTATTACCTTTTCCTATGACAGTCCATCAAACGGGGAGGCAGGCGGGCCAGAGAGGAATCTGCAGGTAGATAGAGTGTCCACCAGAAAGATCATTACCAAAGATAAGTAACTTTTCTCTCTGATAGACATGTATACCTTCAGATTCCTCACCCGTAGAATAGCTTTCCAAGCAGTACCCTACTTAGAAGGAGGATTGATGGATGGTTATATAAGAAAATCCTACAGGACGGATCTGGTGATATAACCATCTCTGCGGGCCTCTGAGTCCAGGCAGTGATGTTTGACATAGGTGTGTAGCAATGTCCACATGGCTGCTTTGCATGTGACTGAAATCGAATTCCCCTTGCTAAAGATGAAGTGGTGGATTTAGTCCTGCTGGAAAGAAAATTGATACCGTCTGGTTATTCCTTTGTGACTAGCATAGCAGGTCTTGATGCAGAGGATGATCCACCTTGAAAGGATTATTTTCTGCATCGATTTTTCCTTTTTGGCACCACAGTATCTCACGGAGAGCTATTCATCCGGATGAATGTCCTTCGTGCGGTCTAAGTAGTAGTGGGATGGGGTGGGGGATAAAAGGTTGAATGGGTGATAGACTGACCTAGGTGGAAGTGAGTAACCACCTTTGGCAGGAAAGCAGCCCTGGTTTGATCACTAACTTGTCTGGAAAAAAAGGTAATGAAGGGAGGACGAAAACTCAGAGCTTGCAGCTCACTCACCCTTGCGGTTGAAGTTATAGTCACCAAAAATACTGTCTTTAATGTCAGCATCTGAAAGGGACAGCTGTGAAAGTACTCAAAGGAAGTTGCAATAAGAAAAATTAGAACTAGACTAAGGTCCCACTGGGGCACAACAAACGGAGTAGGAGGATACAGATTAGTCAATCCCTCATCACACAACAATAGGGGACTTAAAAAGGGATGGCTAGTCAGACAGAAAAAGGGCACAGAAAATGCTGCTAAATACCCTCAGACAGTACCAACAGCACAGCCCCTCTGGGCAAGGGACAATGCAAGGATCAACACCGTTCTCTGCACACCATGCAAGGAAGTTGCCCCATCTGCCGAAGAAGACTGACTCGGTGGCAGGACGACATGCTGAAAGTATGACATCCACCACCTCTGTTGGCAGCTGAAAGGAGCTTAGATGTTCCTGGTCAATCTCCAGTCATGTATGTGGAGGTTCTAGAGATTGGGGTGAAGCACCATGGCCTCCGACTGTGAAAGGAGATCTGGTCTGAATGGCAGCATGAGCGAGAGACACAGGGGAGAAGCGCTGAAGGTCTGCATACAACACCTTTCATGGCTAATCCAGGGCAATGAGAATTACTTTGGCCCACTATTGGTGAATCTTCCTCAGAACCAAAGGAATCAAGAGTATGGGGGGCAATGCGTAGTGCAGCTGACAGTTCCATCTCAACAGAAATGCGTCCCCCATGGCTCACCTCAACAGAAGCTTGAGGGCACAGAAGTGCCAGCATTGAGAATTCCTCGAAGAGGCAAACAAATCCATCTGTGGAGTGTTCCACTGGGCGAAAATGTCCTAAACTATCTCTGGTCTAAGATGCCACATGTGATCGGCAAGACAAACACCGGCTCAGGCTGGTTGCTCTGACATTCAAAGACCCCACTAGGTGATTGCCAATTAGCCTTATCCCCCTGGCCATGAGCCCAAGGCCATAGTTTCAAAGCTTCCAGGCAAAGGAGGTAAGACCTACTCCCCCTTGTTTGTTGACATACCACATCGCTTTTGTGTTGTCCTTCAAGATCTGGACGGATGAACCCTAGATGGAGGGGAGAAAAGCCTTGAGCGCCATGCAAAATGTCTGCAGTTCCAACAAGTTGATGTGAAGAAACTGTTCTTCTGAAGACCAGAGGCCTCTGATCTCAAACCCTTCCAGATGGGCTCCCCATCCTAGGCTGGAGGCATACATCACTACCGCAGTCATGGTTGGAGGGGTGGATAAGGCCATCCAGCAGCTCAGGTTTACCTCACTCCCCCACCAAACCACATTCACTACAGCGCTGGGGGAGATCACAATGGAGTTCGACACTTCCCCTCTGTACTGTAGTCACTGCCTGCTGAGGCACCACTGCAAGACTCTCATGTGCCAACATTCGTGCATGACTAGGAGAATACAGGAAGGCAGCAGACCTAGGAATCTTAGGACTCTCAGCAGTTGGAGTGGCATGCCTCGCTGGAAGGATAGAGCCATTTACGGAATGTCGGTGATCATCTGAGGTTGAAGAAAGGCACCGAGAAGTATGGTGTCTAGTACCAATCCTACGAACTGGAGTCATTGAGAGGGCCAAAGGTGAGATTTGGGCCTGTTGATGGAAAAGCCCAGAATGAACAGCAGAGATGCTGTTGACTACAAATGGTGCAAAACCACCTCTGGCGGAATGACTTTGCTTAGCTAGTCATTAAGGTATGGGAAGGTGGGAGTGCCTGAATATCTGCGATGGGCTGCAACCACCTCCATCACCTTTATGAAGGCTTACGGTGCCGATGTTAAGCAAAAGGGTAGTAAAACCCACTGCAAAGCGCACGTACTTCTGGTGGGTCCGCAGGATTGCGATGTGCAAGCACGTGCCCTGCAGTTCCAGTGACACCATCCAGTCTCCAGCTTCCAATGCCAGTAACACTTGGGCTAGGGTCAGCATCTTAGACTTTTCCGTTTTGAGGAAGAAGTTCACTTCCCTGAGCTCCATGATCGAGCCCAGACTGCTGTTCCTCTTTGGCACAAGGAAGTAACTGAAGTATTATCTTTTGCCCTTTTCTCACATTCACTCCACTGCTGATTCTGGAGGAGTGCTGCCACCTCCTGCCGAAGGATGATGAATTGGTCTGCAGTGGGAGATGAAGGCGGGGGCGGGATGGAGTGGAGCCTGAAGGAATGGAAGGGTGTAGTTTCTTTCTACTATTTGAAAGACCCAGTGATTCGATCCAGGCCAGTAGAAAAGAGGACGCACGTCCCCTCACAGGATCCACATGTGCTAGGGACACCGAACTAAGGCTGCTTCCCTGGGGAGCAGAGGAAGAAGAGGAGAAGGAGGAGAGTCGCTGGGCAGATCTGCCAGCCCTTTACTCTGCCTCTACCCCTACACTGACGGATCAGCAGGTTCTGGGGCTGGTGCATCTGTGACTAATAAGATTGCCTCTGCCAAAAAGAGAAACCTCTGGGGAATCCCTGTGATTGGCAAAATTGTCTGTAATCCCGCTGAGCTTGCTGGAGACCCAATAAGCATGCTGTAGGTTTGCTAGTTTTAAATCTTTCCAAAGCTGCATCCACATTTTCACCAAGCAATTTAGGACAATCAAATGGCAGGTGCATCAGACGTGCCTGCATGTCCGTGAAGGAACCAGAAGTTCTGAGCCAAGCATGAAGTCTGATGGAGACCAAAGTAACCAAGGCTTGAGCCACAGAATATGACGTTTCAAGTCCGGACTTTATCATGTGCCTAAATGCATTCTGTCCATCAGAAAGGACCTCTTGGAAGTGCTTCCACAGATCTATTGGCATGAGATGTATCATCACATGGGCCATACCCAGCAGGGCGTGAGTATAACAAGTTTGCATTTAATTACTTCAATGCCATACTGCCTGCTGAAAAAATCTTCTTTCCTCATGCTTCAAGCCATTTGGATTCTCTATCTGAGGGGGCTGTGGGGAAGGTACCTTGTGATTGCCCTGATGAACAAGATGCTTGGACAACCAATCTCTCTGGTAAAGGGAGAAGAGAAAGAAAGTACAGATCACCAGGAGGTTGGTGGTATCATCTGGCATCTAGACCCTTGCCCACGGAAGCAGATGACAGCTTTTCCCATGCTGTTATGAGCAGCTCAGCAAGGCCTCAATAAAAAGCAATAAGGGTTCTGAGGTTGGCTGTGCAGGGAGAAGGGCCTCCATTAGGATAGTCTTTTTTTACTTCAGCCATCGAGAGTTGTAAATTGAGAACCTTGCCTGCTTTCCTGACCAGAGAGTGAAAAAACAAGACTTCTGGAGTTGATGGTCCAGCAGAAAACTCCATGTCCATGGTGAAGTGTCTAGGTCACTGGTGGATGACAAACCAGGGGCACTTTAGGACATTTCTTCAGCATATATATTAACAGAACAGAAGCCTCTCAGAAGCCTATTCGATGTCCCAGAGAGGGCTGGGGCTTATCTCATATATTGCACACAAGGAGAAAAACAAAAGAAAAAGTTAATTACCTGCGGTAATGATCTTTCTGGCGGATTCTCTTTCTAACTGCACATTTCTCACCTGTGTTACAATCCCAGGCGTCTCAACATGGAAACTTCAAAGCTCTCACGTTGCCAGTAGGGTGTGCCGGCTTCGGCTGACTCCAGAAGTGACATTAGATGAGAACCTCAAAGCTATATAGCACCTGCTTCAGCTCAGAAGTGTTTGTTTCCATCCATTTTTTCAAGCCTTAGAGGCGAGTGGATCGACTGACATCAACAGGGTAGTGCAGTACCAAAAGATGAATTGGGTTCTTATTATTTTCCCTATGACGCATCCATCAAAGGGAGAGGTGTGCGGGTTAGTAAGGAATCTGCAGGCAGATTGAGGATACACCAGAAAGACCGTTACGGCAGACAACCTTTTCTTCTGATGGATACTTCTACCTGCAGATTCATCACCAGAAGAACAGATTTCAGAGCGATCCCAGGATACTAGGAGGGTGGTTGAAGGATCAATAGATGAGGAAATCCTGCAGTATGGATCTGGCAAAGTGTCTGCTCCTGCGCACCTCGGAATCCAGGCAGTAACGTTTGGTGAAAGTGTGCACGAATGCCCACATCACCGCCTTGCAGATCTCTGCACTGGGGAGGCCCAGGGCCGGACTGGCCGTAGCGGGCACCGGGCATTTCTCCGGTGGGCCGGGGGCCGGTTTTGTGGCCGCAGGGGGCTGCTTTTCTTACAGGGTGCTGTTTTTGCAGTAGTGCTGCAAAATCGGCCCTCTGTAAGAAAAGCGGGAGCAGTCCTTAGCGGCTAACACCCCCCTCCCTACTGTTCCCAGGGCCGGTGGAGAAGCAACCTGCCAGGGCTGGTTGCTGTTCCCAGTCCGGCCCTGGGGATGCCTCTGAAAAGGGTAGAAGTTGTAGAATTGGCACTGGTGAAATGAGCCCTTCTGCCTTCTGGGTTGTCTTTCTTGGCCAAAGCACAGCAGATTCTGATGCAAAGGATAACCCATCTTGAGAGAGTCCTATTTTACATCATTTTACCCTTCTTAGCACCCCAGTATTTGGCAAAGAGCTGGCAGGATCGCACTCACCGCTTTGTGCCACATTTGTATCCAGGCCTGCCAAGTATCACACATCAGGCGTGACTCTAACGCATTTCAGTGTGGTGTTCCGCATCACCGCACTGAAATGCATTGTCACGCATTTTAATGCCACAGTACTGACTCTCTGCTGCCTGTGCCAGTGCTGAATAACTGGCCACGCCAGGCTGCTAGCGCGCGCGCCTGTGACACCTGCGCCGGCTCTGCTGCTCTCCGCAGACTTGCCGGCCCGGGCGCTGCCACCAGCACAGGCTCAGTACACTTCTGCTACAATGTATCATAATAGCCTGCTGCAGATTGAAATTCCCGCCCGCGGCGCGGCTGAGTCACTCTGAGACTACAGCCAGGCCTGACGTCACCCGGCCGAGGTACTAGTGCTGTGCCCAATACCGAGACACCCGGGGGTCCTGCCCTCAGTGGTGCGTGATTACTGGCTGTGGCACCGCGGGGGTTGGATGATGTGACCTTCCGTCCCGGAAGGAAGTGAGGTCGGATTCAGGAAGCGGGGACTGGAGGCGTGCTGCGCGCCGGCGGGCAGTCACTCACTGTGTAGTATCCTGTCCTGTCCGCGTCCCGGCATCCGTATCAGTGCGCTGCACACAAAATACCATGATACTGGCGTCGGACCGACAGCAGCATCAGCATGGCGCCTCCTGAGAGGCCTCGGGCGCTGCAGCGGAGTGTGATGCCGCATGCGGCTCACCGCCGGGGGACCGAACTTTCACTCAGACAGAGGAGAACTCACTGACACGGACGGAACGTCGCCAGCCAGAATACACAACAGAGATAGTAAGTACTTGGCCAGGAAGCCTGCCTGCCACTTTAGTATTACTGCGTTGTCACACTCACACTGTGTTACTCCGTGAAGACGCGTAATGACGTGTAATATTGTTCTGTTCATCATGATGCAGTCCAGCCGCACGTTCATATTAGGGCACGCGCCGGTAAGTTAGTTATATTATATGTTTGTCCAACGCCGGCATCGTGGTGGAGCCTGTGTGCTCTGCTGCACAGCACTGCAAGATCTGATCCTTTTCATTTCAGACTTCTGCAGCAGGGCTGCTCTGTCCCGTCCACACCGCAGCGCAACTGCTGAGCCAGGCCCAGAATCGTGGCCAGGCCGGTGCTTGCCACGGGAGCACTCGTTGCTGCGGTGACTCCGAGCTGGCCCACACAAATTGCCACTCCTGCCCTAAGCACAACCAAGAAAGTGACTGCTGCGCTTGAAATTTGCCCAACAATAGTGCCAGCGTGCATCAACCACACCGCCACAGGGACATCCCTCAGTGTGGCCGGCAGCAGCCAGCATCACCTAAGAGCGGTGAGCCCAGTGACAGGCGCAGCTGGCCGGCAGGAACTGATGCAGCTGGGGTGGGCAGCAGGCAGTGGCTCACGCCACAACTCGGCCAAAATCTTCTGCCAGGGCACAAAACCGCTTGCCACAATCTCCTAAGCCACCCAAGAAATGTGAGAAGTGCCCTCAGCTGGAAGGTTTACCTACATTTCGACACCCACATCAATCTTCCAGTGACACAAGTTGCCTTCTCTTCTACGCTTCCAACAAGACAAAAAAAATGCTTGCGCCTGTTGATCGGACAAGACCTGTCCGAGGTCGAGGGCTTTGTACCCCTCCTCCGAGGAGCACCCATGCTGACGTCTACTCTTGGGCGTTTGTCTGCCCCACCGCTATCACCGCCCAGCAAAATGCAGGGACTATGTGATTCATAGAGAACTGGCCTGAGGTAGCTTTGGAGCCCCACACAGGCCAAGTCAGTGCAGACCTAATACAGCGCCAGCGCGCGGTGACCACACTGGTGCCGGTCAACTTTCAGCACTGCCGGAGTCACTAGGTCAAGAGCTTGGTGTTATAGCTGCTCTGTGACAGCCGCAGCCTGCTGGTGTGATCTAGTGTTGTGGGGCTGAGCAGCAGGTAGTGGTGTCCCAACCGGGGTGGACACCTTTCAGCAGTGCTGCTAATCACTTTTATTAGGGTTGAACAAGCAGTACTATAGTCAAGTCTAATACAGCGTCCTAGCTGGCAGTAATGTGTGCGCCTCTCTCTCCTGATTTCTGGTGCTTTGCAGTAGTTTTAAGATCTTCTTAGAATTTCTTGTTGCTCAAATGGGTTTAATTTCTGATATTAATATGTTTCCCTCGTCTTCATTGCTTGATTTTGCTCGCGAGAAAGTGTCACTCCTAGTTGTTGAAATGTCACTCATAATTACACTGGAATGACAAAAATGTCACACATAGCAATCTGAAACCTTGGCAGCTATGTGTATCAATCTTGTGATTCCCCGCGGTGGTGCACCTGAAGTCATCGAGGGGTTGTGTGCTACATGCCGGCGCCGCAGAGGACGTCACATCCTGCTACTGGAGCGGGGAGTTTAGTCTGTTGTGGAAGAAGGCGGCTTGCAGCTACTGGTTTGCGGGCGGCGCTGCAAATTATAAACACCTCCTACAGTACGTCACTTTTCTAATAATAGCAGTGATGGTTGTCTGTACTAAGGCCATAGAGTAAAGTAAGTCGACTAAAATTGGCAATTTAAACATTCTCAAATTTATCACAAGAACATGATGTCACCTATTTAAATATTGCTTCTTAAGCAACAAAATAGCGTTACAGCCAGCCCCCTTTCCAGATGCCGCCCCAACGCGCCCTTGAGCCACTGATATACAGATGAGAGTGCGGGCCGCCCGCCATGCCCTGCGGTGCAGCCCAGGGAGGGGACGTGAACCAGTGACAAGGCTTCCACTTCCACTACAAGCGAGAGAGCTAACTGAGCTATAAGCACCGAGGCTGCATCTGAGCCTGTGAGGGTGGGGGGCGTTACACGAAAGGAGAGCTACCCCCAGCCACTACACTTGATCTCACGAGCAGGGGCGGTGCGTCCATTGGGGCGTTGGGGCGTAGCCCCGCCCGCAGCTCCCTCTGCGTCTTTGAACCTAAGTAAACAATCAGTTTACTTAAGTTCAAAGAGCCGAGGGAGAGCTGACAATCATGTCAGTCAGCATGACGTCGGACCGCCCACCCCCTTCAGAGTCTGGAAGGGGGTGGGCGGTCCTAGCGTCATGTTGACTGACATGATTGTCAGAGGGACCAGGGGCAGCAGGCAGCACTGCAGCACAAGTGCGCATGAGTGGGCAAGGGCACCGAATTTTCGCGCCGTGCCCAGTCATGCGCACTTGTGTGTGCACTGGCTTGACGCATGCCCATTAGGAGAGCGAGGGTTGAGCAAAGGCTCAAACCTCGGTCTCCTAATGGGCAGGCGGGCGAGAGGTAACTGTGCCCTAAGCCAATCCTGGCGCTGCCAGCAGCGCCAGGATTGGCTGAGAGGGGCTGTAGGCAGGGCCAAACGGAGTCGGACCCAAGGCGGCGCGGACGGCGGACCTCCTCAGAGTCAGGTAGGATTTTGTTATTTCCAAAATCCCCCCCGGCATAACCCCCCCGCAAGCCCCCGCGAGCCGCGTGCATCTGTGTGTATTAAAACAGACCATTTTGTGTGCACGCACCACAAATTAAGTTATCCGCATGTTTGTGTGCGTTCAAAATCTCTATTCATACGGCATGGCGGCCAAACGCGGAGCTAGGGAGAGAGAGATGAGCATATCTATTGATCTGAATTTACCAGTGGCAGCCGCAGCTGGCTAATCTGCTGACAGCAAAAATAGTTTCTTCTTTTGTTTTTAGTGCCGAACATCCTATTTTACGAGGCGCGGAACACGCTCCTTTAAATTTACACCCATTCCGGCATACTTGGAGAGAAAGGCCAGGTCTCTAGTAACACCGGGCAATGAACATTCAATAAAGTTGTGAGGCCTGGCCTTATTCTCAATACAGGACGAGAAAATCTTCTTCGCATAGCCTACCAGTGGATTTTACATTGCTTGGCATTTCCGCTTTCATTGAATGCAGCAAATGAACATTTACAAATGCAACGTTTCAAAGATCGCACAAGAAGCAACGTCTGCATCTGTGTTCCTCATGGACACACCCATCATCCTGATGAGGCTTTAATGTTTATTTGTGTTAATGTTAAAATATTTCATTTCTGAATTTCTATATGTGCCTCATCCAATTAACAATGTTGCCTAAGTATAGAGAAAAATATACAGTAGTGTTGAGACTGAAATGATGGCTCAGTGAGCTGATGTTTGGAGGTGAGGAAGAACGTTTCAACAGTTATAAAGTCATAGCTGTCCTGGTGTGTTTTTGTAATACTTGAGATACATGGGTTTTGTATTCTGCATTACGATAAGACCATGGACGCTCTCGGAAGACAGAGGTGTTTTTATTAAAATACCACCAGAGGCTCCATAATATTCAAGGTATTAGCAGCCTGTGTCACGCATTACAGGATTAAATTCTTTTGTGCCCTAATGATGTCCTAACTACAAATGCTTCATTAACCTTCTTGCTTTTTCACATTTGCCTGAAAATGCATCATTTGCCCAATTTTTGGACCCCCCTTCCCCGAACCCTCCTTATGACTGTTGGGCTCGCTCACCACAGGGCACTCATCCCAAACTTTTACGCCCCACCACTTTCAAATGTCACCAGCCACCACTGCACACGAGCATGGTAAGAGTCATCTATCTCCCCACTTGATCGGGGCATACACCTCGTGTAGTGCGCCCGTTCACCTCATGTTTACGCCCTCATCAACAGTTACGCGATTCCCTGCATCTCCCTAAAAGCAAGCATGGATTTATTTATAACATGGTGAATGAATGTTGGCGTGCATCAAAGTCTTTTCTACTGTCAGCGATGTTAGTGAACACCTGCCCTAAACGTTGTCATTGTCTTCGTCTGTAGTCTGAAAAGGTTACATCAATGGTTCTTAACTTGAATTACTACTGGTAGCTGGGGATCCTGGCTTCAGCAGTCAATCTGAACTTCAAAACAATATTCAAAATACAGAAACACATGCATCAAATACATACTAAAAATATTACATCATTTATTTAATTCACAAACAAACCCCCTCCCCCCCAACAAATCTAAATTTTAAAGGGATGGTTGAAGCGACTCAGGATGTACTTTTATTTCTAAAAGACAAAGCAGTACAGTAGATCACACCACATTACTTTGTAATTTTTGTGCCTACATCATGCTCTCATTTTGACAGCGCATACAAGTGCTTTCTCCAGCCAAACACTCTTAAAATATAGTCTACTAGTATAGATGACATGATTTTTTGTAATCCTCTTTGTGTTATGTATAATTTCCTAGGCTGATTTACACATGTATGATTCATTGTCTCTGCATAATGTGCGTGTGAAGTAGAGGGCTCTGACACCTTACATTGGTATGAGTAGCGCTATAAAACAAATGAAATGGATGTGAGAGAGAGGCTGTAGAGAGAGGAGGGGCACTGGTGGAGCATGATAGTGAGGGAATCTGTGGAGAAGGCGGTCGTTGTAGCACCGAGCACCACTAGTGCTAATGCCGGCCCTGAGAGAATAAGTCAGTGATGTCTGTCATTGTGCTGTTTGAGGTTGACAGCATACTAATGTGGTAGTACTGTAACTTCTAAGTTGGTATGAAAGGTGTTTAGGTAGCCAAGTTATAATGGTCTGGCAATTTTACACTGACTTTTCAGAGAAACCAATGAATTTGATACATTGTCCATGGTACTGTAAGCAGCTCAGCTGTAGTGGTCAAAGTAGCTGTAAAATCATGTGCGATGATGTGAGGAGGATGTGTAATGGACTTCACTGCTTGGTTTTGCTCATGAGAAAGTGCCACTCTAAGTGTCACACATTTGGTCATTGAATGTCACTAATAGATACACTGAAATCATGAAAATGTCACACATACTCAATCTCAAACCTTGGCAGCTATAGCAAAGCTGCGGATTTACCAAGTCAGGGCCTGCCAGGCCCAAGATAGTGAGGTATGGCCCTGAGGAAGAGGAAACTGCACGAGCAACCGCTAGCGCGTGAATGGAAAGGAGTCGTACGGGGGAAAAGGCACAGCTGCAGGGTCATCAGAGAGCACCCGTTGGGCAGGCACATGAAAGAAGTTGCAGCAGGATAAACGAGCACATCAAGAGTTGCATGGAGAGAGGGGCGTGACCATGATGGCGGCGAGAGCGGATGTGCTGTGTTAAGCTCCGCATCGAGCCCGCCGGAAGAATCCTGATATACCCTGACCTGGCGAAGTAATCCTCGATATTTCAGTGGCAGAAGTACCTCTGTACAGTCCCCCGCTCTTCCCGGTGCCGACGAGTGCTTAGCGAGGCAGCGGGAGATCTGCACGTCGAGAGAACCGGCACGCGGCCTGCCTGGCCCGAGGTCCCGACCGGAGAAGCAATGATTCGGCGTTGGCTGACGTCCACAGGACCCACAACACGGCCGCGACCTGGGTCGGAGCCTCGCGACAGTGACGACACCCGGCCCTGCCTTTCACCCGCTGAGAGCTCGGACATTGCTGCCCGTGATCCTGCCATCGGGGGGCGCTGTGCCCCTGCAGCCTCTGCTCCAACGCACTGCAACACCGCAGGTACGCTGGGCCCTGTGCCCTGGGATCGAAATAGACTAGCGGCCCAGAGACAGCTGTGGAACAGAGACACCACGCGGGTGGGGAGACGTTGGGACTCCTCTGTGAAGGAGGCGGAGGCAACATGAAAAACTCGTCCTCCTCCCCTCGGCCCTATCTCTCTCCTAGCTGTGCAGTGCGGCCTGGCCCGGTCTTTGCAACACAGTGGCTACGCACGTGCGCTCTCCCTTGGCCCTTACATATTGCCAGCACTGACTCTTTGGCTCACACCTCCACGGCCCTACAAACAGCGCTGGTGAAACGCCCATTTGGCCCCCGGTCGCGCCCCTAGTGATAGAGACGGCGCGCTGGCCTGCTTGGCCACCACATCATAGGGCCGCGTGGCTCTGGGCCTGCCATCAACACTTACTGGGAATGTGTCCCCTTGACAGGCTCACCATACCAGAGGAGCACCTGTGACTTGACCCCGTGCGACATTCTGTCACCACACATTTCCACTCTCGCGGAAGAAGACAGGGACGCGTTTTCTCTACGCGGGCCTGCGTAAGAACCCAGCATCCTCAGGCACGCCATCGGAGGCCTACGAATTTGAGGCCTGGACCCTTGCGCTGCTTCCTCTGCCACTGTCAGCACTTTGCACCTGGGGCCCCTGCCTACTGCCGGTGACACGATGGGTAAATCCAGAATGGAGAAGACCCAGGCGCAACCCCCGGAGGTGGACTCTGTGCCTCCGTGCGAGAAGGCTGCGGAGCAATCGGGGCCCTCCACCCCAATAGATCGCCAGGACCACTCGCATAGATTCGATGAGCTACTGGTGGCGATCCTTGACATCAAAACCACCCTCGGCACGAAGAACGGCTGAGTATCGACATGGGTTATCTTCAGGAAGACCATAAGAAGTTGAAGGGCAGGGTGGAGGAGTCCGAATCTGCACTGGCGACACTGCGCCCTACAGTGACCGCGACGACTGCACAATTGCAGTCCCTCCAACAGGAGGTGGGCTACCTGAGAGAGCGCGTGGAAGATCAGGAGGGGCGCTCACACCGGAATAACATACGCATCGTGGGACTTCCCGAGCGAGCGGAGGGCCCCAATATGGAACTTTACCTGGAAGAATGGTTCTCGCAAGGCATCCTGCAAGGCAAGATCTCAAAGTTCTTCTCCATAGAACGCACACATAGGGTACCAGGAGGCCCCCCACGCCCAGGAGCTTCCCCCAGGCCGGCGGTGGCGAGACTGTTTAACTATCGAGACAAGGATCACATATTGCAGGTCACCGGGGCTCGGGGCCCATGGCAAGTCGACAACTCTACGGTCCATATCTATCCGGACTATACTCTGTCGGTGCAGCGCCGCTACTCCTCATACTTGGAGGTTAAGAAGTGCCTGAGAGACAACAACATCCAGTACTCTCTACAATACCCGGCGCACCTTCGCGTCAGTGACAAGGAGGGCACGGTGTTCTGCAACACGCCTGAGGAGGTGTGGGCATGGATAGAACAGCAGGGTCTAGCGCACGGGCCGCCCTCATCACCGGCAGACTCCAACCAGGCCTGGAAATTGGTTGAACCCCGCAGGGACCGCGGTAGAGGACGGATTCGCCGACCAACGAAAGCCCAGCTGGCACAGGAGCGCGCTCAAGCCATCAAGACGGCGGAACAAATAGGAAGCCCCACGTCCTCCCAGAGATTGGACTCGGACTCCGACGGGACAATGGACAAACACTGCCCCTCACGGCCTCACAATTGGAGGCATTGTCGGGGGCGGACCGGCCCTCACCCCACAGACTGCGGACGCCATGGGATGAACACTCTGGGCCTTATTGAGGCTCTCCTTGCTTGGACTATGCGCCATATGCACCCACGCAAGCTGCCAAGCCGAACCACGAGAGGCGGCATACTGATGCTGCGCCCCTTCAGCGAGTGATAAGTAGCTGATATAGAACCAATTTTGTTTCTATTTGCTATGTGTTATTTTTCTGCACGTTTGAATTGCATTTTAGTGCGAATGGCCAATTGCCCGTTGGCAAGCCGGCCTAGGGTGGGATGTTGGGGAATCTTTTTCTATATGTTTAATGTGTCGATCTCTTCCACTGTCTATATATTGCAGGAAACGTGGACTGTTAATGCATGTTGGTGTCGTGTGCGGGGGACGGGGAGTGGGGGGTGGATGGTAGTGAATCGCTATGTGTCAGACGCTTCCCTCACTGTTGATTAATGATGTCGGAGGACTATACATTGTTGACCTGGAATGTGCGGGGTCTGGCAAGCTGCGCTGAGCGTCACAAAGTGTACCAATACCTGCGAAGTCATAAGATCACGTTCGCTCTGTTACACGAACACACCTCACCACACAAACACTCGCGTCACTTCGTAAACGCTGGAGAGGCACGATCCTGGGAACCTCGTATTCGGGGTATGCCAGGGGTGCGCTTATATGGATGGCACCGGGGACACCGCTCCAAGTTACACACTCCCGAGTGGATGCACAGGGCCGTTATGTTGTCATGGAGGGCCAATTGAACGGATCTCCACTGGCGTTGCTATCTCTATATGCCCCGAATTCGGGGCAATCCTTATTTTTACAAACACTCACGCCGTCCCTGCTCGTGGATTCTACGGGCCCTGTGTATTGGGGTGGAGATTTTAACGGGGTGCGCGATCTTGTCCTAGACCGCTCCCGCCCCCCCTCCTGGGGGCACAATCCATCAAGCTGGCGCGACACATGAAAGAATGGGTCTCCAACATGCAAGTCCATGATGCATGGCGTAGTAGACATCCTTTGACACGCACATATTCGCACTACTCGGCACTACATGATCTGTACACTAGGATAGACATTATATATTGCTCGGACGATGCACTACGCAACGTATTACAGGCTGACTACTTGTCATGAATATTATCTGACCATAACCCATTAAGAATAAGCCTGTCCTGGGGTGTGAAAAAACCTGACATATCGACCTGGCGGCTGCCATGCGCTGCGCTAGCTGACTCATCATACCGGGCCACTCTTTCAAACTCCATCAATTCATATTTCTCGATGAATGCCGGTACTGCTTCGTCCGTGGGAATAGAATGGGATGCTTTTAAGGCGGTCCTTCGAGGACATGCAATTAAAACTAAGTCTGGCACCCGTAAATCATTGACGGACGTACTTCAGACTCATGAAACAGAAATATGGAGATGTGAACAGCTCATCCCCAATGACCCTCAGATTGGCCCCTCCCTGGCCCAAGCCCGCCTGGCATACAAGGGTGCAATGGATGACCTCTGCGCACTGGACTACAAAACATACCTAGCACGTAGACATAAGGAGGGAGAGAAAGCGGGCAAGCTGCTAGCGTGGCTACTGAAATCAAACACCTCTCAACCCCCCATTACTGCCATATACACATCTACCGGGACCCTTGTGAACACAAAAGAGGCAATTAATCAGTCCTTCCTAGAATATTATACAGCACTGTATGCGACTGCCACCCTCCAGGATCCTGCCTCCACACAAGGCTTTCTTGCCGAGATTCAACTCCCACAAATTACACCAGCGCACTACGATACCCTAGAGGACCCCATCATGGTGGATGAGATAGCAGAGGCAATCGGGCAATTAGCAACCGGAAAGACGCCGGGAACGGATGGTTGGCCGTCGAAGTTTTATACCACTTATTCTAAACAGCTAACGCCACGGTTGGCCAGCATGTACGCCGAAGCCTTTGAGAAAGGTGAACTCCCGCTCGCTCTGAGAGAAGCGACACTGGTGGTCTTACCGAAACCAGGCCGAGACCCCCTATTAATGGCCTCATATCATCCTTTATCAATGTTGAAAGTTGACTATAAGATCCTCGGGAAGCTACTAGCGAATAGGTTAATTGCAGCTGTCCCTTTGCTGGTCCATGAAGACCAGAACGGTTTTATACCAGGGAGAAACACTGGTTTGAACCTGCGACGTTTATTTGCAATGCTGGAGTGGGCAAGAGGTGAAGCGGAAATGCCCTGGATAGCATCCCTAGACATCGAAAAGGCGTTCGATACGTTGAGTTGGGACTATTTGCGGACGGTGTTGTCGGGGTTTGGCTTTGGCCCTAATTGTTTGAGATGGATACAGTTGCTGTGCCACAGACCGCAGGCCAGGGTAAAGACGGGTCGCGTTTTTCCCCACTTTTTCCGATAGCACGGGGCACACGTCAGGGATGTCCTCTGTCGCCAATACTTTTTGCCCTGGCCATGGAACCGCTGGCGTGTAGACTACGACAGCGGGTAGTGGAGTGGGGCCTCCATGCAGATCGTCAATGGCACGTAGTGTTGCTAAATGCGGACGACGCCTTAATTTACCTACGTGGCCGAACCGAAGTACTTCAACAGATAATGGACCTGTTAAACGAACACGCACAGGTCTTGGGACTGCGTGTTAACTGGTCTAAGTCAGTGGTGTTCCCGATGGCACCTATGTCACTGGCCCAGAGGCAGGCCGCACCACAAACGTCACTGGAATGGGTGTTTGATACCTTTAAGTACCTGGGGATACAGGTCTACCATTCGGGGGTGGACACCATAGACGGTAAATTGGGGCGTGCCATCAATAAAGCTCGATCGACCCTCCCGTTCTGGTTAAGCCTTCCCTTATCTCCCATGGCACGGGTGGCGATCTCCAAGATGCTGGTCCTTCAGCATCTCCTATACTTCTTTTCCACACTCCCCTATCGCCTTCTGCGGAAACTCTTTAAAGGTCTGGAATCTCTTTTGGTCTCCCTCATCTGGGGACACTCTAGGGCTAGGGTGGCTCTACATAAATTGTATCGACCATTATCGGAGGGCGGTCTGGGTGCTCCGAATTACGAGCGTTATTACGCTGCAGCACAATTGATATGGCAAATGAGATGGCTAGGTAAGAGTAACCTTATTGAATTGGTAGCGGAGGCCGTAACCTGGGATCGCCCGACAATACTGGAGTGGATGTCGGGAACCACTACACTGACCCAGAAACAACGTGGCAACATACTAATGACGGTGGCTAGGCGTAGTTGGTCCAGATATGTACTCCCCAAGGGCCAGATTGCCCCGTATGCCCCAGGTCTACCACTGGAAGTACTCCCTGGCACATTTACCTGTCACGGACGCTTGGAGTTGGGCTCCTGGAGAGAGAGGGGGTTGGACACATGGGGAGACATGTATGCAGACTCACAACTACAAATGCTTGAAGAGTTAGTAGACACTTATGAGGTACCACAGGGCTCCTTCCTCCTACATGCCCTACTTACGCGCCACTTCCTACGAACGTGGGGCAATGACGGAGCTGAACTCCCCACATCGCAGCTCCTGCAGACATTACTGACACATGGAAGGGGCAGACACGCAGTAACGGCCATATACACCTCCTTCAGGCTGGATGATGCACCCGCGCTGGTAACCCTGCGTGCGTACTGGGAAACTGAGTTGTCAACCACTATTTTAGATAAGCATTGGACACAATGTCTCGGTCACCCAAAAACGGTTTCAACCAACGCTAGGTTGAAATACATCCAATTCAGTTACCTGCACCACACGTACCTCACGCCCCACAGGCTAGCACGCATGTACCCAACATCTCCTGACAGATGCCCTAGATGTCGTGACCCGGGGGCCACATTCACGCATATGGTATGGATATGCACCAGCATTCAAAGGTATTGGAACAAAATAGCCGCTGTACTTACAGAAGCAGCTGAAACACAGGTGATAGTGCAGTTCACCCATTTCCTGCTGGGCGCTACAAAGCGTTCCGCTTCGCGTAAAGGTTTGAATAAGTTTCTAGACCTAGCCCTAGGCCTCGCCAAATGCAAAATAGCCATGACATGGAAAGCCCAGACGGGTCCCAGCGTGCACTCGTGGCTGCTGGATCTCCGGAGAGCACTGGTAACAGAACATACGAACCAGCTAGCACAGACTTTGCGGACGCTAGCGCCCCCGCGACAGCACCCTACTCAATGGAGGGATTACCTGTCACTAATCGAGATGAAACTGGCAGAGACGGGCCCCCCTTCGTAGACGATGCCCCGGCCCCCCCGCCCCCTTGACCCACTTCCTTCCTCCTTCTCTCCTTTTTCCTCCTGCCGCTCCCCCTCTCTCCCCCGTTGCCGTCTCCCTTGGCGTACCCACATTGGGTGCCCCACCACGCGCGACCATCCACACGTGTGATACTCACTGACATACTACGCTGACAGGTACACTTTGTTCTGTACCCACATGCAGAGATCGACTTATAGTTCTTTTTTTCTTTATATGTTATTTTGTATTGATGCCCGCATGTGATTTCATGACGTAAGTGATTTGTGTTTTGAGGAAGGATCTTCCTGAAGTACTTACAACTAGTATATAATGTATGTAAAGGTACTCTACTATGGACATGTATGGCGGCATAGAATACTAGATGGACCTTCCTTGACAATGGCTGAAATTCTCGGGACATCCCGCCCAAGACATTCAAACCACTATTATTGTAATGTCAATATTGCAATATGTTGTAATGCAGATGCTAATAATATTATGTTGCGGAAAATCAATAAAAATCATTAAAAAAATTTTTTTTTAAATTGCATGGAGAGACCGGCCAGACAGGCCTGGCAGGAGCAAGGACAGCAGCAAAAACTGAAGGATGGAACCCATCAGTACTATTTCTTGGGAGTTTAAGTCTGAGCTATGCCTTGGGATGATAGAAATGCCTATGGACAGCTCTCTTAGCCAATGCCTAACGGCAGCCAAATCTCAGTAGCCAGCAGCTGAAAGCCCCAGTACTTGTCCAAAAGCCCTTTTCTGTGTATGTATGTATCTGCTGTGCGGTGAGGTGTTTTGTGATGACAATAGATAGTTAAAGCTGTCTGTAGGAGAGACATAAAAATTGACCTTTCTCCCTCTTTCAACCCTTCACATCACAACAATCTTCAACAAAAGCGAGATATATTGATTTAGTCAATGGTTATTAAATTTGAGTTGTTATACATAATATATTTTGGTAATATCTTTATGTCTGTATTATGCTGTTAAGATATATAGATACATCATTTATCACCTGTCTCCAGCTTCTTTCCCGGGCTGTGAAGAAACAGACAAGTTATCTGTGAAGCAAGAAGTAAACATATCCCATTTGGATGCTTTTGACTGTTGTATATCTTTTGCTTCTTTAAACCTGAACTACGGTATCAAATTGAGAAATGCATATGGTTAATATTAAAGCAAGTTAAACACTGGAATTCATACAAGACTGACTTAATTCGTACTTGATGTATGCAGCTACATTAAGATGCTTTGTAATGCTTGATGTTAAAGAGCTGCAATTTTAATAAATTGCACAACATATGCAAAACACATGGCATAGCATGGTGTAATTTTATAAAATAACATATGATAACAATAAATATGTGTTGGACTTGGCCCTCTCTACAGGGTCACCGCCAAAAGTTTTGCCTGCACCTTCCCTTTTTCTGAACCCATTTTTGTTGGATTTAGGACTCTTCCTCACTTTACCACTGTAAACCAGAGATAAAGTCCTTGTGCTCTCTCTTTTAAGCATGGTAAAATTGACTTTCACCCAACTGGCACATTTAATTTACTTGTAAGTCTCTAGTAAAGTGGCACTACATGTACCCAGGGCCTGTAAATTAAATGCTACTAGTGGGCCTGCAGTACTTGTTGTGCCACCTTCTTAAGTAGCCTTCTTAAACATGCCTCCGGCCTCACATTGCAGCCTCTGTGTTCAGTTTTATACTGTCATTTTGACCTGGCAAAATAAACCTTTTGCCAGGCCTTTTTAATACATATAAGTCACCTCAAAGCTAGGCCCTAAACAGCCCTCACAGCATGGTGTATTGTATTTAAAAACTTGGACATACACTTTTAGGTTTTACATGTCCTGGTAGTGAAAAACTCCTAAATTCATTTTTCATTATTGCAAGGCCTACCTCTCTCATAGAATAACATTGGGTCACCTTATTACACCTAATAGGTGATAACGTTTGATTGGGAGCAGGTAGAAAGTTCATGTTTGATATCTGAGGTACTGATGTATTGTAATTTAAAACCCCTTTTAATGGTAAAGTCAAATTTTAAGTCCGAACTCTGAAAATGCCACTTTTGAATTTTCTTTTCCTAACCAATTGGTGCACACAGGCTGTTCCTGAGTCAATTTCGTCTTCAATTGTTATGGTGCTGTTTAAATGCTTTACACTTGGTCCTTTGTGTGAGCCTTACTGCTCAGTGCTACAGCTATCCAGGGTTGAACTGAAGGTTTTACAGATCAAACCTACTGAACCTAAAGAGGCTAGTAAGTGTATTACACGGCGAGGTCGCACAACTACACAATATAATACACCCCATTTCTTCACAGTTCCCATGCCTCTTCTGAAAAACAGGGAGGAGGTTTGGCTGGGCGGTGGCCCAGAGCACCCCATTTCCAATTCTGCTGCTTTGAGTGCTCTCAGCTAGGACACAAGCAGGGGCACTATGACTTTCCTAAGAAATCACCCACTGGTGGGAGATCTACAGGAGTGGCCAATGTGGCTTTAGAGGTAGGTGGTCACCAGGGGCAGGTGACAGAACATTCCCTAGTATCCCTTGGTTGAGAGATAGACTCAGAGGGTAGACTTGTGATCCCTGATGGTGGGAGCCATCACTTCCACCAGGTCATGGTGAATGGGATTCCTGTCACTTCTCTGAGGGATATCAATGCCGGCCAGACCATGGTAGTGGAATGCCTGGTTTACCCGGAACAGTACTCGGGACAGGTATGTAGGTTAACTCAGGCCCAGGGGCAGGACTTCTTTCACCTCTTGGCTCTGTTGTCCCTGGAATGGGGTGGGGAGGTGACCCACAGGGGGGGTCATAGTTTGTTCCCAGAGGCCCATTGACTGCATTCTGGGGAATTAGTTGCTACCAGTATTGGAAGAGCCAGGAGGGACAGCCACTCAGGATGCCCTGAAGGCCCAGGTTTGTGGGGGCACTACTCTCACAGGGAGACTACAGAGGCCCAGATTGCGGGGCAGGGGAAGGTAAGGCTCATTCCTGACTCCAGTTCACCCTCGGGGTACAGGCTATGGGTTGGAGTACCCGTGGCAGGATACCAGCCGTGGACTGGTGGGAAGGAGAGTATAAGTAGGGTGCCTAACACCCGGGATGTTGCCCCACGTCCTGAGCAACCTCAGAGGTCAGAGAACCCTCAAGAGCTCTTAGGAAACTCCTTGCCAGCCCAAAGGCTGGAAATGAGGCCTGCCCAATGTCCTCGCTTGGAGCTTCCATCTAGCAGTGGATGGACTCAGCCTGGCTCTTGACACTGACAGATGTCAGTGACCTCTGTTGGTTGCTGTCCTTATTGTGCAGAAGTTTCCTTGGGTTAGGTACAGATGTCTGATCCAAGAGGCGGAATGGGACACATTACTTTGTTGTCCATGGTCGTGCTGTCTGCTTACTGGGATGCATATGTGAAATAGTTAAGCTTAGGAGATGCAAAGATGGGGTGCACAGATGAGGAGAAAGGTTCCCCATGTGTCAGCCCAGTGGCTAATGAGGGTGTAGAAAGAGGGATCCAACTGAGTTCAGAGGGGTATGGAAATGAAAAGTGTCACTGCATAAGATGGCCTTTGTCCAGTTCTATTGTCATAGCAGGGAAGCCCATCAAGGTATTGATTAGTATACTCTGGCTTTTGGTTGGGGGAAGTCGTGTTAGACTTGGCCCTCTCTGCAGCGTCACCCCTAAACTTTTTGCCTTATCCCCTCCTCTTTTCTGAACCCGTTTTTTGTTGGCTTTAGAACCCTGCGCACTTTAACCTGTGTTAAAGTTCTTGAACTCTCTCCTTTAAACATGGTAAATTTGGCTTTCAGACAATTGGCACATTTAATTTACCCGTAAGTCCATAGTAAAGTGGTACTACATGTACCCAGGGTCTGTATATTAAATGCTACTGGTGAGCCTCTAGCACTTATTGTGCCACCCACTTCAGTAGCCTTTTTAAATATGTCTCAGGCCTGCCTTTGCAGCTTGTGTGTGCAGCTTTAAACTGCCATTTTGACCAGGCAAACATTTTGCCAGACCTTAACCTTCCTTTTTAATACATATAAGCCACCACCAGGATAGGTCCGAAACAGACCTCAGGGCAGGGTGCATTGTATTTAAAAAGTTGGACATGTCCTTTTAAGTTTTACATGTCCTGGTAGTGAAAAATGTCTACATTTGTTTTTAATTATTTCAAGGCCTACCCAATAAGATAACATTGGGTTACCTTATTACACTTAATAAGTGATAACGTTTGATTGTGAGCAGGTAGGGGAATCATGCTTGGTGTCTGAGGAATTGTAATTTTAAACCCTGTTTAATGGTAAAATTAGATTTTAAGTCACAATTCTGAAAATGGCACTATTAGGAGTTGGCATTTCCTTGTCCTAACCATTTGATGCCTGCAGAAAAAGGCAGTGCGCAGCGTGGGGTAGGCCTACATAGGTATGGTAATAAAATATTACTTTACATTTTAAAAACCTAGCAATTTACAGAAAAAAACAGCGGTTAATGTGATGCTATAGTTAGACAAAAATGTAAACTAGAGGAACTATAAACCTTTACCATGCACTGCTTATTACCTCACATAATACATCAATCATGACATGTTCTATAACATCATTACTTTTACTGGTGTTTTCATTGACGTTGAACTTCTGTTTCTGGATGACGGATGTGTTTACTTATGTTTTTTACAAGTAAAATAGTTTGGAATTTTAAGGTTTGTGGGGCATCAATGTTGCCTTTAAGGTCTGTGGGCATTTGAGTCTCATCCTGCCACGCCTTAAGAGCCAATGCAGTGATTGTACAGCAACCTTCCAGACAAGGAACATCTACAGAGGGAATTGAAGCTCTTGTGCACATGTTCGGAACCAATCATCTGTGAGCACCCTGCTAATAGAACCATTACACAGACATAATGGTAGAACCCCTGTTCAAAACCACTACACCGTGCTCATCTTCCATAGCCATAGTGAAAAGTCCTAAGGCTAAGTGGCAGATGAATATCTTGGCTACAGGCCGATATTGAAGGGCACTGTCAAGGCTGTGACGTTTACAAACAATTGGTGTTATTACATTAAAAAATCACCCCCTCATGTCCATTGAAGCTAGGTGGGTCATGAAAGTTTGTTGTTCTGGAAACTGGGTTCTGGTTCTAAAATGTTTGGGATGCACTTGTTTAGAGTGTGAATAGTCAGTATAACAGTCCGCTCCAAAGTCCAACACTTTCCCCAAAGTGGTTACGTTTGGAGTGAGAATAATAAATCTAGCCCCCCCCCCAACCAAACACTTTTCCCAATTAGGTTAGGTTTGGAGTGAGAATCATAAATCTAGAACTCCTTCGACTCCACTAAAGTCCAACACGTACCTTGATGTGATTATGTTTGCAGCGGGCATAGAAAATCTAGAACCCTCAAAGTCCAACACTTTCTTAAAATGTGGTTAAGTTTGGAGTAGAAGTAATAAAATTACCCCACATCCCCAAAGTACAGCACTTTCTCTAATGTGGTGAAGTTTGGAGTGGGAATAGTAAATGTAACTCACCAAAGTCCAGCAGTTACTTTAATGTGTTTATGTATGGAGTGTGAATAGATAATGTAACTTACAAAACCTGCTTTTAATTTGGTTAAATTAGTTGCTTTGGAGTTAATACTATTTATTTTTTATTTAGTAAATATACAAACTCAATTATTTCAAATTTGTAACCTTTTTTTAAAGAACAATTAACAGTTTATTGTAACAAGGTTTCTGGAATATATAACACCATTTTAAAAAACGTTTCAAAAGGTTGTAGGTATATAAATATGCATTTATTTGCATAAATATTTTCATGCACATTTCCATGTATACATTTGTTAACACTTTTAACACACTATTTTAATATTTTTTTTAGTTTTTCTATTTTTATACATTAAAAATAATGTAAATACATATTTTTGAATATTTTACAGTATTTTGTCAATATAATTACATTTTTATATACACATTTTTTTCCATATATTTATAATGTTTTAAACACGTACATTTTTTAGAAAATATATAAATTATTTGCATTTATTTATTGATTTGTTTAATATAGCACGAGAGTTTTTTCATTTCCATTTTTCTGCCTTTTTTAGCTACTTTCTTTTTGTGTCGTTTTTGGACACTGATGACTCTGCAGGTTAGTGGTTCCTCATTGCTGTTCTCCGTTAAAGGTAAGTTTAATTTTTTATCTATTTTCTATAGTTATAATGACTAGGTGAGGCGGCAGATTGACAGCAAGGCTAGTATTTGTATGTTAATGTGTTTTGTAGGTTATAGCTAGTGTGGGTTATGCCATAGTGGTTTAATGTGCATGCAGTAGGCCTAATACTGTCTTACTGCATATGTATTTTTATTGTAAGAAAGGATGTTCTATTTTAATCTAATTTTACGTATTTTGACTTGTGTGTTAGTATTTACGTGGGATATATTTGTATTGAGAATGGGTATCTTCTTGTTTTCTTTTGGATCACTGACAGTATGGAAACCATAAATATTGTGATACTAAAATATTGTGTCAAAAATATTGATCACAAAATTACTGTTTTTCTATACATATAGGGGCTCATTACAATGTCGGGTGGAAAGCCTCCGCCCGCAGTGGGAATCTTATCGACCACATTGGAACCCTTCTGACAGACTCTGGGGCCGATTCCGATCTCGGCCGGTAGGGCTCCGAATCGGATTCGGCTTTACCGGATCCGATTCGGAGCCCTGGTTCCCGACCGATTCGTACGTGCGTCCGGGCGAGCGAGTACGATGTGAGCGCTCGCGAAATCGCCGACCGACTCGTTCGCGGGACTCAACTGCTCCGACCGACTCGCTCGGACACGACTCGCACCGCGCAATGGAGACGTTCCCCGGCCGGGTAAGTACGATGCGTGCCGCGAGCAGTCCGACCGACTCGCGCCGTCCGGCTCGAAAGAGCAGTCAGAGCCGCACTTTGGGGGTCCGTGTCGGACTCCCCTGTACACGTAGCCGCGCGAGTCGCACAAAGGGTGCATGTACGGCGCGACCCGCGTCGACGCGTACCCGCTGTAGGGGGCGCCCTTGTTCGCCTCACACCCATTGAGTCAATGGGAGCCCGCGTACGCGTTGTACGACCGGCTCCCATTGACTTCAATGGGAGTCCGACCGACTCTAGTCCGATAACATGCGAACGCATCGTACTCGTTCGGTCGGACTGCTAGGGTCCGATTCGGTCGGAAATCTCTCCGGGTCCGGCTCGGTCGGAGAGATTTCCGTCCCGAATCGGAATCGGCCCCTCAGTCGTTTACAGTCCGAATGCATGATTACGATATTCCCTGTCTGAACGTAAACCGGTTGGTCATTCCGACTCGGTTCCGACCAACTCGTGGACTATTCCTGTTGGTTGGAACAGCACTGTAACCCTCTATGGACGGTGGGATTACGATGTCGGTTTCCAACAGCCTTTCCATGTCGGCCTTTCCGACATGGAAAGGCTGTCAGAAAGTGGCTTTGGGGGCCCCTGGCAGGGCCCCCTAGCACCCACGGACTACGGTTGGTGGCCGAGGGGGTACCTAAGGTAACCCCCTGTAAAACCCTGCACGGGGTGCCTGCGACAGGGTGCAAGGTTTACACACACACCCCATTTCCCCATAGGAGCCTGTGTTACAGCCGGTTCTCGGGCGTAACACGAGCTCCCATAGGAAACAATGGGAATCCGACCGAGCAGTGTTCGGTCGCATTGTAATCCGGTGGTCGGAATCGCCAACCGCAAGTCGGTCGGTCCCGAAACCGAGACAGTGTCGGGCGGGGGCTTTCCGCCCAGCATCGTAATGACCCCCAAAATGGTAAGTACAAAAAGATTGGTAAAAAAATATTGTTACATACTGATATCGAAAAATATGTACAAAAATACAGTTTGTAACTATGTATTATGTATAAATATTTTAAGATAGAACATTAATATAATGTAAATTAAATATGGTTAAATAATATTTATAAATATTTATCAATATTTACTAAATTAAAGAAACACACAAACATATATAAAAAAGTGTTTTTACACACACACATATATAATATGAAACTATTTAAAAATATTAATTTTATCTTAAATTATATTTTTACAATGGTTTTTAAATTTACCAATATAACTATATATATGTGTGTGTGTGTGTGTGTGTGTGTGTGTATATATATATATATATATATATATATATATCTACAACAGAAACCTCTCCCGCTTCAGAAGGGACCTGCACTCCGTGGCGGAAGAAGTGTCCATACATCAATTTCACCAAGCAGTATGGATATCAGATCACCAATGTTTCTCGAGACCAGCAAAGGTTTTATTTCAGGCATTCCATGAAGATGCGTTTCGGCTAACAGATAGCCTTTCTCAATTCAAATCGCCATTTTTTTAAACCACTGACATGTGCTGTTAATATACAATTAGTTTGCTGAACATAGAAAACATACTCTCGAATTGTCCCCGTTTGATAAAACCATAAGTAATTCAAAAAGTGCTTTAAAATATCTTTTACATTCATTCAATGATTCATCACATTTTAGGTTTATCCTTTTTTCCCCTTTTTTTAGAACTTAAAATAAATATTTCAATGTTCGTTTCGAGGAGAATCTACAAACTGATTTTAATCACAGTTCGAGCACAACAGTGACTTTTTACCTTGCTGTGTTCATATTAGTCCTCTTCACATTTTTACTGCTTGGTTCATCTAATAAGACACATTTTCTCCGTCCGCACCGCTAGGCTAATGTTCCGGTGCCCTTCCCTGGACACCGTGCACCAATTAAAGTAATTTTCTTGGCCTCTTTCAGGAATACCAGGTATTGATCCACTTATTCCAGCTTTCATTACATTAACTCTTCTGTGTCTGGGGGCTAGTCAGCTATGTAACTCCCACACCCAAACAAGTTGCGGTTTATATTTATTTTTTACCTACACACAAAAAATTTAAAGTACAACAAATACACTGCAACATTTTTTTTAAATATTTCCAATTTTTTATTGGAAATAAAAAGTAAACAATACATAAAAATAAGTTTTACTAAAAATATCTTTAAAATTACATAAATATATATTTATAAAAAATATAGAATTAAATACACAAACACATAATAATAATATATATTAACCCAATATTAATTCAAAAATAAAACGATATAAATAATAAATAAACTATTCCCACTCCAATGTATACAACAGTAGAGAAAGTGTTAAACTCAGGAGGGGTGAAATTTAAAATTCCCACTCCAGTCTGTGCAACAGTAGTGAAAACATTGGTCTCAGGAGGGGTAAAATGTACTATTCCGACTCCAGTCTGTGCAACAGTAGGAAAAGCATTGGAGTACGCAGGGGCAGAATTGACTATTCCCAATCTAGTCGGTGCAACAGAAGGGAAAGTGTTGAACTCAGGAGGGGTATAATTTACTCTTCCCACTCCAGTCTGTGCAACAGTAGGGAAAGCATTGGACTCAGGAGGGGTTAAATTTACTATTTCCACTTCAGTTTGTAGAACAGTAGGGAAAGTGTTAGACTCAGGAGGGATAATATATACTATTCCCACTCCAATTGGTGCAACAGTAGGGTAAGGGTTGGACTGTGGAGGGGTAAAATTTACTATTCACACTCCAGTCTGTGTAATAGTAGGAAAAGCATTGAATTGCAGAGGGGTAAAATATACTATTCCCACTCCAGTCTGTGCAACAGTGGGGAAAGCGTTGAATTGCGGAGGGGTAAAATTTAATATTCCCACCTCAATCTGTGCAACTATAGGGAAAGCGTTGGACTCAGGAGGGGTAAAAATGACTAGTCCCACTCCAATCAGTGCAACAGCAGTGAAAGCGCTGGACTCAGGAGGGGTAAAATGTACTATTCCCACTCCAGTTTGTGCAACAATAGGGAAAGGGTTGGACTCAGGAGGAGTAAAAATGACTATTTCCACTCCAGAGTTTGCAACAGTAGGGAAAGCGTTGGAATCAGGAGGGGTAAAAATTACTATTCCCACTCTAGTCGGTGCAACAGTAGAAAGAGAGTAGTTCACGTCAAACAAATAACATATTTTAACAACTCTATTAAATAACAAAAAATATAAATATTCACATTTAAAACTTAAGGGCCTGATTACAATATTGGTCGGACTGCCACCGACAGGCCATCGATGGTGGTCCGACCGACAGCCCTTCGGTCCGACTGCCACATTATGATGCTTGCGGTCGGACCCTATACGGTCGTAGTCCACACCGCCACCTCCACCAGATCACAGCTCCTGATGGGGCGGCGGTCGGAGTCTCGGCCCTTAACGGCGACGGTGCTGAGTCAGGCATCACCGTCGGTATTTGTATATCCCTTACCGACAGCCTGCTAATGGCGGGAACACCACCATCGGTAAGGGATATGGGGGGCAAAGTGTAGTGCCCCCAATCACGTCCATGCACCGTGTGCCATACACCACATGGTGCATTGCACACGGTCCATGGACGTGCAAGAAATGCTCCTTTCATGGCGGCTTGTGCTCCGGCTCTTTTACTGGGCCGCAGCACAAGCCATCATGAAAAGGAGCACTTTGCGACCGCCATCCCGGTGGTTGCATCGTGATACGGCAGTTGGACCGCTGCCTGCTTTTGGTGCGGTTTCCTGACCGCCACGCTTTGTGGCGGCGGTGTGAACACCCAACTTAGGGCCCAATTCCGATGCGGGCAGGAAGGCCTCAGACCCTTGGTCGGAGCCCTCCTGCCCACATTGTGCAATGCTGTTTGGATTCCTTTTCGACCGAGCCATTCTGATGGGCTCGGTTGGAAAGGAATCCGACTCGGTTTTCCGGATGGCTTCCGACAGGCTCGGAGATCCCGTCAGCCATCCGGAAACCCTTCAGTACTCCCACGGCCGGCTCTTTCCGGCGAGGGAGTATGATGGCAGTTTCCCACTGCCTTTCTGTGCCGGCCTTTCCGACACAGAAAGGCAGTGGGAAACTATTTTTGGGAGCCATCATGGGTAGAGACCACCGAATGGTATCCCCCTGTTGATCCGATGAACTGCACCTCTGCACTTAACGATGCGAGCATGCATTTCATGCGGAATGCATGCTCCCATTGTTAAGTATATGATTGTGACCGAACAGGGTTCGGTCGCATCCTACTTGCAGGTCTGGAACCAACGACAAGAGGTCGCACGGTTCCAGTTCCATCGGAATCGGCCCCATAATCGTATCGGCCTCTATATATCTAAATTTGTATAAAAAATTTAAAATTTTATATTTATTTAAATGTTTAATAATTATTATAAATTCAAACAAATAATACTAATGTAATTAAAATATAACACTATATTCTCACAGTCATAACAACCAACAAATAAAATGTAATTGAGATTAAAAAGCATACCACAATTAACATATAACACAATAAATAACACAATCTTCAATAAATGAATAAATATTTTAAAATGTATTATTACTTAAATACCTTCCCATCCTATACCTCTACAACATAAACAACACGCACCTAAAATATAACTTAACAAATATGATAATTTCACAATTTACATAATTATTAAATGAATAATTCATAACAAATTAATAATTAATTATCAATAAATTATTTCTTAATTAACTTCCCACCCTGTACTCCTACAAACCCAACAACCCACACCTAAAATATATCTTAAAAAGTATAAAAATGTCACAATTTATATAATTAATTATCAATTAAACAATTAATAATAATTAACTAATAAATTAATTATATTTAATTAACTTATCCCCTTTACACCTACAAACCTAACAACCCGCACCTGATATATAACTTAAAAAAGTAGCTTAATTACACAATTTACATAATTAATGATCAATTAAATAATTATAACTAACATTAATAATTATTATAATTAATTATGTTCCCACCCTTTACCCCTACAAATCACAACCTGCACCAAAAATATAAATTAAAAGTGTAATTAAGTACACAATTTACATAATTATATGTGAATTAAATAATTAATAATAATTGAAAAGTAATTATTAATTAGAATTAATTTACTTCGCACCCTGCAACCCAATACGACTCTAAAAATGATAAAGAAATTAAATTTAAAAAACTAAAAATATACAAAGTATATTAAAAAACATTAACAATAATTACACAAAACAATTTATAACATATACTATTAAAATATATACTAAAATACATAAAAATAATTAAAAAAATGATATTAATGATATTTTTGAAAACGATATTAACAGAGATATTTTTAACATTGAAGTTAACAACATTGATATTTTTTGTAAACGATATTAGTAACATAGATATCTTTGAAATCAATATTACTTACATTAGAAAATCAATATTCTTGTCAACGATATCCTGCATCACAATATTTGTGGATCACTGTATTAAAAACTCGATATTTCTGCATCTCAATATTTGTTACTCGATATTTTGTCCCAATACCTTTGTTTTAAATGTGTTTTTATTGAAGCTGAACCTCTGTGTTTGGATCATGGATGTGTTTACTTATTATTTTTAAAAGTAAAACCCAGTAATATATTTTATTTTTCCATGTTTTGGGCATTTTCTCTGGAGTGGTGTTTGTCTAATCATTTTTAGATTTTGGGTGGCTTCGCTGGATTTTAGATCATTGTATTTGATCGATTATATTTTGTATTTCTATTTTTTGGGCACTATTTTGTATACTTTTTCTGTATTGTGGGTTTTCTTCGAAGTTCTATTCTTGTCAGAGGTCTTTACCTACAAAGTTGTGAGTAATTCCATTTGTCATAGCATTTATTTGTTGAGTAGGCATTTTGAGTTATATTGGGTTGATTCATATTTTGCAATTCTGTGTGATAATATTGTGTTATATGATGTACTGTCTTTGACCTACATATGCATTATATTACGTATGTCACTTTTTGTGTTTTTGGAGAAAGGTTTTTTATTATAAATAATACTTTTTATGATTTTTTAATCATTCTGCAATAATGTTTCTATTTATTTTATAATTTTATTAAAAGTGACACAAATTATTTAATTTTTCATTTATAAAATTATGTAGGCTTTGGTTGTTTCATTTTTTTAAGTTGGGTTATATTTTGATTTAATTTCTGATGAATGTTTTACAGATATGTTCTGGCTATTGTTTCAAGATAGGGCAGGCCTTAGTTGTTAGTAAATAGCCAAACTTTGTTCTTTTATTGTTCCACCCTCCCTTCCTTCAACTACTTGTTAAGTTTTTGCTTCTTGAGAGAAGGTGCTGTTGTAGACATTCCACTATGGAATGTGAAATTTAGTTTGGTGCCTGCGAACTGATTGGTGCAGGCAGACAACCCATGTATTTTCAAAATAGTCCATTAGTGGCAAGAGTTGGCTTTCATTTTATTGATATGGGACAGCTTACTTCTGTGTTAGCGACATAGGCTAATGCAATTAATTCTTTACATCATATGCAAATCTTGTGAGTGTGGCATTTTGTATACAAACAGCAGATGTTTTAGGTGCCTCCATATACTTTGGTTGAAGTGGCAGTAGGCCCCTTGTATTGATTTGTGTGGGTAAACATTTAGGATAGTTGAAATCATAGATTGTTCAAAATCAATAATGATTTTGTTCGATTAGTGTTAACCTCTTCCATGCTCGTGACGGCCGGGAGCCGTCACGCGTCACGGTGGGCGTGTGCGCAGGACGGCCCCCAGCCGTCCGAATCCCCGCCCACTAATGGAAACGACCGCACAGCGCGGAAATTCCGCGCGCACGGAAGGGGTTAAGATTTTGTTTTGGTTGTACTTTGCTTCTTTGGCAGTAGTGCATATATTAAAGGGATGTTTGTGTTATGGCATTATACATGCATAGTGTATATTTGTGTAAATGGAGGTGGGCACGATGTAAATATTCCACCCATCATCCATGTGTTTGCATTTAGTTAGTAGATTACTGTTAGTTGCATGAACAATGATTCTTTTGGCACTATTTTCATTGTCGTGCATTAGGAAATCTTCAGTAGTATGTGTTATGTTTACATATTGGGGATTTGTATTTATTTCTATGTTCTTGATGCTCTTGGTGTTTCTCTATTAATTCTATTTGTTCTACTTAATAGTCTTTTTGGATTTTCTACAGGAAGGAGTTGGCCTGTCCCTTCTTCAGGAACTTGTGGAATTATGTTTCTTGGTTTAGCGTCTGTGGGCTCGGGTGAACTTGTGGCCGCTTCTCCTAATGCCTCTATGACATTCCTAACTTGAATTTGAGCACTTTATCGAGGGTGATTGTGTTACCTTATACTATGAACAATATTTTTTGGGTGTGGCCCGGCAATATCAAGCATTGTAGTAATACTTAGGGACTTATTACGAGCTTAGCGGTCCTCCTGGCGGACCGCTACCGCAGTGCTGACAGGAGGACCGCCAAGCCTGTCTTGCACCCGCCCGCTGGATTATGAGTGTAATCCAGGGTGGATGGGCGGTGCTGCGGCGGTCTCATGGCGGCGGCTGTGTCAGGCTCATAGGAGAGCCTTAGGGGCCGATTCCGATTCAGGCCGGAAATCTCCCCGACCGAGCCGGACCCGGAGAGATTTCCGACCGAATCGGACTCTAGCAGTCCGACCGAACGAGTACGATGCGCACGCATGCTATCGGACTCGGTTCGGTCGGACTCCCATTGAAGTCAATGGGAGCCGGTCGTACAACGCGTGCGTGGGCTCCCATTGACTCAATGGGTGCGAGGCGAACGAGGGCGCCCCTACAGTGGGTTCGCGTCGATGCGGTTCGCGCCGCACACGCACAGGTAGGGGGGACCCATGGGCCCCCCCTGTGTGCGACTCGCGTGGCTGCGCGTACAGGGGGGTCCGACACGGACCCCCAAAGTCCGGCTCCGACAGCTGTTTCGAGCCGGACGGTGCGGGTCAGTCGGACTGCTCAAGGCGCGCATCGTACTTGCCCGGCCGGGGAACGTCTCCATCGCGCGGTGCAAGTCGAAGTCCGAGCGAAGTCGGTCGGTGTGGTTCGGACCTGTGAACGAGTCGGGTCGGGCGATTTCACGTGCGCTCACATCGTACTCGCTCGGCCGGACGCGTTCGAATCGGTCGGAAAAGAGGGCTCCGAATCGGATCCGGTTAAGCCGAATCCGATTCGGTGCGCTACCGGCCGAGATCGGAATCGGCCCCTTGATAGCAGACTGCCACTGTGACAGCGCTTGCACCAAGTGCACGAACAGGGGTGCAATACCAGGGGGACACAACATGTGCCCCTCGCTTGTACCCCAGGCCCAGAAGTGGCAGGGGGCCCTGTTGGTGGCGGATGACTTCTGGCTACCATTCCCACGGGGTTGGAATGCACCGCGTCCACGTCCTCGCACAACTTGGGAAGCTTGAGCAGTACGGTGGCTGGGATATGGTTGGTGCAGTGGCGCACCCTTTCTGTAGCCACAAAAGGCAGACTGGGGGCGAGGTGTCACCGAGAGGCCCAAGAACTTGGCCATAGCCCGCGAGTCGTTGAAGCACTCCAGCGCCGAGTCCCATCGAAGGGCATGTCTATGAGGTTGGCCTGGACATCTCCCAAAAAGCCATATGTTCTCAACCAGGTGTGGCGCCATAAGGGCTCCGTCGACGAAACTGCTCTGCCCAGCGAATCAGTCATATCCAGACCACACCTAATGGTGAACTTTGCTGCATCCCTCCTGTCTTTCACTGCTTGGGAGAATATGGCCCTGGATCGGATCCATGAGACCCCATCGGAGCCGGGGTTGGAGCCTTAGGCGCAGAACCTGATGGGGCGTCCTCTGACCCCATGGGACCCAAAGGCACTCTGAGGGGGGTCGCTCGTTCAATTACTGGACTCATGGCATTGTTAAACTCTTTTATTTAAACGGGGTTCTCTCCGGCTCCGGGAAACGGGGGGTGGCGCGGAGTCGTACCTGGCAATGACTCAGCACAACCATGCTTGGAACGTCAATGCTCCCGACTCGTCTTGTCAGTTTGCGACGGACAAGGGAAAGTCGAAGCCCGTTTAGACTTCTTCATCTTGTGCCTCTTCCCGAGTGTCCCGAGGACCTGGAGTGTGACAAAGAGGACTTGGGGCTCCTAGAGGACATTCTCAACACACACGGATTGGCGCTAACTGGCACAGAAAGAAAAGAACTGACGTCCGCACTCCTGGGTGTTGCCTGTAGAGGTGACCGCGATATCACTTCCTGCACCAACGTCGCTACCGCCGCCGCAAAGAACCAAATAAAGCCCCGACGGCACGCAGGGTAACTGCTCACGCAAAAGTTTCCGGATCCAGTCTGACGCCTGGGAAACTCAAAGGTAAGGAACCTGAAGCTAGAAGTCTCTATCAGATAAACAGCTACATGTTCGCCCATCTGAATTGGGCAGGCGTACATATAGCCAATTCTCCAAAAGATGTTAAGCCATTGGATACGTTTGGCCACGGTGGAGACGGAGTAGGGACCATTATGGGCCCGATTCACAAAGTAAACTTACAATTTAGTGTAAGTTTACACTTGCTCTAGTAACTTTACTACTGTTTTTGTATTCACAAACGATGAGTGTAACTTTACTACTAGTAATTATATTACTAGTGATTCTACCAGTAGTAAAATAGTTTGTGGATACCAAAAAGTAAAAAAGTTACTACAGCAAACGTAAACTTACACAAAAGTGTAAGTGTACCTTTGTGGATCAGCCTAGTGTTGGCAGGAAGGGTACGCCGTTGCCACCAACAAATAAATCAGGACCAATGTCCTTGGTGGCATCAAGACTGTCTGGATGTGAATTCCAAGGTATGTCCAGGCCTGATAATATCCAGCGCCAGACTGGGAAAAATGCCCAAACTTTCCCTCTTACCAGCCTGATGTTTAAGGATTTGAGTAGGGAGGTCAGCCCAAGAAGTCAGGGTCCTACATGTATGGTCTTTGGATTTTTTTTCTGAAGAGGATGAGCTTCTTCCTCTTTGCTGGGGGTGTCCACTTGCTGGTTTTTGATGATCATATTGAAATGAAGATAATGATTGATTGTAATGACCTGATTGCCAGTAGAAATAAAGAATCCGTAAGAAGATGTGGTGCTATGGACAGAACTGTGGACTTTGGAAGTAGGAAACCAGGGGCATCATTACGATGGCGGGTGGACAAAGTCCGCCCGCCACCGCAACGGAATGCGGGACCGTCCGCAAGGGGTGCGGCTGTCCCGCACCTGGGATTAGGATGCCACCGCCACCGTGGCAAGCCCTATTCCCAGCATTGTGGCGGGCGGTGCTCACAGCACCGCCCGCCACGCGGGCCACGCGGTGCCTGCCACTTCGTCCATGCCAATGCACCCATGTGCACCCCCCACCCCTCCAACTTCCTGGGGGCCCGCTACGGGCCCCCAAAGGCAAAGACCACATGCCTTTCCATGGCGGCAATGCCGCCATGGGAAGGCACATCTCCGCCTGCATGCTAATATGGATGGCGGTGTCTTGCAGACACCGCCACCATATGAACCATGTTTTCCGCCGGTCGACGAGTCGACCGGCGGAAAAGCGGCAGACGGTCTTTCCGTCCGCCGCGGACCCCCCAGCCATCCTAATATGGCGGGGGGTCTTTGCAGTGTGGATGGCGGGCGGAACGCCTCCGCCGGTGACTACCGCCGGCCCGGCGGGGGCGATCCGCCCGCTCTCATAATGACCCTCCAGGTTAGGGTCTCCGTGTCGACTCAACATCCTGTGTCGTGCTGTGTCAATGCCTGTTTTCATGGTTTGCAAAGTCTCATCCATGCACTTCCCAATCAACTGCTGGGCATCAAAACGCATATGCAGTATTTTGGATTTCAACTTTTAGTGGAAGGAGGTACTCCATCCACAGTGGGACAATGGCACAATACCGCTCAAGTGGCCAACTGTTTTCAGCTGTTGTTGGAATTATCTAGGAAAATATCAGTCAGCTAAGATGATACCAGTTCTCCTTTATATAGTAGACTTGGTTTGCTCTTTACATTCTGTGGAATTTTTCCAATTTAGGCTGATATGTCTTGTCACAGATGTCTGTCTTTTTGCACATATCAGCCTCTCTAAGCACTTAGAGACCCCATTTGGAGTGATAGAACAATTTACAAAAGCTCCCAAATAAATAAAGTAAAGGAATGGCATAGACAATTGTTACTACCATAGATGCAAAAGCCCCTGTTCTCTTGTCCATTGTATCCAGGCACCAAACTTCCCTGTACGATGGAATAAGACATGTTAATAAGGGATTTTGCATTGGACTGCAAATGAAATGGAAGAGTCTATTTGATCTGACTGAGCAAGTAGGCTAGTGCTTATTCAGTAGGTTTGTATATTTGTCCAGTTTAGCTATGGTGGTAGTACCCCAAGCAGGGTTTTCATACATATATAGTAAGCCTTCCCACAAGTGATCAAGCAGTGGAATAGTTGATTGAACATTTGCAACGAAAGTCAAAAGGGAAAGATGTTCTTTTCATTTGATAAGTCCCCTGTGTAGTAGTATTCCAAGGTATGTAAAATGTGACGATCTCCATCTGAATGTCTCTCTTATCAGCGTATCACTGTTCTTGGTGAGTGGCAGCTACTTCACTTTGATCCCAGTTGATTCCATAAACTGAGAAGGTAGAGAAAGAGTTAATATATGCTACCTCATTGGGAAATGATGAGCCTGGATCAGTAAGGATCCGCATGTCTGAACAAAGTAGGATTTTAGATTGTATTGGATTTTGCAGTGGTGTTTATCTCTATGACTCCTTCTGATTTCCTAATTGCAGCTGCCAAAGATTCCACTGCATTAAAGAACAGTTGTGGTGGGACAGGGTGGTGGGGGGAGGTCGTTGATGAGTGGGCAGCCTTCTCTTCTTACCTGATATTTGGGGAAGATGTCTAACATGAAGCCAGTACAGACTATGGGCCTGGTTATGACTTTGGTAGTCTTGGAGTGGGCCGCCATGCCAGCGCCCTGCTCCAAGACCACCAATGTTGTCAGCACACCATCTGCAGGATTATGAGTTAAAATACCGTGGATGGTTCTGCGGCAGAGGTCCCACTGTGGTGCCTTTGTAAGTCTCACAGCAGAGCCTTAGAAAGGCACCTCTTTGGGACCGCCAAATCGCGCTTCTGCACGGCATGGACTGTGAAGTCCATGCTGTGCAGTAACAGGGGGGTGCAGAAAGACAGGGAAGTACACCCCCATGTATGCATATTACGAGTTTCCTCACTGCCACAGTTTTCATGGCGGGGAGCCCGCCATGAAAAGTGTGGCAGTGAGGAAAGCAAAGGGGGCCCCACAGGGCCCCCTGGAGCCCACTTAGTTTCCTCACCGCCACAGTTCTCATGGCGGGCTCACCGCCATAAAAACTGTAGCAGTGAGGAAACTCGTAATATACTTGGCGGTGCCATACATATTACAGGCCTCAGACCGCTGTGCCACAGCAGGGGATCTGTGTTCCCCGGTGGTTGCAGAGGTCATTTGGCAGTCCAACCGCCAAACTCATAATAGGGCAGTCAGACTGCCGGTGCGGCGATGCCCGCACCACCACCCGGGCTGCGGCGAACTATAGGACCACCATAGTCGTAAATAGCAGGCTTGGGCATAGTCCGCGAAGTTTTGCTACGCGGAACTCCGCGAAGTTACAAAAAAACTCCGCGGAGTTCCGCAAATGTGGCGGAGTGCAGTGCGAACTGCCGTTGTCACTGGTCTTCCTGCCGCTCGGGTAGAAATTCTACCCGAGCGGCAGCATGTGCTCGCAAACTTACCGTTCGCGATCGCGAGCAAGGAAAAAACTCCGCTGCACTACGCGAAGTGGAGTTTTCTGCACTCCCCGAGCTCTGCGGAGTGCAGAAAACTCCGCGAATGGAGCGGAGTTCACCGCCCAGGCCTAGTAAATAGCCCCTATGAAAGCATTTAGTCTGCCATATGCCCATTTTTTACCTTGTTTTCCCATACTGTGAAAGAGGAAACCCTACTCCACAATGCTCAAACATATTTTTGGCATCCAGAGAGACCGATATGGATCCTCGGGGTCATTTTTCATTTCCTATAGGATATTAGCCAAGAGTCTTAAATGAACCCTGGATGTTCACCGTCATACAAAGTCCACTTGTGAGGAATGACTCAAGCTTAGAATTACTTTTCTTAGGCAGTATGCCAAGATCTTGGCCAAGATTTTTGCATCTAAATTGATGAACAAGATGGACTTATACTTAAAGCATTGTAGTGGGTCTCTGCTTGGTTTTGATTTTTTTTTAAATATCTTTATTTGGTTTTTTCCAACAATTTGAACTCCCCAAAACCCGTCCCCCACCCTCCCAGGTCAGACAAGCTAAAAATACAATTTCATCATTTCATAATCTCATAATTTCATAACTTCATAATTTCATAATCATGTTACATTATCCTCAACATTGAATAATCTTTCAACATACCATATGATTAAATAGACTACATAATAATATACCACTAGATATTACTTTGGGATTGGCACCATTCTATTAGAGGAGACCAGACTCTCAACCCCCTTTTACGCAGTTTCCTGCCTTTCCGTTTATAAATAGCAGCTTCCAAATTAGAGATTGCCAGTAACCTTGCTAGCCACTGATGAAAGGACGGTGCAATAGGATCCAGCCAAGCCGAGGCTATACACAATCTTAACACTGCCATGGCGATAAAAATAAGTTTATGACCAATTCTGGGATTACTCGGATCTGTGACACCCAATAGAATAACATCACTAGACAGAGCTACATCACTTTGCAATACGGCAGACAGGAATTTCTCAATGTTTTGCTTTCACGAAGTCAGGCCACCACAAGTAGAGTAAATATGTACACAATCAGCGTAAAATAGCATGCATCTAGGGCAGCAAGTCCCCTTGCCACTCCCCCATTTGGCGATTTTATCTGGAGTATAGTATAAAAAAAAAACATGTTTTATAAAATTGTGCTTGAAGTTTTGTAGACATAAGAATTGTTTGAGACATTGAGTAGGCATAGTTAAATTCATCCATAGTTATACCAATTTTCCCCTGCCACTTTTGTGACGTTTTCTCCAGATCACCCGGAAACAGTGCATTTAAAAGGGAATATATTCCCCCAATAGTGCTTTTTTTAATGTGAATTAATGTTTCCACTAAGGTTATTTTTTCGGGCAGAGCCCTTCCCCCCACCCTTATAATAAAAAGTCTCTAATTTGAAGATATTTAAAAAAATCCTCCCGCCAGTCCAGTTGAAAGTTTTTTTAATTCTTCAAAGGATTGTATCCCTGCAGGGGAAAAGAGGCACCCTATATGAGTTATTCCTGCTGCATTCCATTTGTTAATGCAGTTATCTTTAAAAATATCCGGCAGAGCTGGGTTATCCGTTAGGGGAGTATAAAATGATACACGCCCTATACCCAACATTCTTCTTACAGCCTTCCAAACCTTAAACCCATTAATCAGTGTTTTAAATTTCACTTTTTTATGGTAGCTATCATGTAAATGTCGCCAGAGATATCCGCTGCTTTTACTGCCCAAAATTAGCTGAAAGATAGATGGCGAGCCACCCCCAGGTGTCATCTCTATCCCAATATTCTGTAATAGCTCACTACTATAAAGCAGCACAGATGCCCAATAATATGCTTTAAGGTTTGGGAGAGCTAATCCTCCTCTTTCTTTAGAAAGGGTCAGAAGTTTATACGCTCGCCGGGGTTGCGAGTATGCCCAGATAAAACTTGAAAAAGTGCGCTCCATAGATTTAAACCATTGATCTGAAAATTCTAAGCATATTGCTCTAAATAGATATAAAATTTTAGGGAAAAAAACCATTTTCAAGGCATTAGCCCTACCAATTAAAGATAGATGTAGATTGTCTAAGCGACGAAGATCTTTCTGCATTGAGCCCAGCATTGGCTTCATATTTAGGTCCACCATATTCCCAAGATTAGATGTAATGCAAATACCTAAATATGTAGCCTTATCCACCACTCGGGGTCGTGCATCTCACTTTTATTGTTCAGCACGACCTGTGTTTTCCCCTGGTTGAGTGCGTATCCAGATACTAACCCAAATTTATTAGCCTCACTTTCAATAACCGACATGGCTGTGTTAGGATCAGCTGTCATGACCGCTATGTCATCGGCGTATGCCAAAGTCTTGGTCGGATATTCCTGTGTCAAAATCGGTGCTATTTCTCTGTTTCCCTCCAATCTACGAATGAAGGGATCAATGTAGATCGCGAAAAGCAATGGCGAACATGGGCACCCCTGTCGTGTTCCTCGAGAAATGATCATCTCTTTGGTGAGGCTACCATTCACCATTACCATGGCCCTAGGGTTGACATATAGTTTTTGCACTGCCTGAATAAACCCCTTTTTAATTCCAACCCTGGACATAGCGGCCCACAAAAATTGCCAGGAGACCCTATCAAAGGCCTTCTCGGCATCAAGAAGAACCAATGCCATTGGGTCTCCTGCAACGTCCGTGCTATCAAATAAAGTGATCACTCTCTGGATGTGGTTAATAGTTGATCTCCCTGGTACAAAGCCGTGCTGGTATTTGGCAATTACTTTATGAACGATAGGGGCAATTCGATTCGCCATAACTTTTGAATATATCTTAGAGTCTGTATTAATAAGAGTGATAGGGCGGTATGAACCTAGCTGATCTGGAGGTTTATTTTTTTTTAAAGAAAAATGACTATCTTTGCCCTAGACCAGGACTTAGGGGCTGTCACCCTTTAAAAATGTGTACAATTAAGTCAAATAAAATATCTTTGATCTGATCTAGAAACGCTGAATAAAATTCTGAAGGTATATTATCCAATCCAGTTGCTTTCCCTTTCGGTAAGTTTTTGATTGTAGTTAAAATTTCTTCTATGTAAGGGATTTCATCTAAGGTAGACTGATCTTCCACATCGAACCTATCGAAGCCTCCTCTATCCAAATATTTTTCGATATTTTCTAGGTCACCCTCCCCTCCTCAGTATACAAAGTACTATAAAATCGCCAGAATGCCTCTCTAATGCGTTCTGGATCAGATATTTGGCATTCGACTGGGTCCTGTATTTCACGTATCAAATTTTCTGAAACCTGTTGCCTCATACGTATAGCCAGCTGATGGCCGACCTGCTCATTGACCTCGTATAACATCTCTTTATGTGCTGCGGCTTTTTTTATGGCTTTGACAGTAAAAATATTTGTAATTGCAGCCTTTGCAATTGCCACCTGGCTCTGTATTCTAGTTATTTCTTCTAACCCTTGAATCCCTCTGGTCACCCTTATCAGCTCCTCTTCGGCCAGTCCAAGATTTTCCTGCAATTCCCTCATGGATTCTCTAGCCAGTTTATTAGACTTCAATGAATATTGCATCGTTTCTCCTCGAATCCCTGCTTTTAGAGCGTCCCATAAAACTTCAATTGATACACTCCCGATGTTATCCTTTAAAAGTTAGGGATCCACTCTCTCATGTGAGCGCAATATTTGTCGTCTAAAAGCAAGGATTTCTCAAATGTCCATGATCTAGGGGTTATATTTCCTGATGTTATTTCTAGAGTACAAATTAGAGGGTTATGGTCTGAAAGAATTCGGGGCAACTTCACAATTTAAAACTTAGATCTAAGTGAATTAGACATCAAAATATAGTCTATTCTTACGTGAGTACAATGTGGGTTGGAGAAAAAGGTATACCCAGGATCATTAGGATTGGAAGTCTGCCATCCATCTACAAGCCCATGTGTATAGCACATATGTTTCATTGCCTTAAACACTTTAGGTTTCCGGCCATTATAACGCCAATCATCCTTCATAGACCAGTTACTGGGGAGATTGATATTAAAATCCCCACAGATCAGAAAAGGTAGAGGCCAGTGCGTGAGTTCGTTAGAGATCTCATTGAAGACTGACGGGTCGTCACTATTGCTTCCATATATGGCACAAAGTGTTATTTTTGCCCCTGTCCATCTTGGCACTCTGTGACTGCCCAGCGGCCAAATTTATCAGCTTTAGAGCGGTTAAAAGTATACCCTAAACCCCTGGCTAATATAGCAACTCCCCGTACTCGAGCCCCCTGTGATGTGGCACAAACCAGTTTATACCCCAATGTTTTAAGAATATGTGTTTGTGAACCCTCTATATGAGTTTCCTGTAAACAGACAACATTCGTGCCCATGGTTTGTAATCCTATCGCAACAATTTGCCTCTTTTTAATATCATTTAAGCCACAAATATTTAAGGATAACACTTTTAACACCCCCATCTCACTAGTTCGAGTGATCCAAATGTTTGCTCTGAATTTGGCATAGCCCCATTGTTACACCATAACCTGATAATACCCACAGACCAATTTACCCTATTGAATTTGCCCTTACTCTTACTCAGAATAACAACCTGTCTGACCTTCCGCCCTTCCCACCCTACCCTCCCTCTCCCACCCCACCACCCACCACCACTTTTAGAGGTTACCTGGCCAACACCGGGCCAGGAGTGTGACATCCGTCACACAGGACCCCATGTGCCCGCTGAGACTCCCCCATAGAGAAATAACCCTGCAACAAAAACACCAACAGACCGACACCCAAACCCCGACACAGGGTCTTATGCCAAGCAATTCGTCAGAAAGAAAGAAAAATTAATTAATTAACGGAGGCAATAACAAAAACAAGCAGAGAAGAAGGAAAAAACACCCTATGGCTCCCTTGCTTAAGTTAAGGCCTCCAATTCCGACATTCCATATCACATTCTAATACAGGTTGTTGAACCATTACTTATGTTGCTTATGTCCCGAAATTTCCTCTAGATAGTTTTTAGCCTGTACTTCGGAAATAAAGCTACGAGTAATCCCTTGATGAACAATTTTTAGTCTGGCAGGATTTTGAAGGTATACCATTGCCCCAAGCTTCTGAAAGGGATCAAAGAGCTGCCTCAGTCTCCACCTACGCTCCACTGTAGCGTGTGCAAAATCAGGCCTGGTAAAAAAGGTTATTCCATCAAATGACCGCTTGCTTGTGGGTCTAGCCAGATCATAAAGAGCTTGCCGGAGCAGGAAATTACCAAAAAACAGGAGCATAGCGCGAGGATGTTGTTGGGATGCTGAATTACGTTTCCCGGGTAACAGAGGAAACCTATGGGCTCTCTGAATTTCCTTGTCCCAATCCCAGGATTGTAGCTCGGGAAATGAACCTTTAAGAAGCGTAATCATAAACTTCCTGGGATCATCTTTTTCGGCACCTTCTGGAATCCCTAGGAAGCGGAGGTTGTTGCATCTCTGCCGGTTTTCCTGTTACTCCAGTTTCCACATAAGGTCCTTAACCGCCCCCTCATGCTCATCAGTCTTGGTTTTGAGCGAGGTAACATCCTTCTCTAGTTGTTCCGTTCTTTCTTCCACTGAAGCCATTCGATCTACAATTTCAACGCAGGTTTTTCCCACTTTCCTGACTGCCCCTTGCAACTTCTTTGCTGCCAGGCGGGATCTACAACTATCAGCTTTGACTTCTGCCTGAAAGCTTTTGATAGACTGTAAAATGTCTGTTAAAGCTGGTTCACTCCTTTGATCACCGAGTGTCCCCCTTGGTCGATACCAGTAATTGTTTGATTTCCCCAGAGGCCGTCAAGGTGTTGGAGCAAATCGTGAGCGATGTATCATTATAATCCCACTTCAAATCTGAGGCATCCTCTTTATCCGATAGGTCATAATTCTTTTTATGACGGACCCTGCTTTTTTTCTTTTGTAATTTTTTAAAGACATGTTTAAGTTTCTGCGGGTCAGTATTAGAGCTGCTATACCACTTGCCCTCCTCCTCGCCGCTTGACAAAGAAATACTAATGTCTGACATCTCGGAATCCTCTGTGAGAGAGTAAAATTGATCCTGATTGTCAGGCGTTTTCAGCATGTGGTCTTGCCGTGTGCTACAAGTAGCTTGCGAAGATAGTACAGCATTTAAACACTCCTCCGGAATATTTGGCCTGTCCCTTGGGGTGATACTATTGTTGTTGTAACTGTCAGTATTGTCAGTATTGTCCACGGGAGCACTTTCTAGCGGAGCAGACAGTACCAGGCCAACTCTTTTTTCACCTTGGACTACGGGAAAGGGGGTATCTGAGAGCTGCAAATCGCTCAGAACGACCGGTGAGGAGTGACCTATTAATTCTCCTTCCATCTGTACAGGCACCTCCATCGTTACGCCAGGAGATCCAGCTGACTGCATGGAGGCGGTACCCCCCCGCTCGCAGCACCAAAGCTGCTGGTGATCAATGGCTGAGAATAGTCAGTTTCTTTATTTAAGCGAGCGGGGGCTTTTTTTTATAATAGCGATGTTTGCTATGTCAGTTTCCCCAAGGCTCTTGTCAGCACACTCCCTCTTTTCTCCTTTCTCTCCCCCACTTTTGCCTTTCGTCGCCAGGGTATCCAATTTTCTCTGCCGTGTCGCTGCCAAAGTTGCACTGACCTGCGAAGATATCGTAGCATTTTTGCCTTTCACTGCGCGTGCCCCTCTGCCAGTCATTCTTACTTGATTCTCCTGAGTACTGAAGAGAAACTGTACAGAGGATGCACCGGCACTCAAAGAATCTCCATGGTGGCCCCAGCGCAGTTGTTTCAGCTGACAGATTCTCCTCTGGAAAGGGAGCGCACTCCAGCGCCTAGCCGAGCTCCTGCAGTTCCACCGATCCGCTTGAGACTCACGCAGGCCAGAGTGAATCCGTGAGGTCAGAGCCCGGCGGACGTCCTCGAGGCAGGGGAGATGCGTGCCTTCGACCCAGAGCAAACAGGTCAGAGAGAAAAGAAAATGTTTTTTCCGTGTTTCCTGCAGCATTCCCTGGTCGAGTTTGTTTTTAAAGATTATAGGAATACAGCCTTGTCGCAAAGGTTTTCTAAAAAAGCGAGTTTTAGGCAGATTTAAGGGGGATGCTCAGCGGAGCATCACAGCGGTGATGTTAGCCGAACGCCATCTTGCCTCCCATAGTCATACGATCCTCTGCTTGGTTTTGAAAGGAAACTGATAACTGTTAAATTTCATATGTAGTCCTTCTGTTAATTTAGCTTCCTTGTACACCACATATAGTATAGGAGGAAATTAAATTTTTAATCATTTTGTAGAATTAGCTTGGTGAACCATCCTACTCATGTGCCTTGTTATACTGGAGCTCCAAGTTCATGTCCTTAAATTTGTCTGTTGTAATTTCACTATCTAATAAATCCTATACCTTCTGTTCAAAAATGTATGCCATGTATCAAAGCCTCCTGAGCTTGATTCTTGCCAGCGTACTCAGAATGGTATATTTCTCAGAGCAAAAATTGCAAATGTGCTTGTAATGTCAACTAGTTATGTAATTTGTGAGTTGGTACTACCTCTTATTGCTGCTCTTTTCGATGTAGCAGGGCTACTAATAGTCTACCTGCCTTCTCTCTCTCTTCAAAGTGCCTACAGCAATGGGTAGATTAGAAAAATGTGATAAAAGGTGGCCTTGAGTACTTAGTTGATGTATTCCAATGCTCAGACCAATCTTCAGGTCATTTTTTTAGAATCACGCGCATGCACCGGAGACAGCTGCTTGCACCATCATGTACAGGGGTGAATGTCTGACATTGTTCAACATTCTGTTCATCAATTGTTCTTTTTGCATTTGTCCCCCTGAGTGGGACATGTATGCCTAGACGTGGGTCCTGTGTTCTCCATGCCACTGAAGTCAAGCTAGCCTGGCAGATGAGGGGTGAAACCCCGAAACCGGTCCTAGGATGCTTGTTTCCGGTCCGGGGAGGATCTGGCCTGGGAGTTCAGGGTTGGACTTTTCCCATGGGGAGCAGGGTCAAGTCTGATTTGCATATGGCTAGGTTTAAGCTGGAATGGCATGGGGAGCAAAAAAACGATGGATTTAGGCCCAGATCTCTGTACTGGGGTGAATGTTTGACATTGTTCAACATTCAGTCCATCAATTGTTCTTTTTTCACTTGCACCATCAAAGGCACATCTTATGGTATCAAAAGTACGAAGGGCCTCATTTACAATATTTTGACACACAGCTGTACAGCCAGCCTTCCTGCTGCGCTGCCACGCGTCAAAATAAAAGGGCAGGAATGTTCAGTATCTACAAGATACGGCGCATTCCAGTTCTTCTCCCCTGCGCCAGAGCACAAACAGCAGCCGTCCACCAGCCCAGACACCCTTGCGTCATTTTGCAAGGGTGCCTGTGCTGAGGGGATGATTGTTTTTTTGCAGGAAGGGACACCTTTCTGCAAAAAAACAATCATTAAAGGCATTTTTTTCTTTAAATGCATGCTGCAGAATGCAGCACACAGAAAGAGGAAAAAACGAGGAGAAATACTTTTAATTCTCCTCGTTGTGCCTCCTTACGCCTCACCTGGGGATGCATAGGATTCTGACGCATTCCCAGGTTTACAAAATGGTGTAAATTTGGAATGCGGCAAGTCCATGGATGTTGCATAGGAATACCCACAGCAACACTGATGGAACGCCCCTTTCACATAGAGTTATGCATGAAAGGGAAACATATTTACAAGGCCATGAAAAGTCACGCAGGGTGACTTTACATGGCCTTGAAGATATGGGGAAGCCCATTGCGGCGCTGGTGCATCAATAAAAGTGACGCACCTGCGGTCCAATGGGCGTGTAAATAAGCCTCAAAGTTTCAGTGTTTCAGGGACAACCTGGATATGCACCGTTATCAACAAAGCCAGCTGTTGTCACATTTTTTCTGATCCTGCCATTGCTTGGTGATCAAGTCCAGTCTTTCTTGCTCTGCAACCCTGAGACTAAATGAGCGATCTAGTCTTCGGGATTGCAGAGGTAAGGTTGTCAGTGGGGTCTTTGCTGGTCACCCACGTGTCTCCTGTTTGGCCTCCCCCCGAAGTGCAAAGACTGGAAAAGTCCATAGACGATGACTCCAATTCATCAATATACTGTTGTAAATCCTCAGGAATTCTCTGTTTCTGTCATCTATGGTCAGCATCATTACTGGTTTCAGTAATCTGTAGCAAATGTTCCACTTACAGAACCGGGAATTTAGCACCAGAATTTATTTCCCTTTCATTGCAAGTTCCTAGGAAAAAAACACTGTCACTGTGATTTGTTACCCCTTGTAGTCCAGTGAGCCATTCAGTTTCCTTGCAGTTTTGAGCACTTGACATGTCATCAGAAATTCCAGAAAGCTAGATATTGCTGGCCTTGATGTGTTTTCCGTTCTAGTAGGCCTAGAACATATTCTATGGGCTCTTTGAAGTTCTATTGTGGTTTCATCGGTCGTTCAATTAGTTCTGGGCGGAATGTTAGTTGGAATGACATCATGTCATCTGATTCAAGCCCCTCCAGTATCCCTAAGGAAGCGGACCCTAATAGATATTGTTCCAATGACTCCTGTCTTCCATATCCATACTTTTTTGCCTCATCTACTGCAGCTAACTTCCAAAATAAGGTCACTGTTGATGCCTTCCAAATGTTCCTCTACTGCAGACCTTTTTTTGCAGTGTTTATTCTCAATTAAAAGTTGCGTAGGTCAGCATACATTGACTCACCAAAGTATTGTCTCACATAGAGTCACTCGTCATTCTGATGGAGGTAAATCCCCTCATCAATTACTTTGAAAGCTTATGTTTGGACATTTGGTGGCTTAATTGTTAATGTACTTTTCTTTGTTTTTTTTTTTTATTGTATTTTTTAAAAGAGAAATAAAACAACAAAAAAGAGAAACTCATTCACCACAGGAAAGATGGTACATATCGCATCAATTCGGTAAGTAGCATACAATGCTCTGGTAGCAAATATAAAACAATCTCCAAACCACAACAATGCAGGGTTGCGTAAGTCGAAAGTACAGGTGATATTGATTGCCCACATGCGCCAGCTGGTACATTTCGCATTATTAGTGTTGAGATGTTTCAATCAGTAAGTTCAGGATGCAATAGTAGGTAGGAACGGAGTGGTTGCCAAATGTTCTTGGGTCGAGAAGCAAGGGGTAGCAGTGTTGCATAAACATCGCTAGTTGTATCGCAGTACATTAGACCTCTTAGCCATGCCTTTACCGTCGGATGCTGGGGCCGCCCCCCAGTGCAATGAGATTTGCCTCTTGGCCAGTAGTAAGGCGAAAGCAGTAAAGCGCCGGATTCCTGCCCCTAGCGGGCGAACATATCCCAGCAGTGCCACCAGTAGGGAGGGTGATAGCTCTGATTCCACCATCAGCGTCAAGTGGCCGAAAATCGCCTCCCAGAACACCAGGACCGGGGGGCAATCCCACGCCAAGTGGAGGAAGTCGGCATTTGGCGCTGCACATTTCTGGCAATTGTCAGGCCTAGTGGGATCCATTTTAGCAAGAAGTTTGGGGGTGACATAGGCCCTATGTATATATTTAAAATGAAGGAGCCTGTGTTTGTAATTGTTGGAAATGAAGCGAGTTTGTTCACAACAAAATGTCCATATCTTATCAGTCAATGGATGTCCCAGATCGGCCTCCCAGGCGCCCGCGCCCCCACGGTCATCTCCGAACGAAGAGACTGGGCAAGGCGGTACAGTCGGGAAACCAAATGTGTGCTATCGGGCAATATGATTATTGTGGACAGGGGGGAAAGTCCAGCGGTTCCATCAGTGAGAGACCCTTGTCCTTTGCATAAGAAATTTGTCCAGCATGGATATGTTGTGGCCCTCCACTACATCTGTAACTGAGCGCACCCGTCCCTCCTTAAACGCATCCCCCAGTACTTGAATCTGGCACCAGGAGAGCGCATGTTGTGTTAAATTCTCGGTGGTCGGGGGTATCCATGGGTTTTTCAGTAAAGGTAAGTGCAGGGAGTATAGGCGGTCAGCCTACAAATATTTATGCAGCCTTTCCCAGGCCCAGCATGTAGTCTGCAGTGTGTGAATTTCTGTTGGTGTTCTTGTGAGGCCCCGCGGTAACAGAGTAGGAAGGGGGAAGTGCGAGCCTGGTAGTATTCAGGTTTTAAGTACTGTAGTCGCGCGTCTGGGTGATACCAGAAACAGGCATAGTGTGCCTGCGCTATTAAATAAAATAAATAGAAATCCAGCACTCCAAACTCACTCCGCTCAAAAGGCAGTATCCTAGCCGGGCCCGCCCCCCAGCCCAACCCAGCCGAGTCAGCAGGCTTCTGAGCGTAGCAAAGTAGTTGTGAATGAAATGGGAATGTTCAAAAACAAATAAGGAAAGCGCAGTAGAACAACCATCTTGATGATAGCTATCCTCCCGGCAATTAATAATGGAAGCGTTATCCAGTGGCCGATTTGCGTCGATAAACGGTCCATGGCAGGGTCGTAATTGATACGAATAACTTCCGAGGCCGTGCGATGTAGTAGGATACCGCGGTATCTAGGGGGTTCGTCACACCAACGCAGCGGGAATTCCAGCGCAAAGGGCAGAGTAGCATCAGTTAGGGGGAAGACCTCTGATTTGGCCCAGTTAATGCTTAGCCCAGAGAGAGCCCCAAAGCGGACCACTTCCCGTATTATTGGAGAGAGATTAGTGAGTGGTTCACGTACGAATACCAGAATGTCGTCCGCATATAAAGAGGCCAAAAGGGGCCCCTGATGAAATCTGAGTCCCGGCTAGAGATGATGCTCCTGCAGGTGCCTCACCAGCGGGTCCATAGCAATGATAAACAAACGGGGTGAGAGGGGGCACCCCTGTCTGGTACCCAGTGACAGGGGAAACTGGCCTGTGAGCTCCCCATTAATGCAAATCTGCGCCACAGGGTGGGTGTAAAGTAGACAGATCAGGGCACTGATGTTGCTAGGGAGCCCCAATTTGTTTAGTGTTGCATATAAATAGGGCCACTCCAAGGAGTCAAATGCTTTTTCGGCGTTGAGCAATATCGCCGCAGCCGGGAGCTCTGGATCAATCTGGTTAATGACTGCAAATAATGTGCGCAGATTAACTGAGGTCGACCTATTGGGGACAAATCCTGTCTGAAGCGGGCGATAATCTGATCGATTAGGAGCGATATACGTGTTGCGAGCACTTTAGCTAGTATTTTATAATCTTGATTTAACAAAGATAGAGGCCTATACGAGGCACATCTATCAGGCGGCTTGCAAGGTTTAAGTAGCAAAGTTACTATAGCTTCGCGCATAGTGGGGGGAAGCGCTCCCGCGTCCAGAGCTTCATTGTAGACTTCTAGAAGGTCAGGGACTAGTAAAGTTTTATAAGTCTTGTAGAATATGCCTGTAAGTCCATCCGTACCGGGGGCGCGGGACCCATCTAGGTCATCTATAGCTTCAGATATTTCTTCGGCGCCGATGGGTGAGGCTAAAAACTGCTGATGGCTCCCTTCAATCCATACGATTGCCACTTCCGCTAAGTAATCAGAAAGGGTACTGTCGACGGGCGGGGAGCGTGTCGTATAGAGACAGGTGTAATAGGGCAGGAAAGTGGTGAGTATGTCTTTGCTTTGAGTGGCTTGGGTCCCATCATCCAACTGCAGTTGGGTGATGTATGCAGCTTGCTGCCGGGGGCCAAGCAGTCTAGCTAATGTCCTTCCCGTTCTCTCCCCCTCCCCCTACATCCGGCCACATATGTATTTCCCCAGGTAGGCAGTCTCGCCAGTAGCAAGTTCCTGGAATTCCTCCAGTTGCTTTGCGTGCTGATGTAGCGGAGATGGCAAGCTATCCGAGGCTGCCCGAGCATCAAGATCCCGCTGCGCTCTCTCAGTGATATCAAGGTCCCGACGTAAGGAACACATAACTCCCGCCTGCTTAGTTATATAAATGCCTCGGATGTACACTTTGAATGCTTCCCATAAAGTAGCGTGTTGGGACACTGAACCCGTGTTAATCTGGAATTATTCTACAATCACCTCTCAAACCTCGCTCTCGAACACCGCGTCAAGCAAGGCATCCGTTGGGAATTGCCATTACCTGTATGGACGTGCAAGACTAGGCAAAGTTAGTGTTAATGTCGCTGGGGAGTGGTCAGACAGCGTGCAGGGAAGATAGAATGTCGCCTGCACACTTATCAGGAGGTCTGGAGTTAAATACCAGTGGTCTATATGGGACTGTGTGGTGTGGAACAGAAGGAGAACCCTGCATCAGTCAGATCCCAATGCCGCCAGACATCAGCCAGCAGATGGTGCCTCAGCAGATGTCTGAGCTCTTCCGTGGAGTGTGGCTTAGTGATATGGCCAGTGCCTGTAGTGTCGGAAGAAGGCCGTGAAGTCAGGTTAAAGTCACCCCCCAATATAATAGAGTCGAGGGGAATGCCAGAAATGTGAGAAGATAGGCTAGTGAAAAAGTCTGGCGCATCCACATTAGGTGGGTATATATTAATTATGAGTAGTCGCTTCGACCCCAGGCTACCTGCCACCAGGATATACCTTCCCTCAGGGTCAGTAATTACCCTATGGGTTGTAAAAGTTTGTTGTGGATCAGAATGCACACATCACGGGAGTATGTGCTGTAAATGTAAAAAAAACTGTTGGTACCCCAATTAGCTGCAAAGCGATTGTCAGAGAGTGGTGCAAAGTGAGTTTCCTGCAGTAGAGATATATGTGTTTTGTGCCGGGCAAGGTAGGCCAAGACCTGCCTCCCCTTCCGAGGATTCGAGAGCCCTCTCACGTTCCATGTCATGCACCGTAACTCCATTGCCCCTGCTCCTCCACCTGACCCTGCTACAGTAGTGGTATTATCGAGTCTGTGAAAACGTCAATGTGTACAGCACGAGGTGTCCAGCTATTGCACAGTGTGATGACCTGCATATCCAATCAAACTTTAAAACACCAACAAACAGTCCCACCCCACCACCCCCCTCCCACATCGGATAGCCACCCAACCTCTATCCGGTGAATCGCATACCCCACAATTAACAATGTAGGAGATCTCCTGGGGGGGAGGCAACGCCCAGAGCAGGCCACGTAGAGTAAAATAAACATTGCACAAATTATGCGTAACTGCAATTGAAAAGGATAGAAAACTGAGTTGCACTGATAAAGGATGTGCCAGTCCATCAATTTAGCATACTTCCAAGGAGTAAAGACTTAATAGGGGACTCTAGTATCAGATTGTAGATCACCTGCCTGTCACCTATGCATTAGTCCCAAGCGGGGAGAGAAAGAGTCATTTCCCATAGTGAGAATTTACGTTCGATTTGTGCTGGTTCCAAAAATTAGCTGCGTCCGCGGGGGTGTCAAAAACATGAGTAGATCCATTAACTTGAATACGGAGACGTGCTAGGTACAGCATGGCATAGCGGATATTGGCTCCCTTCAGAGCACGCTTAATGTCTTGAAATTTGCGCTGAGCTTCTTGCACCAAAGGCGTAAAGTCGGGATAGAGTGACAATTACATCCCTTAATAGCGAAGATCCTCGATCTCTCTGGCCTTTCGCAGCACCACGTCCCGGTCGGCGTAGGGAAGCCCTGGGGGCTGATCTGGGGGCGAGCGACCGATGTGCCCGCTCGATTGCGAATGTCCCAGAGAAGGCTTCTCTTCCAAAGCGGTCCCTGAGCAGGCGCTCCACGTACGCCTCCATTGGGCCTATGTTGGTGGATTCAGCCACCCCGGCTATTCGCAAGTTGTTGCTGTGCGATCTTGCCTCCAGATCCTCTGTCTTAGCTGCCGTCGTCTTGAGGAGGCGCTCAACGTGATCTAAACTCTTGGCCATAGCTGACAGCGCATCTTCCATGTCGGAAATTCGTCTTTCAGCAGATTCAATGTGGGCCTCGTGTTGTTCTAGGTGGCCATGCATGGTATCGAGGCACACTGCCAGGTTGTCAAACCGTGCATCAGTGGCCGAAAAACCAGCACGCAGTTCCGCCATTATGGCCGCCGCTCCCTCCATGGGGGGTTGTTCAGCATCTGGAGGGTCAGTGGGACCCAGGGGGTCGCCACGCGCCACGGCATCCCCACAATCTCGCCTGGGAGCTTTGGTGAGCTCAAATGACAGCTGCCGCTGCTTGGGGTGGGCCGACCCATTATAAGGCAGGACATATGGTCGTGCAGCACAGGCAGCTGGTGAAAACTAGGGGTTGGTGCGCAAGGCGTCACATTCGGGAAGGCTGTAATAGGTATTTCTGAATACATAAAGCGGACAGCGCTCCTCCGCTACTGGGTTGTGCAGCAGGATGTCGGTATTAAACTGCCATAATGAGTCCCCCTCACATGGAGCACATCATAAAAACAACGGGCCAGTACTCACAGCTATCCTATAGCGCGGCATGTGTGGTTCCGGTTGCTTTCCCTCGGTGAGAGCGATAGAAGGTGGTGCTTTAGCCAATACCTTAATGGGGCCTCATAGCGTAGTGCAACATCACGGTGTCAGGAGCCTTCTCCATGGGCTGCCATGAGGCCATCCCCGCCGGGGCTCTCCAATGCGAAGGGACCGGAGATCAATCTTGGCGTCTCCTGTGCTCACTGCCGGTAGACGACTGCCTGCACGCTGCCATTGCCCAAGGGCCGAGCCGGTGACGCACCCCTTTGTTACTGAGCTGGGGATCCGGGATGGAGCAGCTCGTCCGGCGTCTCGCTTAGGCCCAGAGTCCTCGGTCTCAATTGTGTGAGGGGGCCGCACGGCCGCAGCCCCGCCCCCAGGCTCGCCCATGACAACTGTCATCGCTGGGCCTCCGGAGGCTGCGTCAGGCTGCCGCTGCTGCGGGCCTCCCCACCAGTGACAGACGCCGCCTTCAGCTCTCACTTGGGCCTCCAGGCATGCCGCTCGGTGTCAGCGACCAGCGGCTGCCGTTGACAGTGCAACCTGCGTCCGTGCTACGCAGTCAGGCAGCCATTCAAGCGCGGCCGCTCTGGAGCTTCAGGATCAAGCTGGCATTTTGGTGCTTGGTCAGTCCACGCCCCCTGTTAATGTACTTTTCAACAGCATGTATGGCCAGTGTGTGTGAGTTGAGTACTATTGACAAGAAGCAGTTCAGTTCCTGGACATGTTAGGTTGGAACTAGTGCGGTGTGAGGGCTCATGCTATCTCAAGCTATCTCTGGGATATCGCCAATGCTTTTGATAATACGGTGCTGTGCTTCTAGAAGGTAAAACAAGTAAAGCCAGCACTCGCTAGTGTCACTTGGGGTATATGTTGGTGCTATATGTCATAGGCAGTGGTGGCTGGTAACCTTTGAAAGTAGGGAGGCACATAAAAGTTAAATATATTCATAACTGTAAAGTATTTTGCGTCATAAATCGAATGTGCACCGATCACCTCTGCAAAATTAATCTAATTCTGCAGCTTATTGCAAGCAAATAAACGTACACTTATGTGAGCTTGTGCTCGCTGTGGAGCAAGGATCGAGGTCTACACGGGGGAATCTTTGTGCGTTTTTATTCTTTTTACATATGTGACGTCTCACAGAAGCCAGTCTGTAACAGGGCAATAATTATCATGCTGCTGTTAGCGCTGGGTCCCGCAGTTAGAGGTCTTCCATTCTCCACCGGAGGTCTTCTCGGCGTTTTCTCATAAAGAGAGAGAGAGAGAAGGGGAATGGTGAGTGCGGTGCTTTTGTAGGTCACGTAGAGGAAAGGGAGTGAGGGAACACCCAGGTGAGTTCAAAACGGCTTCAATGAAGTGAGAGGAAATTGTGGGGGAGGGGAAGTTTGCGAGGTAGGAGACACCAGTGTCGGCCTACTGCTCCCCGGTTTTCTCCCTCCTCCCAGTCTACCCGCTGAAGCGTTCACGTACCTGGCTGAGCCACGCTCCTCCAGGAGAGTGGCTGGGCGCTGCGCGGGAACGTTGGCCTCCTGGCTCTGCAGGTGTCCTGGCCTACAGTTTGGACCTCTTCGGTAGCGGTGCTTCTTCCATGGGAGTCGGCGTCTCCGGAATGCACGCTGCTCAGGGACTCCCTTAGCGTCTTCCGGGGTCCGCTGTTGTAGGATCGGCATCCAGTTCGACTCGTTCAGGGATTGGCTCCTGCACTATGGCGTGGTCCTCGGGTCTCGGATCCCAGTTAAAGGAGTATTGTCCTTGAAAACTGGATGGGTGTGAAGGAGCGTAGCCCGAGTATTCGGTCCAGGGTGCAGGCTCGTCCGTCTGTGGAGAAAGCAGAGGTTCTTCTCTGTCAGGCACTCTCCACCATTCCATATCACAGTCGGCCTTCAGGGGCGTAGGGGACCCGTGACACACCCCCCCCTATGATTCTCCCGATCGGGGAGAGGGAACACTCTGGATAGGAAGTCCGCATTCCCATGGTCTGTACCCCTCCTGTGCTTTACCTCAAAGGAAAAAGGTTGAAGGGCAAGAAACCAGCGAAGGACACGGGGATTTTGGCCTTTGTTTCTACACATCCACTGAAGTGGAGCTTGGTCAGTGTAGAGCATGAAATGGTTTCCCTCCAGGTAATAGCGGAGTTTCTCTATGGCCCATTTGAGAGCAAGACAATCCTTTTCGATTGTTGGGTATTGTGTTTCGCGTGGGAACAGCTTTCTACTGATGAAGAGGATGGTATGCTCAAGACCATCAGGGGTAATCTGAGACAGCACTGCACCTATCCCAGAGTCAGAAGCGTCGGTGTGGAGGACAAAGGGCTTAGAGAAATCAGGGGAGGCCAGCACCGGACTACTAGTGATAGCCTTTTTTAGTTGTTGAAAGGCGATCCTGGCTGTCTCTGGGGGAGTCAGTAAGTCTCTGGCTTTCACGTCTTTGCGGAGAAGGTTTGTAAGGGGGCCTGCAATGTCGAAGTACTGGGGTATAAACCTTCTATAATAGCCCAATAACCCTAGAAAGGCTCTTACTTCTTTCTTGGTTGAGGGGAAGGGTGTCTCTATGATGGCCTTCACTTTCTCCTCCTGTGGTGCTATCATCCCGTTTCCCAACACATAACCAAGATAGCGAACTTTCTGAAATCCTACTCGGGATTTTTTTTAATTTATGTGCAGACTCGCCTCCTGTAGGGCCTGGAGTATCATCTGGATGTGTTTTAGGTGTTCTTCCCAGGTTGGACTGAATACCACTATGTCGTCAAGATATTCTGACGAGAAGGTTTGATGGTCACGGAGCACGGTGTTCATTAGTCGTTGGAAGGTGGCTGGTGCTCCGTGAAGACCAAACGGCAGGACCGCTAACTCGTATAACCCTTCAGGTGTAACAAAGGCAGTCTTCTCACGGTCGGTTTCCTTGAGGGGGACTTGCCAGTATCCTTTAGTAAGGTCTAGCGTAGTGATGTATAGTGCATCCCCCAGCTTTTCAATTAACTCGTCCACTCTGGGAAGGGGATACGAGTCTAACTTAGAGATGGAGTTGATCGCCCTGAAGTCCATACAAAACCGGATGGAGCCATCTGGTTTGGGGACGAGGACAATAGGGGACAACCATTCGCTCTTGGAAGGGCGGATTACTCCCATCTCCAACATGCTCCTGATCTCGGCTTGAACAGCCGGTCTCCTGGCGGCTGGTATTCGATATGGCCGCTGCTTTACGATTTTCCCCAGGGCTGTCTCGATCGAGTGCTCCACAAGGGTTGTTTTTGCCGGAGCATCGGAGAATAAAGGCGAGTAGGCATCCAAGATGGAATCCAGGGATTGCCTCTGCTGTAGGGAAATTGACTCATTTATGACTAGCTGTTTAAGTGTGCTTGGTGAGTCTCTGGGAGCATGCAATACAAGATGGTTTGTCGAGGGTAATGGTCCTAACCATTTCTTCAATAAGTTTATATGATACGTTTGAATGTGGGATGGTTTCACCTGTACCTTGTAAGAGGTTTTCCCTACAGTTCCTACTATCCGGTACGGTCCTAACCATTCAGCCCTCAACTTACTGGAGGAAGAGGGTAACAGTACCAAAACCCAATCGTTAACATCCAACTGTCTCCATTTCTTCCCCTTATCGTAGAAATATTTCTGCTTTTCCTTTTTTTTCTCTAGGTTGGAATAAGCAAGGTCTCTTAGCTTCCCAATACGGGATTTCAGGTCGTGGGTGTACACGAGAAATCCTCTAGCCTCATCGGCTTCCTCCTTCTCCCAGGCCTCCCTTGTCATTTCCAGAAGGGTCCTCGGTTGTCTCCCATACAGTAGTTCAAAAGAAGAACAACCAAGACTGCTCTGGACCTGGCTACGGATTACAAATAAGGCCAGGGGTAGAAGCTGATCCCAACCTTCCCTTCACTTTGTAGCATTTTCTTAAGGGTCAGCTTTAGAGTACCGTTATACCTTTCTACAAGACCATCCGTTTGCGGGTGGTACACGGACGTCTTGATGTGATGGAGTCCTAAGGTTTTACACACTTCCTTCATAAGTCGGGAGACAAAGGGGGTGCCCTGATCTGTTAAGATTTCGCAGGGAAACCCTACTCTGGAAAACAATTCTATAAGTTTGTCGGAAATGTTTTGAGTGGTGGGGGCCCTTAGGGGGAAAGCCTGGGAGTATCGGGTGGAGTAGTCCACTAGTACCAGGGCATATTGGTGTCCCTTTTTGGTTTTAAGAAGAGGACCAATTAGGTCCATTCCGACTCTTTCGAAGGGAGTACCGACAACTGGTAAAGGTTGCAGGGGTACTGGGGGCGGTTTGTAGGGGTTCCTTTTCTGACAAATCCTACACTCTTGGCAATATTTTTTTATATCGCCATACACCCCAGGCTAGTAGAAGTGTCTGAGCACGCTTTGTGTTGTTTTCTCTGCCCCTGTATGACCTGCAGTCAGATGTGAGTGTGCAAAGAAAAGTATCTGCTCTCGGAAGGGTACAGGCACTAAGAGTTGGGGATCGTCTTCTCCTGAACCTTTGCGATACAGCAACCTGTTTTTGGTAAGAAAGTGAGGATAGGAGGTGGGAGTGGCATGGCTGGTGATTTGGGCGTCACGCCAAGCGTTCTGAAGGGTGGGATCGTTGTTTTGGGTGAATCTGAAGTTTCTATCAAGTAACCAGGGTTCTGGTAAAAGGAGGGCTGGGTGAGGTGATTTCCCACTGATGACCCTGTCGGTTCTTCTCCCCTGGCGGTATATGTAAGCAAGAAACATCCCCAAAAAGCCAGGGTTGTCAGTCCCTATTATTAGCTCTTCGGGAAGGTCATTCAACACCCCAACCCTGACGAGAGAGAGAGTCCCACCTACCGGGGTAAGGGGAATGTTGGCCACGGGGTAGGATTTGATATCCCTGTGTACACAGCGGATATGTACTAGGGTGTCGGGTATGATCTGGGAGGTCCTAGTGTGTTCTCCTTGTATGACGGATTGTCGGCATCCCGAGTCCAACAGGGCATTGACCCACTGTCCATTCACCCGCACACTTACTCGAAAGGCGCTTCCTAATTCCGCGGTGTAGAGGATGGACTTTGGGATGTAACCCACTTCCATGGGTTCATCGGATGGTTTCTTGTTGGGGCATAAACGGGCGATGTGTCCCCAATCGCCACATTCGAAGCACTGTGGGCTTCTGTGTACAGGAGCTTCTGGTCTGTCGACCCGGTGCTTCGGGGGTTCCGGATTGTTTTTCTTGTCTCCTCTCCCTTGGGGGGGACGGCATGGTCTTTCTATTTCCCAGAGGGGGGTGCGAGGCTGGGCCCGAGAAAATGTGGTGGCCATCTCCACTGCTTGTTCCGTTGTGAGGTGTGAATGCTGGCGAACCACCTCTGGGTGTTGTAGGGAAGAGCCTCGAAATATTGTTTCAGATATATACGGTCCATGATCTCCTCTTTGCTGCTTTCTGTGGGTTTGAGCCATTTGTCTGCAGCAGCCTTCAGTCGATAGAACAATGTTTTAGGATTCTCTACCGGGGCTCCCTTTTCTTTTTGGAAGCGTACCCGGTACGCCTCAGCGTCCAACCCCAGGTGGTCTAGGATTATCTTCTTAATCTCTCTGTAAGCGGTATCCCCGTTAGCATTTGCCACCTGGTAAGCAGCCTGTGCCTCACCAGTCAGTAGAGGGGCCAGGAAGAAGGGCCATTTTGCTATCGGCCAACCACAGGCTCGAGCAGCCCGCTCAAAATTAAGAAGAAAAGCATCCGGGTCCTCTCCTGGAATGTATTTCTGTAATGAAATACCGGGATGACCTTGAGGGGTTGCTTTTGGCTGCCCTGGAGCCTGCTAGGGCTTGGTCTTCCACTAGTTTCTGAAGGCCTTCCGTTTGGGCAGTCATGGAATGCTTGAATATGTCCCTGTCGGCCTGGGCCGAGGTCATCTGACGCTCCACCGCCCATTCTAGTTTTTCTTGTCATTTTATAAGGTGTTGTATAAGGGCGTCCATTACTTCAGTTCCAATGGACAGGTTGCCCACATTCTCCACCACTTGTGAGCTTGTGCTTGCTGTGGAGCAAGGATCGAGGTCTACACGGGGGAATCTTTGTGCGTTTTTATTCTTTTTACATATGTGACGTCTCACAGAAGCCAGTCTGTAACAGGGCAATAATTATCGTGCTGCTGTTAGCGCTGGGTCCCGCAGTTAGAGTTCTTCCATTCTCCACCGGAGGTCTTCTCGGCGTTTTCTCATAAAGAGAGAGAGAGAGATAAGGGGAATGGTGATTGCGGTGCTTTTGTAGGTCAAGTAGGGGAAAGGGAGTGAGGGAACACCCAGGTGAGTTCAAAACGGCTTCAACAAAGTGAGAGGAAATTGTGAGGGAGGGGAAGTTTGCGAGGTAGGAGACACCAGTGTCGGCCTACTGCTCCCCGGTTTTCTCCCTCCTCCCAGCCCACCCGCTGAAGCGTTCATGTACCTGGCTGAGCCACGCTCCTCCAGGAGAGTGGCTGGGCGCAGCGCGGGAACGTTGGCCTCCTTGCTCTGCCGGTGTCCTGGCCTCCAGTCCGGTCCTCTTTGGTAGTGGTGCTTCTTCCACGGGAGTCGGCGTCTCCGGAATGCACGCTGCCCGGGGACTCCCTTTGCGTCTTCCGGGGTCCGCTGTTGTAGGATCGGCATCCAGTTCGACTCGTTTAGGGATTGGCTCCTGCTCTATGGCGTGGTGCCTGGGGGCGGGGTCCTCGGGTCTCGGATCCCAGTTAAAGGAGTATTGTCCTTGAAAACTGGATGGGTGTGAAGGAGCGTAGCCCGAGTATTCGGTCCAGGGTGCAGGCTCGTCCGTCTGTGGAGAAAGCAGAGATTCTTCTCCGTCAGGCACACTCCACCATTCCATATCACATTCGGCCTTCAGGGGCGTAGGGGACCCGTGATAACTTACCATTCTGATCCTCATCAGCAGCACATGTTCAGCTGCAAATCTATGCACAAGAAACTCACCTGAGATTAAATCCTCCCGCCTCGCGCGCTGGCTGACTGTAAAAGATATGCATTTAGGACAATAGCATCCCAGCCAATCCAAACACGGCTCTTAGGCTGGTTAAAATACTAGACAGCATAAGAGAAGTTCCGGGATTGAATGGGACAGGCAAACACAGCGTTCTGTCGGAGACCGATGGAGCTGAGTTTCTGCTCTCTTTGCTCCTTGGCAGCTTTCACTGTGAAAGCCTGAACTGCGCATGTCAGGCTGGCCAGAGCGAAAACACTGGCCAATCTGACATGCGCAGTTTGGTTAAAACAACCTCAGCTGGTCCTCACATCAACCACGTCATGTTACAGTAATAGCAGACACCTGCCTTCTGTTTTTACTAGAGAGAGAGCTCCGAGGTGCCAAACCTAAAGGTAGCAAAATTAATGGCACTACTGGGGAAAGTTATTTCAAGGGAAATATGTGAATAAAGTGACTGTCTGTGACATAATGGCTCACAGTGGCGGGGGAGGTCAACGCCTTACACTCCAATGGATGAGACGTCTCTGCTTTAAGGTCTTCCACCGAGGCCAGACACCGCATAATAAAACAGCCTGCTAGAAGCTGGCAGTTTTAAAAGGAGACACACTGCATGTAGGAGCCTGGCTTAGTATATGGTGCTCACATAATTAAGGGAAGCACCTTGCACTAATCCAGGCAACCCTTATGGTGATTTAGTGGTCTTTGAAACCCATAGAAAGCACTCAAAGTGGTAGCTGTGGAGAGCAGCCTTCAGGCTTATCTTGAAGGAGTGTTAAGCAGCTTGTTTTAACAGTTAAATCATGTAGTGTAGGTTAAACGAAAAAGAACCACACAGTGTTTATATAAAAATACTTCCATTTATTACACAACAGTCACTAACACATTGGTATATCTCCTACCCAGAGATATCAACACAAATACACAATAATACTTCATTTGCAATAAGGTAAGTAGCACAAAATACAGTGGTCTCCAGGGGGAGACCAAACCATATATTAAGAAAGTGGAATGCAAACTGCAGGAGAGGATGGGATTTGGACCAGAAGACACAGAGGAGTCGGGGACACAAGGAACAACCCATGGTAAGTACCCAGGAACCCCACGGAGGCTGTGTGCAGAGTGGAACGCAGTTGCGTGCCCAATGGAAGTCAATGGAGAATTCGCGGTTGTAGTTTTGCAGAAGAAGGACCCTTCCCAGAGGACTCCAAAGAATTCCCTTGGAGGACAGATGGTTGGAGAGCCACCCCACCCGTGGATGCCCCGGAGACTAGGCTACCTACACCAGGGAAGTCAGGTGCGTGGGGTGAAGCAACATCGGAAACCTCCATAGATGACAATAGAGGGCTTGGAGAAAAGTGCCTCTGGAGAAGAAGTTGAAGAAGTCCGGTGGAATCCAAGGATGGATTCTGGAAGTGAAGAACCTGCAAGCAGAGAGGACAGAGTCTATGCCACTTAGGAGTGATGACGAGGCACGGAAGAGCAATGCTCACCAATGTCGGACGGTTCAGACGAGTTGACGGTGACCTTGTTGCTGCAGCTGTGAGGACCAGGCAAAGCTGAGGAAGACCAGGAGCTGTGCATGAGCTGTCCCACGTCGGATGTCGGTGATCAGGGGGTCGGTGTCCGGCGGGAGCACCAACAAGCCTTGGTAGCCGCAACTGGCATGGAGAAAGAAGAAGGAACAACATTGGGACCAGCAATGTACAAGGGACTCATCACAAGCAGGAGAGTCAGAACAGGCCCAGAGAAAGCAGGGGAGCCCACTGGAGCAGAAGAAGACCCTCAGGAGGACCCACAGGCCGAAGGCACAGGAGTCGCAAGAGGACACCGAGCAGCTCACCAAGAAGGAAGGCCCACGGTGCAGAGGATGCAGTGAGGACACTGTACTTGGCAGGAAGAGATGTTGGAGGCTGAAGCTTCTTGTAGCCCAAAAATCTCTGGAGTGCAGAGCCAACAAGCCTTGACAACGGCAGGTCGATGCGGTGCACAGGGGTTCGGTCCCAGCAGTCTCGAAGAGGGATACTGGCCTCAAAATTGCAGAGAGAACAGGTCACGCCTCGAGGGAGTTGTAGAACCACCACTTGTGTTGCTGAGCCTTTTGAAGACCGTGGAATGTCAGGAGCGGCAGACCGGTCAGCTTAGTTGCGGTGCCTGCAGATGCAGGGGAGTGACTCCTTCACTTCAAGGGAGATTACTTTGGGTGTCCTAATGCCCACAGGTCTGTTGAAGATCTTGGAAGAAGCACAGACACAGATGACGAAGAAGACTTGCAGAACAGTGAGACCAGGATCAGCATGAGTCTTCCTTGGTGCAGTCTCGGTTCCAGGCGAAGTTCAGCGAAGTCCAAGTGTCCAGACGGCCGAAGAGTGACGTGGATTCAGGCTTCAGTCTTGTCCCATGACGAATCTAAGGAACCACCCACAGGTAAGCCCTTAAGTACCCTAGGGAAAGGGTTGGAACGACTCACAGGTCCCTCCTAGAGGAGGGGCTGGACAGAGCGGAGGATACTGCACTTTGTCCAGTTTTGTGCCAGAGTGGGAGCCAAGGGCTCCCTGAACAGTCTCAAACTGGAGTATGCAAGCAGGGCACCAAATGTGCCCTTCAAAGCAGTCTGGTGGTACTGGCAAGCACCCCCACTCCAGCTCAATACACTAAGTCCTGTCTGGGAGGTGGTCACACCTCCCTGCGACAGGAAACCTATTGTTCTGCCTACCCCTGCCCGAGCTTGGCTCAGCCGCAGGAGGGTAGAATCGTGTCTGTGGTCGGCAGCAGCACTAGCTAGCTGTCAGACTCTGAAAAGCTGTTATCGGTAATACAGGGGGCTACCCCAAGGAAGCCCCTGAAATACATGGGATCATACTTCAAACAGTGGAATCAGTGTTCTGGTATGATTCCAACAAGTTTGATACCAAGCATGACCGGCTTCGGTGCAGCCACTATATAGTTAGACATCTTGTAATGACTGATGTCCGCTATATGTATTAAAATGGCTGACGGCACTTACACAGCCTGGAGAATTGACTCCGGGGTTTGTAGGGGTGTCCTGCTAATGCAGCAGCACTCTCACACTTATAACCAAGCACCCTGCCCTCAGGACTGAAGAGCCTACCATAGGGGTGACTTATAGAGTTTAAGTGTAGTGACCCCAGTTATAAGAAACTTATATCTGTTGTGAGAGGTGCAAGGACCAACTCACACAGGCTTCAATGGCTGGCCTGTAGTCACAGTTTAAGTGGACTCCCATGGGTTTCACAATACATGCTGAAGACTATAGGAGACCCCTGGTGTACCTATGTCCTGGGTACCTTAGTACCAAAAGCTAGGGACCTACAAGGGTACACCAGTAGCCAATTGTGGATGTACAGAAGTACTTACCATGGCCAATTTAGGGAGAAAGCACATTGACTGGGGTCCTGATTAGCAGGAGCTCAGTCAGACTAGTCTAAAACATACTGACACCAAGCAAAAAGTGGGGGGAACCATTAAAGCAGATCCTACTTTCCTACACCACATAATAAAACATCCTGCTATAAGGTGGCGGTTTTAAAAGGAGACACTGCAGAATAAAATCTCCTGCAATAAGCTGGAGATTTTGAAAGGAAAAATGCCTTCACTTATATTGTAATGTTTCTCCCAGTTGTATACCATTTTTAGGTTTCGCCTGCACAGCGAAATCTCTTTTAAAAAAACAAATATGTATCAAAAAAGGGCTTAAAGTTCACCCATTACTTACTATTTATTTGCTTGCTAGTCACTCTCATTTCTTGGCTTTCTACTGGCTATTGCGTGCAATTTCTTGTCTCCCTTAGTCTTCCCTTGTGTGATTGTGGTTTCTGTGGAGCTTGGACCAAGTACCTCATCCTTTTAAAGACTTAATTCCCTGCATCTTTCACTGCTGGCATTCTTATTTTTTTTAATTTTCATCCTCCTCCTGTCCTTTGTTGTGTCAAATCCAAAGGCCTCAACCCCAGCCCACTCTCCCTTTCCGTGTTGTTTTTACTCCCCCTGCCCTCCGTTGTGTCAAAATTCAACTTCGCTCTCTGTTATGTCCAAACCCCCCCATCTCCCACTTGCATCCATTGTTTTCTTTATTGTATGTTAGGTGCTTAGAAGCCATGGGTGCTTTGACGGGTCCCTAAGGTCACTACTTTAAATGGGCCGGTACTGAGTAACAGCACTTTTTAGGTCGAGCCTAGCGGCAGCGCGCATGCACTGCTCGCTCTGCGAGACTGCTGTAGTAGAGTATGGGAGAGAAGCTGCGCCAACTCTCCGCCGATATTTTTCATTGGCTTGTGTCATTGTCTTTCGTAAATGCTGCCTTCGAATTCGTTAATAGGCTTGTTAGTCCCTCCTTAGTACAGCCTTGTCTTCATTTGTAACCTCCCATGGCTACTGGCCCCTTTACTTCGGTTGTTACACGGGACCTGTTTTTTAGTCTGTAAGCACTATTTACTCTATGGAGTTTCTCTTACTGCAGGCTTGACATGCACTGCTTCACTTGAAACCGCTTGTGTTTTTTTAAGCAGCCCGGCCGCCCCGTAACACGGGCGCCCGCTTTCAATCACTTTAACCCGGCATTATTTCATGTCTGTTTCAACCCCCTAAGTAAAATGGATTTAGAAATGATTAGCGAATTAAGTCATGTGAATTCCAGGTAGCACATAATCGTGTGCTAATGGGCTGAAGCTGACAACAGCACATCTGTGTTGCATGTAATCTGCACTAAAGCCACCTGACCGGTTGTTTTCAAAAGGCTGTTTTATTAACAACAACACCACCATTACCACCACCAATACCAAACCACCACCACCAATACCACCACCACCAATACCACCACCATCACCACCAATACCACCACCACCAATACCACCACCACCACCACCACCACCACCAATACCACCACCACCACCAATACCACCGCAAATACCACCACCATCACCAATACCACCGCCAATACCACCACCGCCAATACCAGCACCACCAATACCACCACCAATACCAGCACCACCAATACCAGCACCACCAATACCACCACCACCACCACCAATACCACCACTAATACCACCACCACTAATACCACCACCACCAATACCACCACCACCAATACCACCACCTCCAATACCACCACCACCAATACCACCACCACATGCCACCAGTACTACCACCAATACCACCACTAATACCACCACCACCAATACCTCCACCACCACAACCAATACCACCAACACCACCACCACCAATACCACCACCACCATCAATACCACCAACACCACCACCAATACCACCACCAATACCACCACCACCAATACCACCACCAATACCACCACTAATACCACCACCAATACCACCACCTCCACCAATACCACCACCACCACCAATATCACCACCAATACCACCACGACCAATACCACCATCACCAATACCACCACGACCAATACCACCACCATCACCAATACCACCAATACCACCACCACCAATTCCACCACCACCAATACCACCACAACCAATACCACCACCAATACCACCACGACCACCACCAATACCACCACCACCAATACCAATTCCACCACCACTACCAATACCACCACCAATACAAATACCACCACCAATACAAATACCACCACAAATACCAATACCACCACCACTACCACCAATACCCTCACCACCAATACCACCACCACCAATACCACCACCACCAATACCACCAATGCCACCACCACCAATACCACCAATGCCACCACCACCAATACCACCACCACCAATACCACCACCACCACCAATACCACCAATACCAGCACTACCACCAATACCAGCACCACCAATACCAGCACCACCAATACCACCAATACCACAACTACCAATACCACCACCACCACCAATACCATCAATACCAATACCACCACCACCAATACCACCACCACCAATACCACCACCTCAGCGGCTCTCGCTCACTAGTAATAGCAGGGGCACTGTACGATGCCGGAGCTGCAGCAAAGACCATCCCTCCCTCCATGCCGGTCATAAAGCGCAGCCCGCCCTGCACCAGGAGGTGAAGCCAGGGCCCTACTACAGCTGGAGTGTTTTTTATTAGGCCAAAGGTAGCAATGGCATTACACAATGCCACACTGCACACTCAAATCACGGAGAAGGCAGGAAATAGCCCGGCCCCTCCCGCTCTTCCTCCTGAGCCGCGACAGTGTAATCACAGAGTGAAAGGTGTTGGAGCGCTTTGTTAGTGTTTATAGCTCGGATCATATGTAACTCTCACTTCACACTTTGTGTCTGTGTAATTTACAACACTTACACATCTTCTTCACTGCACTATTTATCACTACTTTGAAGACGTCGCAGGCCGATCTCTTCCTCTGATAATTACAATCTAACACGCGGTCGAGAAGGCCCTTTAATGCAGTGCAATATGTCTCGCATTTGCGAGAGTTTAAGCTATTTGTATTGTAAATGACAATCCCATTTATTTATATTTTAAAACCCAAACATAAATAAAAGGCATTGTCATTTACAATGCCAATAGCTCAAACTTGTGTGAATGCGAGACCTATTGCATTGCAAATGCTTGTTTATTTTGAGAGTGAGAGTACCTGCACTTCTCAAGAGAAATGTAATACTTTTAATTGGAGAGTACGGCACTTCTCAGAAACGAGCAGGTACTCTGGCACAGAGTACCTGCACTTATATTTTTCCATTTCAAGCACTGCTTAAGGTTAACAGGGATGTAATGGCAAGCGCTGGTTTGATTTGTTGGCTCCTTACTAAAGTTGTACACCTAGTTATGTATAGCCTTTGTGCTAGCATCACTCCTCGTAACCCTGGGTGCCCTCATACCCCATACCCCACTCCTCACAGTGTCCTCGTGCCCTCTGGAGGTGCTGCGTGCTCTCTCAGGGCTAGTATCCCACGTTCCTGCATGTTGGTATGCGTAGGATCTGGCGTAAAGAGCAGAGCTTCCGACTTTAGAACTGGGAGACCAGGTTTGAGTCTGTGCGTCAACATCCTCTGATTCTGGGCAAATCACTTAATCTCCCCGTACCTAAAAAACACAAAAACGAATGTCTTTGTGTAATGTAACGGGTGCTCATGTAAAGCGCTTACTGGGACGCGGACCAACTGACTGAGGATACGGATTTTCATTTTCGGGTATTACATAGCCCTGTGAATTCCCTTTGCCACACAGTGTTCTGAGCTTTCGTGTTACTAAGCCCTGATGAAGTACTCCTTGTGGTAACGAAACGCGTTGGCTGAGCTTTTTGTGCTATTAACTTATGGAAAGGATTGAGTTGAAATAAAGACGTTTGATACAACAAAAGTGTTTGGGACTTCATTGCCTGGTGCACCCCCACTTGTAGCAGCCTGCTTTTATTCTCTTGATACTAAAGGTTTTCTCTTGAATTTATTTATTTATAGAGCGCAACATTCATCCGTAAGGATATCACGGCGCTAAGGAGAGCACATCCTAAGTGAGGGGGTTCAGGGGAAGGGTTCCTAGGTGATTGTTGGACTTGGCCCTTTTTGCAGGGTCATCCCTGAACTTTTTGCCTTCCTCCTGTATTTCTTCTGACCTGTTGTTGGCTGTTTTATGACTCTGGGCACTTTACCACTGCTGATCAGTGCTAAGGTGCATATGCTCTCTGTAATATATTGATGTATGGATTAGTGACTCCATGATTGGTTGGTTTGGTTTACTTGTCAGACCCTAGTACAGTGCACTGAGTGTGCCCAGGGCTTGTAAACCAAATGCTGCTGGTGGGCTTGCAGCACTGGTTGTGCCACCCACAGAAGCAGCCTGTAAAAGTGTGTCTCAGGTCTGCCATTGCAGGGTGCATTGTAAGTATAAGGTAGGACATGCCCTGGTGTGTGTGGCATGTCCTAATAGTGAATTACAGCCATTTTCGTTTTTCACTATTGCAAGGCTACCTGTCCCCCATAGGCCAGAATGGGCAGTTTGATTATTACATCTTATAATCCTAACTGACCCAGGGAACATGGTAGAAAAACGAATTTAGTATGCCTGAACTCAGAATGATAAAAGACATCTTTTAGTGAAGTTGGTTTTAACATTGTGTTTGAAAATACCACTTTTAGAAAGTAGGTATTTTCTTGCCTAACTATCCAAGCCTGCCTCTGCTAGGTTGTGTATTCCTTGTCTGGAGTTTGAGTGACAGGGGCTGGGGGATTCCAGGAGACAGGGTGAGTCAGCACAGGGCTGAATAGAGAGATCTGCATGGAGATGGGTGGGAGGAGTTGCACCTGGGACCTGAATAGGGCTGTGCCTTCCCTCCACAATGCTGGCTCCATCTCCTGTGGTGCGTCTGATGTCCCTGGCCTACACTGTGAAAGGAAAGAAGGAGTCTTGTCAACAAAGTGCTCCAGGACTGACCAGAACTGGTTTGGACTAGGCAAAGGCCTCTCTGCCTTCAGAGAACAAAGGGAAAATGAGTATAAAAGAGGGGACCCAGACCCCAGAATTTTAGATCACTTTGGGAAACAAGAAGAACCTTTGCTGAGGAGAGGAACCAGAGAAACTGAGGAGGAGACTATCCCTAAGCTGAGTGCTGTTTGGGGGATTGGCCTGCAGTGGTTGCCTGACTGCCAAAGAAAGGAGAAAGGAACTTTGTGTGTACTTTTATCAACTTGTAAAAGATCTCCAAGGGCTTGAGAGAAGAGCTTGCCTCCTGCTGAAGTCTCAGGGACAACAGACTTCACCAACCAGCTCGCCAAGAGTCTTTCTGGAAAGTGCCTGCTGCTGTGCTGGACTTTCTGAGGGACTGCGTGTCGCAAGGAGCTGGAAGCGCGACTCACGAAGAAGAAGCGTCGCCGCCGCAGCCGAAGTGCCTCGCATCGCCGAAGAAAAGGATCGACGTCGCATCAGACGCCGCCGCATCAACGGAGAAGAGTGTCGCCGCCGCTGCCGCTGTCGCATCGTTGCCGAAGCGCCTCGCTGGAGAAGAGGATCGACGTCGCATCAGACGCCGCCGCATCACCGGGAAGCGTGTCGCAGGGCCTGTTGCGGCTCAGAAGAATCGTTGAGTCGCCGCACGGCCGTCGCATCGTTGCCAAAGCGCCTCGCCGGAGAAGAGGATCGACGTCGCATCAGACGCCGCCGCATCACCGGGAAGCGTGTCGCAGGGCCTGTTGTGGCTCAGAAGAATCGTTGAGTCGCCGCACGGCCGTCGGGCGTGCACGCATCGTGTCGCATCAAGAAGACGTCATCTTTGTTTCACTGCACCGGATCTTCATCGCATCACGGCGTTGCTAGTCGCATCGCCACGGAAGCGCAGTAAGAAACCGACGCATCACCCCCCCACGCCGAGAAGAACCGACGCATCCCCTACGCATCAGTAGGGACCCGACGCATCACCGTTCCTGCGTGTAAGGAACCGACGCAACACCTTCCCTGCAACACTTTCGTTGTATAGCTTTACGCATCCTAAGGTACATTGAACTCAAAGTGTCGCATTTACCATCTTAAAGAGAACTGAGCTAATTCTACCATTTTTGAAGTACAGTATTGTGGATTTTTGTCGTTTGTGGTCTTGTGTTAAATCTATATAAAAGATACTTATTTTTAATATACAACTGGTGTGGTGTCCATCTGTAGTGTTGTCACTTGGTTACTGTATGTGTTCACAAATGCTTTACACACTGCCTCTGAGATAAGCCTGTCTGCTCGTGCCAAGCTACCAAGGGGGTGAGCAGGGGTTATTTTAGGAGTGTACCCCCTTACCCTGACTAGACGCAAGGGTCCCTATTTGGTTAAAGGTACCTACCTCTGCCAACTAGAGACCCCCAAATCTAACATTGGTGGTCAGCGGTGAGGATTCTGGACTTGCATTTGTGATTCATGTACAGTGATTGGTGTACACTACTAGTGAGTGCAGACCAAACGCAACCACATACTATTTTTCCCTGTTTTCCTTTGGAATTTGGTTTTTTGGAACTCTGGTTAGTTGTTGCACCTGTTGGGCCTTGTCAAAATGGAAGTCAACTTTTGGCACCTGTACATCTACAAGATAAAGGAACTGAAATTGTTTTGCAAGGAGAGGGGGCTACCTGTGAAGGGGAGATCCACAAGGCAGGATCTTGAGGCAGCCCTGCATAGCTATGAGGTGCTACGCTGGAAAGCAACACTAGCAGATGGCTCTGAGGAGGAATCTGAGTGGGAGGATCTCCAGCCAGAATACCAAGAGGGCAGTGGCCCCGAGGAGGAAACATTTTGGGAAAGATTGGCTCGTGAAGAGAGGAATCGGATTCGTGCTCGTGACCGGAGGCTGAGGGAGCTAGACCGGGAGTGCGAGGAGATAGAGCGAGCCTTAGCTGAAAAAGAAATATGTGAAGCTCAAGAAGTGAGCTTGGCTGAGTTGGAGGTGGAATCCAGCTCAGATGGTGGCAGCAATATTGAATTTTCTAGTGCTGAGGGAGCAGTACACACACCCAGAGATGTGGCGCCTGACTTGAAGGAGGGGGTTAATATGCACCAGGGGGTTCTAGGATGTGAGGTAGCTCCTGTGGTGCGCAGTGTCCCTGAGGTGGATTGGGGAACTGGCACAGGGGTTCATAGTCCTAGTGGTGGGAGGGACACTCTACTGACTCTAGATGAGAGGTGCAGGGAGAGGGGTTTCCCCATGGTTGAAGTCCTGGTGTGTGAGTGTGAAGACCGCCCAGAAGAGTGTGGGTTGAGTGATAGAGACAGTCAGATACTGTCTTGCCAGTCTCAGGAGAGTGGTGTGGGGTACGTGTGCAAGGCACTGGATGGTGAGGTGAAGGATAGTTTGGTGGGTCTGTGTGATCCAATTGAGGGAGAGCATATGGTAAGTCCCTATTTTCCCGAGCTATGCCAACACCTGGTGGAGTGTGAGTTCTCTGACCCCAGGGAGCTCACAATGGAGGCAGACCTTTTGGTGGATTCCAGAGGGTCTGAAGAGGCATTGGGGAGTGACCCTAAGAGGAGTGGCTCAGGTGTCTTCCAACCCAGAGTGGTGGGAGAGGTTCAGTGTAGCCCAGCTAGGTCCCGTGGTAGTGGGAGGGTGTAGGGGCCCACGTCCTGTCTCTGCGGAGAAGGAGTGAGTGTGGGACTGCGTGTCCCAAGGTGCCCGAAACCCAGTCTCAGGGCCTTAAGGGAACACCAGGTTGGGGGCCTAGACTGTACTGGTAGGCCATTTGAGGGGGATCTCCCAGGGTCTAGAGAACCTGGAGCGTCTGTAAATGGAGCTCCAGTGGTTCTGGTGTCTGGCAGTGCCGCTCCAGTTGGGAGGGTGCAGAAGTCCAGATTGAGGGGTGAGAGGGGGGTGTGTTCCCCAGTGGGAGAGCCAGTGGGTGAGCCAGTGGGTCAGGGGCCAGCCAGAAGGGCTGAGCCTCCTAGGAGTGACCATGGTGACACCACTTCTGTTTTGGGGGTCTTCACGCACTGTCAGGTGGACAGGGGTCGGGAGGTCAGCGCCAGGCAGACTGTCACACAACACATGAGAGATGTGTTACCATCTGGGGGGGCATGCGTGCCCCCCAGAAAGTCCTGGTGCACCAGGCAGATTCTTACACAACTCTAGAGGAGTGTGTTTCCCTTGGGGGGGGTTGGTGTACCCCCCCAGAAGTCCTGGGTTGCCAGGCACAGGTCCAGCCTAAGGGTACAGACCCTGGGTTGGAGGGCCAGGTTCAGGGTGTCCCCCCTGACCTGGAGGAAGGGGCAGCTGCTAACAGTGCCTCTAGCAGTTTGTCTTCTGGGGGTACCGCTCCTGATGGGAGGGGGCAGTACTCTGGAAGGGGGTGCAGAGAGAGGGAGTCCTCGCCTCTGACCCCGGTTCAACTGGAGGGTTTAGACCCTAGATTGGAGGACCAGGTTCAGGGTGTCCCCCCTGACCTGGACGCCCAGTTGCAGGATAGAACCCCTGAACTGGTGGGCGAATTGAGCAGGACACCTGCCACAGGTGCCCCAGCAATTCTGGAAGGGGGTACCACTCCAGGTGGGAGGGGACAGAGCCCCAACAAGGAGGAGGAGGACCGGGTGTGGGAAAGCCCACCCCAGTCTCCAGTCCAGCCGCCGGGTACAGGCCCGCGGCTGGTAGGTCAGTGTCTGGATGTCATACCTGACCTGACAGGAGGGAGAGTGGACAAAGGGTGCCAAGCACCTGGGGCTACTGCCCCCCGCTCTCTGACGCCACAGAGGGTTGAGAGGCCTGAGAGGCATAAGGCCTGGGTCTCATCACTGACTACGGTCAGTGGCCACTGTGGCTGGCTGTCTGTCTGTTGGGACACACCTGTGAGCAAGTTAAGGTTAGGTGTTGCACAGGTGGTGTCCACAGGTGAGGAGAAGGGTTCCCCATGGATTAGCTTGGCGGGCCCTGAGAGTATGGACAGAGGGATTCCAATAGGTTCAGATTGGCGTAGAACTGGAGTATGCCCCTGCAGTTGCGGGCCAGGTCCAGGTTCTATCGCCCAAAGCAGGGAAGCCCATCAAAGTAGTGATTGGTCTACCCTGCGTTTTGGCTGGAAGGGGGTTGTGTTGGACTTGGCCCTTTTTGCAGGGTCATCCCTGAACTTTTTGCCTTCCTCCTGTATTTTTCTGACCTGTTGTTGGCTGTTTTATGACTCTGGGCACTTTACCACTGCTGATCAGTGCTAAAGTGCATATGCTCTCTGTTATATATTGATGTATGGATTAGTGACTCCATGATTGGTTGGTTTGGTTTACTTGTCAGACCCTAGTACAGTGCACTGAGTGTGCCCAGGGCTTGTAAACCAAATGCTGCTGGTGGGCTTGCAGCACTGGTTGTGCCACCCACAGAAGCAGCCTGTACAAGTGTGTCTCAGGTCTGCCATTGCAGAGCCTGTGTGCAGTCTGGCACTGCCATGTTGACTGGGCAAGTGCACCCACTTGCCAGTCCCTAAACCTTCCCTTTTCTGTATATTAGTCACCCCTATGGTAGGCCCAAGGGCAGGGTGCATTGTAAGTATAAGGTAGGACATGCGCTGGTGTGTGTGTGGCATGTCCTAATAGTGAATTACAGCCATTTTCGTTTTTCACTATTGCAAGGCTACCTGTCCCCCATAGGCCAGAATGGGCAGTTTGATTATTACATCTTATAATCCTAACTGACCCAGGGAACATGGTAGAAAAACGAATTTAGTATGCCTGATTTCAGAATGATAAAATACATCTTTTAGTGAAGTTGGTTTTAACATTCTGTGTTTGAAAATACCACTTTTAGAAAGTAGGTATTTTCTTGCCTAACTATCCAAGCCTGCCTCTGCTAGGTTGTGTATTCCTTGTCTGGAGTTTGAGTGACAGAGGCTGGGGGATTCCAGGAGACAGGGTGAGTCAGCACAGGGCTGAATAGAGAGATCTGCATGGAGATGGGTGGGAGGAGTTGCACCTGGGACCTGAATAGGGCTGTGCCTTCCCTCCACAATGCTGGCTCCACCTCCTGTGGTGCGTCTGATGTCCCTGGCCTACACTATGAAAGGAAAGAAGGAGTCTTGTCAACAAAGTGCTCCAGGACTGACCAGAACTGGTTTGGACTAGGCAAAGGCCTCTCTGCCTTCAGAGAACAAAGGGAAAATGAGTATAAAAGAGGGGACCCAGACCCCAGAATTTTAGATCACTTTGGGAAACAAGAAGAACCTTTGCTGAGGAGAGGAACCAGAGAAACTGAGGAGGAGACTATCCCTAAGCTTAGTGCTGTTTGGGGGATTGGCCTGCAGTGGTTGCCTGACTGCCAAAGAAAGGAGAAAGGAACTTTGTGTGTACTTTCATCAACTTGTAAAAGATCTCCAAGGGCTTGAGAGAAGAGCTTGCCTCCTGCTGAAGTCTAAGGGACAACAGACTTCACCAACCAGCTCCCCAAGAGTCTTTCTGGAAAGTGCCTGCTGCTGTGCTGGACTTTCTGAGGGACTGCGTGTCGCAAGGAGCTGGAAGCGCGACTCACGAAGAAGCGTCGCCGCCGAAGCGCCTCGCATCGCCGAAGAAAAGGACCGACGTCGCATCAGACGCCGCCGCATCAACGGAGAAGAGTGTCGCCGCCGCTGTCGCATCGTTGCCGAAGCGCCTCGCATCGCCGGAGAAGAGGATCGACGTTGCATCAGACGCCGCCGCATCACCGGGAAGCGTGTCGCAGGGCCTGTCGGGGCGCAGAAGAATCATTGAGTCGCCGCACAGCCGTCGCATCGTTGTCGAAGCGCCTCGCATCGCCGGAGAAGAGGATCGACGTCGCATCAGACGCCGCTGCATCACCGGGAAGCATGTCGCAGGGCCTGTCGCGGCTCAGAAGAATCGTTGAGTCGCCGCAAGGCCATCGGGCATGCACGCATCGTGTTGCATCAAGAAGAAGACGCCATCTTTGTTTCATTGCACCGGATCTTCATCACATCACGGCGTTGCTGGTCGCATTGCCACGGAAGCGCAGTAAGAAACCGACGCATCACCTCCCCACGCCGAGAAGAACCGACGCATCCCCTATGCATCAGTAGGGACCCGATGCATCACCGTTCTTGCGTGTAAGGAACCGACGCATCACCTTCCCTGCAACACTTTCGTTGTATAGCGTTACGCATCCTAAGGTACATTGAATTCAAAGTGTCGCATTTACCATCTTAAAGAGAACTGAGCTAATTCTACCATTTGTGAGGTACAGTATTGTGGATTTTTGTCGTTTGTGGTCTTGTGTTAAATCTATATAAAAGATACTTATTTTTAATATACAACTGGTGTGGTGTCCATCTGTAGTGTTGTCACTTGGTTACTGTATGTGTTCACAAATGCTTTACACACTGCCTCTGAGATAAGCCTGTCTGCTCGTGCCAAGCTACCAAGGGGGTGAGCAGGGGTTATTTTAGGAGTGTACCCCCTTACCCTGACTAGACGCAAGGGTCCCTGTTTGGTCAAAGGTACCTACCTCTGCCAACTAGAGACCCCCAAATCTAAAAGTGATAATTTAGTCATTGGGGAAAAGATGCATTTTTAGTTTTTTCCTAAATACCGTGTAGTTGTTTGTGAGTCGAAGTTCCAGAGGAAGTTCATTCCAAAGTGTTGCCGCAAGATGAGAGAAGGAACGACCACTCACTCTGGACTTCCTGATACGTTTGGTTACTGCCCGCGCCTGTTGGCGTGACCTCAGGTTTCGAGTGGGTGCATAGAATTCAACTCTGTCTTGGAGAATTCTGGGTCCGAGATGATGTAAGACCTTATGTGCATGACTCAGCAGCTTGAATTTGACCCTTTGTCTAACTGGGAGCCAATGGTGAGCCAATGGTGAGCTGTACTTACTCTTGTTGCATACCAATTTGGCAGCCGCATTCTGGACCAGCTGCAGTCGAGAGAAGAGGTAATCCGCCATGCCAACAAAAAGAGCATTCCCATAACCCATCCTACTTATAAGCAGGGCTTGGACAAGGGTTCTTCTACACTCTATAGGAATCCATTGGAAGAGTCTTTTTAACAACTTAAGTGTTGCAAAGCTCTTCCCGCAGAGTGCACGTACATGGTCCTGCATTGTGAGTGCACTGTCAACAAGAATGCCCAGATTTTTTGCAACTTGTTTGGGGGCAGGGGCATTGCCCAATGAAGAGGGCCACCAGGTTGCATTCCAAACTAAATGTGCTCCTCCGAAAAGAAGAATCTCCGACTTGTCTGCATTCAACTTCAGACAGTGGTCGGACAGCCAGGCTGCCATTTCTGAAAGACAGCTAGTGAGCCTGATCCTTGTGCCTTCGTGTCCATCAAGAGTGATCATCAGTTGAGTGTCGTCTGCGTAAGAGCAGATACTGATGTCCCATTTTTCGCTGATTTTAGCTAGTGAGGACACGTAAACATTAAAGAGGGTAGGGCTCAAGGAAGCTCCCTGTGGTACTCCATACTTGATTGGTACTGGGGTTGAGGAAAAGGCGCCCAACTGTATGGTTTGTGTTCAAAGGAATTCCTCAGCACACGTCTGTTATGTCACAATATACATAAACATGCTAGATGTGAGCATAAGTAAAATACAAGTAGGTAAGTTCTTATTTCTTTTTTCCTTTTTATTTTCCGATGTTCAGACAGCCGACACGTGTTTCGTCGCTTACATGGGAATTAATCCCGCGACTTTATCAAGGCTATTGTCTTCCTGTGTATAACCTTTATTAGTGGTGTTAATTCCAACCCACACTGGGATTCAATATCTCGCGACGTCTCACTTCTCAATGTTAAATCCAAGGGATCCCTGTATGTCCCAGAAGTCCAGAATCTTATTTCTTAGTAGTTTGATCCCACACACGGACGTCGCTCCTCGTGTTGCCGAGTACGGTTTGTGTTCAATTGTTTAGAAAGGAGCGGAGCCACTGAAGGGCTTTAGAATGTACACCTTTCTCATACAAGGTTTTCAGCAGGAGGTTGTGTGAGACGGTATCGAAAGCCGCCGACAAGTCCAGTAGGATCAGGGCGGCGGCTCTACCCTGATCGACCACACACCTGATGTTGTCTAGTACTGCCAGAAGAGTTGTCTCGATGCTATTATTAGCTCGAAAGCCGGTTAGGGTGATGTCCAGGAGTTCATTAGACTCGAGGTAGTTAATTAATTGCTTATTTACCAGCTTCTCCATCACTTTGGATAGATATGGAAGCTGAGATATGGGTCGATAGTTTGCTGGATTTTGAACATCGGTGCCCACTTCTTTTTAGTAGGGGAACTACCGTGGCTTTTTTCCAAATCTCTGGAAATACTGCGGTGTGTAGAGATTGGTTAAGTATTTGTGTGACATAGGGGCATATGGTTGGAGCAATCTGGAAAAAGACAAAGTGGGGGCAAGGGTCTTATGGGGACCCTGATTTGACTTCAGCCATTGCTTTTTCCAGCTCCTTCTCTGTAAAGGGGTCGAAATTGCTGTGATGGACCTGGACATCAGGATGTGAATTTAGAGTTCCCCAATCTAGGTCATCCAGTGGATGCTGCTCCTTAAATGAGGAATAAATCACCGCAATTTTATCAGCAAAAAATCTGCTGATAGCCTCGCATCCCTCAAGGGAGGGTGCCAGGGCTTGGGACAAGCTGCCAGGGTTACATAGCTCTTTAACTATTTTGTAGAGTTCTTTTGGTGAACTACTATTGTCATTCACGCGTTTTGCAAAATAGATCTTTTTGGCGTTTTTAATGGCAGTGTTATAGTGTCTCATCTCTGCCTTAGATAAATGTCTATCCATGTCTAGTTTGGATAGTCGCCACTTATGCTCAAGAGTTTTACACTTTCTTTTAAAAATTTTGAGATCTGTTGAATACCATTTTTCCGATTTTGTTCTACCTTGGGATTTGTTCTCTAGTTTAGGGGCACAGAGGTCGAGGGTGTTAGATATTTCTGCAAGGAATTTTTCTGTGCTAATGTATAAAGGTAATGACGTCAGAGCATCTTGATCTTTCAGAGAGAAATGGTGCTTAAATGTATCAGGGGTTACAAGCCTCCAGGCTCTTTTTGCCTCTGCTGATGACATTTGAGGGCGGATTAATTTCGGCTAAGAGTGAATAAGATCAGGAAGTGATCTGTCCATGATAGAGGTCTTATTTCTGATATGTTGGTAGGTTCTTTATTAGAAAACACAAGGTCCAGGGTGTGCCCAGCAATGTGTGTGGGTTCCCCAATCCACTGTTTTAATTGCAAGATCTTCATGTCACTATCTAGATGTTTCGCCACCTGGTCATTGGCATCCTCAAAGTGAACATTAAAATCTCCTATCAATAAGTAGTTCTTGTGTTTCAGACATAAGGGGAATAAGTGAGTAAGGAGCTGTGCGCTAAAGTCTGGTTTGTATCCGGGTGGGTTGTAGATAATTGCACCCCCAAGTATGTTATGAGTACCATTTAGTATTTGGAAAGCAAGGATTTCATGCTTCCCTAGCTGAACCACTGGTTCGGGGAGGCATGCAAAGCAGTCCTTGAAAAGTATGGCTATACCGCCTCCTTTCCTGCACATTCTATCCTGTTTCAGTAGTTTGTAGCCAGTTAGCAGGGCAATGGCAATGTCGGGAGGGTTGTTAGCATCCAACCAGGTCTCTGTGATAAAAGCCAAATCGGGCTTTATTTCTGCTAATAAATCCCAGATTTCAGTCGAATGTTTAGGTACTGATCTAGCATTAAAATAGATACATTTCAGATGGGGGCCATTCTGGGCAATTGTGCTTTGTGACCAGTTAAGGGAAGTGTTACTACACCATTTACAACATAGACAAGAGAAGGGACCCATCGTGTCCCCTGGGGAGGCTTTAATGCACTGTGTTTTGGTGTAAGGGAGACGGGTCTGCTAGGTCTAATAGTTTCTCCCTCGAATAGCAGAGCCTAATGTTTTGCTCTGGGTTAGGAGATACAGGGGGTCTGGCCCCTGGCCCGGTCGGGCGCAGACGGGCTTGCCTTTGGCGCGCCGGCGGCGCGGCTGCGCTGCGGCCCCGTTTTTATGGCTACCCGCGTTGAACATAACAACTAGACCGCTGACCTGGGATACTGCTGCTTCCGGTAACTTCCGGTTTCAGCAGATCCTGAGTCACGGTTCTGACCCTCCCACTGTCCCCGAATACGGCGTGCAGGTAGGCACTTTGAATCGATACCAAATTCAGAATCAATTTCAATTCAAATTCAATACATTTGGACAAGATTATGCAACAAGTTTAAAACAGGTGTTATTAAAAAGTTTGTTAGAGCAGGTAAAATAGTATAAAACGCTGTAAGTGAGCAGACTCACTTAATCAGGCAATCCTTCGTGCTCGCTGCGGCTCCGTTTTTATGGCTGCCCGCGTTGAACATAACAACTAGACCGCTGACCTGGGATACTGCTGCTTCCGGTAACTTTCGGTTTCAGCAGATCCTGAGTCCCGGTTCTGACCCTCCCACTGTCCCCGAGTACGGCGTGCAGGTAGGCACTTTGAATCGATACCAAATTCAGAATCAATTTCAATTCAAATTCAATACATTTGGACAAGATTATGCAACAAGTTTAAAACAGGTGTTATTAAAAAGTTTGTTAGAGCAGGTAAAATAGGATGCCTCTTGTTGCACAAGAACGGTGGTGATTAGGTGTTTTAGAGGTTTCTATCTTAATCCAATGGGTAAACGAGAGAGCCTCCTTGAAATGCTTCTGTATCTTACGTGTTCTCAGACTCAGTTGGAGAGTGCTTTTTTGGATACGTTTTTGACAAGGTATAAAGTTTTCTGAATAAAGCAAAACATGTCTTTCCTGACATACACCAGCAGACTGTGCAATAATCTCCTTTACTCTCCCAATGGAGCTGTATTTTTTAAGAATGAGGAAAGGGATCAGACGTGTACATTGAATTCATATTTGTCTCATAAATCCAAATATTAGTCGAAACTCCATTGCGCTTTGGCTAGTATAACCTTAGAAGTGCCTTGAAGCCTACTCTTGATGTTCAATTGCTTCTTTCCCCCTTATTTACCGTTTATTTGGCGCTAAATATCAGAGTATAAATGAGGGTGAGACGACTGAGATGGTTTGCCACATTACTAGCAGTGGTAAAATCAGTTATACTATGATTAAGGAAGACATTGAGGATACTTACACAAGATATATGCCAAAAGGATATTTTTGATATGGAAACTGATGAAAAAGTGATATATAAAATGAACTACCAAAAATCTAAATTTGATCTCGCTAAAGGATCAAAATGTGGATGGAAGATGCAGAAAATGGAGCAAACATGGGTGGGGAGGGTAGAAATGGAGAAAGGGTAGGTAGAAATTATGGAGAAGATGATTATGTTTAATACTGGATTATATTGCGCACTAGACTTTTATAACATGTATGTACTTTTATGACAAAACAATATACAATGTTTTGTTTCAGTAATTAATTGCATTACAAACTCACGAGTCACATATGTTTTTATAAGAAATAATACATGCATCACAGACACAAATGATAACTCGGTTTAGATCCATTCTTATGCCACGTGTGACCATAAACGGTCTATTTAAGCTCCTTACTGTTTTCATCCCCCCAGCATAATGATTCCAAGAAAGATTCCATCAGACCTTTTGTGATATTTCCAGAAACAATACATCAAAAAGTTGCCTCTTTTTAGGTTTCGCCTATGCAGCGCATGCGCTGTCTCGTCGAGAGATGCTGTATACAGTATAGTGAGGGAGGCTCCGCCTCCGTTTTCCGATTCGTTCTTCAGTTGTTTTTTTTAAATCTGCTTCTTGCTATTTGTTAAGCGTGTGTTACGTCCCTCCTTTTTCCCTCTTGGGCACACCTTTAGCTATTGGCCCCTTCACATGGGATTCTTGCTTTTGTTTCGTGTCTGTTTTTTGTTTGTGGATCTCTTTTTTTTGGTAATATGTACTTCAAGGGAAGCTTGTTTTCCTTTTGCATTTCGGTCGTGGCGATGTTTTTGGTTTCGTTTTCTCTACAGCTTTTTCGCATTACCAGCTCGCATTATTATTGCTCCTATGGTGAGGCGATGTTTTTGATTTCGTTTTAGCTACAGCCCCCCTCCGCAGCAACAGGTTTGCTTTCGGCGTGAGGCGATGTTTTTGGTTTCGTTTAGGTCTAGCTTCCCGCATTTGTTAGCCCGCATTATTCTTGCTCTGTGCCTTTGCATCAACAACTTAGCATTTATCGTGAGGCGATGTTTTTGATTTCTTTTAGCTACAGCCCCCCACCGCAGCAACAGGTTTGCTTTCGGCGTGAGGCGATGTTTTGGGTTTCGTTTTAGGTCTAGCTTCCCGCATTTGTTAGCCCGCATTATTCTTGCTCCGTGCCTTTGATTCGCAAAAATAACAAGATCGCCTGCCTAATAATTATTAGGTAACGCACGTTAAGGGCCGGATTAATAACAAAAACTGCTGTGCCTGTGCCTTTATTTTACCCTGCGTTTTTTGTGCAATTTTTCTTGCGTGTCTTTTATTTAATTGGCGTTTATCCATGCTAGTTGACCCACGTATTAAAAAAGGCTTTGTTGTTTGTTTACATTTTCGTACAGGCTGTGCATCTGCTCACCGTTTGTCGCTGCATAAATTGCCCATTTTCTAATTTCGCTCTACCGCCCGTTTGCTGTGAGGTGTTTGGACACAAAAAACAATCTACAAATAAAACGTATGTTCAAATAAATAATGTCTCAGTTTTCAACTATCCTGTGTTTTTTAAGCTTTGTATTAATATATTTAATATGTCTTACACCCTATTTTCCATCCGCACTCAAGTCTTCATTTTTCACCTGCTGCTTACTTTATGTCTGTGTTAAAAAAATACATATAGTTTATGTACCATATGCATAGCTGCCAAGGTTTCAGATTGCCATGTGTGACATTTTCATAATTTCAGTGTAAGAATGAGTGACATTTCACCGACTATGAGTGACACTTTTTCGCTAGCAAAATCAAGCAATGAAGGTGCCCAATGACCTCTGAAGGATGACTCACAGAGCAGCCCTGCCGCTCGGCCCTACAGATTACTGATGATTAAATCTGCAGATGTCATCTTGCAGATAAACGTCCTCACACTCAGTCAGACAGGATGAAGAGTCAGAGCAGCCCTGCCTGCAGAATACAGTCTACAGAGTCTGAAATTAAATGAGATTATTTGCAGCGTGCGTGCGCTCGGTGCTAAAGTTAGTACATAACACAGAGAGACTAGTTACTTAACAGAGTCAGTGGCGGAAACGAAAAACAAATAGTAAAAACTTACTTGAACAACGCCGGTCTGCTCTGTCAGTCAAGCCTGACTGTCTCACACCGACACGGACCGGTCTCGTCCGGCGGCCGTGAGCCGCACCGGCACGGGGTCACCGACGAGGTCACGGCCGCACTGGCACACATGATGACCGGCTGCACCACTGCTGGCAGACTCCCCGCAGCACCCGTGATCATGCCAGTCATGCAGCACCACGGCCCGGCGGGCCATCATTGCTGAGTGAGTCAGTAGTAGTGCGACGAATGCGCGCTGCCGTCGTCCCGCCGGCTGCCCGGAACGCGCTGCTGCGGCTGCCAGTGTGGTGGGTGGTTACTCTACAGGTGGTATAAATTATTAATTTATGCGCGGTGCAGCCAGAAGCAGCTGAGGCAGCACTGCTGCGGCGGCGAGCGCACTTCAGACCCACTTCTAGTGACTCCGAGTCCCCCGCCGCTTCTCAGTGGCGACCTCACTTCCTGCAGTGCAGGACTGCACGGCGTGAGATCACATCCGTGTGGGCTGTGTGTCAGTCAGTGACTCCTGCTGCGCGGCGCCGCGGGCAGCCCGGGAATTAATTAATGCACATTGCAGCCAGACTGGCAGTCGGCTGAGGCCCGGCCGCAGATAAATAATTGTAACATTGTAGCACTCACTGCAGCTCTCTCAGTGACTCAGCCAGAGCTGAGGAGCAGACAAATTACAGATCCTTAACTGTTAATGAGCCAGAGCTGCTGGCGGCAAGTCTGCTGGGAGCAGCAGAGCCTGCGCCGCACGGCGGCGTCGTAGCCAGTTTCAGTGGCATAAAATGCGTGACAAAGCATTTCAGTGCGGTGATGCGGAACACCACACTGAAATGCGTTAGTGTCACACGTGGTGCGTGATACTTGGCAGGGCTGCATATGCCTACAGTTCTGGAGCACTTATTATCTGATAACATTTCGCTCCAGGCAATGTTTTTTAAAGCTACAGCTGCCCCGCCTGTTTTAATTAGTGCTTACTTACTTCCTTTTATAAGCGAGGGTTAATATTAGGTTACATATTACAAAAACTGGACAACATTCGCTTTCCGTTTCACATAAGGAAATGTTTTTGTTTTAATTTTAACTACAGTTTCCCGCATTTCTCTACCCAAATTATTATTGCCACGTGACTGTGCAACATTAGCTTTCTGTTTCACGTCAGGCGATGTTTTTATTTTCGTTTTAGCTACAGCTCCCTTTCCTTTCTCTAATCACATTATTATTGCTACATGCCTGTGCAACATTGGCTTTGCGTTTCGCATCAGGGGATCTTTTGATTTCACCTCTAACCCCCCGCCCCGCACCCCCTCGTTATCTAACCACCTTACTGTTACTATGTGCCAATACAATTATAGTAAACTGCTGCGTATTTGTCTATATTATTTTCTTTGTTTTCGAACCCAGCCAACAAAACTAAGCAGCTGCTAGCTTCCTTACTTCTTTTTATAAATTGTAGGTTAATTTGGCGCTATATTTCATATTACAAAAACTATGCATCCACGGCTTTGTTTTCTATCTCAGGCAAACTTTTGCCTTTCATTTTCGCTACAACTACAGGCATTTTTCTAACCGCATTATTATTGGTATATGCCTCAGCAACAAACGCTTTCCATTTCTCCTGCGTCGATGTTTTGTTTTACGGAACAACTTGTTTTAGGGAACAACTTTTATGCCCTATATACTGTTTACAAATATTACAACAGCAATTGTTGATTCAAGTATGTTTATATACTTTTTAACCTTAGCTATTTAGAACATATTGCCTATTAAAAAAATTGCTACTTAAATGTTTGAATACTTTGCCAAGTGAAAAAAAGTCAATTGCTGTTAAAAGAAAATTTTGCTACAAATTACTACAAATTACTAAAGCACTGTCAGTCATTTATTTAAAACTATATATCAAACACTCTGTATTATTACTATCATATTTTCATACAACACTAATATGGCGAAACCGATTGGCATGGCCAATGCTTGTTTATTTAGCTCAAACACTGAGTTTAGTTTAGCTATTGGGCACTTTTAAAAGTTTTCATATTTTGCGTTTTAAATGAATGATATGCCTACTCTGATTTATATTCTGAAAGATTAAAAAATGTAAAATATATTGGATTTGATTGCATTAGTGGGAAATATTTTACTCTGCATCTAATGTGTATCCAATATTGGTGTGTGTCACATATATCAGTGCCAATAAACCGAACCACTGGACAAAAGTGAGCAAGAAAAGACAATACCGAACAAATGAAATATACGTTGCACTATATATTTATTTTTTAAATGTATACGTACCATATGCACATTTCTGGCATCCATTTTTACATTTGATCTCGGGTTCTCTGGTTCTCGTAAGATGTCGTTAGACGTATCTTGTTTTTGAGAAAAACTGGAAAATCATTGAATAAATAACTCAGAAAGGGAACACAATAGATAAAACATCTCAGATTCAACACATTTTTAGGTCTAGGTTTTAACAGTGCAGCTCATATACAGATCTATAGTTAACAAGCATTTGCAATGCAATAGGTCTCGCATTTACCCAAGTTTAAGCTATTGGCATTGTAAATGACAATGCCTTTTATTTATGTTTTAAAAACCAAAACATAAATAAAAGGCACTCTCATTTACAATGCCAATAGCTCAAACTTGCGTAAATGCGAGACCTATTGCATTGCAAATGCTTGTTGAGCTTATCGCAGCCGCACCCGAGTACTTCACAGGTCTTTAAAAGACCGTTCACGTGTTAACGAGGCTTTGTTGTGAGGCTTTGTTGTTTTTTCACCCCTTCATCTCCACTCTGCCTATTGCTGGAAGAATTAGCCCCCCCCCCCCCCGAAATTTGGCTTTAGCTGCGCCTCTGACTCACACACTAACCATATCCATACCACTTCTTGCCTGCCCCAGGAAAGCCACTACTTAAGCCCCTACTCAACTGCTTCGAGCACTGTTTTGCGATGAATGTGGACATTGCCTGTACCGCGCTTGTTGTCCAGTGAACTCGGTATCCATAACGAAGTGAGGATTCGTTTACTAGCGCCATGGCGCCATGAATGGACATTGTACGCTCTGATAGTGTTAGAAGTTTGTTGTCCGCATACAATGAGATCTTCTGGGAGCACACAGGTGCTGTGTCTTGGTGGCCAGAGGTTCTAGCACCAATACAAACAGAAGATGGGGCAGGAGGCCATCCTGTTCTGTTCCTATTTTGGTAGAAAATGCTTCAGATGAAAAAGACATCATAACATAACATAACATGTGTATTTGTAAAGCGCACGTTCACCCAGAGGTCTCTTGGCGCTGAATAACGGATGTTCATTGTTACCCAACTTAATGGTACTCATTTTATCGACCTCAGATGGATGAAAGGCTGAGTGGACCCGCCGGGATTTGAACCTGTGACCATGAGGTCGAACACAGGCCCCTGCAATGGACGCATTAGTCCACTGAGCCACCATACATCAGAGTGTATCTAGGCCGTAGGTTCTGTGAGAAGCCAGCAATTTGTTTTTATGATATCTGCACGCAAGCAAGCCCTTTCTATACTTCTAAAAATGTAGCCCCCTTTCAAGCCATCTAATGTATTTTCGATATCTAAAGATTGGGCCACCTTCTCATTATGGTCAACCTTAGCCTTCCACAAGAAGTGCAGTAATGTCCTCATATTGTCCCGTGGGGACTTTCCAGGTACATAGTGTACCTGTACTGTATTGTAATTGTATTTATGTATCGCTTACTACCCTTGATGAGGCGTCAAAGCGCTTTTCAGCAAGTAGCACGCTACTCCGGAACCCAAAAAGGATTAGTGGTGGATTAATATAGTATAGTGAACTTTGAGTTAATTTGAGTGGTGGACATGTGAGTCTGTTAGTTGGATTGAAAAGGATAATGGGGGGATAGAAGAGGGAAGAGTCTAGAAAGTATTCACTGGGAGATCATAGTAGTAAGAAGAGGTTTGGATGAGTTTAAGGAGAGATGGAGGGAAGAATCTCTTGAAATGGATTAGGGAGATCATAGTAGTAAAATGATTTTTGAGATGAGTCAAAGGAGGGATAGGTGAGGGAAGAATTTAGAAGGGTTGTTTGGGAGATCATAGTATTAAAATAAGTTCTAGGGTGATCCAAGGAGGGATAGAGGAGGGAAGAGTCTAGAGAGGGTTATTTTGGGGATCATAGTAGTAAAATGAGGTTTGAGATGAGTCAGTGAGTGGACGTAGAGGATATTTTGAGAGAGCTATAGGGCATAATATGGAGTAGTGCATTGGAAAGAGTCAACGTTTTTTTTTTTTTTACAGTAGGAGTAAAGTAATGAATTGATGCAAACATAAGTATAAATACACATATCTATATACATACATATAATCAAATTAAATGTTTATATACACAGGGATATGCTGTACATTTCTGTTTGAGTATGGAGATTATGTAGGAAAGAGCCAACTCCTGAGTAGTTTTCTGAGGATGTGTATTGGATTGGATGAATAAGAGCTGTGACGGTCTGGTTAAGCCTGTTGGGAAGGACTTATACAAAATATTAATTTAGTGATGATGGGTACCTGCAGTTGGTTCAGATTAAGGGATCTTCTTCACCTGGTTTTGGTACAAGTAAGATTATTACAAGGTTAAATTCAGGTGACATTGGTCCGACTGTTGTACATCTTTGAATGCCCTACATAACATCGTTGAGACTTCAGCGCTGCTGATCTTATAAGACTCAACTGGGAACCTGTTATCCCTTGGGCTCTTTCCAGCACACGTCATCAATCGCCTTTCCTATTTCTGCTTCCAAGATGCTTCCATCTAAGGACACACTCTGAGGCACCAGGCAAGAATCTATCCTGAACATGAAAGGTGTGAGTATGACCTGAAGCATATCAACTGGGAAAGAAAGCAATAAAGTTCTTTTATTGAGTGAGGGAGTAGGTCAGCCTGCCCATTGCGTTTGCCTGCAATAACAGACATCGATTCTCTCTGATGAAGCTGAATTGCCAAAAATCTGCCCGCCTTTCCCGATTGCGCAATGTTTCCTTTTTAATCGGAGTAATTCATGTTCGCCTTGTGATATGAAGCGAGCGTTGAGACTAAACTTAGCCCTGCATAGCCCAGGAAGAGTGGGCACTGGGAGATCTATTGAAAAGGATTTCTGATACCCCTTATGGACACCTCCAGCTTCTTCTGGGCTTCCAGAGGTTGTTTTTCTCAAGGGGGATTCCATCATAAGTCCTCTCACCTACTCCTCGTCAGCTGCTATATATGGGCTGGTTACACTGCTCCCCACTCCAGGATCAGCCCTTCCTAAGATCACAGTGACACTATATATCGGTGTCCAATCAGACAGGCGACTGTAAGGCGTGTCACAGGAGGATGTGAAAGGGTGCGTGCCAGGTGCGTGAGGGGAGAAGACACAGGGGTAAAGGGGTGTGTGTAGGGGAGGGAGGAAAGGAAGTGTAAAACACAACAATGAGATATCAACAGTGCACAGTAAACAGGGGGACGCCCTTGTGTCCAAAGGCAGGCATTTCCTGTACTCAATTAAAATCCAAACCTCAACTTTAATCAATATTAAATGCACAAGGACGACGTTGTAGCCGTACCGGACGAGGGTAATTGTGAAATGAGAGCAAGAGGCTCTTTGGGAGTCATTAAGTTGCACATACCATCAGGGCTTTAAGTGGGGAAAAAAAACTGGGGGTGCTCTAAAAGGGGCGGGGCAAACCTCTTAAAGGGGTGTGGCCTATCCAAGTAGGGGGCGTGGTCTAAATCAAGATAACTAGCATTGTGTGCTTAAGAAAATCATAAAGTCGCATCCAGCAAAGGATAATAAAATAGGCAAAAAGGTATATTTATTAAGCATAAGCCATAAAAATACCAAACACTTTAAAAACATGTAAAAATTATTTACATTACTTAGAAATCTATTGCAGGGTTTCCCAAAAGTAGGTCAATTTTAACTGTGGTTTTTTTGTTTGTTTTTTGCATTTACCAATGCTTGTTTTATAAAGGCACAAATTCATTAATTTTGGGAATCAAGTATATGCTTGTATTACTTTAATGTAGTAACAGGAGATCGATTTCAACTTTTAACTTCCTGGTGCTGTTAGGGCTGGGGCAGGATCACGCAGACTAGTTCCTCGCTCTGCGCTTCACTTGTTGCAGGAATTGTGTGGTGCTGAGTGGAGTTATGTGCAGTGGAAATATGTGAAATGGTGTGCATTGGAATTATGTGGCTAGTAATTGTGTGGTATTGAGTGTAGTAGAATTATGTGGAGTGATATTGTGTGTTGTGGAGTGGCATGTAGTGGAGTGGAATTATGTGGTGTGATGTGGAAGTCTGTGGTGTTTTTAACTCAAGTGTTATCACTGCCAAGAAAGGTGGCATTGAAATGTCTTACAAGTGGCACTGAGAATACTTTACCATGAGTGGAGCAATTCAGTTATGGCCATTTAATAAGATACATTTGAGAAAGGACTGAGTGACACCTTCAGACATTGTTTGCTTTTAAACAGCACAGTTGCATTTAGAAATATGTCCTGAATCGCCTTCCAACCTCCACAATTATAGTAACTGATTTTCCTACATAGTGACCTACAGACTTCTCCACCTTATCTACCCTCCTAATATTTATGTATTGTACGCATGCTCTGCGATAGGCCCCACTGGGTGGGGAGAAAGCACACCAGTTTGTCAACAGGAAATGTGCCTCTTTCAAGTTTACCATTATAGCACAGTAATAATGTACCTGAGTAATCCTCAACCACTTCTGTATATTACATTCATGTGCAACTAACAGGCGTATCTGAGGCCACTTGGGCATGTTACATCCTGGTGACCCTAACGGGGTATCAGAGCCCTGAGTAATGCTCAGCATTTGTTTTCAAATTGAGTGAATGAACAGCTGAGTTGGCCCTGCGCCCTTTGGAACCTATCACCTGCAGGTTTGGCACGGATCTCCCCCCAGTGAGCACTTAATGCGCCTGCAGATGTGTCTGTGAGGGCCATCGCAGCATGTAATAACTAGAGCCGATAAAGTGTGGGGGGCAAGGTGGAGGAGAGACATAGGACAAGAAGCCCTAAACTTCCCCTCGGAACACGAGGTAGCAAAGGCGGGGTCATGTTGTGCAGTCAGCAGGGTCCTGAAGCTGTGCACAGCGTATAAAGAAGCAGTGATTTTTTTCTGAAAAAAAGGCAACCTCACCCAGAAGTCCACGCGAAAAAAATGATGCCCCATTAGGATGGGAGCTGGATAGAAGGGGGGACAAAAAGTATGTGTAGCCGATGCCCCGTGAAGATGGGAGCTGGATAAAAGGGGGACAAAAAGTATGTGTAGCCGATGCCCCATGAGGATGGGAGCTGGATAGAAGGGGGACAAAAAGTATGTGTAGCCGATGCCCCAGGAGGATGGGAGCTGGATAGAAGGGGGACAAAAAGTATGTGTAGCCGATGCCCCATGAGGATGGGAGCTGGATAGAAGGGGGACAAAAAGTATGTGTAGCTGATGCCCCATGAGGATGGGAGCTGGATAGAAGGGGGACAAAAAGTATGTGTAGCCGATGCCCCATGAGGATGGGAGCTGGATAGAAGGGGGACAAAAAGTATGTGTAGCCGATGCCCCATGAGGATGGGAGCTGGATAGAAGGGGGGACAAAAAGTATGTGTAGCCGATGCCCCATGAGGATGGGAGCCAGGTGGAAGGAGGATCGCGCCATGTGCCTTTTGCATTCGGACTCGAGATTTTTAAAAAAGTAGTCCCGCAACCATCAACACAATTACCACTGTGTAAGTTCAATAGTAGTTAGGGCAGTTGCTTGGGCCTCCTTTTTTCATAAAAAATATTGCTCGTGCAATTATCTTAGTTCATTTTATCCTTGCGAAAGTACTCCATACCTTCATGTTTACTCCTGGTTCTATCCTCCATTGCCACTCCTGCTCTCAGTGCCCATGCGTTTATTCTAATATCCCATCTATTTCTCCATAGCACTTTGAAGTGGCCGTAGGCACTATACAAGCAACAAACATATATATATCACAATTAACCTTCCTCCCTCGTCACTGTACCTTCTATCCCTTTTTTTCTCTGTTACTCTGATGGCCTTCTCTCCACTCCCTCATGTGTCTGCCGAGCGCTGCGAGGCAGAATAAGGGCAGGGAAGGTGCTATGTATGCAAACAACAAGCATGGCTTGAAATAGAGGCTGAGCCCCCTACACGAGGCTGTCAAGACATTATATTACGATTAAAATATTGGATCAGGAAAGAGGGTCGTTACTTTCGGAAGGCAGTGTTATTAATCTGATCTTGAGCACACGGGAAATGACGCACCATGAGACTTCCAGCGAGCTGGTCTAACTGCCCTGCTCCCCAACACTCCATTCTGCAGTTGGGTATCGTTGGTGTAAGGATCAGGAGAGACCCCATGGCTCCATTACTTGTTACGAGCGTCACATGAATGAAAGGCTCGGCGTGCAGAGATTGGGCCATGCACCTTCAGACAGGCACAGCAGCAGGCGCTCAGCCTGCTCAGTTATTTCTCTGGCTCAGACCGGTCACCTTGCGCATCTAGTTATGAGCAAATAGGAATATTGGAGACGGAGAGGAGTGAGTGAGAGAGAGAGGAACAGAAGAAGACAAAGATAGCAAGGGAAGAAAAGAGCAAGAAAGACCTGGCAGATAGGACATACAGCGGAATGAGAGCTCGCTGAGAGATTAACGTGATGATTTTTGCTGCCTCGGCTCGTGCTTTGGCTCTTAGAGCCAAGCCAGGCTCCGCTCTTCAAATTATTTCTCAGGCTCGCCCACCTCTGCTACCACATTTCCGACTCCCATTGCGTAGCTCCAGCGTCTCTGATGTAGTGAGATGTTTTGTGTTCGGAATGTGCAGTATTTCTGAAGGGACGCTCCGATTTTGGGAGGATGTTAAGAGTGGGGGTCAGTGGTAGAGGTCGCTGCGGGCTCGAGATTTTAAAAAAAGTAGTCCCAAAACCATGTATTCAATTACCTCTGCGTAAAGCTTGGGCAGGGCTAAAAACTGGAAGAGGCATGAGCTACGTATGCGCTTCGCTTCTTAAAGCCGAGACCTAAAAAAAGAAAACGGACTACCTTTGCGAGGCCCGAAAATAGAGCCCGATAGAGACCCGTTTCGAGGCCCCCTGAAAATAACTGCCGGTGCTCAGACCCGGACAGACCCGGCCCACTTAAAGCACAAGTTACTAACTTGTGTAACGATATATCTGTAAGAGACAGTAGTTAGTGATAGATTCCTTACCTTAGAATATCCCCAGGCGTCAGGCTGGATCCGGAAAGTTTTGCGTAGCAGTACCCTTGCGCGCCGGTAGGCGGCGTCGTGCGGCTCCGCGTCCGTCGCCGGCGTCGTGATCGCCGGGATGACGTCGCGGGCAGTACTTAGACGCCGCCCTGCGCGCTGACGTCAGTTCTGTACACGACTTTCCGCGCCAGGAACGCAGAGCCATGCAAGAAGCTGACACAGGTGTCTGAAAAATACTAGGGCCCTGAAAGGGATGTCCTTAACCCTAGAAATCAGTTCGCAGAACGGGAGGATGGTGGGCGGTAGGAATCTATCACTAACTACTGTCTCTTACAGATATATCGTTACACAAGTTAGTAACTTGTGCATCTGAAAGAGACACGTTAGTGATAGATTCCTTACCTTAGAATAGATACCCCAGCAATACCAACCCCGGTGGTGGGTCTGCGAACAAAGATCAGACAAGGAAGTCCTGGAGGACAGAACGGCCAAAGAAGCCGTCCCTCCGGACCTGACTGTCAAGGCAGTAATGCTTAGTAAACGTGTGCAGCGAGGCCCACGTAGCTGCCTGACAGATAACCGGCAGCGGAACACCGCGGCCCAAGGCCGTGGTAGCAGCCGTTGCCCTGGTGGAATGGGCACGCAGCCCAACAGGAGGCTCCTTCTTAGCCAAAGAATAGCAGGTCTTGATGCACAAGGTAACCCAGCGGGAGATGGTCCTCTTGTGCACCGCCCGACCTTTTTGGCGCCCACGTAGCCAACAAAGAGCTGGTCATCCACCCGGAAGTGTTTTGTGCGGTCGATATAGAAGGAGAGCGCACGTTTTGGGTCCAGACGGTGGAGCCTCTCTTCCTCTCTGGAAGGATGCGGAGGCGGAAAGAAGGTGGGCAAAGTGATGGTCTGCCCAATGTGGAAAGCAGTAACCACCTTTGGCAAGAAGGACGGACGCGTCCGAAGAACAACCTTGTCTGGATGAACAGACAGAAAGGGAGGTTTGCAAGAAAGAGCCTGGAGCTCACTCACCCGCCGAGCGGAGGTGATGGCCACCAGAAAGGCTGCCTTTAGAGTCAGAAGACGAAGAGGACAGTTATGCAGAGGCTCAAAGGGAGCGCACATTAAAAAGGTAAGAACCAAGTTCAAGTCCCACTGAGGCATTACAAACGGAACAGGAGGGAAGAGGTGAGTAATGCTCTTTAAGAACCTGTTAACAACAGGGGACTTGAAAAGGGAGGGCTGATCAGGGAGCCTGAGGAAGGCCGAGATAGCACAAAGATAACCCTTGATGGTACCCAGGGCAGAACCCTGTTGGGCCAGAGAGAGAAGGAACAGAAGGACCTCAGAAAGAGGGGCAGAAAGGGGATCCACAGCCTTTGCTGTGCACCATGCCACAAATTTGTTCCACCTGCAGGCGTATACCACCTTAGTGGAGGGACGCCTGGCTGCCAGAATCACATCACAAACTTCGGGAGGCAAGTCGAAAGGAATCAACTGCCGCCGCTCAATCTCCACGCAAGCAGGTGTAGACTGGACAGGTTCGGGTGGAGGACCGTCCCCTGCTGCTGCGACAGAAGATCCTCCCGAAGAGGCAGACGGATCGGGGGATCTATGCTCATATTGAGTAGCTCGGGATACCAAACTCTTCGAGCCCAGTCCGGAGCCACAAGAATGACTTGGGCCCGGTCGTGCCGAATCTTCTTCAACACTCTGGGTAGAAGTGGTATAGGCGGAAAGGCGTACAACAGACCGCAACTCCACTCGCGACGAAAAGCGCCGCCGAGCGAGTGCCGCCTTGGAAATTCCAACGCGCAGAACTGATGACATTGCGCGTTCTCTTCGGTGGCGAATAGATCTAACCAAGGCTCTCCCCACTGTAGAAAGAGTCCTTGCGCCACTTCCGAGTGAAGACGCCATTCGTGATCCATCATGCACCTGCGGCTGAGTTCGTCCGCCCTGGCGTTCAGAGAACCTGCCAGGTGTTGAACCATCAGGAACATGCCCTGATGTTCCAGCCATGTCCAGAGGCGCAGAGCCTCCTGACAAAGGGTCCAAGACCCCACCCCGCCCTGTTTGTTGCAGTACCACATGGCGGTGGTGTTGTCTGTGAACACCTGCACTACCTTCCCTTTGACAGAGGGAAGGAATGCCTTGAGTGCAAGCCGGATCGCCCGGAGCTCCAGAAGGTTGATATGGAGCCGGGACTCCGCCGGAGACCAGAGGCCTCTGATCTCCGCCTCTCCCAAGTGACCGCCCCATCCCAGAAGGGACGCGTCCGTCACAACTGTATGCTCTGGCTGGGGAAGGGAGAGGGATCTGCCCATGACCCATTGCCGGTTCGAGAGCCACCACTGCAACTATTTTGCAGTCCCCTCCGAGATCTGGACGTGATCGGACAGGTTGCCCTGGTGCTGCGCCCACTGGAACTTCAGGTCCCACTGCAGAGCCCGCATATGCCATCTGGCATGATTGACCAGCAGGATGCAGGAGGCCATGAGGCCCAGCAGCCTCAGGGTCATCCTTACCGAAACCCAGGATAAAGGCCGAAAGATCGGAATCATAGCCTGAATATCCCGGACTCGCCGTTCGGGAGGATAGGCCCGAAACTGCGTCGTGTCCAGAACTGCTCCGATGAAAAGGAGCTGTGGAGAAGGAATCAGATGCGACTTCGGCACATTGATGGAGAACCCCAGCGAGTGCAGGAGTTCGGCCGTAGTCTGGAGGTGGGAGACGACTGCCTGGGACGAGCCCGCCTTCAGCAGCCAGTCGTCGAGGTAGGGGAAGACTGAAACCCCTGCCCGGCGCAGATGAGCCGCGACCACCGCCATCACTTTCGTGAACACCCGAGGGGCACTTGTAAGGCCAAAGGGGAGCACGGTGAACTGAAAATGCTCGCGGCCTACCGTGAACCGAAGGTAACGCCGGTGGGCCGGCAGGACGGGGATGTGGAAATATGCGTCCTGCAAGTCCAACGCTACCAACCAGTCTCCAGGGTCGAGGGCAGTCAAGACCTGAGCTAGGGTGAGCATCTTGAACTTCTCCTTCCGGAGGAAGCGATTGACGTTCCGGAGGTCCAAGATAGGACGCATGTCCTCCTTGTCCTTTTTGGGCACCAGAAAGTAGTGGGAGTAGCAACCACGCCCTACTTCTGGGGTCGGAACATGCTCGATGGCCCTCTTGGTCAAGAGGGCCGTGACTTCCTTCTGTAGAAGCACCAAGTGATCCCCTGACATGCGGTGGAGTTGAGGTGGCATGGCTGGGGGGTGGTCTCGAAGGGGAGGGAGTAGCCCCTTCGGACAATGTCCAAGACCCACCTGTCCGAGGTGATGGTGCGCCAGTGGGGAAGGTGATGGCGGACCCTGCCTCCTACTGGCGTGCCGTGCACCTGAAAGGAGGGACTAGGAGGGCTTGGAGGCCGCGGACGGGTTGGAGGTGGTGGCCTGACCCGCACGCTGGTTGCCCGATCCGCCACGGCGGAATCCACGCCCTCGGCCACGCGAAGACGCCTGCTGCGCGGGCCGGTGGCTGGGCTGCTGACGTGAAGGGGCGCCCTACCGTGGCCACGATAGGGGCGAAAAGCAGAAGGCAGCGGAGGGCGTGTAGCAGAAAGGCCCAGGGACTTGGCAGTAGCCCGTGAGTCCTTAAAGCGCTCCAACGCATGGTCTGCTTTGGACCCAAAAAGACCGACTCCATCAAAGGGCATGTCCATGAGAGTATTCTGGACATCCCCTGAAAACCAGTGGTTCTCAGCCAGGCGTGGCGGCGGAGCGCCACCGTCGTTGCAATCGACCTGCCCAGCGAGTCGGCGGTGTCAAGGCCACAACGGATAGTGTATTTGGCCGCATCCCTTCCTTCCGCAATGGCGCGGGAAAGCAGTGCCTGGACCTCCTCAGGGCACTGGGGCAAAACATCCGCCACCGAATCCCACAGAGAGTGGGTATAGCGGCCCAAAAGACAAGCGGTGTTAACGGACCGCAAGCCAGCACTGGAGGAAGAAAACCTTTCTTCCCAAACTGATCCAGGCGTTTGGATTCCCTATCCGGAGGAGCGGTAGGGAAGGCGGTTTGGGAAGCGGAGGCTTGGACAACCAAGCTCTCAGGAGTGGGGTGGACAGAAAGAAACAGGGGTCGCCCGGAGCGGGGCGATGGCGTCGTGACACGTTCCGATCCACAGGAGCCCCTGTGTTGGGCTTGGACCAGGCGCCCAAAAGAACGTCTGTGAGGGCGTCGTTAAACGGCAGCACAGTCTCCGCAGAGGAGGCTGCCGGCTGAAGCACCTCTGTCAAGATGTTAGGCTTGACCGTCAAAGTAGGGAGCTGGAGACGTAAGGCCCCAGCAGCCCTACGCAACACCGTACCAAAATTGGCCCCCTCCTCCGTAGCCACGGGAGGAGACAGCATGCCAGTGTCAGGAGAAGTATCCAGACCACTGGCCTCCCTAGACTCTCTGTCCAGTCCTCATCATACTGACAGTTGCGAGTCAGAGGGTCATCAGACCCCTCCCAGTCCTCCTGGTCCTCCTCTGGTTCAAAATAAGGAGGAGGAGGGACATTTGGGACCCAAGGGCCCATCGGCGCCGGAGCCGGCGTCGAGCGACGTCGCTCCGGGTCCATGTCCGGAGCCGGAAGGAACTGGGGACGACGCCGCCCGGAGCCCAGGGCGGCGTCGAGAACGGCACCGGAGACATCGGCGCCGGCGGAGGTGTCGTGAGGTCGACCGGCGCCGATGGGGGTTGTGGAGCCGGGATCGAGGCCGGGGCCGAAGCCGGAGCCGGGATCGAGGCTGGAGTCCCGGGCGACGCCGGGGCCGGAGCCGCCGGCGACGCCGGAGCAACCCCACCGTGGCCCGCGGGGCCCGAAGGCGCACCGGAGGGGCCTGAAGGCCCGAAGAGGCGGGCCATGGCCGACAGGAACTCCTGTACCTTGGCCGGATCCGCCCCGAACCCGGGAAGGGCGGGTATGACGGGGCGACTCCACAGGCAAGTCCGGGGCCGCGGGGCGGGACGGTGCCGGGAGGGGCCTCAGCCGAGTCGCGAGATCGGGCGAGGCGAAGTCCGAGAGCGACGATGCTTCTTGGACTTCTTGTGCTTAGACTTACCGGACGAAGAAGACTTCGACGCCGACGACCGGTGTGCACTCCGCGAGCGACCCCTGGACCTCTCACGCGACCGGGGCCTCCGTGGAGCCGAATGCCGGGCCTCGAGGAGCTTTCGAGACCGCTCTCGCAAAGCTTTCGGGTTGAGGGCCTGGCATTCGGGACAAGACTCGGTGTCGTGGCCTCGGCCGAGGCAGAAGAGACACTCCCAATGCGGGTCGGTGACGGACATCATCCGCGCACAGGCGCCGCATCGCTTGAAGCCGGGCATCCCTACGACACCTTAAAGATGGAAAAACAGTGAAAAAATCACCAAAAAGTATGGTCAAAAATTGACCAGGGCACTGCTCTTCCCGGATCTGCGCTTGCTGGCGCGGAAAAGAAGAACTGACGTCAGCGCGCAGGGGCGGCGTCTAAGTACTGCCCGCGACGTCATCCCGGCGATCACGACGCCGACGACGGACGCGGAGCCGCACGACGCCGCCTACCGACGCGCAAGGGTACTGCTACGCAAAACTTTCCGGATCCAGCCTGACGCCTGGGGATATTCTAAGGTAAGGAATCTATCACTAACGTGTCTCTTTCAGATGCCCTGCATACCATTCATTCCACTCTGTGGTATATAAGTATACTTATGTACATGACTAGTTGAAAACTAATTGATGCACAAAAGTTACAACAGCTTTTCCTTTTTTTCAGAAAATATATTTGCTCCAACAAAACATAAATAAATGGCGCAAAAATGATTGATATAGTGCAGATGGCTCAGGGCTCACGAACGTGTGAATTTATATACAAGCACTTTTAATGCACCGGGTGGATATCTCTGTTCTGGACAGATGCAACCCAAACAGTGAACATTCCAAGGTTTCCAAAAGAAATCATAATTGGTATATACGTTTTGACCCGCTATGTTTCACCAGGACAGTAGCCATCTATCTATGCACTTAACAGAAGCAAGCATTGGCAAAGCCAATAGGTCTCACCTATTAGCTTGCTCAATGATTTTTAGCATGGTGTACAACAGCCCACCTGCTCTGCAGCATGGCTAAAAGTAAAAAAACAAAAAAAACTTGCATAGTATAGTATGGAATGGTGTGGGCTGTCATTCTATAGTGCGATATGTATGGTATGGTATGGTATAGTATGACCTGCTAATGTATAGTATGGTATGGCATGGTATGGTATTGTATGCTATGGCCCGTCATTGTATGGTATGATATGGTACAGTGCAGTACGGAATGGGCTGTCATTGTATAGTATGATAAGGTATGACTTGGTCTGTCATTGTATAGTATGGTAAGATATGCTCTGTTATGCTGGTATAGTATGGTATGGAATGGCCTGTAATTGTATAGTACAGTATAGTATGGTATAGTCTGCTGTGGTATAATATGGTATGATATGTTAGGCCTGTCATTGTATAGTATGGTATGGCCTGTCACTGTATTGTACGGTAAGATATGGTATGGCCCCAGTATATGGAATGGTATGGTATTGTCTTTGGTTGTATAGTACAGTATGGTAGGGCCTGTCATTGTATGGTATGGTATGGTATGGAATGGTTTGGTATAGCCTGTTGTATAGAATGGTATGGCATGTCCTGTCACTGTATAGAAAAGTATGGTATGGTCTGTCATTGTATAGTATGGTATGGTATGGTATGACCTGTCATTATATAGTATGGTATAGTCTGTCATTGTATGGTATGGTATCTTATGACTATGATATGGCTCGTCATGTATAGTATGGTATGGTATAGCCTGGACTGTCATTTTATGGCTTGGTATGGTATGGTATGGTATGTTATGGTATGGCATGGCCTGTCATTGTATGTTATGGTATGGTATGGCCTCTCATTGTATGGTATGGTTTGTCCTGGCATTGTACAGTATAGTATGGTATGGCCTGTCATTGCATGGTATGGTATAGTGCTGTACGTTAAGGTATGGTACGATCCGTCCTTATATAGTGTGGTATGGTATGGTATGGAATGGCTTGTCATTGTATAGTATGGTAAGGAATGACCTATTATATAGTATGGTTTGGTATGGCCTGTTATTTTATAATATGGTATGGTATCACCTGTAGTTGTATAGTATGGTATGGTATGGCCTGTTTTTGTATAATATGGTATGGTATAGTATGGTATGGCCTGTCTTTGTATGGTATGGTATGGTATGGTATGGTATGGCTGGTCATTATATAGTATAGTATGGTACAGTAGGATATGACCTGTTATTGTATAGTATGGTATGGTATGACCTGTCATTGTATAGTATGGTATGGTTCGGTATGGCCTGTCTTTGTATCGAATTGTATGATATGGCCTGTTATTGTATAGTTTGGTATGGTTTAGTATGGTATGGCCTGTCATTGCTACTTGAACGGCACAACTTTTTCAAAAGGAAGCTAGCAAGTGATAAAAGTGTTGAGGAATATATAGATGTGCTACACATTTTAGCCTTCACTGGTGATTTTTAGAGAAAAGTGTAGATGTTTTTTTATAAGAGATCAATTTGTTTTATAATAGTTTTTCTAAGAAAAAAAGCATGAACGTTTGATAACCTGTAGAAAATCTACTTTGATATAGACAGTGGCTATCGCTAGAAGCACTGAAAATCAATGGTCTCAGCTAAAGTTTGTCATCAGTTATCTGTGTAAACGAAGAAGAATGTATATGTGCAGCAAATTCTATGAAATATACTATGGGGAAAAAACCGAACAGTTGCTATAGATGTGTTTTCAGAAATCATTTCAGCACCAATCCAAATTGTCCAGCTTTGGGCAAAAAATTTAACAATTGTGGGAAAACTGGGCATTTTCAGATTGCATGTCAAGCTAACCATAATAACACCAAAATAAGTGTCGTAGCAGTTTGTGAGTGTGAGAATAGTTGAAACAGTTTTATTCCGACTGTAAATTCAGAATTGTTTGTAATTGAGACTTCATGTAGAAAGATCAGGGAGCCTATGTTTGATGCATATTTCGAAGGAGACACACTTAAGTTTATGGTGTATTCTGGGGCCCCAGTAACAATTATTGCTGACACGACCTTCTTTAGGAGGCCTAAGAGTCAAAAACTAATTAGCACTGATATTAACCAAAAACATTTGGGGATCAAGATATTGATATGTTTGGATCCCTTGTGTGTGTGTGGTTGAGTGTTTGGGACGGTCAAATGAAACCGAAACATTTGTGGCCATTAAAGGTCATGACATACTTGGGTGGATGGACGAGATTAGGTCATTTCCAAAAACTGAGGTCAGACAATCTGATTGTTTTGAGAAAACTACCTGTACTGGCAGTAAACACTGATGAAACCTGCTCTCAGCAAATGAGTTTCCAGAGGTGTTTAGCAGTTGTGTTGGAACTGTTAAGGGTTATGAACACAACATCAAATTAAGAAGAAATACATTACCAATGATACATAAAGTAAGATCTGTTCCTGTGAGGATTAGGAGTGATTTTAAGTTGTTATTAACATCTTTATGCAAAGAAGGGGTGATATATATATTACTCTCAAACTTGTCAAAATGGGTATGTTCAGTTGTTCTGACATGCAAACAGTTAGCTGATCTGCGGATGAGTATTCGACGAACACACCTTAAACAAAACATATTGGTGGATTTCCACCCCTTGCCTAGCATCCAGTAAATATTGGCTAATTTTAAGTGAGGCGAGGTATTTCTCCACTATTGAGCTACGATCCGCCTATCACCAGATTTCACTCACTAAACCAATCCTAAGACCTCACCACATTTGAAACACCTTTTGATGGTTATAAATACTTATAGTTACTATTTGGCCTTACCCCTGTGGTAAGCATTTTCCAAAGATTGATGGATTTGCTCTTTGTTGATCTGCCCAATGTTGAAGATTTCCAGGATGACATTCTAATTTTCACTAAAGAGCCTGAACAGCATGCATTGGTTCTTGAAAATACTTTGAATATTCTCAAATCAAGGGTATGAAGGTTTGGACTGAGAAGTGTAAACTGTATACAAATTGAAATAAACTATTTTATGCACACAACATCATTAGATGGTATCCAACCTAAATTCTGTAATCTGGGTGTCATTTTTAAAGCACCCCTCCGATTGATAAGGATGCTTTACAATCGTTTTTGGGATTATGCGAATATTACACACACTTTGTGCCAGGGAATACGTTAGTGGTGCAAGTCTTTGAGAATGTTAGTTAAAAAGGCCACAAAATTTGTAGGGTCACATAAAATAAATGATGCATTAAAACAGTAAACAACTTGCGCATGAGGCACCTGCTCTGAATCTATTTGTTGAGGTAGCAAATGTGTAATAAGTGTGGATGCAAGTTTGTGAGGTTTAGGGGCAATGCAAGGTCAATGGGTGAAGGAAAATGAACATACTATGACTTTTGTCTCTGGAACACTTAATGATACAGAAGTACACTATAGTACAATTGAAAGAGAGGTGCAATACGGGATTCCCCTGGTAGCCTGGTATGTTTGCAAGATGGCTTAAGTCTTCCATTAATGCGGGCTGGTATCATTACCTGGGCGGATTTGATGACATCTGATGGCCTCCTCCCCTGGGAAGTTTTAAAAGCGAGAGTGGGAGATAGCCTCTCCAGGTTCAAATTTGTTCAATTATCTTCCTGGTATATTGCTTCGAAGCTTGAGATAGGGGGGGGATTGTTATTTAGAGTTTTCCCTTCAAGACGTTAGACCTAAGAACAAGGAAGTTGCAACTTGGTATGGGAAACTCTTAGCTGCTGACGAGAAGAACCTAATCCCCCCGTATTTAGTGTGGAGAGGTGTTTTTCAAGAGACTGCTCATTTACCAGTTTGGAGTAGCTCCTAGAAGCTTCTAGATTCCATTGTCAAACCAGCGAACTTAAAGCGGAATCATTGCTTCACCATTAATCAACTTTATTGGACACCATCTAAAATTGCTACGTTTGCCCCCTCTCCTCCACCCAAGTGTAGACGGTGTGGCTATGTGGTAGCTAATGATGTCCATGTGTTTTTTCTGTGTCTCAGGTTAAAGGAATTTTGGGGTGGAATAGAGCTTATTTTGAGAGATATCTTTCGGGTGGAAATTCTTTTGAACTCAATGTTAGTCCTTCTGGGAGTCAACGAGACAACGCGCAACCTCTTGCAATGGCAGCAGAGTGGGTTACTATTTTATTTGCTACTCATTGCACGGAGGGAAGTCTGTAAGATGTGGATTGATACATTACCCCCGAAGGTGGAGGACTGGATTAAGATGACTGTCTGGGTTTAGCGGTCAGATCTGAGATTCAAAATGGGCTGTTCTACATTATGGGCCGATCTTTCGAAGTGGTGCAGGGATCAAGGAATTGGCCAAATATTCCTATGATTACACCGAGGCACCGTTGGAGGTGATGGTCCTCTCTGGTCATAATAGGACCCTGGGCGAATGCTGTAGACCGCAGAGTGGATAGATCGAGCGGTCCCAGATTTGCAGACGCTCTTGGTGATATGAGGAATAACAAAAAAAAAGAAAGAGAGGTGCTAGGCTGTGTGTGGGCAGTGTTGGAATTTAAAACTTACATTTGGGGAACAAATTTTGATGGGTTTACAGATCATAAGCTTTTGGTATATCTGTTAAGCAGCAAAAGTCTTGGTAAAGCTTTAGTTTGTCTAGTTAGATTTTTATCCAAGCTACAGGAACATGATATGTCAGACAAATGTGCAAGATGGCAATCATTTCATGTCTGATTATCTTTCTAGAATGCCGTTGGTGGAAACTCATTCTAAAAATGAGGACAAAGATGATCAGGAGTGTGTGGGGGCGCCAGTTGATGCAGCAAGTGATATCAAGAGTTTATTTTCAGAAACTGATTGGCTTTGGGCTGTAGAGCAGGATATTGTTTTGCAACAGGCAATTCAGTATGCTAAGAATGGTTGGTCATATGAAAGAGGTTTATCAGATGATCTCAAGGTGTTTGCACAAATGGCTTCGGAGCCCAAATGTATTTGTTTAAGGCAGCATTTGTTTATACCACCAGCCACTCTATGGCTTGGTCTCCTAAAACTGGCTCATGCTGGTCACCTGTGTGTATCAGTCACCTGCAGGAAGTTGCGGCAGTTTTATTGGTGGCCTGGGATAGATGCCCAGGTACGCAATATGATTGATTCATGTCCGTAATTTTTGGTTTCAGACATACATTGGAAAGTACACCAAAGGCCGTTATGCCAAGCACCTATTCCAGATGGTTCATCGTAGCTTTAGATTTTTCAGGACCATTTTTTTTGCTACCGATGGAAATTAGAATTTTAATTGTGTTGATGGATTATTATTCCAAATGGATCTATTTTTTGTTTCTGTTGACTCATCTAGTACCAAGAATGCTATCAAGTTCCTGGAGAACATTTTTATGGGTGAGGGATCCCCTAAATGCATTGTCACAAACAACAGCACACACATCTGTTCTAATGAAGAACGTGATTTTTTGGCTTCTCCTGATATTAAGCACATGCAGGTTGCTTTATACACTCCTGCTTCCAATGGCTTACTCGAGAGAACCAATCATCTTAAGAAGGGTATACAAGCAGTATTATCTTCCGGTTTGAATGTTGATAGGTGTCTTAAGGAAAACATTTGGTCATGCATCACTTCGCCACATTCCACTACAGGTGTGTCTCAGTTTAAGCTGTTGAGAGACAGAGACCCCAATACCACACTTCTTCCCAATTGGTTAGGTTCATCTGCAGTAGATCATAATATAGACAAATTTGGTGTGAGTAGAGAAGTGTTAAGGTCATGGGTAGCTAGTAAGCAGGAGAAAGAGAAAGATTACTATGACCACAAGAAAACGGCCACAAATGTAGACTTCAAATCTGGGGGTTGGGTCATTATAAAGAACCCTATTTGGCTCATTAAGGGAGAGTCCACTTTCACCTTACCTGCCAAGGTGATTAGGGTAATTAGGGTAACCTCTCAGCAGCCTTCGACATCGTCTCCCACCGCACACTAGCCGCCAACCTCCACGACGCCGGCATAGAGGAAACTGCCTTAGACTGGATTCGCTCTTTTCTCTCTGGCAGAACACAAAGAATAAGACTCCCGCCCTTCCTCTCCGAACCCACAGAGATCAGATGCGGAGTACTCCAAGGACCCTTCCTCAGCCCCACACTCTTCAACATCTACATGGCCCCCCCTCACAACCATAGTCAGAAAACACGGACTCAGCATAGTATCCTACGTTGACGACACCCAGCTCATCCTCTCCCTCACCAAGGAACCCGACATCACAGGCACAGTTTCCAGGAAGGACATCGCATCCTGGATGAGCAGCAGCTGCTTGAAGCTCAACTCGGAGAAAACGGAAGTCCTCATCCTCGGATCCACCCCCGCCACATGGAATGACACCTGGTGGCCCCCCACCCTTGGAAACCCACACACCCCCATGGACCACATCCACAACCTCGGCATCATACTCAACTCCTCACTCACCATGAACCGCCAGATCAGCGCCGTGGCCTCCACATGCTTCAACACCCTCAGCATACTCCGCAAGACCTTCAAATGGACCCCCCCCCGACTCCAGGAAGACCTTCACCCACGCTCTCATCACCAGCAGGATGGACTACGAAAACGCGCTCTACGCCGGAATCAACAAAACTCTCCTTCGCAAACTCCAGACCGTCCAGAACGCTGCAGCCAGGCTCGTCCTCAGCATTCCACGACACAACCACATCACTGAGCACCTCCGCGACCTCCACTGGCTCCCCATCGAAAAGAGAATTACTTTCAAACTACTCACACACGCCTACAAAGCCCTCCACAATACCGCACCCCCAATACCTCAACAAAAGAATCTCCTTCCACGCCCCCAAGAGAATCCTCTGCTCTGCCGATCTAGCCCTTGCCAAAGTCCCCCGCATCCACAGAGCCAGAACGGGGGGCAGATCCTTCTCCTACATCGCGTCCAAGACCTGGAACAAACTCCCCCTCAGCATCAGACGAAGCCCTACACTGCAAGTCTTCAGAAAGGACCTCAAGACCTGGCTCTTCGGATGACCTCGGAGCTGCCCAAACCCCCTCCCCCCAGACCTTGAGACCTTCACGGGTGAGTAGTGCGCTCTATACATCCCTGAGTGATTTATTGATTGATTCATTGAATGTCTGTTCTTCTATATGGGAAAGGTTGGTGAAAGAAGAGCAGTGTAATACCTATTACTGATCATCAAGCTGAGATAACAAAAACAGACTGTATCTTCTAAAAGTAGAAGCAGTGCTGCAGAGAATGACAATTCATGTCAGCTACTGATGAATTGGAAAAAGATGGGTTAGGGTATATTCACAGATCAGCCACCGAAGTCAGTCTAGATGATTGGCCTGAAAGTTGTAGTTCACAAAATTCTTTGGGTTCAGCAGAGTCTTATACTTCTAAAAGTATCTCTAAAAATACATCGAAAGTGGTATGTTCTTGTCAATCGATTGAACATGACGTTGATGGCTTGTCAAATTTTAGAACCGGATGCAATTGCAGAATTAAACTGCCTCTGAAAAGAAGCTGGCTGATTTACCTTAAATTTTGTCATTTTAGTTTTTGTTTTTCGGGAAATGGGTGGTAATGAAGTGTGTGGCTATTCTTATAAAGTCATTATACTGCTTACTTTTCTTGTGCTCTTGTTATCTTTTAAGAGGTGTTCTCTCTCCACTCCGGATCTTGTCTGGAGGTTCTAGAGCATCAAAACACAATGTTCAGTTGCCGGGAACTCCTGGTCCTGCCAGATGTGTTCCAGGTGGTTGGCTTCTTTGTGCTGGTAATAAACTACTTTTGAACTTCAAAGACTTCTCCGGTGTTATGAGTTTCCCCCACACCAGACCCTTGAGTTCTGTGCTTGTTCTCCTTCACTTTATTGTTAATTTCAGTTTCACAACTCTGCTGGATGAGCTATGCTCAACGTGTATGTGATGTCTGACAAGTGTCCCAAGAATTATTTTATTCAAGCTAATGAATAGGGGTCATATGGGAGGTTGGAAGGTGGGACCTCGATGGCTGTCTGCCGCTTGAATGAGGTTCAAGGACTAGAAGAGAAGAGGAGGCTGGCGGGTGGTGTAAGATGCTCATGGCCTGGGAAGGTCCCTGGTTTCCACAACGATGTACCCACCCTGAGCGCATCCACCAAGAATCTAAAGCTACCTGAAGAGGCCCGACGCAGCTCAGCTTTCAAGTATTCATATGATCATCTTATGGACTCCCATTCATTTTCCTTCCTCCAACCACCCTAATGCACTCCTATTAACCTCTTCCAAAATGTCATAGCCCCCAATGAGCACCATAACACACCTCGTACGTCCGATGGTCTGGCCCAATATATATTCAGCAGCTTTGGTGTCCTGTTTTGGCCAGAGCTACAAAGTCACATGAGGGGAAATGGGCTATTTATTTGAACACCTTCTCCAATAAAACCCTGGCAGATTCTTGATTGTAAATGCATCCAGTTAGGTGAAGCCTAGAACATAAATCGTCGATTAATATAGATGAGTGCGATACAGATACATTACTTATCTAAGCATAATAATGTTAATACAAGAAGACTAGTAGGATTTATTCCTTAGAAAATCCTTAAAATAGTTTGGACGGCAATTTCAAGATAACGTCAATAAGGTAATCCATATAAAATGTGATTGTTCATTCAAAGCATGTTTCATATGATCATCTTAGGAGACATATATCCAACACAGCCAACACGTGTTTCGCCATGACGGCAAATCAGCCCAGGGCTTTTTAAGGCTTTTAAGAAAAAACAAATTCACATGTAAGTGAGAACGTTAAATTCTTGAGGAGTAGATCACGGGTACCGGACCTTACGGGATGCTCTCCTGGTGCAGTGACGGCCAATCCTTTTCCTTGAATTTTGGGCCAGGAGCCTGAGAAGTTGCTTTAATATTGATCGTCATTTGTGATATTCGTGTTTATGATGCAGGGGCACTCAGACACTTTGGAATCATTCCTCAAAAATGTGACGTTCTCACTTACAAGGGAATTGTTTTTTCTTAAAAGCCTTGAAAAAGCCCTAGGCTAATTTGCCATAACAGGGCGCAACATGATTATTTGTCTCCTAAGACTGATCATATGAAACCTGCTTTGAATAAATAATCACATTTTACAAGGATCACCTTTTCCTTGACTTTTCCTTGAAATTGATTTTCCTTGAAATGGATGTCAAAGCTATTTTAAGGGTTTTCTAAGGAATGACTGATTCTAATCTTCTTGTATTTGCATTATTATTCTTGGATAAGTAATGTTTCTGCATCCCACTCATCTATATTAAGCTACAAAGTCACATGTTCTAGTGATGTTCAGGTTAAAGGCATGCACGCTTCGCTGTGGATTGACCTGACTTGTTTGGTGCCACCACAATACATCAAAGGCTTCCTGAGAGTTTTTTTGTTTTTTTTAAATTGTCCCTTATGGGGTCTTGGAAAGAGTCACCATTAGTTCAAGGGATGGGCATGTGAAGCAGGTCATGGAGGCCGAATGAGATCTTTGAGCTGTCTGACCAACTACTTCTGCGGATCTCCTGGAGGGAGTAGGATTTTTTTGTGCTTTTATACAGCACAAACAGCCCAGAGCCATTGGAGCTCTTTACATGAGCACCAGATTACATTACACAAGGTTAGACTATTAATAGTGTTTAGGCACGAAGAGATTAAGTGATTTGCCCAGAATCACAGGATGTTGAGCTGAAGCCGGGACTTGAACCTGGTTCCCCAGTTCCAAAGTCGGCAGCTCTGGCCGTTAGGTCTTTTATCTTGCTGTACTGAATGAATATTAATGACAAGCTGAATCATGAGTGTGCCTCAAGGATGCAGCACAGCTATGCCGAACTGTGTATAGTTTGGTAAACAGAAATAAGTAGAATCCTTTCAAGATGTGTGCAGAATCTGCAATGAAAACAATCTACCACATTTCTTTACACATCACTCAGGACTTGGCAAACTCCATTGAGCTGAAAGCGGAGCAATTTTACTGAGATTTCTGCCTGTGGATTAAGAATTTCGGTAATATGTCCTCAAACTCGATCCCATCTTTCATATTTAAACATTTGAAAAACTCAGCAGAAGAAAGTAATTGCAAATATTACTAAATAAAATATTTTGTGCCCCAGTTTAAAGCCTGTGAGGTGTTAATAGGCCAGGTTCTTACAACGCTTTCAAGCGAGCAACTCTGGGCCTTTCATTTTATCTTTGTCTTGTGGAAAAGGTTTGTGGCCCTAATAATAGCAGATATATCAGTACAGGCAATGCCCATCTGGGGGTGAGGGCATCAATCAATATATACTGTGAAGATTGGTCCACTATACCCATACATTGACCAAGTCACTGTCACTGCATATAACACAAATGCAGTAATATGTGTGCATACGCGAAAGTGATTCATTGTGACTACGTGCATTTACGATTTATTAACATAAAATGTCTGAGTCACCGTCATCATAATTGACATCCATGGACTAATATGTATGCACACGCACATGTCGAGTGTCGGGATCACGTGCATCATTAACACTCGGTGACCACAGCAATACCACAATTGTCATTGCGGCACACATATGCACATAGACATCTTCCGCCAGAAAGTCAAACACGCCTACATGCCCATACTGTTACCATTTTACTTTCAGCACGTATCACCGCTGCAAAGTGCCATTGCGGTTGTTGCACCACCACCAGTCTTTTGTTTATCTCTACCGATGCACACAGCATCTGATCGAATCGGCCGACTGCATTCCGCAGCCATGTCTGTTCGCACATTCAACCGTCCTCTGGCGGTAACAGACCCCTTAAGTATCCGTAGCCACCCAGCAGTTCGCTGTCATTGCACCGAGCAGAGAGACACACGCTCTTCTGTTCTGAAGTATCCCGGGAGCAGGCACATCGTTATCCAGGTTTAGGCTAGGTAAGAGATGTTATGACATCCATAGCTAACTACGGACACTTCTTGTATTATCCACCAAGTCTAGGTACGCTAAGAATCCCGCACATTTGTCATTATTTTAGATCACCACCATTGGATGGAAGCCATTTAAACATACGTTGAAACGGAGCTACTGCCCGTCACGCTACGAACATATACAGTGTTCGGCCTCGCTCCCACACCTCTAGCGCCCAGACACACCCACACGGGTAAGTCTGTACCAACATTCTCGCACTTCCTTTTGTATGCAGTATCATATGAGTGTCTACATAGCTTCATTTTTTTACACAGCGCTCGTCATTACTGCACTCCACGTGCCTTCTGTATTGCTGTGGTTTTTCCCGGCTGTGTCATCCATTTCTGCCTGCCTACCACTACCCTCACATGGGGTAAGTTCATTTCCTTCATCTGCCTCCTTAGTGTAGACTTGGTAGCTATATCATGTATGTATCTGACTTCTACATGTTTATTTTCCCAAAACTTCACAGCGCCCGGCTGGGTCCCCTGTGAGTATTTTTCTTCACTGTACTCACGGTGACACTCTTTCTACAAAAGGCATTGCAGGCCATCCTTCAGGTACATTACACACACTGCTCATTCCCTTGACAAGCCCAGCTGTTTCCCACAGCCACATACTGACGGTATCCCTCCATTTCTTTTAGGTGTCCCTACACTCCTAGGTCCTGAAGAGACCCTATATTGCACACAGGGTCGAAACGCCGTCGACTGTTAACAAAAGCGAACCATTATCCAGCACTTATCATTGCATAAAGTGTTGATCAATACAATGTATATCTCCTAATGGTCGTCTTTATGTTTTAAAGGAAACCTTGTACATATGTCACAAAATATGTCACCATTAGTTTAGGTTCCACTTTTTTCACTGGGACACCTCTCACTATTGTTTAATTATCATTTTGAAACTAAGTATGTCAATTCTTTTCTTTTTTAAACACTATGGGGCCGATTCCGATCTCGGTCGGAGGCGCACCTAACACCATTCGGTCGGGAAAAAAGCCATGCGAATGCCTGTTTCCCGACCGATCCGCACATTATTCCGAACGAGCAAGTATGATGCGCACAACAGCATAGATTCCGACCCAGTCGTACTCACCCAATTCAGGTCCTGTTCCCCGACCGAGCCGGATCCGTAAACGCAGAATCGAGTCGCCCGGAAGCCAAAATGCAGCCCCGTCCGGCCGGACAAGTACGATGCGCTTCCCGTACGCGCCGAACCCGTCGCTACGCACGGCACGTCAAAGCATCCGGGAGAGGCGCACATAAGCTCCGATTTGCGCCACAACATGATCCACGGCTACGAGACGAACACGCCAGCGACGAGGACGAGGCGAAGCAACGAGAAAGACGAACGAGACGAACCAACCATGAATCCCATCGTTCCGATCCTACCAATATTCTACATCTACTACCGGAACAGGCACGGACGCGTATGGCGCAGAAGATAAGTCAGACACCAACCACAAAAACAAACTACACGTACCCGACATATCACACACACACAGAGGGATGCAGAAATTACTTACACCAGCAACAGCAGCACCATAGGGGCGGGATGGCCATCACCAATGCCAGATATACACATAGGGGCCCGGATGCCCACCACCACTACCACCCCTACCCAGGGTGTGCCAGATGCCTACCACTACTACCACCCTTACCCAGGGGGTGCCAGATGCCTACCACTACTACCACCCTTACCCAGGGGGTGCCAGATGCCTACCACTACTACCACCTCTACCCACGGGGTGCCAGATGCCTACCACTACTACCACCCTTACCCAGGGGGTGCCAGATGCCTACCACTACTACCACCTCTACCCAGGGGTGCCAGATGCCTACCACTACTACCACCTCTACCCAGGGGGTGCCAGATGCCTACCACTACTACCACCTCTACCCAGGGGGTGCCAGATGCCTACCACTACTACCACCCTTACCCAGGGGTGCCAGATGCCTACCACTACTACCACCTCTACCCAGGGGTGCCAGATGCCTACCACTACTACCACCCTTACCCAGGGGTGCCAGATGCCTACCACTCCTACCATCTCTACCCGGGGGGTGTCAGATGCCTACCACTACTACCACCTCTACCCAGGGGGTGCCAGATGCCTACCACTACTACCACCTCTACCCAGGGGGTGCCAGATGCCTACCACTACTACCACCCTTACCCAGGGGTGCCAGATGCCTACCACTACTACCACCTCTACCCAGGGGTGCCAGATGCCTACCACTACTACCACCCTTACCCAGGGGTGCCAGATGCCTACCACTACTACCATCTCTACCCGGGGGTGTCAGATGCCTACCACTACTACCACCTCTACCCAGGGGTGCCAGATGCCTACCACTACTACCACCTCTACCCAGGGGTGCCAGATGCCTACCACTACTTCCACCCTTACCCAGGGGTGCCAGATGCCTACCACTACTACCACCTCTACCCAGGGGTGCCAGATGCCTACCACTACTACCACCCTTACCCAGGGGTGCCAGATGCCTACCACTACTACCATCTCTACCCAGGGGTGTCAGATGCCTACCACTACTACCACCTCTACCCAGGGGGTGCCAGATGCCTACCACTACTACCACCCTTACCCAGGGGTGCCAGATGCCTACCACTACTACCACCCCTACCCAGGGGTGCCAGATGCCTACCACTACTACCACCTCTACCCATGGGGGCTGGATGCCTGTCACTACTACCACCCTTACCCAGGGGTGCCAGATGCCTACCACTACTACCACCTCTACCCAGGGGGTGCCAGATGCCTACCACTACTACCACCCTTACCCAGGGGTTGCCAGATGCCTACCACTACTACCACCTCTACCCAGGGTTTGCCAGATGCCTACCACTACTACCACCTCTACCCAGGGGTGCCAGATGCCTACCACTACTACCACCTCTACCCATGGGGGCTGGATGCCTGTCACTACTACCACCCTTACCAGGGGGTGCCAGATGCCTACCACTACTACCACCTCTACCCAGGGGTGCCAGATGCCTACCACTACTACCACCCCTACCCAGGGGTGCCAGATGCCTACCACTACTACCACCTCTACCCATGGGGGGCTGGATGCCTGTCACTACTACCACCCTTACCCAGGGGTGCCAGATGCCTACCACTACTACCACCTCTACCCATAGGGGGCTGGATGCCTGTCACTACTACCACCCTTACCCAGGGGTGCCAGATGCCTACCACTACTACCACCCTTACCCAGGGGTGCCAGATGCCTACCACTACTACCACCTCTACCCAGGGGGTGCCAGATGCCTACCACTACTACCACCCTTACCCAGGGGTGCCAGATGCCTACCACTACTACCACCTCTACCCAGGGGGTGCCAGATGCCTACCACTACTACCACCCTTACCCAGGGGTGCCAGATGCCTACCACTACTACCACCTCTACCCAGGGGGTGCCAGATGCCTACCACTACTACCACCCTTACCCAGGGGTGCCAGATGCCTACCACTACTACCACCTCTACCCAGGGGGTGCCAGATGCCTACCACTACTACCACCCTTACCCAGGGGTGCCAGATGCCTACCACTGCTAACACCTCTACCCAGGGGTGCCAGATGCCTACCACTACTACCACCCTTACCCAGGGGGTGCCAGATGCCTACCACTACTACCACCTCTACCCAGGGGGTGCCAGATGCCTACCACTACTACCACCCTTACCCAGGGGTGCCAGATGCCTACCACTACTACCATCTCTACCCAGGGGTGTCAGATGCCTACCACTACTACCACCTCTACCCAGGGGTGCCAGATGCCTACCACTACTACCACCCTTACCCAGGGGTGTCAGATGCCTACCACTACTACCACCCCTACCCAGGGGGTGCCAGATGCCTACCACTACTACCACCTCTACCCATGGGGGGCTGGATGCCTGTCACTACTTCCACCCTTACCCAGGGGGTGCCAGATGCCTACCACTACTACCACCCTTACCCAGGGGGTGCCAGATGCCTACCACTACTACCACCCCTACCCAGGGGGTGCCAGATGCCTACCACTACTACCACCCCTACCCAGGGGGTGCCAGATGCCTACCACTACTACCACCTCTACCCAGGGGATGCCAGATGCCTACCACTACTACCACCTCTACCCAGGGGTGCCAGATGCCTACCACTACTACCACCTCTACCCATGGGGGGCTGGATGCCTGTCACTACTACAACCCTTACCCAGGGGTGCCAGATGCCTACCACTACTACCACCCTTACCCAGGGGGTGCCAGATGCCTACCACTACTACCACCTCTACCCAGGGGTGCCAGATGCCTACCACTACTACCACCTCTACCCAGGGGGTGCCAGATGCCTACCACTACTACCACCTCTACCCATGGGGGCTGGATGCCTGTTACTACTACCACCCCTACCCAGGGGGTGCCAGATGCCTACCACTACTACCACCTCTACCCAGGGGTGCCAGATGCCTACCACTACTACCACCTCTACCCAGGGGTGCCAGATGCCTACCACTACTACCACCTCTACCCATGGGGGGCTGGATGCCTGTCACTACTACCACCCTTACCCAGGGGGTGCCAGATGCCTACCACTACTACCACCCTTACCCAAGGGGTGCCAGATGCCTACCACTACTACCACCTCTACCCATGGGGGACTGGATGCCTGTCACTACTACCACCCTTACCCAGGGGATGCCAGATGCCTACCACTACTACCACCTCTACCCATGGGGGGCTGGATGCCTGTCACTACTACCACCCTTACCCAGGGGGTGCCAGATGCCTACCACTACTACCACCCTTACCCAGGGGGTGCCAGATGCCTATGACTACTACCACCTCTACCCAGGGGGTGCCAGATGCCTACCACTACTACCACCCTTACCCAGGGGGTGCCAGATGCCTACCACTACTACCACCTCTACCCAGGGGTGCCAGATGCCTACCACTACTACCACCCTTACCCAGGGGTGCCAGATGCCTACCACTACTACCACCGCTACCCAGGGGTGCCAGATGCCTACCACTACTACCACCCTTACCCAGGGGTGCCAGATGCCTACCACTACTACCACCTCTACCCAGGGGGTGCTAGATGCCTACCACTACTACCACCCTTACCCAGGGGTGCCAGATGCCTACCACTACTACCATCTCTACCCAGGGGTGTCAGATGCCTACCACTACTACCACCTCTACCCAGGGGGTGCCAGATGCCTGTCACTACTACCACCCTTACCCAGGGGGTGCCAGATGCCTACCACTACTACCACCCTTACACAGGGGGTGCCAGATGCCTACCACTACTACCACCTCTACCCATGGGGGGCTGGATGCCTGTCACTACTACCACCCCTACCCATGGGGGGCTGGATGCCTACCACCAACAACACCCCCACTCACAGGATGGCTAATACATGTCACAACAAGCACACACCAACATAAAGAATGCAACATAAAGACATCCCCGCCAACACCATGACAAGCGTGTGTAGACTGTGTCAAATGCCTACAACACTGAACATGACTTTGAACATACAATGTGACCCCCTATCACATGTGCCACACATAAATGTGTGTGGCCGCCACAATGCAAGCAGGCCATGACCATTGTGGCAATGGGGTCCAAAACCCCATCATCACAGTGACCAAAATGTAAGTGTGGGGTCCATAGCTGAAGCACATCTTGAACATTGTGGCAATGGGGTCCAAACCCCCATCATCACAGTGACCAAAATGTAAGGGTGGGGTCCATAGCTGAAGCACATTTTGAACATTGTGGCAATGGGGTCCAAACCCCCATCATCACAGTGACCAAAATGTAAGTGTGGGGTCCATAGCTGAAGCACATTTTGAACATTGTGGCAATGGGGTCCAAACCCCCATCATCACAATGACCAAAATGTAAGTGTTGACAAAGAAAAAGCTGCAACTGCCAAACTGCATGGATGATTCCTGGTCACAGAACAACAAACACATCAGTGGCAAAGTAGTGCTTGTGTCCCATAGCAACATAGATTGGGGGAGGCAAACAGTGCAGTGCAAATAAGACATACCTTTGGCCATGTGCAGACAAACATCACCCATGGGGGCTGACACTGTCAACATTCATCAATGACACAATGACAGAAGTGACCATCAGAATGCAGACCCACATATTTGCACCAATGGGCACACAAATGCAGATACCCTGTGGAGACTGTAGATGTGAGGTGAACAGATACCATACCATGGCAGCAATGGGACACAGAAACAATGATCATTGTGCTGACTGATGACCTAGGAGTCCCAGGGACAGCAGGGGAAACACACCAAACAACATACAGCCAATGGCACACTAAAGATATGCCAATGCAGTGGTGCAGATGCACAAACACAAACAGGCAGACCCACACTGCACATCAAACACAACAGGTGAGGGGGGTACCAGTGTCCCCAGGCAACCACACAACACATGAGGAGGCCTGAATACCAATTACACAGATGTGCATACAGTGCCACACAAAGGTAACTCATGGATCCAAATCCCCTATGTGGGCAATCAGGCATTGTCAGATGATAGGGAGCACAAATCACACATGTCACACAAGCATGTAGGAACAGCAACTGACACAGCAAGACACAGAGACACCACAGCACTACCCCCAGGGCCCCCACAATGTGGTGACCCTGGGCTGCATTACAATCCCACTGTGATGACAAAGCTAGATGTCGTTCACACTGTGAACCACAGTCATGTGTCCTGAGCAACAAACTACCATCACACCTACGCAAGCACAAATCAATCAGCACGGCCAGTAAGCCAAGGCCAACATGGTGGCAGGGGTCTAGCCGGGCAACAACTCTCATCTGCGCAAACTCAACACCACACACCTCGACCTCCAACAATGTGCAGCAGTGAAGCTCACATGCACTGGTGACATTGCACATGCACCCATGACAATCCCAGGGGGGTGGTGGGAACCAAGGTGCAGAAACACATCACACATGGCCACTCAACAAGACTCCTGAATGTCTGACACACTGCACACTACGCTGTACATGGACATGACGGCAATACCACACCAACCAATGGGATCCCAGCCACAGTCACACACCAATGAAGAAGCCAAGGTCACCCACAAAGAACACACATAGACAACTACCAACATTGCAGCCCTGACCCTGAGGAGTGCCAGCAGTCACACACACAACGTGTCACAACCAATGAAAGCTAACACAAACCGGAAATCACATGACAGGTGTAAACAACAAGTGCCAAGGGGAATCCTGACTGTGACCCATCAGCGTCTGCCCACAAACTCAGCCCTGACAGCAAACACACCTATGGGTGACACCCTGATGACCAGTAATGTGCCATGCACCCACATCACAGAGAACCCAGGAGAAGACTTTGGGGGAACATAGGTCAACTCAGCAAGCATCACAAACAGGAACATCACTAGGGATCCCAGCATGCACAGCAAAATGGAAGTGAACACACAGACATGCTCATACAACACACACCTTGGGCGCAGGCGATGTCACAGGAGTACACACTGCCATGAGGGGACTCCACTCCTGTGTGAGGAAAGCTGTGCCATATGTCGCATCAGTAGGGCTCCATCATGTCAGCAGAACACTTGGTCACACAGTCAACAATTAGCACCAAATGAAGGCTCCTGTCACATCAGCCTGGTCATGGGAGTGTCAACGAAATCATCAGCACAGATCCAACACACATGTATAGCAAGTTGCACTGACAACACAGATGAGTCCTTCCCCATTGATGCCCAAACCTGCATGTCCAGTGGAGATGGCCACACGGTCAGGGAAGTAGACTAATTGAACAATGGCAAGCACAACAGATGTGCAGGGGTGGAAGCCACAGATGTGACATTGCTAATGTAAGTAGGAAATCCCATTGCCAAATATTGAAAACATGACACCCTCAGATGCTGCTAAGGATGACATGGATACACCAGAGGATAGGACACAGTCCCCCTGGACCACATGGGTTCCTGCACAGTAACACTTCATTTTCATGAGACCAAATATCACCATCACTGCAGCAAGGGCATGGTTAGCATCATCAACATCATGTACATCAGAAGCAAAAGCACTAGAGAACAGAAAGTTGCTTTATTCAGCATATGTGGGTTCAAAAGTTGAAGTCATGTAAAAAATAAACAAAGGCCAATGGCCAGTCCATCATGAAAGTCAAAACAGGGTGACAGTGGCAGATGTCACCCTACGCATGCCTGCACTGATAAAAACCAGGGACAATCCCCTAGGAGGGGCATACGGGGGGGCAGGCCAGGCACCGCAGGGACAGGATCAGGGCTCACCAGGAGGAGGCAGGGAAGGGGTGGTGGGTGCTGGAGAGCCACTGACAACTGCAGTGGAGGTGTCTGACATGGTGTGTGCTGGCACAACTGGGGGGCATGACTCAGATGGTGTGGGTGCCGGCACGACTGCAGTGGACCGTGCAGATGGAGTGGACAGGTTCGCCACTGCAGTGCCCAAGTCAGACAGGGTGGTAGTGGAGGAGAATGGGGACCAGGTAAGGTGGGCAGGACAGAGGGGGAGGACACCCTCACCACACCAATGGCCCAGACAAGCGCAGCGGGGGGTGTGGGGCCGGAAGAGCAAGTGGCAGGGGGAGAAGGCCTGATCCTTTTGGGGATGGTGTATCTGTGGGTGGGGGAACCAGGGGCAGGGTGTGGTGGGGGCACCTGTGGAGTGGGGGCCTGAGGGATGGAGGAAGGAGACTTGGTGCCTGAGCTGCAGGGCGGCGGCGGGGTCTTGCTCTTTCGGGTCCGGGGGGACTTGCGGGTGGGGGCGTCAGTCGGTCTGCGCCTGGGGGAGGGTGTTCGGGGGCGAGGGGCACTCCGCTCCGTGTGGGTGGGCTTCCTCTTCAACCTGAATGCTGTATCAGCTGGATCGGAGGGGAAGAGGCCGAGGTCACTGAGGAAGAGCTGCTGTGTCTTTGGGGTTGCAGGTGAGGCAAGGGAGGGGGCTTTGGAGGGAGAGGCAACTGAGGACTGCGCAGTGCTCGTGGATGCGTGTGTGTGTGCCTGGGCCCCATCCCCTGTGAGTGTGGTTTCAGTCCCCTGACTGTGCGTGCGTGTGCATCTTGTTTGTGGCGTGTGTGTCTGTGTGCTGCACGTGTCTGTGCTGGTGTGTGCCTGTGCCGGTGTGTGTGCGCTTGGGACAGGTAAGGTGCTGGGGAGTGTGGATGGGGCAGAGGCAGGAGGGGTGAGGGACTGTCGGAAGAGGGACACTGCTGCCGTCAGGGAGGAGTCCATGGACCTATTGCCCCTCTGTAGGGCAGACATGCCCGATGAGATGCCCTCCATGAACGAGACCAGCTGAGTCAACAGAGTGGTGTGTGCATGGAGGACACTCAGCATCGCTGTCTGCCCTACATGGAGCTGGCGAAGGAGGTACACAGACTCCTCACTCAGGGCAGCAGGGGACACAGGGGCAGGGGTGCGGTGCCTGGCCCGAAGGAGACACGCTCCCGAACATGGGAGCCTCCACGGACCTCGGGAATGGGAGCCCATGGGAGGGCGGTGGTGGTGGTGGTGGTGGCGGGGACAGCAACACTAGCTGGGGTGTGGTGGCTGCTGACACCCGCCTCCATAAGGGAGTCATCCTCCGAGCTGCTGTGGTCCTCAGCTGAGGTGGATGGTGCTGAGGACTCCTCGGTGTGGCTCCCCTCGCCCTCCGTGCCACTGGGTCCCTCCGACCACTCCTCGGCTGCTGACCCAGTCTGGCTCTGCGGCTCCTCCTGGTCCGTGGAGCTGTCCCCTCCTGTGGCCGTGGATGTATCTGCAATCAATAGGGAAACAGACAGACATCAGTCACCTGCACCGAACGCACACACCACAGTAAGTACAGCACATTACAGAGCAAGCCCTGGCATCCTTAGTTGAACATTGCTAAAAGTGCCCAAACAGAACAGGAGAAGCCAATTGTCAGTCTGATGGTCAACCATGGCACTCACATCCCACCTGGCCTTGCACCCATCTGTCTGGTGTCTGTTGGATGGCAATACCCCAGTGTGGACACATGCACCACCTACACAGTAGTTGGACAGTGCAGAGAACCCGGTGAAGCATGTGAACATGCACACATCACAACTCTTGCACTGAGTCAGTACAGGTGTCCGGATGAAAGGGATGCCCAGAGTCAAATAGGAAATGCATGTGATGCATACCAGCGACAGACACCATGATGCACCCATGTCCTGATAGCCATTGCCACAATGGTGTGCATGTAGCACATGTCACTCCCCTGCAGGATCACTAATAGGAAGTCACATGCCATGGCACAGGCATGCCTGCTAAGTCATACATCACTGTCTCCAGTCACATGGGCAGGGCAGCCAGACAACAACACTCTGCACTGTGTCACAATAGTAGGTCATGGGGAATGCAAGTCCTGGAGCTGAACAAGTGCACATGTACATCCCCCACACACCACATCATCTGAACCCTTATCTGTCCAGGTCATACCGATTGGACATATGGGAGACCTGTAACACTACCCTCTGAACCTGAGCACCTCACAATCTGCTGTGAATGGGAAACAGCTGCCTGAACTTCACATTCACATATCCCAGTCTGCACGGTCAGGTGATCAAACACCTATGTGTCACACAAGTATCGTCTCCTATGGTCACATCTCCGGTGGCATGCTGAGCCCCAACCGAGAAACACCCCAGCAGACCTGACAACGAAGCCACAGCACACTGACACAGAGGCAGACACCTGAGGGGACAAATCACTGAGCACAACGTTTCAGCTGATACACGGGAGTGGGAGTACAGAGTGTATTGTATGGCCTGGAGTAGGCATGACTGTCCTGCCCCACATGAATGAGGGATGAGCCCTGGACAGTAGGCAGCTGGCTAAGTATGTGTGACACACGTAATATACACACTCCTGGGGCCCAAACATTGTTCCCACCCGCAGCATGGGTGTGTGCCAGATACCCCAGGCACATGTGGATCAGCTCAGCAATTGGACCACATATCAAAGTAACACGCAGATTACATGTCAGAACACAGGCATTGTGTAAGCAATGGACCCACCCATGATGCCCACCACAGTTAGGGGAACAGATGCTGTCCCCCACCTTGAGTCAAGCAAACTGCAAGGACACAGTACCCAAGTGACACAATTCCCTGACTATAAGGGCCACACCTGGGTATCAGATGAGGAGTGGGCAGTGCACAATAGAGGGACATGGGTCCTGGACCACATGACTGATGTACTGTGGAAGTTTAACCAGGCCAGAGGAGGGCACATAGCATGGCAGACATAGTTCACAATGCAGTCATGGACTCACCCCCTCCTTGCTGCTCTCTGGCCTTCAGCTGCCCATCCAGATCAGGGAAGACCACCGCCAGGATCCTGAGCATGTGGGGGTCAGGGTCCGGTGTCCGCCCCTCCTGCGAGGAGGCGACAGCTTCAGCTGGACCCGTGCGATCCTCCGGGTCCAGCCCCGAAGGTCCTGCCACCTCTTCTGGCAGCTGCGGATCCGGCGCTTGTAGACCCCCACGGATCTCACTGCCCAGACGATGGTCAGCCATATCTGCTGCTTCTGGTGCGCATCAACCTGTGAGGATGACAAAGTGAGAATGCCATTACTACACATGCAACATATCCGTGCATTACACAGTTGGATATACATGTCTCAATCACAGGGGCACATGATGTACACAGGCAGTGCAACGATGGCCATGGACAGTATGCCAGCAGTTACTACATGGTATCATTGCCTGGGAAGTAAAACCTTGTTTAAATGCACTGTCACTGCACTATACCTGTCCAGTGCATGTAACTACACACTATGGGGGGTGACAACTACTCAGTGAGCCTGCTAGCCAGTGGCGTGCAGACTGTTAGCCTTGCTAGTCAGACAACATGCACATTTAGAAAGGCAGTGGACAGAACACTCACCTGCTCCCCTGCTTTCCCATACAGCTTGCTGTACTGTGGAAGGAGGTTGTCCAGCAGGGCCTGGTTCTCCTCAGTGCTGAAGGCTGGGGCTCTCTCCACAGTACGTGCCATTGCAGGGTCCAGAGGGTGCAGATACAGCAGCAGTGTAGTGGCAGATGTCGTCCTGGAGCATGTAGTGCAGGCAAGTGAGCTCTCAGGGGAACAGCCAGCATTATATGTGTGCTGCAGAGGCAGATACTGTCCCATGTGTCCAAAGTGATAGGTCCAAGTCGTTTGCATCTTCTGAATCTGGCCAATCCATGGAATTGCACCACTTACACACGCCCACAGCATCCTTCAAAAGTTCAACTTCATGACACCCATGAATTTGCAACATTGTTGTGGGTGACCAACTGAATTTACAGCATCAGACTCGTTCGAAATTTGAAAACGCGTCCGTTGCCAGGCCAGGCCATAGCCAATGGGTGCGCACCGATCGGTCCATTGCTGTTCTACGCGTACCTAGGATACAACGCGTACCCGCACACATTGAATGCAATGGGCCAGCCGGGCACACCGATCGGTCCATTGCTGTTCAACGCGTACCCAGGATACAACGCGTACCTGCACACATTGAATGCAATGGGCCGGCCGGGCACACCGATCGGTCCATTGCTGTTCAACGCGTACCCAGGATACAACGCGTACCCGCACACATTGAATGCAATGGGCCGGCTGGGCACACCGATCGGTCCATTGCTGTTCAACGCGTACCCAGGATACAACGCATACCCGCACACATTGAATGCAATGGGCCGGCCGGGCACACCGATCGGTCCATTGCTGTTCAACGCGTACCTAGGATACAACGCGTACCCGCACACATTGAATGCAATGGGCCGGCCGGGCACACCGATCGGTCCATTGCTGTTCAACGCGTACCTAGGATACAACGCGTACCCAGCACACATTGAATGCAATGGGCCGGCCGGGCACACCGATCGGTCCATTGCTGTTCAACGCGTACCTAGGATACAACGCGTACCCGCACACATTGAATGCAATGGGCCGGCCGGGCACACCGATCGGTCCATTGCTGTTCAACGCGTACCCAGGATACAACGCGTACCCGCACACATTGAATGCAATGGGCCGGCCGGGCACACCGATCGGTCCATTGCTGTTCAACGCGTACCTAGGAAACAACGCGTACCCGCACACATTGAATGCAATGGCCAATGTGTGCGCACCGATCGGTCCATTGCTGTCCAACGCGTATTGCGAATACAACGCGTGCCAGCACACATTGAATGCAATGGCCAATGTGTGCGCACCGATCGGTCCATTGCTGTCCAACGCGTATTGCGAATACAACGCGTACCAGCACACATTGAATGCAATGGCCAATGTGTGCGCACCGATCGGTCCATTGCTGTCCAACGCGTATTGCGAATACAACGCGTGCCAGCACACATTGAATGCAATGGCCAATGTGTGCGCACCAATCGGTCCATTGCTGTCCAACGCGTATTGCGAATACAACGCGTGCCAGCACACATTGAATGCAATGGCCAATGTGTGCGCACTGATCGGTCCATTGCTGTCCAACGCGTATTGCGAATACAACGCGTAGCAGCACACATTGAATGCAATGGCCAATGTGTGCGCACCGATCGGTCCATTGCTGTCCAACGCGTCCCTGTACAAGTCACTGGCATATGTCACCATGCCTGTCACAGGTGAACATATGCCAGCCACATATACTTCCCAGGGAGTGAGGGGCACATCTACAACACCACAGCCTGTCCAAACTGTATCCTAAGGCATGTAAGGCTGCATTACCTATTCCGTGTATGGGGGTGAACATGTTGTTCTGTGGGTGTCACTTGGGGGAGCCACCCCCAGGCTGTGCACGTGTTCATGGGGACAGAATCCTTGGTGTTTTGTGTACATGACCACTGTGATGTGCAACTGTTCATATCTGAGCATGTGGCATGGTCACATTTCACGGTGGTGTATGTGTATGTCATGTCACATACCCCCTGAGTCCCATGTGGGACGGTATGTTTAACCCAGGGTGACCCATTGGCACAATAGTGATGGTCCTCCACAGTCTGTGTGCATGTTGTGTTTACAATGTCTCTGATTTCATGTGCACAATGGGAGACAGTCTCCACATCCACGTTGTTTGTGCATGGACTTTGATATTGTGCGTGTGTGTGTCACAGACGTCCATGTCTGTCCTGCCGAGGCAACAGGGACCACTACCTGTGGGGGTCATGGTTGTTTTGCTGTGGTGTATACATGATACACCATGTCATGCCAGTGTCCATGTGGCAATACAGGGTCCCTGGGAATCTACCTGTCGTTGAGCTGTGATGCCTGGGGCACATCTGTCCTCACATGTCACTGTGGGGTGTGTTTGTAACGTGGCAGCAGGAGATGGGAACTGTGACACGGCCTCATGATAGCCAATGGCACAACCTGGGACTTATTGATGCCACTTGTTGAACTGTGTTGTTAGATGTTGGCCATGTATGTGCCATACATGTCCTTACGGAACTGCACACATCATGTACTCGTGCCTCATAATGATGTATCATGTGATATTGAGTGTGTTCAATGCCACATATGTGGGGTGACTGACAATCTTGCTTTCTTCACATATGCACTGCAGGGCACCAGCTGTCCCTAGACCATTCCCTGACCTGGCAACGATGGTGGAACGTGACAGCATCCGACGGTACCGCTTCACCAGGCAGCTGATTGAGGATTTGGCAGTGCGCTTGGCACCACATTTGCAACCTGGCCACCCGTACCCTACAGCGCTGACCCCCAAGGTGAAGGTGATGGCAGCCCTACACTTCTTTGCCACCGGTACCTTTCAACACACTGTGGCGACTGCTGGTGGGATGTCACAGACCATGTTCAGCCGTGTGCTCCGCGATGTTTTGGAGGCTATGTTGATATACCTGAACCAGTACATCTATTTCCCTAGACTCCAACAACTCACTGACTTGAAGAGTGACTTCTATGCCCTGGGGAGGATGCCCCATGTCATTGGCTCCATTGATGGGACACATGTGGCTTTGGTACCACCACAGGCCCAAGAGCAGGCATACAGGAACCGCAAACACTACCACTCGGTCAATGCACTGGTGGTCTGTCTTGCAGATATGAGCATCTCACACGTGTGTGCCCGTTTCCCCGGTTCTGCACACGATGCCTACGTGATGAGGAGTAGTCGCATCCCGAGGATGATGTCACAGATGCGGAACCAGCGTGCCTGGCTTGTTGGTGTGTACTGACTTTGTACCATTGCGTGTGTTCTGCAATGTAGTGTTCCACCCTCTTTTCCAACTCAGCTAATGTGCAATTGTCTGTATGTAGGTGACTCTGGATACCCCAACATGCCGTGGTTGCTGACGCCCCTCAGGAACCCTGTGACACCAGCCCAGATGCGCTACAATGAGGCACATGGTCGGACGAGGAGAGTGATTGAGCGGACATTTGGTCTCCTGAAGAGCCGCTTCCGCTGCCTGGACAAGACAGGAGGGTCCCTCCCATATGCCCCAGCAAAGGTGTGCAAGATTGTCATCGTCTGCTGCATGCTACACAACCTGGCAGTGCGGAAGGAGTTGCCTCTCATCCTGGATGACGATGACCAACATCCGCCACCTGTGGAGGATCCTGGCCTGGACCACGATGCCAGTGATGATGATGATGATGGTGATGGTGATGGTGATGTCCGCACACAGCTCATCACCAACTTCTTCAGCTGAATGTGAGTATCCAGAGATGTCATGTCAATGATGTGAGTTTGCATGATATGTGTTGGTGGTGCTCTGGTGCTGTTTGAGTGTGTCCATGGACTACATGACTGTATGCGTGTAGCGATGTGTCCTTACAGGTAGTCTGTACTCCCCAACAGTGTTGACATGCTAACTTGGTTCTGGGTGGGTATCTTGTGACATGTATTGGGCATGAGTATTGCAGTTCTGTCCTGTTCTTCAGTGCTTTTGACTGTGTGTCATTTCTGTCCTTCACAGGGTACTTTCAGAGTCGTTTGGTCAACTGTGATCCCCGACACCGTGATTTGACTTCCAGGGTGGTAGCTGTCATGTCCCTACAGGTGATGTGCGCCACACCCATGGACTTCCTTCCTTCTACACTTGTTGACTGTGTGCCCGCTGCCAGGTGGGATTACCTTGCATCTGTAGTGGTTACAACATGTTGCAAATGTGTAATAAACCTGTGCTTCACTTTGTGATGTGCGTTGTCTGTGGTCACACATTTGACTGACATTTGCTTACTGCACCAGTGGGCTAGTTGACTAAGACTGTGAATAGGTGTTGTGTCTGTGCATTGCACCGTATTTCCTGGCAACATCAGTGTAGGCAATGAGTCAGATGGCCTAGGTGTGTATTTGTTGTGTAGCCCTGGTGGTGTGTCTCCCTCATATGTGTCACGTTGCCATGACTCACATGCCTGTGTTGTACTTGCTGTAGCAGTTAGCATGCACAGTGTAATTTCGCTGGTCATCATCTCCATGACAGAAACCACGTTGGAATCACGACAGAGGCAGGTATGGTGTATTAGTGTGTTTATTGTCATACATGTATGTGAATAGTGCACAGGATGGTGAGTGCTGTACATTTTGATTGCAATCCAAAGTTCCTAGATGAATTGGAAGTCCTGGTAGCAGAAATGTCCTGTATCAGGTCCACAGTCATCTGAGACATTGGTCCAACTTGTACTCCCCATGTCATGTGGGGGAGTTGTGTTGCAGTCAACAGGGTGAACAGTTTGCGCACAAAGGTGATTATCCAGAACAGGTTTTGGCTTCCTGGGGGTTGCACATGGCCATCGGCCTCTCACTTGCCCCTCCTCGGACGACCCCTCTTCTTTGGGGGGGGACCCTCAAGTGCAGGCTGCTGCGGTGCAGGGGACTCTCCGCCAGAGTCATCCTCCCTCCCTGTGGCAGTTGCAGTTGTTTCAGCACCAGATGTGGGCACACAGGGAGGTGTTGACTGGTTGCTGCTCATCTGGCGGAGGCATTGTAATATGTCCCTATGCACCGCCGTCATCTCTTGCAGTGTGTCCCACTTGGACTCCACGCGGGACATGTGTGAGTCCAAGCGGGCATGATGGGCAGCCTGCTGCTGTTTAATGTCCCTGAGGAGCCCCACTACCTGGCTGAGCTCTCCGGTGCTGGACTGGTACGCATCGGCTATGCGTGCCAGTTGTGGGTCATCATGCAGTCCAGACCCCTCTGCGAGCAGCAACCTATGTCTCCCACCCCTCCCACCACCCCTGGCGACATGTGCAGTACCTGAGGTGGCACGCACAGGTGACCCTGGGCCCCCTTGGGGGTTGTTGGTGGTGTTGGTGTCCATGGCCCCACGTTGGTCCAGGGTCCCAGTGCTGGTGGTGGTGGTGCTCCTTGGTCTGTCCATGTCGGCAGGGGTGGTATGTGTGTTGACAGTCGTTGGAGGGGTGGGTGCAGGGGGTGCAGCTGGTGGTCCTGCTGGTGCTGCATGATAACTTGTTCCCGAGGTGCCAGGTAGGTCTTCTTCATCCGAGGAGGGCAGAGGCTGTTCCACACCAGTGAGCTCCGTATCCTCTTGAGCCTGGGACGGGGACTCCTCAGCGTCTGCTGCTGTGTCCCCATCATCACCTGTTTTTGGGAGACACACACAATGTATGTTATGTTTCTGCAGGCATCAATGGTTGACACACCTGACAGTTGTGACTGTGCCTCTGGATGCGGCCCTGTACATTGCATTGTCCTAAGTTGTCACAGTCAGGGGTTGATATTGGTGTAGCACATTGTCCTGCATTATTTGGGCATTTCTATGTGAATGTTGGGGTGTGTACATGGTCTGCATTGGTTGTATTTGGTTGACATCCGGCCCTCCTTCCCACCCAGCCAGATATTCCACCATGGAACGTGCTTCCATTGCAGGGAGTGCAAGTTGTCTTTCAGGATGTCAGTCAGTGGTGTCCTGCTGTTGGTTGGTGCACAGTTGCCAGCATGGCCTTGTGCTCCCCACAACAGAGCACCAGTGTCAGACATCTTTGATGGGGCTTTCCACTCTCTGTGGGGTGTGCATGCTTGAGTGTGAGCTTGCTGGGCCATGTGGGTGGGGGATGTTGAGCTGTGACTACCACTCCCATCATGCTATTGCCTCCACCCCCCTTCCCAGCATGCCCATGCTTCCTTCCCTTTGACTCTGCTTCCCTGTGGGGTTGTGTGCCTGTGCTGACAAGATGGCTGACAGTGTTATCCTGGGGTTAGTTCTGCTACAGGTCCCATGTGTGTCCCTGTGCTTCACACAGCATGACCCAGGGTTGTGGTTCTTTGTTGGATATTTGATTGGAGTGTGAGGCAATGCATTCTCCCAGGTGAGTTGTGTGGAGTTTGTGTTAGGGGGGTGTGTGGGTGGAGCTGCTGGTGACTATGGTCTGTGCTGTGAGTCCTCCTTCCCACCCAGCCAGATATCCCACCATGGAACGTGCTTCCATTGCAGGGAGTGCAAGTTGTCTTTCAGGATGTCAGTCAGTGGTGTCCTGCTGTTGGTTGGTGCACAGCAGGGCCTTGTGCTCCCCACAGCAGTAGCCAGTGTCAGCCATCTTGTCAGTTGTTTTCCACTCACTGTGATGTGAGCATGGTTCATGGTGGTGTTGATGTGCGCATTGTGAGGGTGGGCAATATCTGTGACTACGACTCCCATGATGCTATTGGCTACACTGACTTGCCCAGCATACACAGAATCCTTTCTTTCAGTGGGCTTCACTGTGTGGTGGTGTTGTAGTGGTGGCTACATGTCTGGATGTGTTTGTTAGTTATATTTGTGCCACTGCCTAGCTGTAGTTGTAATTGTGTTTGTACATGTGATGACACAGTTACATGTCACTATGAGATGGCATGTGTTGTGTTTATCTGACTGACATACACATTTTGGGATGATTCTGTTCTGGTTGCTGTGTATTTGCTAAGGGTGCATGGTTTGACTCTCCCCTTGACAGTGATGTGTGTGTATTGTCGCACAATATTGTGTACATTTGTTGTGTACTCACCAGGCTCTGGGATGTTTTCTAGTCCATATATGCTCACTGGTGGTAGGATGGCCCGCACCTTCTCCTCCTAGGGCCTGAGGTATACTGGCTTGGCAGGAGGGCCACTGCCGGTGTGTTGGCTCAAGAGGTAGTCCTTCTTCAACAGCTCCCTGACCCTCCTGCGCACGTCATACCACCTGTTCTGGATGTCTATCTTTGTGCGCAAACATGGTGATTGTGCGTTCACCCTGTCGACGATCCTCTCCCACATCTTGGTTTTCTGCGACATGGGTGTCTGTTGGACCAGTGTACCAAACAGGTGTGGCCCTACCCTGAGGATGTCATCTACCAGGACTTCCAATTCACTATCTAGGAACTTATGATTCTTCTTTGGGGGCATGGTGATGGGTGGTGATGGGTGGTGATGGTGAGTGATGTGTGTGTTGGTGTGCAGGTGAAGGTGTGTGAGTGTGTGTTTTGCTGGGTGTATGTGAGGTTGCTATTTGTTGAGGTGCTGATGGTGTGTGGCTTGTGTGATGGATGAGCTGTGGGTGTGTGGTTGCTGTCTGTTGAGTGCTGGCAGGTAATTTGAATTTGCAAAGGATCATGGTAGGGATTTGTGTCCTTTATATGGGTGGAGTTGTGGGTGTGTCTTTGTTCCCTGGCCCCCCACCCCCCAGTATTTATTGGCTTTGTAATTGCTTGTTTGGCCTTTTTTTGTGTATTTTCCCTTTGTACTTTTCGTGCATGTAGGAGACGTTCTTGTGACCGAGTCGGACCCTGCAGTTGTCTCGTACGAGCTTCTCCGATTCGTTCACGCTGTGTTTGTGCTGTTTTCTATGCTGCGTACGCGTCGGTCGCGGTGTTTTGGGTTGCTTCGGCTCGCAGTTTTGTATGCGTGTCGGTCATACGGCTTGTCCTCCGTGCGACTCGGTCGTGTTTTCCACGCGTTGCATCGTACTTGGCGGGTAGGAGTTCGCGGGTACGTTTCGTTCGGGATTGTTCCAGGTGCGTGTCGGTCGGTTCGATTCACGTGTTTTTCCGGCCGGATTGCTGTTTTCCGCGCGGCTCGGTCGTTCGGCTTGTGTTCCGTACGAGTCGGTCGGGTTTTGCACGCTTCTCATCGTACTTTGCGGGTCGGGCTGCACCGGTACGTGTCGGTCGGAATGAATTCCGGCTCCGAGTCGGTCGGTACGTTTTCTGGCCCGAATCGGAATCGACCCCTTAGTATGTACTGTTGACTCTTTCAACTCACTGCATAAATAATTGTCCACATTAATCAAATCCATGGTGTATTTGGCTTGCTCTCTTTTTGACATCGATCTCACCCTGTACATTGCCATTGTGCAGGCCTTATTAAGAATAAGCTTTCATTAGTCCACAGGAGCCACTGTTTCTCTGCTAATAATTTAACTGCCCTGGCTCCCTTTGAGTAGGGTTCCCTTGTCTTTTGTTCTCGGCAATCAGTCAAAAAGCCAGATCTCGAGTCCCTTTCTGAATTCCATGAGAGAAGATGATGCTCTGAGGTAGGAGAAGGAGCGCCCTCCGCTGTAGCTACGGCAGATGTGGGAGGGGGGTGTGGGCGAGGGAGGCGGAGAGTAGGTGTCAGGAGAACGTACAGCGATGTAAAACATCGCGTTGTAACATCACATATTCGTATAAATACGTCAAGCTTTCTTTGTGTGTTTGACACATCACCTGGAGTAAGGTAGCCACACTTGGTGTAACAATAAACGGGTCCCAGGTACAACAGGAGCTCTGATGCCCTCCACAACCAAGGACCAGCATACATCAACCACCGCCTGAACCACCACCAGCCCTCCTGACGAATATGTGACGTTACAACGCGATGATTTACATCGCGGTACGTTACATCGCAGTTATTACAACGCAAGTCGTTACAACGACTTGCGCTGGAGGGCGCTGGACTTAGGAATAGTATGATTTACTATTCCAACTCCAGCCTATGTAACAGTAGGGAAGGTGTTGGAATAGTAAATCATACTATTCCTTAGTGTATAGCGCCATCCAGCGCAAGTCGTTGTAACGACTTGCGTTGTATTCACCGCGATGTAAACGTACCGCGGTGTAACGACTGCGTTGTAAAGGTCGTTCGCCATTTATACACACTGCAGGAAGGGAGAGGGTGATGGGAAACAAGCAAAAGAGGCATTTCCGATACTCGCTGTCACGTGAGCCTGTCACAACCCCTGTATAAGTCGGCATAACATACGAACAGGACATGGAGAGATATAATGTGACGTGACGTAAAGTAAACACAAAGGAAAATAACGTATCGCAGCAAAATAACATATGATGATGTGGTTAATGACATGACATGAAAGAGAATAGTATAGCAGGACACGATGCAACAAAAAGCAAAATGACATCATAGCACAGGATTACACAATAGCATGAGTAAGACTAACAGTAACACAACTTAAAACGTGTGACATAGTGTCTAGATTGATGACTTTGGAATGTGGAGATCTGAGTTCTAATCCTGGCTTCAGCACTCGCCCAAAAATTGTGTGAGCTTGTGCATGTCTCTAAATCCTTCTATGCCTAGAAAACAATTATTAGTGGGGTGTGAAATGTAATGTAATTCACATGTGTAAATTCGCGCTTACAGTGCAGCATGTGCTGGACCCTTAGGAGGCAAGATGGCGTCCGCACGGGCGGACGTGTGAGCTGGCTGCTCACGGGTGCTCACAGCCCCATGTTATGGCGATGGTGATATGATCGATTGAGAGAGGAGACAGGAGGGGTGAAAACTTGAAATAACTCGCAGGCTCTGGCCCCCTCGGTATGCTGAGCGTTGCGGCTGCAGTGATCCCGGCAAGACTGCGCCGTTTGCATTGCTGTTGTTGGTGGAGTTTCGCCCGAAGCTGGCGTTGGCGTTGGCTCCCGGCTCCTGCACATCACAGTGGCCGCGGAGGGGAAGACTCGTTCGCGCTAACAATGCCTCCCAAGGCAGTGAGAGGGAGGACTCGCCCTCTTGTGGATAATTCCGGTACTGGAACTGGGGGACCCAAGATTACAGCAAGCTGCTCCAAAATGTCTAAAAAGGATTCTTTGGCAAAGGGAGAAAAATCGACGGAGAATGCGGGTAAGCGCACTATTCCACTTTTATTTTCTGCCGGCAAAGGCAAAGACAAAGGGAAAAATACTCAATCTCCCCAGGGCGCGTCTCCTACCGCAGTAACGGGGTGCAGGGGCACCACTGACTCTATCTCAGAACAAGATAGGATTGAGAAGGAATGTATCCTCAGTGACGCTGGTAATCTTAATGCGGGACCTTTATCTATACCTGGAGTGTCCCAAGTTAGAGAAGTGGGCGAGGATGTAACTGGGGGGGGAGATCGCCTGATAGTCCATGCAGGGCTCCCACCTCGGATATTGTTTCCAATGCTAATCTCCTGGATATCAATGATACCGGTGTGATTTTAAAAGGGGGCGCAAAAGGCGATGCGACTAGCCTCAAATCCTCATTGCAGGACATAGAGTCCGGGGACTACTTCTATTCACTTTCGGACCATTCAAACTCATCAAGTGATGACCTTGAGTCTATGCTTATGGCTTCCGCCATGACTGGTCGCAGGGTGACGGAGGCAGTGATCGTAGCAGTTTACATCTTGAGGACACCGGTGATACATCAGATGGCAGCCTTCGGACAGTTCGTAAAAGACCAGATTTTAGAGGTGGTGCCAAGCAACCGAACGGTGGTAATGGCAGTAATGCCCTACAGTGGGACTATTCTTGCTCAACTGATTTAAGCACTGAGAATGGGCGAAGCCCTGGGACTGTTACTGAACTGCCAACTAATTCATCTGAGGATATATCACTAGCTTTGATTTATCAAACTATCGTTACCCACAGGGAGGAGGCACGAGTAGAGAATCAGAGAGTGCAGGGCTCATGTCGTAAACTGCAGAACTCAGTGTGGCGCATAGCTAAGACCTGCACAGAGTTCACAACTAGGTTTAATGAAGCAGAAGCGAGAATCTCATGTCTTGAAGACAAACTGGTTGCACAGAAGGCTTTGACTGAGTCTCTGCGGTCCCTAAAAGATGACACGCAATGGAAACTAGCCGACCTAGAAAATCGTTCTCGCAGGAACAATCTTAGAATTCTGCAAATTCCTGAGGGGGCCGAAGGACAGGACCCTCGAAACTTCATTATTGACCTGTTTACGGAAGCCTTCCCTGAGCTGGGAAAATGGGATTGGCAGAGAGAAGTAGAGAGAGCACATCGCTTTCCATTCGTTCTTCGTCCTAGGTCTGGTCAAACCCTAGACAGACCTAGAGCAATTCTGATATCGTTTAATAGTTTTCTGGCTCGGGAAGATGTGTATTCCCTGGCACGTCCTGATAAAAAAAGGGCAGGGAAAGGGCTTGAGTTCTTTGTTAGGCCTGACTTTTGTCATTTACGCCAGCTTATCGCACCATTTCAGGCCAAAGGGGCTCAAGTTTTCCTATTAAATCCAGCAAAACTTAAAGTTATAGTTAAAGATCAAACTCGATTTTTCTCCTCTGAGGTATTAGCGAAAGAGTTTCTACAATCTTTGTAAAATGTGCTTAACTGGGGTGGCAGCTGTTATAATTGCTGCCAGGGTTAGAACCAAGATGTAGATTCGTAATCATGTTTGTTGTTTGCTTCTTCTATCTTCTCATTTCATCAGGTATTATCTCACCCTATGTGAGATTGGGGTAATCTAAATAGGATAATTGGACATTGGCAACATATATATGGTCTAAGAATGTTTTGAATTGTATTTTTTTTTATTGTTGTCGTGTATGGTCCATAGGGTGAGGGGTATGTTGTGGGGGTGATCACCTGGGTGGCGGGAGCTTGTCATCACAGGGACCATTGGTCCTAAAGCCTTGTGGAAGGGAAGGGGTGGTGGGTGGGGTTTGGGGCTTGCAGGGGGCTTTGGGGTGGGGGGTTTGGGCGGGGGGGTGGTTCAGGTGGGGTAAAATAAGAAAAATAATCCACAGTATTGCTAAGATTTTGAGTCTGACAGATCTAATGTTTTTTTTTTGAGAATTGAGTATTGGTTCACTCCCCTATTTTTCTAATGGCTAGATTTGGACTTCGAATATGCTCCCTAAATGTATGTCGCCTAAATAGCTATAACAAGAGACAAAGGGTTGCCGCTGAACTTCGGGTGATTCAACCAGACTTGGTCTGCCTACAAGAAACTCATTTACCTTGGGGAAAGCGGAAAATGTTATCGGAAATGGGTTTTGTGCTCTTAGCCGCCTCACAACAATCCTCAATGACACTGGGGGTGGCGGTGTTAGCCAAACCTGCCATACAAACCACGGGACGAGTTTTAGCAGATAAGTTGGGGCGATGGCTTATTGTGGAATGCATGATAGGGGAGAAAAAATGTACGCTCTGCACTGTTTATGGCTCCAATCTTGATGAAGCCATGGTTTTGGAACAACTAAATATGGAGCTTGCACTTTGGCCTACCCCCCTGGTGCTGTGTGGGGATTTCAATATTAATTTGATCAATAAGGAACTCCAATCGTGTATGCAAAACTACAAAGGAAGGAAACCCAGGGTTTTCAAGGCGTTATATCACTTACTGGTGGATCACGGCTTAGTTGATGTTTGGGATTCTCTTTGCATGCCTGATCCTGGGTTCACGTTTTATTCCCACCCCCATCAGAAGCTGGTGCGCCTTGATTATTTTTTGTATCTCCCTTATTATTTACTGAAGCCAAAACTCGAGTATTCCCAAGAATCACCTCTGATCACGCACCAGTAGTTCTGGATATCCCCGCACTGGGCTCTTGTATAAACCCAAGAACTTTTACTTTTGATAGGAAACTTCTTCTTGATAATACTTTTATAGATCATATGAAGATTTGGATTAAGGATTTCCTTCAAAATAATCGGCATTCCACATCGGTGGGGGTTTTGTGGGATACTTTTAAGGCTTGTTTTAGAGGGGAGGTCTTGAGCTACGGATTGTACCAACAAAAGAAAGCTAAACTCGTAATACAGGAATTGTATACCAAACTTAAGACTGTGGAAGAAAACCTTGCACAGGGGATTCTGCTCAAGAACAATATCGTTGAATTACAAACTAATGTGGCTAGATGTAAGGCTAATATCAACCTATCCTGGAACAAGGAAATTGCAGCTAAATATTTGGTGTATAAAAAGGATTGTTATGAGTATGGGGAGGCTGTAGGACGCTGTTTAGCTAAAAGGTTACGTTCTAAGGAGGCTGCTCATGGAATAGCCGGTATGAAGAATGCATTAGGCGATATGGTATATGATCCCCAAGAGATTCTTCGGATTTTTCATAAATTTTATGAAGATTTATATACGGAAGAAGAGTCGGGGCTGCATATTAGGAACCCTGGGGTACAACATTTAGTGGAGCAGGTTGGCCAGGAGGAGGTAGAGATAATGGAGAGCCCCATTACCATGGACGAGTTAGAGTTAGCCATAAATAGCATGATGATTGGTAAGGCAGCGGGCCCTGATAAGCTCCCTTCAGAGGTTTATAGGGCCTTCTTTCAGGATATTAAAACAGATCTGCTAGCCGTCTTCCAAGCAGCCCAAATGGGGGGGGGGCCCACCACAATCATGGGATGAGGCTAATATCATCATTTTTAGGAAAAAAGATAAGCCACCAAAATCTTGGCGAATAGGCTGGCAAAAGTTATTTCTCCTCTGGTCTCCCCAAAACAACATGGACTTATTCCTGGTCGAGGGACTGTGAATCATATTAATAGAATTGTGACACTGTTCGATATTGCTCAGGTTGAATCCAGGGACCTAGGACTGATTTTACTTGATGCCGAGAAGGCGTTCGATCGTGTCGCCTGGGACTTCCTTTGGGGGTTATGCAGCGGATGGGGTTCGGCCAGGGGTTTATCCAGGCTATACGAGTATTATATCGATCACCCACGGCCAGGATCTGCTCTATGGGTCTTGTATCGGATCCTATAAAAATTTCTAGAGGCACACGGCAGGGGTGTCCTTGTTCCCCCTACTGTTCGCCCTATATATTAACCCTTTTTAATAATGTTGGAGAGAAGCACCCAGATCAAACCTTTTCGTGTTTTGGAAGATCATTTTCGTGTTTGTGCATATGCCGATGATATAGCTATTATAACTTCGGATCCTGTTACGGCTATACCTGAAGTTGAACGCCTAGCGTATGAGTTTGGCGCAGTCTCTGGCTATAAGATGAACACATCTAAAACCCAGATCTTGTGTACGAATCATATTATGGCTAATGACCCTAGAGTGGTCAAGGAAGTCACGTATCTGGGAATTAAGATCCGAGAGTGCGTGAAAGATTTGGTTGACATCAACTGGGGGGATATCATTGGTAATGTAAAGCAATCATTAGAACGATGGGACTGTTTACATCTGTCTTTGGTTGGTAGAGCCAACATCCTCAAAATGAATATACTCCCCAAGGTTTTGTATTTTTGTAGATCAGTACCTTTGGAGGTATCCCGTGGCCAATTACAACATCTACACGCACTTTGTGCTAAATGTTTATGGGCTTCGGGGAAACCACGGAGGGCTTTGCATTTTATGACTCTTCCCAGAGAGAGGGGTGGGTGGTCGGTTCCCGACTTCACGCTCCATCATTATGCGTGTCTTTTACTAAATATGCGGATAATGTTGACTGGAAAAGATGTGAGTAATCCTGCTGAGGCTCCCTCAATTTACCAGATGGTGTTAGGAAAAGAGGTTAAGAATTGCCTGTTCAAGAAGTTGGATAGGAGTTATTACAAAAAAACGCGTTTTAAAATCTTGGGGGCAACTTTTAAGGTTTGGAGCATGGTACGAAAAAATGTAAAGATACAGGGATTAACCTTTTATACACCTACCACGGCTGTAGGTATATTGCCATCAATATTTCAAGACCATGTGGCAACTAGCTGGAGATGTAAGGGTATTACTCAAATTGGGGATTTCTATGAGGCAGAGGGGTTATATTTGTCTTTTATAGATCTAGCTGATAAATTTCTTCTTCCTAAGAATCAGTTTTTTAAACTCCTACAAATACGTGATTTCCTGAGCAAACAACCCACAGTGATGACACCTCATAAACTAGTTGAAGCTATTAGGCGCCAGGAAAAGATAGGGGTCCTTTACAAAATTCTTTTAGCTTCAAGGAGGGATGATCTGGATAAGCAAAACTTAAAGTGGGCACTTAAACTGGGAGAGCCTAGGGTCTCTTTAGAGAAGGCGATTGTTATTGCTGGGGAAATCTGTCTGTCGGCGAATCTCAAAGCCCAGTTTTATAAAACCATATTTAATCTTTATCATACCCCAGCCAAGATGATGAAATGGGGGAGGGGGAACGATGGTAAATGCTTCCGCTGTGGTATGGATAATGCTGACAGCCTCCATATTTTTTATGTTTGTGCTAAACTGGTGCCATTAATAGAACATATCGAGAAGTTTTTGACGGAGATTACAGGGGTTGTAATTAATATGTCGGCCTCCATGATGTTGCTTGGGATTGGTGAGGATCTGGTGCAAAGGAGACCCATGTATAAATTTCGGTATCTGCTTTTTATTGCTACGGCGGTAGCACGGTTATGTTTAGCTTCTTCATGGCTTCAGCCTGAAGTACCATCTTATGAAATGTGGCGAGCCCGGTTTTATAGTATATATAATCTGGAGCGCAGTTTGTATTCTGTTAAAGGACCAAGGAAACGCAAATTAGGCATCTATGTATGGGGGGCAATGATTGATCATATGAATTGTTGAAACTGAAATTCAATTTTGGTATAACTGAATGAAATGAATTGCTTCTATGCCTTGTTATTAGATCTGCATGTATTTATTGATGTTTTGATACTGTGGATAATAAATAAAAAAATTAAAAAATACAGTGCAGCATGTTGTGTTTTCTCCCAACTCCTACAGCGCTCTGCTGTGAACTTGAAGGCCCTTACTACATAAATTTGCTGGACACATATGGATGCATAAATTGACTTGACAGAAAGTTACGTAAAATATAATGAAATAATTATGATGCGGCATATCATGCATGACCCCACATGTTATGTTGTTAACATTAGGTAATATAACATAACATGTTGTCATTGTCAGACTCCACATCACTTCTGCTGTGCGCCACAAGGCACACTTGAAAGAAGCGCATTGGGACAGGCTGGAGCAGGGAGAGTCAAGGAAGTTTGTTGACCCCTCGCTTTCCCTTGACCTCTCTTCTGGGCTCGAAACTACCTACCTCATTAATATCCCGTGACCCCATGAGTCAGTCTTAGGTACAACAAGCCCGGGGACCCAGTGTACGCCATGCGTGGCACCCCGGGGGTACCAGCAGTCCAGGGGTGCCCCAGGCTATGCCAGACCCCATCCATCACTGGAAGGTGTCCATTGCTGTGATCAGCTAATGGGGTCTCCCTGTATGACCCTAAAGGGAGGGAGGACGGAGGGGCTGTCCTGGCCCCTGCAGCTTTATTAATCACAGGCAGGGGCACCTTCCGCCCCGCCCCCCTGGACTCGCAGCCACAGAGCAGGGCTTAGAAGCCACATGTCTGTCACCGTGGGCCAGCATCCCCACTTCCAAAGGTGACCTCCCTGACCTTGGTCACACACAGGCCGTCCAAACAGACCCTCGGGTCACCTCCAGTTACCCAGCAGGCGACCTGCTCTTGGTGCGAAGGATGGGCGCTTGAACTGTCCACGCATGCTCCTATCTGGTCACCCGTACGCGCTATGTGTCTACGTCTACTCACATAGCGCCTCATCTACAAGCTTAGCGCCATGCTCCTATGTCGTCACCCGTAGGCGCTATGTGTCTACGTCTACTCACATAGCGCCACGTCTACGAGCATAGCACCATGTTCCTATGTCGTCACCCGTAGGCGCTATGCATCTACGTCTACTCCCATAGCGCCACGTCTACGAGCATAGTGCCATGATCCGAATGTGAAATCCCCGCTTGGTTGGTGTAGAGCAGTGAGAGTAACTGCTCATGATTCCCATACTCCGGATTGCTGAAATATTGCACTTGGAAAGAGCTTATGCGAACGTAGACATTCTGCAAACTTAAAGTTATGGGATGAATTTGGATTTTTGTGGGTGGGTGTCACAGCAAAACTTGGCGAATACCCCCTGAAACGTACTTTCCCACCCTGCACATGCAGGTAGATATATAGGATCACTGACAGAATATAGAATGCCAAAATATCGACCTGCCAAAATATCGTGGATAAAATATAGAATGCCAAAATATCGAATTCCTATCTACAAACAGGTAAGTACAAAAATATTGAATCCAAAATATTGTTGTAAATAATATAGCTTGTTAAAATATCGAATTTTTTAAATGTCTTAAAATTAATGTAAAATTAATGAAATAATAAATATAATTAACTAAAACATACTTAAAAATACTTAAATAACCTTAAAATTAATAAATAATTAATGTAAGTTATAAAAAAATATTCAATATTTTTAGCGTAGGATAGCGGGAGGGTAAAATTTACTATTATCACTCCAGAGAGTGCAACAGTAAGGAAAGCGTTGGATAGCGTAGGGGTAAAAATTACTATTTCCACTCCAGTGAGTGCAACAGTAGGGAAAGCGTTGGATAGTGTAGGGGTAAAAATTACTATTCCCACTCCAGAGAGTGCAACAGTAAGGAAAGCGTTGGATAGCGGAGGGGTAAAAATTACTATTCCCACTCCAGTGAGTGCAACAGTAGGGAAAGCGTTGGATAGCGTAGGGGTAAAAATTACTTTTCCCACTCCAGAGAGTGCAACAGTAGGGAAAGCGTTGGATAGCGGGAGGGTAAAAATTACTATTCCCACTCCAGTGAGTGCAACAGTAGGGAAAGAGTTGGATAGCGAGAGTGTAAAAATTACTATTCCCCCTCCAGTAAGTGCAACAGTAGGGAAAGCATTGGATAGTGTAGGGGTAAAAATTACTATTCCCACTCCAGAGAGTGCAACAGTAGGGAAAGCGCTGGATAGCGGGAGGGTAAAAATTAGTATTCCTACTCCAGTGAGTGCAACAGTAGGGAAAGCGTTGGATAGCGGGAGGGTAAAAATTACTATTCCCACTCCAGTAAGTGCAACAGTAGGGAAAGAATTGGATAGCGTAGGGGTAAAAATTACTATTCCCACTCCAGTGAGTGCAACAGTAGGGAAAGCGTTGGATAGCGTAGGGTAAAAATTACTATTCCCACTCCAGTGAGTGCAACAGTAGGAAAGTAATGATTTAATATTTAAATAAAAATAAATTAATTATCAATACCAATAAAAAATTAATTAAAATTAATTACCAATTACAAAATATTTAATAATTAATTAATTATAAATACCAATAAATATTATTTATTAAAAATTAATTACCTATTAATAATTAACAACCAGTTAATTTTCAATACCAAAAATGTAACAAGTAATAAAAAAATTAGCAATTAATATTTAATTAACAATAAATTAATTATCAATACACAAAAATAATTTCATTAATTACTTAATTACAATTAAATTACTTCCCACCCTATTCCCCTATAAACCCACAACCCGCTCCGAATAATAAATTAATACAATTAACATAATTATCAATTTATCAATTAATAAAAATTAATTACCAATTAATAATGAATTAACAATAAATTAATTATCAATACAAATAAATTAAACCTACATTACAAAAATAATATACACTTTTAACACATATACTAACATAGAAAACACTTTAAAAATTCGATATTATTAAAAATTCGATATATTTTAATGCCTATATTATGTACTTCGATATTTTGACAGTCGATATTACTTACCTGCATTTCGATATTTTTAACCACTATATTATGTCCATTCGATATTATGTCCATTCTATATTTTGACTTCGATATTCTGTCCATTCTATATATTTTTTTCAATATTTTGTCTAGTTACCGATGGACGGGGCGCTGAAACTTTTCAGACTCTCACCCCCAGTCACAGATCTGGGTTGAATCCATCATCGTTCTTTAGCTCACTTCGCCACCCCAGTTCAGACACAGCTACATGCAAATCAGTCTTGACCCTGTGCCTCATGGGAACAGTGCAGCCCGAACTGCCAAGCCATGTCTTCCCTGGACCGGTAACAAGCATCCTGGGACCGGTTTCGGGCTAACAGCCCTCATCAGCCAGGTAGCTTGAATCCAGTGGCAAAGTGAGCAAGGGACCCACGTCTGGGCATACCCTGCCAACTTAGGGTGAACAAAGCAAACACAAGAAGATGATGGACGGAGCGCTGAAACTTTTCAGACCCTCACCCCCAGTCACAGATTTGGGTTGAATCCATCATTGTTCTTTAGCTCACTTCGCCACCCCAGTTCAGACACAGCTAAATGCAAATCAGTCTTGACCCTGTGCCTCATGGGAACAGTCCAGCCCGAACTGCCAAGCCATGTCTTTCCTGGACCGGGGTGGCAATGATGGGTATGCCCCGACGTGGGTCCCTTGCTCACTTTGCCACTTGATTCAAGCTAGCCTGGCTGATGAGGGCTGTTAGCCCGAAACTGGTCCCAGGATGCTTGTTTCCGGTCCAGGGAACACTTGGCTTGGCAGTTCAGGCTGGGCTGTTCCCATGAGGCACAGGGTCAAGACGGATTTGCATATAGTTGTGTCTGAACTGGGGTGGCAAAGTGAGCTAAAGAACGATGATGGATTCAACCCAGATCTATGACTGGGGGTGAGTGTCTGAAAAGTTTCAGCGCTCCGTCCATCATCTCCTTGTGTTTGCCACATTTCATTATGAGGCCGCAAAGCAGCAGTGATTAGACAGATGCATATGGAGTGTGCATTGCTTGGCTCCAGGAAGGGTTTACGGAGATCACACTCTGGGTTCTGTTCACCTCACTATTTTCTCATTGTCCGAGAAGCAGCTGACGGAATCATCATGATCCAGTGGAATGTCAGTGGTGTATGGTGGGCGCGCCGTGATAGGCCAACGATTAGCATGAAAGACTGATTAATATCACAACATATTTTGAAGAAAGTATTCAAACCTAAACGGGGTCTACTTCAAACAAAGTGCTCATAATGAAGCAATGAAAATTGGAAGTTAGGCAAACCTCGTAGCTCAGTGGACTAATCCATTTACTGCAGGAACTTTTGTTGATCCCATGTTCAGAAGTTCAGGGCTACTTAGCATTTCATCCGTCTGATGCTTTACACTGGTTCAAAGAAAGTATGGGGAGCTATCAAAAAGGGGCGTGATCAAGGAGAGGTAACAGGTGTCAATTACTAAGGGCAAACTAAACGTAAAAGACGCTGAGAGCTTGCCAGCTAATCCTCAGAATTGAAAGTGGCAAAAACACGATAAATTCCTGCTCCATGCACTACTGTTCTGTTAAGTTAAATGCGATAAAATGTAATCCAAATATGCTGTATGAAGAAACGCGACACGGTGGACGGCTCCAAGTATTACTTTTTTTTAAAAGTGAACCAAATTGCAGTTGCATTTCGTACGTCCGTCGTTTCGAAGCGTTTCTCGTTTATCCAGATTTTCACTCCTCACCAATATGATGACGTCACCAGTAACGTAATGCAAAATGCCGCAGGGGTCGCTGGGGCTTGTGTTACACCTACGGAAGTGACACGCTTCAAGTAATTGTAAGTTCTTAATACCCGACACCTTTCCTAGTATCTCCCAACTACTGTACATCATTTAAACTCTACCGGATACTTTATTGCGCTTCACATTATATAACTATTGGAATGTCATTACTACGGTGTAAGATAACACACAGTGCAGTCACTCGAATGTCTGTCTAGATTTTAAGACCAAAGGATTTATCATTTAAAAACAGTGTCTACCTGCACATGTGTAAAGCCTGTTCTCTGTGTCATGGGTTCATGCAGAGCTGTTGTCAGTAATGTCTCTGTTACGCGAGGAGGGAAGAGGGGGGGGGCATCACACACCTTTGAACACGGTGGATGGACAACAAAAATATTCTCTAAGTGAAATCGCCTGGGCATCAACCAAGCACCCAGGGGAGGGACTTTGGTAAATTGTTCACCAATAGGGGCCCAGCATTTTTGACTGACACAGTAGAGAGAGAGTGGCAGTCGATGGGCTTAGTTAAAGCCCATATTGTAGTTACATAAATTCTCATAGAGCAGCGCATGTCCGCTGACTCTTAACTCGACCTAATGACTAAAAGCAGAATAGTCTGAATCACGTGAGCAGGACTTTGGTGCAGACAGCTCCATGCGCCTCACCGCCCTGGGCCTGGACCCAGCTCACCCATGCCAAAGGCCAGCCGCGCACAGGGGAATATAGTTGTAAAATATTCACTGAAGCAGCTCCATGCAAGCACTCCAGTGGAGATCAGGCGAGCACCGCCCATTAGGCTGCCCCCCTTCTCCCCTTCGTTGTGTTCCATAGCCAGGGCTGAAGCTCTGGGCACTTCTCCCACCAAAGCATTCTACCATAGCAGCATGGGGTTTCCCAGTCTGCTCTGCTCTCATGTGTTCTACCTCTTGATAATCCTTACCATTCCTGCAAGTGATAGTTGGTGGCTGGAAAACCTTGAGGCAAAGGGAATATAGTGCCTGCTCCAAGTCCAAGAAGCATTCACATTTCAAGGGATTCCAACCAGTAAATGTAGTCCTGTGGGTTAACACACCTACTTCAGAGACATGTCCACCTGACTCCCCTCTTTTCAGAGTCCATTAGTTTTAAAGCTGAAACTTGGTACTCCAAGACTAGAGTTCAAATGTTATGTTTTTTCTTTAGCTTTGTGATTCTGCTCAGGCCCACTCTTTCCTTCCCATTTGCTACTGTGCAGTTTAACTTCTATTGCATTGTCCACAGGTAGTCACCTAGACCTCAGCACGGTTCATCCTACCCTAGGTCCCTTTTGTCACTCTCTCCAAATGTCACTGCCTTCTCGGCTGTTCCCTGTCATCCTCCCTTTTAATTTTTCTCAACCTTCCCCTTTCCACCGCATACATTTATTTTTCTCGTTTCATATTTAACATTGTTTCCTTGTCTCAGCTTTCTCTTCCTTGCTCTTTCTAAATTTCCTCACTGCAAATGTAGACCACAAGGACATACCAAAATGACATAAAACCAATGAACATCAAGAAGATGTTGACAACAAATCACACTCTGGGAAGGAAGAGGGTGTGCTATTGAGAGGGGATAAGAAGACAGGGTAAATAGAGATCAACACCACGTGTCCAACCTCTTGCAGCGCAAAGTCCATTAAAAATCACCATTCAAAAGGGTGAAGTCTGCTCAATATCAAGAAGCTCATTTTAATGCCTATTTTATTAAGGAGAGGAAGTTGGTTGTTCTTCTGGAGATAGGCTGAACACTTAGAAGACATACATTCCGTAGAGTAAAGTAGGTTCTTGTGCATACAGAGAGTGGAACTCTGCCACAAATATAACCTTATCATTTTGTAGAGCTGATCTCACTTCACTGGAGATAGAGCTGAGCTCCAGCACAGATGCAGCCAAGTCCCCGCATACATAGTGCTGAACCATGCACAGATAGAGCACATACCGTGTACCAATAGGTAATTTCTTACATTGAGTTGGAGAAGAGTTCCTGCAAACATAGCACTGTGACCCAGGGCAGACAGAACAGAGCTCTTCCAAGTATGCAGCTGAGCTAAAATGCAGACAGTGGTGATGCCCCGCGCAGACATAGATCGAGGTGAGCCAGTTCACAGCCAGAGTTGAGCTCTTTCAGCATTCATTCCTATAATGTAAAACCCGAGGTTCTGTGAGAACTGAGAAACCAGGACGCGCTAATATTCTGTGGGAGCATCACACATCTCTTACCCAGGTTAATCTTCCTGATAGGGATTGAGGAGTAGAAGGTGGCAGGGAGAATGATAGTGAGAGAGAATGGATTGCGAGAAGTGATTGAAGAGAGAGAGAGAGAGAAAGACAAGGTAGATCGTAGTGAAAGAGAATTAAGCATGTGTGCAAATATGGACAGAAAGTTGAGAAAGAAATAAGGAGAGTGTGACTGAGATGGAAAAGAACAGAGATGGAGTGTGACACAGGAGACACCTGAGTGAGAGATGTATGTACAACACCACAGCAATAATGCTAAGGCGAACTTTATGTCATGTTATGTTAAGGGTATTTGTAAAGTGCACACCTCATCCTGGAGAGTATCCTGGTTCTGAGAAAGCAGGGGTTATTTCAGCTGTGACTGGGACTTGTCCAGGTGAAGAGCCATGTTTCCAGTTTCTTGCAGAGCTCACATACTGAGGAGGCAGCTCAAATGTGTAGGGGCAGGTCGTTCCAGGCTTTGGGCAGGAGGTAGGGAAAAGCATGACAGTCAAATATGGTTCTCTGTATGTGGGAGATGTGTGCGAGCAGAATTCTGACTGAGCAGAAGTACCTGGTGAGTGTGTTGAATGTGGGTTAGTGAATGGGGGTGCTGTGGAGGTCTATGTAGGACGAGGTAATGTGAACACGGGGGAAAGCCTAAGTGTGAGTCTGGCTGCTGGGTTTTGTATGGCCTGAAGTCTTCTAGCAGTTAGACAATGATTCCGACAGTGTGTGTTGCCATATTCCAGCTTGCTGGTGATGAGGTCCCGGGTGGCCATTCTGCATGAGCTGACTGGGAGCCATTTGAAGATTACATTAAGCATTTTGAGGGCGTGGAAGTAGGAGGCAGTGTCTACATTGACTAAAGCAAATTTTACAGCATATTTCACCCATTGCTTTGCCCACTTCATAAGAAGTCTGTCTTTCACTGTGTCACTGGACCATGCTGTTTGAGGATGGTGCCGATACCAATCTCTAAAGAAACTGTTTGGTCACCAGCACACATTTGTTTAGTCAATTAAGCACTGGGTTGGAGTGAAGATGTTGCACATGTGACATATTCACTTGACAGCTATGTTTTAGTATTGTAAAAGATGGTCTAGTCAATTTTGAAATTGTGTTTCACGTGGAACATCAAACGCAAACCCTAAACATACTGTAGGAGTTTGACGTTTTATATATTCACTTCCCTTGCGTAATTGAAGCAGGCAAACCCCAAAGTGAGTGGACAGAGAAGTAAAGCATAAAGCTTATGAGGGCAGGTGAACTTCAAGGGTACAGTAAGTGGGATTTCTTGCAAGAGCCTCTGTTAGTGCATGTGCGATAATCGCTAATGTATGGCTTGGTGGCGCCACAAACATAGGGAAAGATTCCAATTATGGTGTCCTCAAATCATGGCCCCCTAAGTAGATATATATAGTTGTAATTTACAATATAGCCTCATTGCTCTCACAGCAGTGTTTAGCCATTTTAAAGCAGTATTGCTGGCCAAAAACTGAAAAAAGATTCATCAATCGTTTGCACACTACCTTAGACGACAGAAAATACCACATTAAAAAAGGTACTCATGCCCACCACGATCTCTGCACCACACTGATGGGTATAATGAAGATTATTGAGAAGTCATTACATCTTCAAGTAAAAATGCATGTATTACATGTTTTGGTGCTTTTATTGCACAAAAAGAAGTGGTATTACACATACATACTTTTAAGGAACCGGAAATATGGAAAATACTTCCCTGTTACGTATGAAATACAGATTTTGTTGCCACTGTGCAAAGGTTTTATATTCTCCAGACTACTAGCATTATGCAGCTTGTAGGACCAAGGATATTGAAATTATGCGACAAAGAATGCAAATGATGTGACACTTTGTTTGGGGGCATTATTTTCATCAGTTTGAGCTAGAAACAACAATTTTGGTGAAATCTGCCTATTTTGGAAATTATGTGGCAAATTCAGTAAATTCATGATTATGCTGTAAACTCTGCACAAATCCACTGATCTCACCTAATGTTTTATCAAGAATTAATTTTGTGACAGGTAAATAAAACATCAACATTTTAATTCCAGTCAATGCCTATTGTTAGCTGCACTTTGAATAAAACAGATTGTAATATAAAAACATACATAATGGGTATCTTGTCATTGCCATCTCAGACTTCTGGTGATATTTACAAACTACAAGGCCAAAGATATCACCAGAACCCCTCAATGATAATGCTGGACCAGATTACACAGTTGCCCATTATGCATGCTCTATATTTACTGAACTTTAAACCATTGCCTAGATGCAGATAGATAAACCTCAGCCTTAAACAAGAGTCAGCTCATTTAGGTGCTACCCATTTATAAAACATAAATACCAAAATAATTTGCATTCAGTCCACTCACAAGACAGCATGAGGAATGCGGCCTAATGGCTAAGTTAAATCATCAACAGAACATGAGTGTTCACAAGGAGTGGTGAAATTGAATGTTAGAGGCTTTTTTGAAAGCTCTAGTACACCAAATAAGGAAGGAGATGTGGTCTAGTGGCTAAGTTGTCGATCTGAGGACCTTGATTTAAAACCAGCTTGGCATTGACTGAAAATGTATCGCAATGTGCTTATAAATTTAAATGTGTGAGATACTAGTTTAAGTGCGTTTAACCAAAAGATATAAGCCACCACTTGATGAATACAATCTTACATCATTTTCATCACCTCCCTTACTGGGCAACGCTCTGTTGCTCTCGGGTTAGGTACATGCTGTAGAAATACCAACATGTGTAGGCTTTTATATTGTAAACAGGTACCCAGCTTATTATTCTCTGTGGATACCCCTTCCTTTTGAGCAGTTGGTGAGCCCACCTCATTCTGTGACAGCCACATAGAAGCTCCCACGATTTTCTTTATACCCGTTTATTCTTCGCACCTCAAGTCCACTTCTCAATTTCTGTGGGAGCACTATATTGGGCACATTGGGAGATTCCGCAACACACATCTTATTGTTTCCTGGAAGCATGTTATCATTATGCAGTTCATACTACTTTTAATCAGAAAAGACACTTTTCCAATAACCCTTCAGTGCTTTCATTTATGACATGCACCAACCATCTTTTTCGGACATCTGATACTCGCAGGTCTGGTGGACACTCGGTGAACTCCGGCAATGCTTGGTGTCTCAGGGAAATGCATTGGGAAGGACAAAAGATCTGGCTTTAATGTGCTACTGCAGGTAAGAACAAGCCCGAAGATATGACTTTTCCATGTGTTAGCATATTAAACTCAGACCTATTGGCCTTTCAAACATATATTCTAATACTGTCTGATCCCCAAGTGTGCGAAATGGTAGCCTCACCAACACTGTTTAGTACTAGTCCCCCCAAAGTTTGGGTCTAGTTGCGCCCCTGGTGGAGATGGAATGATGAAGCCAAACAGCCAGCTTACATTAAGTAAGAGATGAATACTCTACCTGGCTGAGTAAAGATGTGATTGACAAAATTTCAAACCAATGGCTGAAAGAGGCGAAAAAGTCAACTCCAGGTATATTTTTAGGTCGAGCCTAGAGTCAGCGTGCAAGCGCTGCTCTAGGGAAGATCTGTGGTAGTTCACTGCATGAGGGAAGCCCCGCCCACTGCCCGCCCATTTTTTCATTGGCTTGTGTCTTTGTCCTTCATAAATGCTGTCTTCTGATTGATTATGAGGCTTGTTAGTCCCTCCTTATTATGGCCATGTTGTCATTTGTACCCTCCCATGGCTACTGGCCCCTTTACTTCGAGTGTTACACAGTACGGTACGTGTTATTTAGACTGTGAGCACTATTTTATTCCGTGCCTTCTCACCCCCGCCCGCACTCCCCTTGTCATGCCTTCTCACCCCCTTCTCCCCCTCCCCCACCCGCACTCCTCTTGTCCCTGCCTACTTCCCCCTCCCCCCGCCCGCACTCCCGTTGTCCGTGCTACCCCCTCCCGTTGTCCGTGATGCAATGCAATAGGTCTTGTGTAAACGCGAGTCCTATTGCATTGCAAATGCTTGTTTTTTAGTGCCATGGCGTGGTGCACAGCCACACTCATTGGTTGAGAGTCTGACTTCAGGAGTACGTCACTCGGTGAGGAGGAGCTCAGAGTCATGAAGCATAGCCTCAATCTTCGTCTTTGGGTGTCAGTTTCTGTCAGGCTTGTGCAGGGCCTGTGGGATACAGCACTTCTCACAATCCTTGTGAGAAGCACTGCTGTTGTCCCTACAACTACAGGAGGCAGGAAATATTGCGAGCTCGCTGTATTGCTTAGTGTCTATTCTTTGAAGTTTGGTGTTCACGGGGAGGGGGGGGAGTGCAGAGGAGGAGTGGAGGCCGCGCGCTCTCGTTTCTTGCAGCCAGACACTGGAATACTCTGCCTTTGTATTTGCGCCTTCAAAGGAATTACCTTCAATTTTGGAAAGCTCTCATCTGGCCTTTTCATTCACAGAAAGCATTAGTTCCGAATTAGCCGTGCAGCTTTTCGAGTGGCAGAGCTCAACACGTGTCATAAACACCACTTCACCACATAAACACCACTTCCTCGCTCATTCACTGTATTTAACAGTACACAATGAACCTATTTTTGGTTCTCCATATTTCCTCTTGGGAAACCCCCAACCTACGCATCCCCAATAAATATGAGGTGCCAGAACCCTCCAAATTTCCCCACTCTCAAAATGCACTTACTCCTGACCTTGAGGGGACTATATATCTGGTAACTAGACAAAATATTGAAAAAATATATAGAATGGACAGAATATCGAAGTCAAAATATAGAATGGACATAATATCGAATGGACATAATATAGTGGTTAAAAATATCGAAATGCAGGTAAGTAATATCGACTGTCAAAATATCGAAGTACATAATATAGGCATTAAAATATATCGAATTTTTAATAATATCGAATTTTTAAAGTGTTTTCTATGTTAGTATATGTGTTAAAAGTGTATATTATTTTTGTAATGTAGGTTTAATTTATTTGTATTGATAATTAATTTATTGTTAATTCATTATTAATTGGTAATTAATTTTTATTAATTGGTAATTAATTTTTATTAATTGATAAATTGATAATTATGTTAATTGTATTAATTTATTATTCGGAGCGGGTTGTGGGTTTATAGGGGAATAGGGTGGGAAGTAATTTAATTGTAATTAAGTAATTAATGAAATTATTTTTGTGTATTGATAATTAATTTATTGTTAATTAAATATTAATTGCTATTTTTTTTATTACTTGTTACATTTTTGGTATTGAAAATTAACTGGTTGTTAATTATTAATAGGTAATTAATTTTTAATAAATAATATTTGTTGGTATTTATAATTAATTAATTATTAAATATTTTGTAATTGGTAATTAATTTTAATTAATTTTTTATTGGTATTGATAATTAATTTATTTTTATTTAAATATTAAATCATTACTTTCCCTACTGTTGCACTCACTGGAGTGGGAATAGTAATTTTTACCCCTACGCTATCCAACGCTTTCCCTACTGTTGCACTCACTGGAGTGGGAATAGTAATTTTTACCCCTACGCTATCCAATTCTTTCCCTACTGTTGCACTTACTGGAGTGGGAATAGTAATTTTTACCCTCCCGCTATCCAACGCTTTCCCTACTGTTGCACTCACTGAAGTGGGAATACTAATTTTTACCCTCCCGCTATCCAGCGCTTTCCCTACTGTTGCACTCTCTGGAGTGGGAATAGTAATGTTTACCCCTACACTATCCAATGCTTTCCCTACTGTTGCACTTACTGGAGGGGGAATAGTAATTTTTACACTCTCGCTATCCAACGCTTTCCCTACTGTTGCACTCACTGGAGTGGGAATAGTAATTTTTACCCTCCTGCTATCCAACGCTTTCCCTACTGTTGCACTCTCTGGAGTGGGAAAAGTAATTTCTACCCCTACGCTATCCAACGCTTTCCCTACTGTTGCACTCACTGGAGTGGGAATAGTAATTTTACCCCTCCGCTATCCAACGCTTTCCTTACTGTTGCACTCTCTGGAGTGGGAATAGTAATTTTACCCCTACACTATCCAACGCTTTCCCTACTGTTGCACTCACTGGAGTGGAAATAGTAATTTTTACCCCTACGCTATCCAACGCTTTCCTTACTGTTGCACTCTCTGGAGTGATAATAGTAAATTTTACCCTCCCGCTATCCTACGCTAAAAATATTGAATATTTTTATAACTTACATTAATTATTTATTAATTTTAAGGTTATTTAAGTATTTTTAAGTATGTTTTAGTTAATTATATTTATTATTTCATTAATTTTACATTAATTTTAAGACATTTAAAAAATTCGATATTTTAACAAGCTATATTATTTACAACAATATTTTGGATTCGATATTTTTGTACTTACCTGTTTGAAGATAGGAATTCGATATTTTGGCATTCTATATTTTATCCACGATATTTTGGCAGGTCGATATTTTGGCATTCTATATTCTGTCAGTGATCCAATTTATTATTCGGAGCGGGTTGTGGGTTTATAGGGGAATAGGGTGGGAAGTAATTTAATTGTAATTAAGTAATTAATGAAATTATTTTTGTGTATTGATAATTAATTTATTGTTAATTAAATATTAATTGCTAATTTTTTTTATTACTTGTTACATTTTTGGTATTGAAAATTAACTGGTTGTTAATTATTAATAGGTAATTAATTTTTAATAAATAATATTTATTGGTATTTATAATTAATTAATTTTTATTTAAATATTAAATCATTACTTTCCCTACTGTTGCACTCACTGGAGTGGGAATAGTAATTTTTACCCCTACGCTATCCAACGCTTTCCCTACTGTTGCACTCACTGGAGTGGGAATAGTAATTTTTACCCCTACGCTATCCAATTCTTTCCCTACTGTTGCACTTACTGGAGTGGGAATAGTAATTTTTACCCTCCCGCTATCCAACGCTTTCCCTACTGTTGCACTCACTGGAGTGGGAATACTAATTTTTACCCTCCCGCTATCCAGCGCTTTCCCTACTGTTGCACTCTCTGGAGTGGGAATAGTAATTTTTACCCCTACACTATCCAATGCTTTCCCTACTGTTGCACTTACTGGAGGGGGAATAGTAATTTTTACCCTCCCGCTATCCAACGCTTTCCCTACTGTTGCACTCTCTGGAGTGGGAAAAGTAATTTTTACCCCTACGCTATCCAACGCTTTCCCTACTGTTGCACTCACTGGAGTGGGAATAGTAATTTTTACCCCTCCGCTATCCAACACTTTCCTTACTGTTGCACTCTCTGGAGTGGGAATAGTAATTTTTACCCCTACGCTATCCAACGCTTTCCCTACTGTTGCACTCACTGGAGTGGAAATAGTAATTTTACCCCTACGCTATCCAACGCTTTCCTTACTGTTGCACTCTCTGGAGTGATAATAGTAAATTTTACCCTCCCGCTATCCTATGCTAAAAATATTGAATATTTTTTTATAACTTACATTAATTATTTATTAATTTTAAGGTTATTTAAGTATTTTTAAGTATGTTTTAGTTAATTATATTTATTATTTCATTAATTTTACATTAATTTTAAGACATTTAAAAAATTCGATATTTTAACAAGCTATATTATTTACAACAATATTTTGGATTCGATATTTTTGTACTTACCTGTTTGTAGATAGGAATTCGATATTTTGGCATTCTATATTTTATCCACGATATTTTGGCAGGTCGATATTTTGGCATTCTATATTCTGTCAGTGATCCCCGTCCATCATCTCCTTGTGTTTGCTTTGTATGCCCTAAGTTGGCAGGGTATGCCCAGACGTGGGTCTCTTGCTCACTTTGCCACTGGATTCAAGCTAGCCTGGCTGATGAGGGCTGTTAAACCGAAAAGGGCCCAGGATGCTTGTTTCCGGTCCAGGGAAGACATGGCTTGGCAGTTAGGGCTGGACTGTTCCCATGAGGCACAGGGTCAAGACTGATTTGCATATAGCTGTGTCTGAACTGGGGTGGCGAAGTGAGCTAAAGAACGATGATGGATTCAACCCAGATCTGTGACTAGGGGTGAGTGTCTGAAAAGTTTCAGCACTCCGTCCATCATCTCCTTGTGTTTGCTTCACAATAAAATGTGGCAGATATTACACCGCTAAGGTTCTGTTCTTGAAGCTAATTGTTTCATTCTCTTTGGCTGGGAGTGGAAAGCAACAGAAGCTCAAGCTTGGATTCCTGGTCTACAATGGACTGTAGTGTAAGTTACCTCCTGATCACAAGTCCTCATCCTGCCTTGTATCACACGCCCCGTTAATACTTAGTCCATGGCTGAATCCTTGTGGCTGCATCTTACAATGCACGGCTTCCTTCCCAGGTTGACAGGTTTGACATCTGGAGGCCTATGTTCTGCTGCTCTGACAGCTCGGTCATCACTCCTCGTCTACAGCCCAGGGCCGTCCCGAGAGGCAGGCACGTGTCTAACATTAACCAATTTTCACCGGGCTGTATTGAGCCTTGACAGACTGTACATTACGCTCGCTCCTGGTAAAACTGGACCTGCAGATTGAACGGAGTGGAAGAACTAGCTGCCCCTCCTTGCTCGGCCTCGTCTCAGGACAGGATTGAATGAAAACAAAGAAGGAAGGAATTGGACGTTCTGCTTTACTCTTGTGATCCGCCCGATGATGGGCTGTTGAGACATGTTTGGGACTAAAGAACAAATGAATACAGCATACGTTTAACAGGTTTCAACCTCCAGACGTTTAGTCTTGGGTACAGCGTGAAATGAAATGTGTGATTTGTAATGACCCAAATAACAATGAATATAAACATTGAAGGTCATTGTGAGGAACATTAATATCAGTAGAATCAAATTAAAGATGTTGGATAGTTGCAGTGAGTGATAAGAGAGGTTTTCACCTGCAGGTCAGAGACCCAAGAGTCATCTAGTCCAGTCTTGGCCGTACATCCGTACTTCAAAGTGTCACTATCTGTTTCATGAATACCATCGAGCAGCCTCCCTCCCTTGTCATAATTGGACACTTCTAGTTTCACTTGCAAGGCTGAGGACAACATAAGTATGTGCTCTGAATGATTCTCTCACTTTTATGAGTTATACCCAAAGATCACTTTTATGGCGCACATTGCCAAACGATCTTACTGTCACTCAAGGCATACATTTTATCAACCTGTAACAGTTAGTAGATTTAGGTAAGATGTGAGGGCTCAAACTTGTCAGTTTGTTCACTTTTTTTTTTTAGCGCATTATGCATGGCCCTTTTCAACGAGATAGTGTGAGATTGCCACTTTCCCAAGGAGTGTGGGTAATCACTTTCAAACCCAAAGACAGAATCTCCCTCCACAAAGCGAAATAAAAGCCAAAAACCTTAAACTTACATAGACTGTCCTATCCAGTTGTCTTCACTAAATGATATATACATATATTTCCCTATACTAACTCCCCTTTACTCACCTCAAACCCCCTCCTACAGTTATAAACTCCCCCCCAAAAAATCTAGACCCTTCACTCTTCCTTCGCAATCCAAATAACTGACGAACATATCCACCACTCAAATGACTATTTATCCCTATACTAATTCACCACTAATCCTTTATGGGTTCCGGAGTAGTGTGCTACTCGCCGAAAAAGAGCTTTAACCCCTCATTAGGGGTAGCAAGCTCTATATAAATGCAAACCTTTTCCCTCTTCTAGCCATCCACTATCCTTCTCAAGCCAAATAACTGGCTATCATATCCACCACTGAAATTACTTTCATATTTCACTATACTAATTCACCACTAATCCTTTATGGGTTCTGGAGTAGGGTGCTACTCGCTGAAAAAGCGCTTCGACGCCTCGTCTGGGGTAGTAAGCGCTATATAATGCAATTACAATACAATACAATACAAAGAGCCTGTGAGCTCAAGCACGAACCAGCTAGTACATAAACCTCAGAAGCAGTGATCACGAGGAGCCTGACAGCCAACAGACAGTGTGCGCACGAGTCAATCTATTGAGCAATGCGTGTGTTGCCTATTATCCAAAGCACACTCTGAAGGGAAAGATTTGATTTCATCCACCTACTGTTGCAAGCCCGGATTAAATGCAAGTTTTTCAGTGGGGTAAACGGCTAAAGAAAATATTAATCACGGGCTTTAGAGTTCCGGCAAGCCATCACAGTCTCTTTCCATTTTCATCTATTTGGACTTTAATGTTTGCAGCACACCAGAGTCTGTTTCCACAACCTGATGACAAATAAACCTCTTGTCATTCCTTAATTGCAGCCATGCCCAGGCCGCGCTGTTGTTCTGAACACAGCTGATGGGTTTGGACATTTTGTGACCTCCCACTCCAAGCTGTCAAGCAGGTCCGGCTCTAGAATTTTTTCTTTGGGAGGGCCATAAAGAAGCATGGGTGGGCCATGAAGATGAGCAGGTACTGGCCAAACAACAACAAAGTATTTAATCGCTCTGATATTTTAGGTATTGGAATTTGTCTGCGCTTGACATTTTTAAGATAATAACCAGCATCCAAAGAGCTACATACTTTCCTTTTCTTTGATGTGCTTCCAGCTTTGGGGAAGGGGAGGGACTCTGTTTGTCAAATGTTTAAGATGCAGAACTTTAAGATTGCAGCATACTCCTGGTCATGTGCAGCAGCAGAAATGCTTCTGCTGCCATAAAGAGCCACTTTACAGCTTGTCATGTTTTTAAAAAACATTGGCAGCTTTTTACTTTGCAAAGCATTGAAGTTTAAAAAGACGATGCAATAAGCCCAGAATCATAATTCAGTTTTCAGGATATCCATGCTGGTCATTTGTGCATCATAGCAGCTAATAAACTCTGTTGACTTCACACCTCTCCCCAGGCCTGGAGGTATCCCATGTCAATGGTGTTAATCATTAAAATAAACCATAAGGGAGAGCCCATGGGGCTGCACGCCCCTGTAAAACATTATGGTGAAAAACGTGTGTATTTCCGTCCTGACTGGCCTTGGGTGGGCCAGGGTATTCCTTGGGTGGGCCTGGCCCACCCTCTAGAACTGGGCCTGCTGTCAAGACTCCACCAGCAATGACCAGATTCTTTCTATTGATCTACGCCCCTTGGCGAAGACTGGACCAGCCTGTCCCAAGGCATCACGGGGTCAACGTTACACATCAAAAAGCGCAAGTGGGGTCACATGTAAGCTAGGGCTCAGTGCAAAGGACAAAGGTCAGAGCTGGCTGCAATTTACAGTGGTCAGATATTTGTAACACTGTAGATTTGTAAGGTTGTTACTATCACAAAATCTCTTACCAAGAGTGACAGGGTGCGGGCCATATTTTCATTTTTTCCATTAAAACAAAAATTTGTTTTTTAGGTTATGTGGCAGACCTATTGTTTCCCTTACTGGAGCTCGGGCACATGAATTTACCAATATATTGTTTTTGCCTTTCAAAGATTAAGTCCATATTCATTTCGATGCTGCTCTACACCCCAGAATTCATAACTGTTTTCAGCATGGGTCTAGCTGCTTCAGTCTTGACATCACTTTACATTTTTAAGTTTCGCTTAGCCAGGGCTTGCACTGACTCTTCGAGACATGTTGTATTCAGAATATGGGCTTTAAGCTCCGCCCAGTACTTCTGGTTGGTTGGCCTGCCTTTTGGAAATTCCTGGACTATGGTTGGTTAATCGTGTCCATCTGTCCCGCCTTAGGTTTTTGGTTTCCTACCACAGGGATATCACAGATTGTTTCTTTTGGTTGGCCATCTCTGGCCATCTGTTGCCTCCTCGCTAGCAGACCACCCCCTCCCTTCCTGGTTCTTTTCTGTGCAGTGCTTTCGTCACTGCATTCTCTCTAATTATGTTGGCTCCGGTGTTCCCACTTCACTGAGTTCAGATTAGCTGGTCTAACTTTTAATTGTCCTGTGCATCCTCGCTCACAGATGCACCCACTCCCTCCCGCCATTGGCAGACAATTTTGTCTCCTGTGAAATAATATATCGCATAATTGTAGTCTAGCGTGTGCAGCCCGTGCGCAGCTTGTAACCTGTGCCTGAGCTGCACCGCATAACTCATGCCATGTTTACCTTTAAAGCGATTTGTGCTGTGTTTATAGCTATGTTTTATAACGCATGCTGCCAACTAACTAAACTTCCTCTTGGCACATTACTGATGACCAGTCAGTCCTATTAGCCGAAAGTTATCAATTTCAGGACTCATTGGTGTCCTTCCAGCCAAACATATGAACTTCAGAACGCGGGCACAATTCCTAGGCAGCTGGTCTGCTCACCATGCCATTTTGCGGATTTCGTGGCTATTGAGTACGATTCTTTTAGGGCCGCCAGGGGGTGCATAGCTACTAGTCTTCTACACCACCACCCGTTTGTGGTAACCACGTGGGTAGCTTGCTTATTAGAAGGCCATGCCGTGGCGTGAGCAGATGGCAGAGGTGAGGGTGAGACTGCAAGTGTCCTGCCTACTTAGGCACAGACAGCCATTAAAAATACGGTTGCTAACGAGGCTAATTTAATCTGCTTTTTGGCACACAATGCCAGCAGGATGTGACATTGTGCCACGTTGCCCGCTTTCCAGACGTACCATCTCCACCCTGGGACCCGCTGTGCTCTGCTTCCTGCGCCCTAGTTCACCTGCTCCAGATGGGCAGCACAGTAGGGGATGCACTAGCAGAGGCAGATGTGTTTGTTTGCCGGAGACAATGTTGTGCGGCTGCAGATGGCACTGCCTGGCAGTGGTCTTTGCTCCCTGTGACCCCTGTCACACTCCGAGTAGTGCTGGCAGGGTGGGGGCACCTCCCCATCCTCTTTAGACATACCGCTCTTCTTTTCCTTTTTAAATCTTTTTTTTTTTTTTAAAGTGCAAAGGAAACTACAATTCTGGCTGATCCGAACAGGGCTCATGTAGCCTGCCTACTCTAAGGTTGTGCGGCCAGGATGGTGTCAGCTACATCGTACACCGTGTCGTGTTTTGGCATTTTGCGGTAACTGTTTTCATGTACGGTGGAGACCCTCACAGCACTATGTGCCCCAATATCCACAGGTACAGATTGGGTGATGCAAACTCCTGCCAAATTCTTTATCTTGGGTATGCAACGTTTAGAAACGTCACACCCCTCATTTATTTGTTTGTCTACTGCAGGAAAGGTTAACTTCCGGTTATTTATCTATCGCTTAATAACAACATTTAACCTGTTTCTAAGCTTTTCTAAGTTCGACATGTAAAGAAACATAGGAGATAACTTACTTTCTCAGGATCACACTTTTGGCTAGGTGGGACCCCTCCCACAACAGAGCATGCCCGCACACACCACCCCTCCGAGGTCGCTGCTTCTTCCGACCCATGGTGGTGCTTTTTCAGCTTAGGCTCTGTGCCGTCCCGCCCATCATGTAAGTAAAAAACACTTCCAACAGCGCCAATAGCTTTAACTCTAAAAACATGTGAGACATATTGCATTGCAAATGCTTGTTTTTACTTGCCACAGGTGCCGTTTTACACCTGATTAACCTCCTTCCTTCCCCTTCCATCTCCTTTTCACTCCCCTGCCGACACACAACACCGGCCATTTACACCACCAATCAAGTGGCACTAGTGTGATCGAGCTATGCTGTGAATGAATGGGAATATTTGAGGGAGGTGCCGAGAAGTTTCTGCTCAGAGGCTAGTCACTACTTTGATGTGTGACAGAGCTGTGAACACAAAATGAACCGCCTCCTGCCTCATTTAATTCACCAGCTACCGCAAGGGCGCCAAATTTCTTTCAGCCCAAGGCGCTATCCGAGCCAAGGCCTCTGTGTCTGCTGCTGCTGTTCCTTCTCGTATGCCTCGCCCTGTTGTTCCTCTTCTGTTCTAGTCACTTCTCTGTTCTCTCCCTCCCGCCCTCCGTCGTCGCTCCCATGGGTGTTCCTTGTACTTTCCTCTGGCTCTCGTCATTCCACCTTATGTCTAAACTTCACCCTTTGGTCGAGTGTGCCAGTAACACGTTTGTTGATAATCAAACATGTCAAACCCCCGTATCCAGAGCATATTCTTGAGTGAGGAAGGTGGTTAGGAGCCGCATCACCATGGGCTTTGCCTGCTCAGCGCTGAGTCAAGCACCTGTTTTTATGCGCCTGCAGCATTTATAGAGAAATCACTTAACCCGATCTTTCTCTGAGTTGGTGCTTTATTTTCAGGCATTACAGCTCAGAAACAGATTGAAGCAAACCTTGCTCACTGTTTCCAAGCTATACTTTCTGAAAATAAAGCACCGACTCACATCGTGTTAAATTAATTCACTTTACACACAGGAAGCCCATAAATACACGTTTGACTCTGTGCGGAACCAGCAAAGTCCATTAGAATACGGCCCATAACCTTAAGTCTTTTATACAGCGCGAGAAAATGTGCTGAGAAATAAAGGTACACATTGCAGTATTATATTTGTTGTATACTGGGATCCATTATATTACATGAACATGGAATACAATGCTGGCTTCCAATATACAGAGCATCTTTGGTCATTATCGAGGGGTATTGTGTTGTCTTAGTATACAACACCACATCTATGTGTTATGTGTTGGGCCATTCGGCCTTGGCAGGGGTTGGCAAGTTATTTAGTCAATTAATAAAGAACAAAACGAGCTTGGGAAAAATAACTAAAAGTCACATTAGTTTTAAACGGATCTAGGATGCTTGTTGTTTGCTTTCAGCTCTAAAGGAATGCTTGCACTGTAATGCATGTGTCACACTTTTGCATCACATCACACTTTTGCTCACATTCAATTCTTCCTCGTACATGCACTGGAAACAAGAAATCAATTTATTTTGACTGAAGCATGCAGTTTTCAGTGCTATTGTTATGACTCGGTTGCAAACCTGACCCTAACTTGGCTGTCTAATTGCTTTTTATCACCCCCCTAATACCCCACCATCAACATCATAAGCACCAGTGCCACCACCAAAAAATCCACTATCAACAAGACCACCTCCACTAGTACCAATAGCACACATCACATGCTGCCAATACCACCACCGATACCACCTGCACCAATACTAATACCACCCCTACCTCTACTACCATAAATACCAGCACCAATACCAATAGCACCACCAGACACTGCAAATACTGCCAATAATTACACTATCCCACTAGTGTGACCCCCACAATACCACCACTACAGCCAATGCCACTGATACCACACCATCAACACTTTTAACAATAATGCACTGACACAATATCAGCACCAATATCACCCCCAATACCATAACACCACTACCACAACCACTACCATGCACCAGCAAAGTCAATAGGGCTGCCTTTAATGAACAAGTTACTTACCTTCGGTAACGATATATCTGTAAGAGACATATATTAGTTATGGATTCCTTACCTTAGAATTACCACCAGGCGTCAGACTGGATCCAGAGAATTTTTCTTCAGCAGTACCCCTGCGTGTCGGTAGGTGGCGTCGGTCGACTCCGCGTTCGTCGTTGGCGTCGTGATCGCCCGAATGACGACACAGTATCTACTTAGACGCCGCCCCTGCGCGCTGACGTCAGTTCTTTACACGACATTCCAACCAGAAGCGCAGAGTCATGCAAGACACTGACCACTGGTGCACAAAACTAGGGCCCTGAAAGGGAGTCCCTTACTCTAGAAATCAGTTCGCAGAACGGGGAGGATGGGTGGGGCGGTAAGGAATCCATAACTAATATATGTCTCGTACAGATATATCATTACCTAAGGTAAGTAATTTGTTCATCTGAAAGGGACTATTAGTTATGGATTCCTTACCTTAGAATAGATACTCCAGCAATACCAACCCCAGAGGTGGGTCTGCGAACCAAGTTCACACCAGGAAGTCCTGAAGAATAGAGCGGCCAAAGAAGCCATTTCTCCGTACTTGGCTGTCCAGGCAGTAATGCTTAGTGAACGTGTGCAATGAAGCCCACGTGGCTGGCTGGCAGATGTGATGAAGGGGGGCTCCACGTCCCAAAGCAGTAGTGGATGCCGTCGCCCTGGTGGAATGGGCGCGCAACCCTACTGGAGGTTCCTTATTCGCCAGGGAATAACATATTTTAATGCAAAGAACAACCCATCGAGAGATGGTTCGTTTTTGCACGGCCCGACCTTTCTTGGCGCCCACATAGCCAACAAAGAGCTGATCATCCACCCGGAATTGTTTTGTGTGATCCAGATAAAATGAGAGCGCACGTTTTGTATCCAGACGGTGGAGCCTCTCCTCTTCAGAAGGATGCCGGGGTGGGAAGAAGGTGGGCATAGTGATGGTGTGCCCTATGTGGAGGTAACCACTTTGGGAAGAAAAGCAGCTCTAGTGCGAAGGGCAACCTTGTCAGGATGAACAGCCAGGAAAAGAGGTTTAGAAGACAGCGCCTGAAGCTCACTCACCCTGCGAGCAGAGGTGATGGCAACCAAAAGGCAGTTTTGAGAGTCAATAGTCTGAGAGGACAATTATGTAGCGGCTCGAAAGGAGCACACCTAAGGTAAGTCAGAACAAGGTTCAAGTCCCACTGGGCAATTACGAAAGGAATAGGAGGAAACAGGTGAGTAATGCTCTTAAGGAAGCGATTTACAATAGGGGACTTGAAAAGAGAAGGCTGATCAGGAAGGCGAAGAAAGGCCGAACTGGCCAAAAGATAGCCTTTGAGAGTGCCCAGAGCAGAGCCCTGCTGGGCCAAAGAAAGGATGAAGAGGAGAACCTCTGAAAGAGGGGCAGAAAGGGGATCCACAGCCTTTGCTGTACACCATGCCACAAATTTGTTCCATCTACAGGCGTATACCGTTTTGGTGGAGGGATGCCTGGCTGACAAGATAACGTTACAGACTTCGGGAGGAAGGTCGAAAGCTGTCAACTGTTGCCGCTCAATCTCCATGCAAGGAGGTGGAGGCTGGACAGGTTCGGGTGAAGGACCGTCCCCTGCTGCTGTGACAGAAGTTCCTCCCGAAGAGGCAGTCTGATCGGAGGATCGATGGCCATATTCAAGAGCTCCGGATACCAGACTCTTCGTGCCCAGTCCGAAGCCACAGGAATTACTTGGGCCCGGTCACGCTTGATCTTCTTCAGAACTCTGGGCACAAGTGGTATAGGGGGAAAAGCGTATAGAAGACCGCAACTCCACTCACGACGAAAAGTGTCGCCTAGCGAGTGCCGCCTTGGAAATTCCAATGCGCAGAACTGCTGACATTGCGCGTTCTCTTCGGTGGCGAATAGATCTAACCAAGGCTCTCCCCACTGCTGAAAGAGACCTTGCATCACATCCGAGTGAAGACGTCATTTGTAATCCATCATGCACCGGCGGCTGAGTTTGTCCGCCCTGGCGTTCAGGGAACCCGCCAGGTGTTGAACCACCAGGGACATGCCCTGATGTTCCAGCCACTTCCAGAGGCGAAGGGCCTCCTGACAGAGGGTCCACGACCCCACCTTGCCCTGTTATGTGCAATACCACATGGCGGTGGTGTTGTCCATGAACACCTGCACTACTCTTCCTTTGACAGTAGGAAGGAATGCTTTCAGTGCAAGACGAATCGCCTGGAGCTCCAGAAGGTTGATGTGGAGCCCGGACTCCGCCGGAAACCAGAACCCTCTGATCTTCGCCTCCCCTATGTGGCCGCCCCACCCCAGAAGTGATGCATCTGTCACCACTGTGAACTCTGGGTGGGGAAGGGAGAGGGACCTGCCGTTGACCCAATCCTGGTTCGTTAGCCACCACTGCAATTGGTGTGCAGTAACCTCCGAGATCTGGACGCAATTGGAAAGATTCCCCTGATGCTGTGCCCACTGGAACTTCAGGTCCCACTGCAGAGGCCGCATATGCCACCTGGCATGATCCACCAGCAGGATGCAGGAGGCCATGAGGCCCAGAAGCCTCAAGAGTCATTTTGACCGAAACCCAGGATAGAGGCTGAAAGATCGGAATCATAGCCCGAATATCCTGGACTCGCTGCTCGGGAGGATAAACCCAAAACTGCGTCGTGTCCAGAACCGCTCCGATGAAAAGGAGCTTCTGAGAGGGAGTCAGGTGTGAATTCGGCACGTCGATAGTGAACCCCAGTGAATGCAGGAGATCCGCCGTAGTCTGGAGGTGGGAGACGACTACCTGGGGCGATCCCGCCTTCAACAGCCAGTCCTTGAGATAGAGGAAGACTGGAACCCCAGATCTGCGCAGATGAGCTGCGTCCGCCGCCATCACTTTTGTGAACACACGAGGGGCGCTGGTAAGGCCAAAGGGAAGCACGGTGAACTGAAAATGCTCATGGCCTACCGTGAACCGTAGTTAACGCCTGTGGGCAGGCAGGACGGGGATGTGAAAATAGGTGTCCTGCAAGTCCAACGCTACCATCCAGTCTCCAGGGTCGAGGGCAGACAGGACCTGAGCCAATGTAAACATTATGAACTTCTCCTTCCGAAGGAAGCGGTTGACGTCCATGAGATCCAAGATAGGTCGCAGGCCTTTGTCCTTCTTGGGTACCAGGGAGTAGTGGGAATACCGCCACCCTACGCAACACCACAGCGTAGGAGGCTCCCTCCTCCGTAGCCATGGTAGGGGGAGAAAGCATGCCAAAGTCTGAGGATGTATCCAGACCACTGGCCTCACCCAGTTCCTCTCTCCAGTCCGGCTCTTCCAGCTGGTCTGCTAGAGGGTCACTAGACCCCTCCCAGTCCTCCTCACCCTCCTCTGTCTGCCACTCAGGGCGATAAGGAACGCCAGGATAGAACAAAGGCACAAAAGTACTGGTCGGCGCCGGTACCGGCTCCGTGTCCATGTCGAGGTGGAGGCCAGGGTCGATGCCGGCTGGGGACACAACCGGCATCGGAGGGGGCAGAGGTGTCGCCAATGGATTGGGCACCGGAGTAGGTGTCGTAAGGTCAACCGGCTCCTATCCGGATCCAGGCCTGGATCCTTGGGGGCCCTGCGGCACCGAAGTCGCCGGCATCAAAGGCCTAGAACCCCCAGCCGAGTCTGCGGGGCCCGAAGGAGTGCCGGCGCAGTCCGGCTGCCAAAGATGGAGTGGAGTGCTTCGTAAAAGCTACGAAGTTGGGAAGGGGTCACCCCGGCTCCCGGGAAGGGAGGGAGGCTCGGAGTCGACCCAACAGGCTCTGCGGGCGCAGCCGGACGACTACATTCCGCAACCCTGCCTCGCGTCGGACAACGGACAGGGAGAAGGCGAAGAGCGACGGTGCTTCTTCGCCTTCTTCTTGTGCTTCGACTTACCCGAAGACAAAGACTTCGAAGAAGAGTGACGGTAATGACTCCGCAACCGGTCCCGCGACCTCCCTCTCGACCGGGACCTCGAGCGGCGCAGAGCTGACTGCCGGGCCTCGAGAAGATTTCGGGACTGCTCCCGCAAGACTTCGGGTTCATGGCCCGGCAGTCGGAGCACGACTTTGGGTCGTGGTCGCGCTCCAAACACCAGAGGCACACAAGATGTGGGTCCGTGACCGACATCAACTTGTGACAGGAGTCACAAGGTTTGAAACCGGTACGACGATGTGACATCCCTTGCACCAGGAGTCAAACGACTCAAAAAACAGAAGACGACAAAAATCGTGAAAAAAATTCTAGTAAAAAAAGACTAAGGGTACCGCTCTCTCTGGATCTGCGCTGGCTGGCGCGGAAAAAGAAAGAACTGACGTCAGCGCGCAGGGGCAGCGTCTAAGTAGATACCACTACGTCATTCCGGCAATCGCGACTCCAACGACAAATGCGGAGTCGACCGACGATACCAACCGACGCGCGGGGGTACTGCTAAAGAAAAATTCTCTGGATCCAGTCTGACGCCTGGGGGTAATTCTAAGGTAAGGAATTCATAACTAATAGTCTATTTCAGATATGCTGCTTCATAGAAACATAATTGCAGAATGTCTGTGTTTTCATGCATTTTCTATTAAGCACAGACCTATTGGCTTTGGGAATGCTTTTTTAAATGTATTGGAAATGGACCTCTCTACAGGGTCACCCCCAAACATTTGCCTTCCTCCTCCTTTATATCCTGGCCTCGTTTTTGTTGGCTTTACTCCTCTGGGCGCTTTACCACTACTAACCAGTGCTAAAATGCATGTGCGCTCTGCTTCAAACAAGATATAATGGGCTGCTCCACAATTGGCAATTTTAACCAGGTAATCAATTCACTAATTTTAGTCTATTTGCCTGATTATACAGTCTTATTTATTTGCTTGTAGGGTTGTGTTGTTGTCGTCAACACGTTTTCAACCCATCACATTATTCATGGGTTCTCTTCAGGAACATAGAACTGATATACACTCAAGTCCATCGACCGGATGGCTCTATATCAAAACAAAACCTCTTCACTTCTCCAATTTCCACATCTCTGGTCAATCAACCTGAGTCAGCCTTCTGATCTCTTTACACAATACCTCCAACCTTTGCAACCGTTTCTCTTCTTCAACATTGACCAGGCTTAGTTCCCTCATCCTTTTGGTCGTCCGCTAGATTTAAATCAAATTGATTCCCTAGTTAAAAGATTGTGGCATTGTTAGGTTGCACAGCCCATTGATGTAGGAGGTTACAAATTATCTTAAAGAATGCTTTAACATATGTGTCTTCCTTTTTGGGCAAGTACAAGGTAGAACTGTAAAGGTTCTCATTTTGATTGCTGAACAAATCAACATGTTTGTTGTGTAGTTTGTGCATATGGATGTTGGGTGGGGTTGTAATTTTTCTTGCATTTTTTCTTGTAATTTTCTATGGATGAATTGTATATGTATGTCTTTTGTAATATGTTCCTGTATTTGACATATTTTCAAATTGTTTTCAAAATGTGTAAATGAATATTTGCTGATCACTATTATTAAAGAGAGTGTTCAAGGAAATTAAGTGTGACAAACAGCAGTCAGTATTGGCAATTTTGATAGCATAGAGTTTAAGGTGGCCTAGCCTTACTGATGTATTGAGGCCCATTCCTGGTTGTTGGGACAACTTTTAGAAAGTTGGCATTTTTTTACTTTCAGCGCTCCGTCCATCATCTCCTTGTGTTTGCTTTGTTCGCCCTAAGTTGGCAGGGTATGCCCAGACGTGGGTCCCTTGCTCACTTTGCCACTGGGTTCAAGCTAGCCTGGCTGATGAGGGCTGTTAGCCCGAAACCGGTCCCAGGATGCTTGTTTCCGGTCCAGTGAAGACATGGCTTGGCAGTTCGGGCTGGACTGTTCCCATGAGGCACAGGGTCAAGACTGATTTGCATATAGCTGTGTCTGAACTGGGGTGGCGGAGTGAGCTAAAGAACGATGATGGATTCAACCCAGATCTGTGACTGGGGGTGAGTGTCTGAAAAGTTTCAGCGCTCCGTCCATCATCTCCTTGTGTTTGATTTTTTTACTTTAACCATTCTGTGTCTCTGCCTGCCTCTGAATGCACATTCGGGGTGGGTAACAGCTGGGTTTTGTGTATTCCCTCTAGACAGTCGCACACAAAGGGAGCTGAGGTCTGTCATTCACATCCTGATGGCCCATCACCAGGCTGATGGGTCTTCGTGGGCTGGATAGGAGGGAGGAGCTGACACCTGCACCTGAATAGGGCTGTGCCTGTCCCCACACAAAGAGCGGAATAACCCTCCTGTAGTAAGTCAGAGCCAGGGCAGATATTGCAGGGACCTTGTGTACTGCAAAGGCCTCTCTTTAAAAAGAGTCCCCCACTTCAAAGGCACAACTGGGTATAAGTACTTGACCTCTGAGACCACCAACTCAGTACACTCTGGACCGGAGGACACTCTGGCATGAAGAAGGACTGCTGTGCTGCTGAAAGGATTGACACTCAGATGGACTCTGCTGGATATGCTAGACTCCTGTACTGCTGTGCCTGCCCTTTTGCCCCTTGCCTGGTGGTGAGAAGGACTGGACCTGAATCTCTACACCCCCAGAACCAAGTTACTCCAAGGGCTTGCTGGCTTGCCTTCTGTTCTGAAGTCTCAGGGAAGTCAAATGCTTTATTTATCCCTGCTACTGCCTCTGGACTCCTCCACCTGTGAGTCCTGCCCTGCCAAGTGGTGCAAATCCAGTCCTTGGCCCTTGGAGGTGGGTTTTTCTGGCTGCGTCTGCAAAAATCCATGCATCGCCCACTTTGTGCCAGTCAGAACTGATGCATTTGCATCGCACGTTTGAGGGCTCCACAGCGTCGACAGTGCAGCTCGACAATGATGCTGGACCCAACTGCATGGTTCGATGATGAAAGATTGCCATCACTGCCCAGAGCTCGACGACGTTGCTGGACCTGACTGCATGTCTCTGAACTGACGCATCGTCTACAATCCTCCGGATTGACGACGAGGACATATCGCCTCTTCCGCTCCTCGCAGCTGCTCCTCGATGTCAACGCTTTTCTCTAAGAAGGTACTTTATCAGCGGGCCTGCATGGCTTCTGTATCTGACCTGCGCTCCATCGCAGTCAGTTTGATCTGGTCCAGCGTGACCAGATCAGTTGCCGCTCCTCCGTAATGGCGGAGGAGCGTTGCCCCACTCACTGCAGATGAAAAAGAAACAATTTTATTATTGTTTTATTTTTCACTTACAGCCGTTGCTGACGAGTCAAGGGCGGAGCGGGGCGGGCATCCTGAGTGACAGCAGCAGCTACAGCAGGGGGAGGTGGAGTGTTGGGCACTGTAAGTGCACATGGCAGTTTGGCCGACCAACTGAGGCCTGCCAAACCAACATGCACACTTTGATTTCTCGAACCCAGCTGTATTGTACAGTTGGATGGAGAAATGGCAAAGACTACCAGTCCCTTACTGAGCACCTAACCAGGCCACTCAGACCAATCCTGGCACTGCTCTCATGCTGAGAGCCACGTTTAGATTGGGTGGGAGTGGCCCATGGATTTCAAGATAGGTCCCCTCCTCTTACAATTTTAGTGCGAGCTCCACTTTCCTCTAGCAGTGCTGTGTCGGTCCCAGAGGGCTCGTGCAGCTATATGTGACCCGCCTGTACAAACACTGCTTTGTTCGCCCCCCCTCTTCATGTTACTTCTTCACTGAGGCAGCTGGCAGAGGGAGGTAAGTGTTTTTTTTGGTATTATTATTTGGCCCGCGCTGCCCCACCACTTTATTTTGGCAGCAGCCGCCCCTGCCACTACAGCCCTTTAGATCACACAAAGCACTTCTTAAACTTTGCTCTAGGTTCAGCCTACATGACTCCTGGAGACTGCAACACCCTGACACCAGGGATTATACCTTCTTCTCCAACAAACACAAATCTAACTCCAGAATTGGCTACCTGCTGATATCTAAGGCACACGCACATCTAACTGACCAGAAAGACATACTATCAAGACTAGTTTCTGACCACTCTGCTGTTACCCTATATCTTACTGGCACCAATGTGAGACCACCTTGGAAAATTTGTAGATTCAATGATGAATCGGTTAGAAATGCTGCATCCAGATACAGTATCGATAAGACCATACTAAATTATGTTAAGGAAAATTTGGCCTCGGATACGTTTCACTCCATCCATTGGGACGCTTTCAAAGCTACTGTTAGAGGCACTCTAATTGAGATTCAATCTAAATTAAACAAATCCCACAATAATAATCTCCTAGAGCTGGAAAAAGAGATGAAAGCCCTAGAGGCTGCTCACATTTCCAACCCGGATGCCCAAACCCTTTCTACCCTTACAAATAAAAATATGAATACAATAGAATTCCAAGTGAGAGCTGGGGTCTGAATGAGCAAATATAAAATCTTAAAACTATGCGAGGCAAACAAAGCCAGTAACATTCTGGCATCATATTTGAAACAAAAGCAGAGCCATAAGGTTATCAATGAACTTAAGGATAAAGCGAAAGTCACTCATATGTACCGTCAAAAAATCTTGGACATCCTCAGGGACTTCTATCAATCTCTGTACAAGGATGACTCAAACTGCCCTAGGGAGAATTGAAAGGCTTAGCTAAATAACACACACCTAGCTGCTATCACTGATCTAGAGAAGAAGTCCCTTAGCTCACCTGTGACAATGGAGGAAATCGTAGTGGCTATCAAATCCCTGTAACCACATAAGGCCTCAGGACCTGATGACTTTACAACTAACATTTATAAAACATTTGCTTCTGTCCTTAGTCCTACACTTCTTGACCTCTTCCATCACTTCTCAGATTCAGGTGTCATTGCAGGCACCGCTAGCGAGGCCACTATTGTGGTAATCCCAAAAGAGGGCAAGGACCCAACTCTGGTAAAAAATGACAGGCCAATCTCCTTAATTAACTTGGATGCAAAACTCTATGCCAAAATCCAGAGACTTGAGCCACTTTTACCATGCCTGATTGACCACACACAGTTGGGTTCATGAATAATCGACTATCTAATGACAACACTCGCCTCCTATGCCACATCATTGAGAGCCAAATAAATGAATTCTGACACTGTTGTGAATACCATAGATGCTAAAAAAGCATTCAATAGGGTCTCCTGGTCATTTCTGCGTGAGACCCTACTGAAGTATAACCTAGATGAGGCCTTTACTAAGATGGTCATGACAGTTTACAGTGGTCCCTCTGTAAAGGTGAAATCCGGCGGCCTAATGTCCCTGCCTTTAATTTAGAAAGAAGCACAAGGCAAGGTTGTCCCCTATACCCCTCCCTATTCATTTTGACTCTGGAGCCTTTACTCCATAACATTCGGTCTAAGTCCTCCATCTTCGGTGTTTCCTTTAACAAATCCACGATGAAGGTGGCGGTCTACGCCAGTGATATTTTAATTATGACTGAGAATGGATCCCAGTCAATCCCTCCCTTGCTGCAGACAATAGACGCATATGCCCTGGTTGCTGGCTATAAGCTCAATAACTACAAATCCGAAATCAAGGGTTTAAACAATCTCTGCACTAGCGATCTTTTCAAAGCTACAGGGCTGTCCTGGCAACCCCACTTCATAAAATATTTGGGTCTAGAAGTTAACTCAGACCTATTGGAATTGCTTCACCATAACGAAAACTTAACACTAAAGAAAATTAAGAACCTGCTGGATGAATGGATCCCCAAATTCCTCACTTGGTGGGGTCGCATGGAGACTATCAAGATGATGGTCACCCCAAGAGTCAATTACCTCGTTAGTGTGTTGCCTCTAGTATTATCTGATGAATTTCATCAAAAACTAGACAAGTTAACAAAATTTATTTGGCAAGAACAAACGCCCTAGAATCTCCATTAAAAAACTGTCTTCCCGTACATTTGAGAGGAGTTAACCTGGCAGATTAAAAAAACTACCAAACTGCTTTTTTAGCCAGGTAAGGCTCCCTATGGTTCAAACAACCTCTGGATTACACCTCCACATGGCCTCTAATCAAGAAAGAGATTCTTGGAGACCTGCACCCCATAACGCTTCTAACTATCAAGACAAAATCCCCCCCTTCGGCCAAATATATCCTTAACAATATAAAAAGAGCCCTCCTGAGTATTGATAAACTCCCAGAGACCCCAATTGCCCACTCTAAACTGAACTCCCTCTTGCACAACCCTAAAATCAAAATCCAAGGGGAATCTATATTTTGGAGCTCATGTGCATTTAGGGCCATCTACTTTCCTAAAACATTTAGGCACTCAGCAAGAGCCTCTTTCCTTCAGTGAACTACAACAACAATATAATCTGTTAGACATAGACTTCTATGATTTCCTCAAGCTCAAAGTTAGCCTGTCTAAAATTAAGTGCCCAAAGGAGATCCCTCACTCCTCAAGATCATTCTTTCCTTTAACAAAACCGGCCACCAATCCTCCAAGTTCTACCACTTTTAAAACCTAAAACTACACATTTGACCTCAGAACTACGGAAGAAATGGGACGCCCAGGGGACTATTTCTCCAGACGCCTGGCATCTTCTCTGGAAATCAGTTGTATCCCATTAAATGACCCTTTCCCTATCCCAAATGAAATACTGACTCCTGCATAGGACATTCTGGTCGCCCACAAGACTTCATAAGATGTCCCTTAGAGAGACCCCAGCATGTTCAAAATGTAATAAAGCCACAGGGGATCTCCCCCATCTACTTTGTTACTGTAGCAGTGTCTCTCCTTTCTGGGACTGCATATTCAAATGTTATTCAAACTCTATTTGGGATACATCTGAAAAGGGACTTTCTTTCACTAATTTAGGGCTTCCTGGAATCGCAACTCAGCTCACATAATGATAGTCTCATTGTAGACATTCTATTATGTGCGGTCCGTCCTCGCTAACTGGAAAAATACTGCAGCTACCTCGTTTTGAACCTGGCTGAACTGGATAGCGTACTGAAGGGGGACTGATAATTTCACTCTTCAAAACTCCCCCTGGAGACCACAGAGCAGATCTGTTTGGAAGTCGGTCAACAATTACTTTGCCACTACCAAACCACCACGAGTCCCTTACTATGCCATAAAATGGCCTTATAACTACTACCTATACTGACCCACTCTCTTTTCCATCATCAGATTGTTCCCTTTTAAAAAGTATGTATTTTACTATGTCTAAATGCAGGTTTGTCATGCCTACTACTGTAAATCTCCTCATCCCGTTTCTTCTTAAATTTTATTTCACACTCAGGATTTGTTTTTGATATACCTTATGTTTTGCTTTTTTTCTGTTCCCCTTACAGTTATCAACCAATCTTGTACAAGAGAATGTTCACTGTACCTGCCTTTTCCGACATGTATTTACATTACTGTTTCTCTTTTATTCAATTTGCACAAAATCCAATAAAATTCTAAAATAAAACAAACTGGGTAAGGATATTGCAACATTTTTGAGCTGCGTAAATAATTGTGATAAGAATCCTGTCTAGGAGTATGTTCTAACTGGAAATATACAGATGGAATCTGCTAGTGATCCTGTTACAGTGGGTAGATCAGTGTTCTTTAAAGCAACTGATGCATAAATAGCAATTTAGAAATCCCCCACTGGATCCTCCTTAGAATGACTTTCAAGGTTTCCACTCAGTGGAGACAGCACTGCTTCATGTCACTGTGTTCATCATCTCAGCTAAAATCAAAACCAACCCCCATACTTATTTTACTAGACCTGTCAGTAATATTTCAGACTGCGGGTCACTTAATTCTTCTCAACAATCTAAACCCATTAGGCATTATGAGTACAGCCCATTAAATTCCTCCACCCCACCTGTCACACTTTCCTTTCTCCATCTCTTACTGCTAATTTCTTTCATAACAAATCACGCTTATCTTGTTTGCGATAATGCCTCTTTTTGTTTGATCACCCCCATTTTTGGCTGAAATGTATTGCTGGTTTTTAGACCATGCATCCAGTGACCAGTGTTCATACCCTGACCCCTAAATGATTTTTAAATGGGTTAATCCCAGATTGGCATATTTAACTCTTCTGTAAGGTCATAGTATATGGTGTAGAAACTCCACTAATAGAGCAGAAAGTAAAATGTCACCTGTGGACTGTAGCGCATACTGTGCCATCCATTAGCGTGACAAGGAAAACATAGCTTCAGGCCCACCAATGTAGCCTGACTACAGCAGTTTAAACCTGCAGCCTGACCTGTCAAAATAACCCCTTTGACAGGGAAAAACCTCCCTCTTAAATGTTAATGAGTCACAACAAAGTAGGCCTTCTATCCCACGAGGTAAGGTGCCTAGCATTTAAAAATGGCTTATGTAGAAATGGAATGTTGGCATATCCCTACAGTGACAAGCCCCCAAAGGTGTGGAAGGCTCTGGCCATCCCACGAGGAAAACTAGAGTGCAGAGTAATCTATTAATTTTGCTATCTCAGGTTGGGATGAACTAGCAAAATGAGTCAACCACTATGTTAAATATTTATTAAAAATCCATTCCAATGGTGAATTAAAAATTTTGGAAAATATTTAGGAAAAGTAACATTTAAAATGTTACCTTTCCCTGCCTGAAACCCGGAGGCTAATTTGCATTAGCCTGCCAGCAGCTGCTCCTTCCAGCAGCTGCCCCTGCCAGTGTTTGACATTAAATATGTGAAAACAGCTCCCAGAGTAGAGATAATGGCTTAGGTCTGGTGGGAGGATGAGCTGGGGGTGAGATATTTGATACTTATAAGTCAAGGAAGAACAGCTGAGAGCGTTCAGTATTTTAATTCACTTCAAAGGGACAAAGGTAAGACCTGTTCATTCACAGTCCAGTGTAAGGAGAAGGCTGAGGAAGGGAAGCCTTTAATCGTTAGGCCCTTTGTAGCCAATTGGGCACCAGCTCTGTGGGAGAGGGAGCTGGTGCAGAACCAGTTTGAGGTGACTGAGAAAGGGACTGCTAATTTCCCTAAATACATCTGTAGCTGCCCCATAGGGCAGAAAGCCAGTGCCAGCTTGGATTTGCCTTAGAATTGTGCAATGTATGATAGTTTGCAGTAGGGCAAGCAGGATGTGCTTCAGAAGTGTGAAGGATTGCCCCCGTGAACTTCTTCCTCATTGGTTAGGGAGTGTCCAGGAATCACCACTACCCACTGATTAGTAAATCCTACAAAAGTGGCACTTCACCCATAGCTGAGGAGACCACTGTCTGGGCTAGCAGAAGAACAGAAGAGAACTGAACCTGCAGCCCTGGAAGCTTTAGCTGTGTCCAGAAGGACTAATTCTGAAATCTCTGAAAACTTTGGACCTAGCAAAATATTGGACTTCCAGACTTTGGCAGACCGGGACCAACCACCCAAGTCAATGGGCAAGGTACAATCTCATTGGGCAAGAAAACCAATTTGGTCCAGCTCTAAGCTTTTTGCGGTCTGAAAATCTAGTTCAGCGGGCCCTCGCAGCAAGCCTATCCTTCGGTGTAACGTTCATTGATAAAGATTGCTGTTTTGCCCCAGTGAAGGAATCAGAGCTCCAAATAAAAGAGACTAAGTCTGAAGATAGATATCTTGGTTGGGCAAAGGTGCGAAAGGTATCCGGCCAGTGAGAGGACTTCCTTGGATGCAAAATGTAACTTTTCCGACTCAACACTTTTCCTGCCAAAACGAATGGCTTCAGCGGGACATCACTCAAGGCCTATCCAACTTCGAAGAAACTTTGCCGGATAGAGCCTACTACCTTGCCCTGCTGGAGGATTCTGACTATCACTTCAAAGATTAAGGGCCTGATTTAGATCTTGGCAGACGGGGAACTCTGTCACAATGGCGACGGATATCCCGTCTGTCGAAATATATATCCAGTAGGATATAATGCAATTTATATTTTGCGGATGGAATATCAGTCACCGTTGTGATGGAGTAACCCGTCCGCCAAGATCTAAATCAGGCTCTAAGTCAGAAGTAAAAAATTTGGACCAGGGTGAACCTCCTTGGTGTATCCGATTAACGATCTGTCAAAGTTGGCCTGAAACTGCGCCTAATTCTCTGCCACACACGAAAAGTACTTCCTATTGATGCTTTACGTTTTCTTGTCACTATTTATCTTACCTCTCAAAAAATTCATATCTCCAGTTTCCATTATTGGATTTTTATCATTTTGGTGTCATTTTGTTTAATATTTTTTTCTCTATTTGTATAAATAAAGTGGGATATTTATAATGTTGCGTTTTTTAAACTATTTTGGTACTTCTAAATGCTCTATACATTTTCTCTTAGTTAAGCCTGTCTGCTCTGTGGCATAGCTATCAGGAGTTGAGCTCAGACTTAAATTATTGAATCCTTGGGTCGGACATAACAAGTTGGTGATGCTGTTACTTGTAGCAGACTACTATCCACCTCAAATAATAATTTACTTTCTTACAACTTGGGACTCTGTACTCGGTCCATTGCTATTTTTGTTGTTCCTTCATATCCTCTTGTGGCTTCTCTTCCATGTTTACGCTGTTGACACCCAAATCTTTATCTTTTTCACTTCTTCAACACAAAATGTAATTAAGCAGGTCCAGATGAGGGCAAAGCAGGAGCTGCTATATGCCCCCTCTGCCCCTATCGCATTTAACCCACAAATATCTGCAATGACAGACCATGGCGAGGTTCTGAGAGCAAGCAGACTAGGCAGGAGGACTTTTGCCGACCTGTACCCAGGAGATACATTCATCTCCCCTCAGGAAGCGACAGGAGATGGTGCAGAGCACTTCTCCGACCTATTCTTATATTATCGTATCAGAGCTAACTGTCGCAAATCACATAGTTCCTTCCCTGCCCCCGCCCACATCAACAGCCCTAGAGCAGGTATTAAATAACGCATCCCAGTGTAAGCTAATTACAAGACTATACAACTTTATGCAACTCACTTTCCCGATCATTCGCTCCAAGTCTTTCGAGGGCTGGAACAAAGAGCTACCCACGCCCCTTACTGAAGAACAGTGGAAGTTCTGCTGTGGACAGCTGGAGATGCTATCCCCGAATTATAAACTCCGTTTAATTCATTTAAAATTCTTGCATAGATATTACAGGACGCTTGCACAGCTTTGTCGGATGGGGTTGCGCGAAGACACCAGATGCTGGAGATGTGGCTCACCCCAGGCCCCCTTTCTTCACATGGCTTGGTATTGCCCTAAGATAGCACAATACTGGGTAGAAATGCTTCAGTTAACGAGATACTAAAGTCGAGGTTGGAGCCATCGCCACTCCTGAGTATTTTAGGGTACACGAAAGATATCACTGCGGAATCTAGGCGCCTACTTGCGATGCTATTACTGCTTGCGAAGAGACGGGTGGCCATGACCTGGGGTAGGGCGAGGGTCCCGATGTTACACATTGTCAAGAATAGCTGAACACATTCTGGGAGCTGATGCCGGCGGCCTCTAGACCCCGGGACATTTGGGGTCCCTTTCAATATTGGATTCGATCTCAAGATTCAGTAGATGTCAACACAATTGAGCCTTAAGTCTGCACTAGGAACCATTACAGGTTTGGTCCAGATGAACAGGGCGGCCCGACGTAACCTATAGTCAATATGGAAGTCCCTTCTAGGTAATAACACACCCTGTTGACAATTCTGTTGGTCCTTTCAAATGTCTACATTGTTGACAAATGTTGTGGCTGACGCAATGCTTAGCTTGAAGCTACACGTGATTTAGCTGCTGTACTGGTTTTTTCCCGTTGTTGGGGCTGTTGCCCCTTCTTTCTCCCCTTTTAATTTTTCCTATACCCTCCCTTCATTCATCTTCCCTTTTTCTCACAGGTTTTTCTTTCCCTTTTTTTTTCCCCTTCTCTTTTTGAAAGAACGAGATTATACATTTTGTGCTGCGATTACAATATGTATGTACCAATATACCATGTATGACTTATGCTTCTTTTTTGTTAAATAAAATGTATAATAATTTTTTTTTTTTTAAAAAAGCAGTTCCAGATAGCCAAATAAGATTGGATCTTGAAACTTAAAAACAGTATTCCTACGCGTCGGTAGGTGGTGCCATGCGGCTCAGTATCGACGCGTTCTGCTCCAGGAGTGACCAGCGGAGTTGTGTATAAGTGCCACCCATGCACGCTGACATCAGGTGCTTTCTTAGGCTTGTCTAAGTCCTCAGATGCAGAGCCTCTCAGCAAATTGGCATGATCAGTGTGCAGGTCTTCAGAGTGTGGCCTTTTTAGATAGAAATTAGACCAATTCGCAGAACAGGGAGGTAGGGGGTCAGTGAGGAATCTGTGATTAGATAGAGTGTCCTCCAGAAAGAATGTTACTGAAATTAAATAACTTAAATAACTTGGTCTACTGAATGATAATTCTAACTGCAAACTCCTCACCTTCTGAACAGATAGCATAGCAGTATCTCGCCTGGTGGTAAGGCTGTGAACTGTCTGAAACTAAAATGTCCTGCAGGACCAAATGGACAAAATACCCATCTCGACGGACCTGACTGTCAAGGCAATGGTGTTTCATGAACATGTGTACTGAAGCCCACTTAGCCACCTGACAAATATCCAGGACAGACACTCCAAGTGCCAATGCAATGGTAGCAGCCTTAGCTCTGGCGGAAAGAGCCGAAAGGCCTTCCGGAGGCTGCTTCTTAGACAATGCATAGCAGATCTTAATGCAGAGAACAATCAATCGACAGATGGTCCACATCTGCACTGCCTTGCCCTTCTCTGCCCCAGAGCACCCCACAAAGAGTTGGTCGACCAACAGATGTTCCTTGGTGCTATCGATGTAAAAGCTGAGCTCTCTCTCCAATCAATGGAGTCTCTCTTAGCTGCCAAGATGACATCAATGACTTCAGGAGTAAAGTCAAATTAAATCAACTGCCGCCACTCAATCTTCACACATGGAGGTACCTATTGCACAGACCCGGGTGTAGTGCTCTGCTGCTCGAACAGTAGATCCTCCAGAATCGGCTGCTTGAACGGAGGACAGATGCTCATGCCATGAGTTCAGAATACCACATCTTCCTGGCCCAGTCCAGTGCTACTAAGATGACTTTGGCCCTGTCGGACTTGATCTTTTTCAGAAACCGAGCCAGGTGGGGTAGCGGCAGGAAGGTGTACAGGTCTCCAGAGTTCCACTCTAGGTGGAATGCGTCTACGAGAGACAGATCTCTTAGGAACTCCAGCATGCATAATTGCTGACATTCCTACTCCTCTGTGGTAGCAAAAAGATGGATTCAGGGTTTTTCCCATTCCTGAAAGATATCCTGCACCACCTCAGGGTATAACTGCCTATTGTGATCCACTAAGCATTGGCAGCTGAATTTGTCTGCCCAGGCATTTAGAGATTCAACTAGGTGGTTTACAACTAGAGAAATGCACTCACAATTCAGCCAGTTCCAGAGACAGAGCTTCCTGCTCTACTTGTTCCAATAACACATAGTGGTGGTTGCTTGTGAGCATCTGTGCCAGCCTCCCCTCGAAGGTGGACAGGAAGACCTATAATGCTGAGCGAATCACCGCAACTCCAACATGTTCATGTGGAATTCTGTCTCTATCAGAGACCAGAGTCTTCTGATCTCCACCTCTCCCAGATGCCCTCCCCAGCCCAGTAGTGATGCAGCCATCACCACCATCAGCTCTGGGTGGGGTAAGGAGAGACATCTGCCACTGACCCAGTTGCAGTCCAGCAACCACCATTGCAGATCTTTTGTAGTCTACTCTGAAATCTGGATACAATCCAACAGGTTCATCTGGTGCTGTGTACTCAGATCCCACTGCAGAGTTCTGCATGTGCCATCTGGCATATTTGACTAGCAGGATACAGGAGGCCAATAGGCTCAGCAGCCTCAACATCATCACCAGATTCCTCACTGAAATCCAGGACAGAGGCTGAAACATCAAATTATAGCCTGAATGTCCTGGACTTCCTGTTCAGAGAAGAAGTCACAAAACTGACAATATCTAGGATGGCTCAGATGTACAAGAGCATCTACAAAGGAGTCAGGTGTGACTTTAGCATGTTTATAGTGAACTTCAACAAATTTAGGAAGTTCGTCATCATCTGGAGGTGACCTACAATTGCCTGGGGCAGGCGCGCCTTAAACAGCCAGTCATCGAGTCGTAAGACTGAAACACCCCTCATCCATATGTATGTTGTGACCACCACCATCACTTTTGTCAACTCCTGAGGGGCACTGGTGAGGTCAAAAGGGAGCACCACAAACTAAAAATGCTCCTGACCTACTGGGAACAGCAAATATCATCTGTGAGACTGCAGGACGGGTATGGTATTCTGCAGGCCCAACACTATCATGCAGGCCCAACACTACCATGCAGTCTCCAGGGTCCTGGACAAACAGGACCGAGGCTAGAGTGAGCATCTTGAATTTGCCCTTTTGCAGGAAGGTGTTAAGAGGGAGAAGATCTAAAATAGGAGGAAGGGCAAACAACCAGTTTGTACTTCTGAGGTTGGAACACTTTCTATGTCCCCCATGGCCAAAAGGGCCTGCACTTCCTGCTGCAAAACAGACATGTAGTCTTCCATCAGCTTCTCTGATAGTGGTGGAAAGTGCAGCAGGGTAAAAAGAAATGGGAGGGGGTAGCCCTGGTGGACAATTTGGACGACCGATTCATCTAAAGTAATGTTTTGTCACTGGAGTAAGAAATATCGGACCCTGCTCCTGACAGGATGACTGAATGTCAGTAGGGACACAATAAATAAAATAGTTTAGTGGCTACAATTGCCGGAGGGGCAGGTGACTGAGCTGCATGCTGTGGCTGATGCCTCAAGTGATGTCTCACACAGCCTTGGCCATGAAAAGATTGAGAAGCTTGTTGTGCCGACAGCAGGGTCAGTGTTGATGATACAGCAAGCCCCTGACGTATACCCCAAAAAAGCAAAATTGTTGATAGAATTGACTGGTAGATACCAGAGCAGGGGTTTGCCCATATAACCCCACCACACCAAGGCTATAAACATATATGTAATTAAGATACGGTATCAAGTGGGGATAAATTCAACACCAAAGGTGTTCTTTTTGCCTAAATCAATCTTAATCTGATTTAATGTTGTGAAAATATCAAATTTACCTATTCAAATACATAAATTAGTACTAGCTACAACTCTCTCTGATTACTCGTATGCATGTTTTAATTATATTTTGCAGCAACATAAATATATCAATTACAACCATCTATTCAAAATAATAATAAAACAATTCTGGAACTGTACAGTGCAAGAAAAGATATAAATACGCAGATGCACAAATAAATAAATCACTTCTGAGGTATTCAAAACTTCCTTGTCTCTTCAAAATGTGTTTATGTATAGAGAGTGGTTCAAAAAAATCTTTGAGTCCTAGATCCACCTAGAGGTAGTGATAGGGGTAATTAATTCTGTTGGGTGAAGAGGGTCAACAGGCGCTCATATAGATTTACATCAATTTATACAGCCCTTAGTTATTGCACATATCCTGCGGTGCGGCCAAAAAGGGGAACATCCACCCTAATTCCCCAAAATTCAATCATAGATTGAGCAAACAATTCACAATTTCTGAAGCACACGCATATTATAACAACAAGTCAGTGCAATAATATAAAAGATCAAGAAAGTAGTAGATTGGGCTTTGTTTCTTCTTTAATTTTACAGGGTCTTCCCTCCCTTAAGCCAACGCGTTTCGTCGTTTTATGGGTATGAACCCTACGACTTCCTCAGGGATGGAAGTAATACAAATATTGAAATTGTAATGTACATTATATTATACAGTGTTTTCTTTACATGGTGCAAGCCCAGAAAACAAACGCTGTGCAAAGGGACTATTCAAAACAGCACTCGTGCCCAAAATCAATAGGGGAACTCCAGTGAATAAACCATCAAAATACTCAAACCAAACATCATTTTGATAAATATAAATGCAATACTTTTTAAGTGAAAAGTATTTTTTATATACATTGTACCATACGACAATTGCTGCTGATTATCGCAAGCATGATCTATGATCACTGTCCTTGAATATCTAAAACGCACAAGCATCCAGTCCTGTATTACCGTTGTTGTGTATGTGAGACTTCGCATTCAATGATTTGACCAATGTGCGATTTAAATTAATGAGCCCATGTGAATTACATGCTCCCCTCAAAAGTAATACCTGGGAAACATGTAGTACCTTGTAAATTAATCCAGATCAGTATCTGTTAGGATCAAATAATCATAAACCTTTATCAAACTAGAGCTTAAGAGACATGAGGCACAGGTTATTCATTACATCTTTCCATAATCCCAAACTGCAATATTTCCAAACAAAGCAATGCTTACCTCAAAGATAAAGTATTCTTCCAATAATATATCCCAACTCTGAAGTGTAACCTCAAGTATTCACAGAATCAAATGAATGTCAACCAACGACCCTGTAAGGGAACGCAATGCTTTCATATAACGAATCACTCATCAATAAGAATCCCTAATTATATATTTCTCCAAAGGTCAATGAATCTTACCAAAATAAAATTGTAGTATCAATTCTGTTTCCAATTGTTAATATCCTTTCATATGTAATTATCCAATGTCCTTGTTGTGATAACGGAGAGAATAGCTCTGAATAAAGCAACAGGTCCCTGAAGTAAGGGGCAGCCTGCAAAATTCATTCAAATGTTGCCCAGGTTTAGTATATATCTAAATGTTATCATCTACATAACCCACCAAAAATCATTGACTCTTACCGCAATAGTAATGTGGCGGCAGTTCTGTTTCCAATTGTAAATAACCTCAAAATGTAATCTCCAATGTCCTTTTGATGAAAACGGAGAGAATAGCTCCGAATACTGTGACAGGTCCCTGAAGTACGGGGCAACCTGCGAAATTAATTCAAAAGTTGGCCGAGTTTAATATCAACCAAAATTATCGTCTATAAGACCAACCGTGCAAAATATTGTCCGTGCACGTACCTGTAAGCGTCTCTGCCGCACCTGGATAAGGCAAAGGCATTCTACCGGCCTCGTCAGTTTCTCAAATAACATACGTGGAAAGCGAAGAGGTAACTTCCTTGGTTAAAACAATCAGCGCCATCTTTGAATGGTGAGTTTTGAGAATGAACGCTCACTATACAGCGTGAGTCTCCTAAACAATGTGATTCTACATATAGTGGGCATTATCTAAAATATGATAACTTTTAGCCAGTCGAGCTTCAAATGTCCTCCTATATTGTAGCCATTATTAATGTTTTTGAAAAACAAGTTCTTTTTTTAATTACAAAATATAACTACACCATAATCATCTATGAACCAAATCTACTTCTAGAAACGTATTGCCCCTGCCTCATCCTCTTAAATTACCACCAGATGCATATCATTCAAAATATTAATTCTGTATCACAGAATCAAAAAAACTCAATCGCAAATTCATACAGGATATTGTGTCATACAATTAGCTCTAGTTATTCCATCCATAGAAATTCCAATCAGAGGGTGTACCAATCTTCTTTAGTGTATCTCAATATATAAAAACAAATCTACACAGTGTAACTAGCTCCATACTAGTTAACTATATGCAAAACAAGAGACCATTTTATTTGTACACCATGCATAATACAGAGATTAATCACCCACAAAATATTGCAGCTCCTGATCATAGTTGAGGCCGTCCTCTATGGCCCTTAGACGCATGATCCACCTTGCCTCATGCCTACGTAATTTCAGCTCCCTTTTGCCACCACGTGGGTCTTGTTTTATATGTTCTATTCCATAAAACAAAAATGTCTTATTAGGACCCTGGGCAGTGCAATTGTATAGATGTTCAGCAATGGGGTGTCTCATGTCATTCTGTTTTATCGCTCGCATATGTTCACTGACACGGTCCTTTAGTGCCCTTATGGTGCTCCCCACATAGATTCTATCACACTTACATGCAATGATATATACAACATATTTTGTACCACAATTGATGTTAGTCAGTATAGTATACACTTTACCATTCTTGTCTTTAAATTGTTTAATCCTGTGCTCTGCAAATCTACACATCCCGCAATGACCACATTTAAAAAAGCCCTTGGAAAATTGCGTCAACCAAGGTTCAGACTGTGTCCTGATCGGATAACTGGGGCTTAATATTGTACCCAGAGTTCTTCTTCTTCGGAATGTGATCTGTGGCCTTTCTGTTAAGAATTCTTGCAGTGTTCTATCTGCCTTCAGAATGTGCCAATGTTTGTTTAAAACTTTTGTGTAAAGTAGTACTGATATAAGTATAGTCTGTAATCATTCTAATCAGCGTTGTGGATCGTTTGTCTGTATTCATGGATTTCAAAGTGGTAATGCGTTTAGTCTTCAGGGCCCTTTCTTTTGCTGTCGAAATATCAAGATTAGGATAGCCTCTCTGAATAAATCGTTTCTCCATATCATTGATACATGTGAGGAAATGTGGGTCTTCACTACAATTACGTCTAGCTCTGACCATCTCCCCCAAGGGGATGACCTTAATCTGGTGCCGGGGGTGTGCAATCTTCGCATGCAATACTGCATTGCAGGAAGTGGGTTTACGATACATATTACTCTGTATTTGGTTATCCTTGATGTATAGCTCCACATCAAGGAATACCACACTAGTAGTGCTAGAGTGGGTGGTGAATTTAATATTCATGTCATTAATATTCAAGTAATGTATAAAATCCTGCAATAATTGCTCAGTACCTGTCCATATCATGATGCAGTCGTCGATGTACTGCCCCCAGTAAAGGATATGTTCATTCCAACGACTGCCCGCTGTTCCAGCACAGCGGCAGTCGACCCGTACATCACCAGTCCATTAAGAGATGGTACGGTTTCATATACTATGGGCCCGATTCACAAAGGCAATCTGAGACAAAAGACTAACTTTATGACTTTTGGTATTCACAGAGGTAATTTCAGTGGCGGCTCCTCCATAGGGGCGTGGGGGCGTCGCCCCACTGCTTTCTCGCAGTGCGAGAAGGCAGAAACATAAAATGGTAAAACTACCATTTTATGTTTCTGCTTCTCGCACTGCGAGAAAGCAGAAGCGCCTGGAGTGCCTGGTTGGGGGCGGGCGGGGGGCGGTCCTGCTCGAGGGCAGGGGGGGAGTGGCTTTGCCCACTGTTATGGGTAGTGACTGTTTGGTCGGCCCCAGGGCCGAACAAAGCAGTCATGCGCACTCCCTCTTTTTCTCTATGTAGGCTGCTGCATGCAGCCAACATAGAGAAAATGGCCCGGCTGGGGCGCTCTCCGCTGCGCCTTACCAATCACAACGCTGCCATTGCAGCGTTGTGATTGGCTTAGGGGAGGGGGGCTGCCGAGGCAAAACGCGGCCAGGAGCAACGGCGGGCAGGAGCTGAGGCGGCGGCGCTGCTGATCCGGAGGTCGAGGAAGGTAAGATTTTTATTTTAATTACTGTCCCCCCCACCTTGCTTGCCGGCCGCGACTGGGTTTCTCCCTTTAGTTCCCCACGTGTCGGAGGCTTTTACGTAGGCTCGTGCGGGCCGTGTAAAGTTAATGAAAGTGTGAGCTTAGGTGTCCGCTCTTGCAGAAGTAACGGCAGGGGACGGGTCAGGTGAATGCTCCGTCTGCCTTTGCACACCCAGACACCCAAATTAATCTTACCCCAGCAACCATCCCCTCGTTAGTTTTGGTTTTCCCTGTACAACAAACAGCTCTCCATGAATTCATCCCACGTGTTGGCATGACTGGAACTGACACCATCATTGTAGGTTTAAATTAATCTTCAGAGAAATGCGCAGCAGAAAGGTTGGAAACGGGCCATGCCCTTTGGCGTGGGCGAACTGTTCCCAGGGCGCCAGTTTTCAGAAGCGCGCGCGGAGCTCTGCATGAAAGTCCTACAGACTGCAGCGTCCCTCCTACTTGACTCCAATGGGTCAGCCTTATCCGCTTTTATTCATTTTTCCTTGCCGCATGCGCCGTTTCGCACCTGATCAACCCCTTCTTTTCCTTTCCATTTAATTTTCACCTCCTGCCGACACACAACAACGCTGCCATTCGCACCACCAATAACTCGGCGATAAGGTAATCTAGCTATGCTGTGAGTGAATCACATTATTTGGTGGAAGTGCCGAGAGGTTTGTGTTATGAGGCAAGTTACTGTTTTTGATGTGGGAATGTCCTGTAAACACAAAATGGGCCCGGCTATCTTATTTTGTTTACCAGCTGCAGAGAGGGCGCCAAATTTCTTTCCGCCCAGGGCGCTATTTACCTGAGCAAAGGCCGGCTCTGGTTGGAAATGTATTTGAATAAATTGGTTTGAATTGGGCCCCAGGAATGACGAATACATACTCACTGACCATGGAATTCAGCTGGGCTGCCTGGGTGCATGGAGGGGCATATCGGAGCTAGGAATGTTATATAAATGAACACGGCCAGTGTTGTGGCTGAAACGCGTCATGGCATTTATTGTGCGAATAAATACTTTTTGAAAAGAAGCTGGTGTCTCCGCCTGGGCCCGTAAGGATTTGTTTGTGAGAGACGGGAAGAGAGTGATTGAGTGCGTGTGTATATGTATGTATGTATAGTTTGTTCATATGGAAGTTGGGGAATCCCTCTTCCCTGGGATATTTTTAATTTTAACCTGGGCTAGCTAACATGCTCAGGATCATGCTAGATATTCAAGACATTCCATTGAACACCTGAATTAAACTGTAGATGATTCTGGACCCAATTCACAAACATTTTGCTTTAACTTACACCTGTCTTTCTACTGGCTTACTCTAAATTTCCAGGAACAAGGCAGGAGTATCTATGGCATTTCAAGAGTAAGCCAGTTGTATTACAAAAGTAAGTCAGACTTGCTCATAGCAAACTCATAGCAAACTCTTTACAAATTAGACCCCAAGTGCTATTAAACAATAAAAGTGTTCGTGCCCATTTCCATCAATTCGTTCTTTTGTGGAGCCATTGGTGGCTAGATCTGGCCTCTCCCTTACTAAATGATGTTGTATCCCGAGGAAATGATTGACACTGGCTGGCCCTCCCTCCCTCCCGTCTAACTTGGAAAACCAGATATGCGCACTTTCTGTGACTGCTGCCCAAAGGCCAAATCATTTCTCATAGCCAAGCTGTGTTTCTCTTTAACTCGCTCCTTTATTCCGCACCCAGTGCTTTCCCCTCCGGTGCTGGCATCTGAGCTCCCCTGATGATGCTAAAAAATGAAAGGCCTGGTGTTTGAGACTGTTAACAGTCTCGGTCTCAATTCCGCCTAATGGGTAACACCCAATAATTGCTTTGCTGGTTACAGAGATGGCACAGGGGCCTAGTAGAGCTTAGCTGGCGCGTTTACTTTAAGGCGCTAGTAAAAGCAATATCCGAGAGACATGCTAGCCTCACACGAGCGTTTGTGGCTAGAATATTAAAAGTAAAGAATCAATTTGTAAGTTCCGCAGCTGAAAGCACTTTGTAAGTGCTGTTCATCACGATCACAGATGTTTCGGTGATTGATTGACTATACGTTAGGCATGCTGTCCACTAAGTGTTTACGACTTGAAATTGTAAAACGCTTATCTGTCCCGAACATGAAACACAACATGTATGCAAATAACCATCACCGTAATTTGACAGCACAAAATAAAACTCCTAAGTAATCAGATCACATGATTCACATCTGGAGGCAGTTGGACCATCTGTGTTTAGGTGTGAGCAGACAATTGATGCGCACTAAAAAGGCAAATTGCAAAGGCTTCGTTAAGCAGATTTGCATAATTAACCAACAACAAATACTCCAGAATGCGTTGTCAGTTATTGTTACTAGTAAATTAAATTCAGTGTGCTCTTAAGAAGTTACTGAGTTATACCTTATTACCCATTTGTGCGTGATGTGCATTCACTATTGTTATTGTTCAGAAAACACAATGAATGTGTTTATTATTAATTGAACGTGCAGACCTCGTTATTGTTTGCTAGGCTAAGTGGTGTTGTCCAGAATTTAGAAGTTAAAATATGCACACGTTGTTCACATATAAAAATGTTTTGAAGCAGTATGTGCCAGAAGCATTAAATGGAGCTGTTAAAAAGTCTGGCGTGTAAAATGGAACCAGCACTCTCATAGTGTTTGAATTACTGGGGGAAAAAAATCAATTTTTAGGTGATAATAGGAATGCAAAGCATTTTGCGTAGCATCCTGTGCTCCTCGAAGTCGAAAATGAACACTTTGCTCATGTGAATTCCCAATCCTGATATTACGGAATCGGGATTTATGAAATGTTTCTCGTGATAATTGCAGCTCACTGTGAAGCTCTGCAGCACCGGAACAAAACCGTGACTTCAAGAAATGGTTCTCACCCTCTCTTTCCTCCTTTCGTTTATTTGTTCCCCTGTGAATTAATGGATCCAAAAACAGAAAAAACACTTTTGTCGTCTTTTTTGACATTTTTGTTTTCACAGTGCGGTACTCAGTGAGGTACTCAGAAATGCATTGTATCTCGAAGTCTGTTATGAAGCTCTGTGGTTATACTGAATAAGCAGCTACCTATGTTATATGACATGTCTTTATTAATGTAATAACTGCACTTTCACAATTGCTTTATCAACCTTCCTGCTTTCTCAAATTTGCTTGAAAATGCACCATTTGTCCACTCTTTTTCAAACTTTTCTGTGGGGGAGAACCCCCCCTGAACAGCCCTTATGTTGTTCGGGCTCGCTCGCGATGGTGCAGTATGACAATCATTTTACGCCTCACCACTTTCAAATGTCACCAGCCGCCACTGGGTAATTTACAAGCCATATCTTTACGTCCGCAGTCGGGCCAGAATCTCCAGCTTGGGCTGTACTCTCCGCACCCGGGTTGTACTCTCCGGCTCGAGCTGTACTCTACGGCCTGGGCCGAATGAAGTGCAATCAATGGGCCGGAATGCAATTGTTACAAAAAGGAACATTAGCAACGTGTGATAAATGGTAGAGGAGGTCATGAAAATCAGTTTGGGCAGGGAAAAGGTTGTGGCCGGACACTCCATCATATCCCATTAAAGTTTGCTCCTTTGCATCATGGTACATGCAGTCCACAATTTGCGCTCCCCTTAGTGTTGGGACAGTCAACACTACCCTTACACCCTCTCTGAAGTCTGAGAGATTTCCACTTGGACTTCTTATGTTTTTACCTAAAGACTTAGACCACTGAACCGTGGAGTTTTCCAATGTTTGGTGATGTAGAGTTTCACCCGAAGGGCCCGTATGGCCTTCGGATTCATCTGGGCACAGTGAGGGCAGGCCCTGGCACAGTATTTCAACCTCAAACACCACAGGCATTCCTTGTGGAAGTCTGTCACAAACATCTGTTTGCACCAGTCCCTATGAGGTTTAAACCCTGTTGTTTTGCGAGGCAACATATTTCCCTTGCACACTGGTAAAAGCCAAAATATTTAGAAAAATATTTAATCAAAAGATAAAGGAGAAGCTCACAATCTGACTTTGAATGTGTGGAAAGAAATGAACTGACATCAGCACTCATAGGTGGCACTTATATGAAGCTACACTTGTCACTTCTGGAGCGGAACAACATCATTGTGGAGCCATATGACGCTTTTAAGTTTCAAGATCCAGTCTGATGCCTGGGGAATGTTGTCAAGGTGAGGAATCTGCGGTTCGAAGTATCTATCAGAAAATCAAGCGCTGGTTGATCTTACCTTTTCTCATGCTCATTTCCTTCAAAACTGAAGTTATCTATATTCCGGACTGGAAAACACAAACATGAAATAAACGACGACTACACAATAAAATTACCCCTCGTAATCCCGCAAATCTGGACGAAGAAGTAACAACAAGCCTTATACCAATTGCAAATAGAGAGGAAAAAACACACGCAGCAATAGCGGCTAGGATCAGGTCACAAATTTCAAAAGGCAAACCCGAGGGTGCCCCCGGCCCCAATGGAATCCCGCCAATAATGTACAAGCAAGACGCCAACTTTTGGAGCGAAATATTGGCGCCAGTCTTTCAGGAAATTAGGGAAACAGCAACAAGTCCAACATCCTGGAGAGGCTCTATAATAAGTCCGATTTACAAACAGGGTGAAAGGAGCAATCCAAGCAGCTATCGACTTATTGCCCTAATCGACACAGAGGCAAAGTACTACGCGGGCCTTATCCTGGAGGAACTAACATCCTGGGCAACCCTAAAGCACATCATCCCAGTTAACCAAACCGGATTCTGTAGAGGCCTGGGCACAACGACCAACATCATGGCGCTAACTCTTCTGATAGATGCGGCAAAAATTACCAGGAGCTCGCTATTTCTATGCTTTATAGATTATAGCGCCGCGTTTGACCATGTAGACCAGAGCAAACTTTGGCAGAAGCTGAAAAAATGGGGGATCCCCGGGCCACTCCTACAGCAGCTGATATTATTACACACCAACACTTGGGTCAAGATCAAACTGGGCTCCGGAACGCACCTCTCAAGGCAAATCAAAACCACCAAAGGTTTGAAGCAAGGTTGCGTCCTAGCCCCCATGCTGTTTAACCTCTTTCTCGCAGATCTCCCCGGAGAATTGGAGAAAACCAAATCACATGCTCCGCAGCTGGGCGACATCTCACTTTCAAATCTCTTATACGCGGACGACCTGGTCTTAATTAGTCGGTCCCCTATTGGACTTCAACATCTTCTGGACACCACCAACACATTTTCCATAAACAATGCACTAAAGATCAATTTAAATAAATCAAAAGCCATGTCAATGAACTATAACAAAACAAAGAAACTCGCATGGTTTCTGGACGGACAGAGGTTAGACCAGGTAGCCACTTACAAATATTTAGGCGTACTTTTAGACAGTAGACGCTCGTTTAAACACCAACTAGAGGCTATCCGTCGGAAGGGCACAACATTCTATCTTTCAATAAAGCCCTTGAAGAAAGCTCTCCCTGACCGGTCACTGGACCCCCTTCTGCAGGTGATTAGAGCACGCTTACAGCCTATGCTCACATACGGCAGCGAACCCATGCAAGGAAAAGACGCCACGACACTAGACAAAGCCATCAGTCGAGCATACAGGGCAATTTTCCATCTACCTACTTACGTCTCGCCTGCTCAAATCCGCCTCGACTCGGTCTACAGAGACAAACGGTGGAGAGAAGAGGCGCTTACATAAAAAGCTGGCGAAAAATCAGAGACGCCGACCAAGGATCTTTAAATGCCCAACTCTGGACTGAACTCTCTACCCGAGAGAACTCGCCCGCAAGGAAGTACCTAAAAGAATCACTGGAGACTTTGGGACTAACAAATCTCTGGGAGTCAGCCACAGACATCAAAAGTTTCAAAACAGTGGTAACAAAAGTAACCAAAATGATATCATCTATAGAGGACAAAGAAACCCTGGCCAAGAGGGCTCATGGATGGACAGTACTGAAAGACTACAATGCTCTGAAGCCGCAAGAATACCTAAAAACGGGCCTAACGCAGACGACAAAAAACAAATTTTTAAACCTGCGCCTCGGCATCATACCAATACTACCCCACCTGGCACCTTGGAAAAGGGAAGGCGCAGAAAATCGTTGTCGACTCTGCAGAGCAGGAAAAGAGGACCTAATACACATCATCTGTATTTGCCCAAATCTCATGGACATAAGGCGCTCCTTATTTCGAGTTTTATGGAACCAAAAGGGCATAACTAGTTGTAGGCAAGCTGTGATGCTGTGTTTTAATCCCGAAGAGACTCAGTTAAATTGCAGATTAACAAAATTCTTTGATATAGCGGCTAGAAGACTCACGAGATAGCCATATGGCTCACCTAAAGCACCTGCTCTTTAATCGCACAGCCTGCCTAGTTATCTGCCAAGCTACCACTATGCTAGAACATTCGGAGTACATTGACCCTACAATTTTTTCTATTTTTTTAACGGTCTTTACCAAAATGTAATCGAGACTTTTATGATCTTACAGAGTGTGATCACCTTCTCTTTTTTGTACTATAAGTGTAAATAAGGTTTTTCTTATAAATGTAAGTTTTTAACATTGTGAGTTTTTATTAACTGTACAATAAACAAATTCTAAATTCTAAATTCTATATTCCGGACTAATCCAACCTCTTTACTGTTATTCCTCATTTCGTTTTTCCCTTTAAATTCTCTTTAACCCCCTCAACTTCATGTAGCCTCATGTGCTATTGGGTTCATGCCTGTGCTCCTTCACAGTGAACACAGTCACTGCAGTTAGATCTCAGTTATTACCCCTCAATCCAAGTTCATCCCTGTAAAATGGGGCATGTTTTCCTCATTAAACTTTGAAGGGCTGACCTGCTAAAATCTTTCCTGAGGAAAATTGCAGGGGTTCAGTGTTTACAACAAAGCGCAAAATTCCACAATGTGCTATACCAGGAGTTACAGGAAATTCACGAGCCACTCATAATGAGAGCCATAATCTCTAGTCATGAGGAGATAATATACTTTTACATCTTACTAGCTGGGCTCCCACAATACACATATTAGTGACATTGCCACTCGAATAATGTTTTCTCTTGCTTGGCAGCAACTTATTTCCCTTCAATGCAGATTTGCTGATTGGCTGTCAGACAGTAACATTGCACAGTTTGAAGTTCATACTAGGGTGTTCAAGGCACTGTGTGGCCAATCCCCCTACATGCTGAATACAATATTCAGACACGCCACGAGACAAGCTTTGTGATTTCCTAATTCCTCCTTCAAACAGATGTGCCCAGTGCCATTTTCGTCCATTCCACCTGCGCAGCCCTCTTCAATAGAAAGCCTCCCATGGGTTCTTAAAGCTATATCCTTATTAAGTGAATTGAAATCTGTGCTCAAGTCCCATCAGCTAGTGGTCAAATCTACAAAACACATACAATCTTGGATCCTCATTAGTTTATCACACATCTATTGTTTAAACTCCATTTACTGTGTAAGGCCACTATCATGTCGCTAATGCCAGGTTCTTATCTGGGCCCCTTATGTCACAAGTGTTCTCCTCCTTTCACCTATTTGCTGATAAAGCTCCATAACCTGGTGATTTTTATTCATCACATTTTCTCACACTCTATCATGTACATTACTAATGTTAATCATGTAAGACCATTTTAGGTTAAATACAAAAACTCGTGTCAGTTTAGGTATCCAATTAAAAAATAAAACATACTCATGCATTGGATACAGAGAACAGAACAAACAACTGCTGTAGGAAAGTGCTCCTTTTTGACATGGTTACCCCCACTTTTTGCCTGTTACCCGATGTGAATTCGGCTGCAATGGGTCCCTGCTAACCAGGTCCCCAGTGCCAGAGCTCTTTCCCAAAAATGTACCATCGTTCCACAATTGGCACAACTCCAGCCCCCTTATAAGTCCTAGTAAATGGTAGCCTGGTACCTAGAGCATTGGGACTGAAGAGGGTTCACTAGGGCTGCAGCACGAACTGTGCCACCCTAGGGACTGGTCACCAAAATCATGCAAACTGCCATTGCAGGCTGCGTGTCTTGGTGTAGACAAGTATCGAAGAGTCGACATGGCACACAGCCCTGTGTGCTATGCCTACAGACATTGCATGAGATATAGGTAAGCCATCCATTATAGCAGGCCTTACAGCCCGAAGGCAGGGTGCACTATGTACCATGTGTGGACATATCTGCCTGAGCAGATGTGACCCTACAATGTCAAAGTCCATTCTTAGACCTTGTAAGTGAACAGGGAAGCCGAGTACATGGGCAGGACACTCGTCGTTATGAAGTCCCCAGCTCCACGATGACTTCACTGTACTCCAAGATGTTTGGTACCAAACAAACATCTTGTCTTAATAAACCCACACTGATGCCAGTGTCGGATTTATGAACAAATGTACACAGATGGCACTTTAGAGGTGTCCCTTAAAAACCTACTGACTACTAGTGTGGTTGCCGACTGATCTTAGCCAGCCTGCCATCGTTAGACATGTTTCTGGCCTCCTGGGTGAGATCCTTCACTCTCAGAGACCGGGAAAAAAGCCTGCTGTGGGTGGAGGTGTTCACACCTCTCCCAAGCAGGAACTGCCTTTCAGGGTGGGAAGCTTCAAAGGCCATGTCACCTTTGAAATGCAACTCAGGCCTCTCCAGATAGTGGAAGATACCAACCCCCTGTGCTGACCCCACTTTTCGGCGGGAGTACAGGTGGGAAAATTAGTTAGATTAGGAGGTGGGCCCACACCTAGCCAGCACCACCTCTAAAGTGGGGCAGCTGATGTGGACCCCACTTTCCCAAATCTTCCATCTTGTGTTGGAGAGATTCAGCACATTAGGGTCAGGGTATGCCCACTTCCCACAGGAAGTGGTCTTATAGAGGGTGTTGTCACCCGAAGTTAGGTAGCCCATTGGCTACTACCCCTTGCCGCCCCTAAATTGAGTATTTAGGTGGCACCCTTCGACCCAGAACTTCAGATTTGACTGACCTAAAGAAGGAAAGGACAAAGAAGAGCTGCTGAACACGAGAACTGAGACCCTGCCACAGAGTTTTGGCACAAACTCCTGCTTGCCGCTTCAAGACTCAACAATTGAGGTGAACGGTCTCATCCTGCTGCTGTGTAGCCTCTCAGAACCCCAGAGGACAACCAGCATTTGCCAATTGCCAATAACTTCTTTGGAGTAGAGAAGCTACTCCCAGGGGAGGACACTGTAGTTCCACCTCAAACCCAACCCAATGTGCCAAGGGCACCTGTCTCTAGCGAGTTGAGGCTCAAGGTACACAGAAGATCCCTCAGAGGGAGAGTTCTTTCAAGAAAGATTGGCCCAAAGACTAGCCCTGGAGGATCAGATACTGGTCATAGAGAGGGCAAGGGCAGAAATGGGTTTAGGACCCATAAATGGTGGCAGCAAAATAATTCCTAGGGACAGGACCTTGACCTTGACAGGACTTTGACCCTAAAATCCCCAAAGGGATTGTTCCCAAGTATACAGATGGTGATGACATTCCCAAATGGTTCACAGCATTCGAGAGAGCCTGTAAAGCTAGGAAGGTCAAATTAAAGTACTGGGGCTCTCTCCTTCCGAAACTGTTCTCTGGTAAATGTCGGGATAGGCTCCTGACATTGAAAGAGACAGATGCTGAGCCTTAAGAGTTGGGGAAGAAGGAAGACCACTGGGTCAAACTAAGGGTTACCAAAATGTCCACTGGTGGGGAGACCATAAAAAAGAGGAAGAAAAGCTCCCCCTCTCCCCCCCCTCCCAAGGACAAGAGGGTGCTCAAGCGAAAGATAAAAACAAAGGGCATATTTACAAGGGTATTGCGCCAAATGGACTTCACTTTTAACGGCGTTCCTGTGGTATAATGCCCCGCTCCAAATTTACAAAGTGGCTTTAAGCCACTTTTTGTGGCTTAACGCCGCTTTGTAAATTTGGTACCCTTTCATGTAGGTATCTGCGTGAAAGGGGTGTGCAATGGGTGTTGCTGTGGGAATTCCACTGCAACACCCATTGCTTTTTGACGCTGCACCTGATTTAAAAGGAGGTGTAAATCTGTGGCAGCGCCAAAAACTAAGGCGATGCAAGAGCAAGCGTTAGAATGGCAAAACGAGCAAAAATGCTTTTGTATCTCCTTGTCTTTGCTTTTTCTATGTGTGCTGCAGAATGCAGAACACATAGAAAAAGCAAAACGCCATTAATAATTGAATCTAACCGAAGCACGACAGTGGGACCCAAGTAAGAGATCGCACCTATCCTGTTATCCCCAATGTGTCAATAAGCATCATATACCTGGTATTGTGCACACAATTAAAGCACCCACTGCCAAGGTGCGGTCCTGACAGGACTGGACAAATTCAGACAAAGTAAAAGGTGCACCATTCAACAATTCTATTCAGTATGTTAGAGTAACCAAACAATTCACAGCAGATTTCAAAGATGTGTTCAAATCTTCTTTTTATTCAGTCATATTCACACATAAGCAATCTGTATAGCAGAAAACAGCCAACGCGTTTCATCCAAAACATTAGACTTCTTCAGGGCAAACGTAAAGACGATATGCAAGAGGGTGATACATCAGAGTCACCTATCAAACTGTGGGCGCTGTGCGCGGTCTTAGCGCGTCTTGTTAACCACGTACCTAATGATTATAATGAGACCCGTTCAATATAGGGTGAATAGGAATGGATGTTCAGAGTGAGTCCACTCCCAGGGCTTCCAAATTTGGTAGACCAAGGGTAAATAAACCCTAATGGTGGCACCTTCTCACCCTCTCCTCCTGCAACAGGCTCACCACCTCCCTAAAAAAATACAGTGCATTCCTGCATTTTGGAAATGTCGGAGTGCAGCACTGCCAAATTTGGTGCAGCTCCACACTCTGACATTTTGTTGTAAATATACCCCAAAGAGTCTTCTTAAGGCCCCCAAAAACCTGCTCAGGAGGGTGGGCCCCGAAACTCTACACAGTTTAAGGGTGGGTACCAGGGTAAGAACTGGGATACCAAAAGGCTTGGTGTCATGACTTTAGTGCTCTTGGACACTGAACTGGAGACCCTACCTGTAAAAACAAAAACAATGCCTCTAGTGTAACTGCAGTGAATGCAGTGGTAAGTCTCCAGATGGTATCACAGGTGAGCCCTGACCATGTCATAGAGCTCACTGAGGCAACTCTAGTGTCGGAGGGTGGATGGATGTAGCTGTCCTGGCAGTCTGGCTAGTAACCTGTAGAAGTACAGAAAACAGCCAAATATCAATGGGGTTAGAGTTGAAGCACCGAGAGTCACTGGTGCCAGTTTTACCATGGTGACTGACAAACTGGTGTCCTCAGACCAATACTTGACTGGTGAGACCTATACAGTCCTCAACACTGATAATCAGGCTATGTTACATCCTATGGCGATGATACCCTTAGAGTTAGGAGGGATTACTGGGACAAGAGAGTGGTGGTATCTTCTGCAATTCCTGTACAGTGTCTGCTTGGCAACGATTTGGAGTCCTCAGCATGGGCTCCGATCGAAAGAGAATCCCATGCAGCAATGCTGGGTATACCAGAATGGGTGTACGTAAAAACAGAGCACAAAGCAGAGCCCAGGGTGAATGAGAAGTGTTGGAGCCTGAGCTAATGGACAAACCTTCCAAGAGAAAGGGCAAGAAGACCGGGAAAACAGCTTCCAAATAGATACCAAATCAGGTCCCCTCTGTTCAGGGAGAAGACCTGTCAGCCAGAGGGGGAACTGAACCCCATGAGTTTGGGCCTTACACGGCAGAGCTTTTGGGCCCAGGGGGACCCTCTAGGGAAGATCTGTGCTAGGGGCAGAGGACCTATCCCACTCTTGAAAGCCTGAGACAGCAAGCTGCTGATCAGGAAAAGGGCGATGTCAGTGGTTTAGAGAATTCCTTCTCACATTGGCCCAGTACACCCCCCTAGCTGAGCATCTTGGCTACACCAAAACCCGGCATAGGCTGGTGAACCACTTCTACTGGCCAGCTATGTCCCAGAAGGTGAAGGAATATTTTAACTCCTGTGCCATCTGTCAAACCAGTCGCAAGACAGGTGGCCACCTAAAGGTCCCCTTAATTCTTCTTCCAGTGGTTGTGATTCCCTTTGAGAGGGTAGGGATCGACATTGTCAGTCCCCCTGAACTTCCAACAGCCTCAGGAAACAAATTCATACTGGTAGTAGTGAATCGTGCTACCAGGTATCCTGAAGCAATTCCCCTAGGGACTACTACTTCTCCTGCAGTAGCTAGGGCCATCATTTGGTATCTTTACCAGAGGGGGATTTCCAAAGGAGGTGGTCTCAGCCAGAGGTACCAACTTCATGTCTGGGTACCTAAAATACATGTGGGCAGAATGTGGAATGACTTATAAGTTCACTCTCCCATACTGTAGCAGGGATTCTGCTCAGGAACAGAACTATGCTTGGGACCATAGAACATCAGTAGATAGGGACTGAGTCACCATACCACCTCAGTACCATGAGCCTGAGAACGACTAGCTATAGTGTCTCACTTGCTCTCCTAACCATATCCAGAGAGACAAGTGAATTGACACCCCAGAACACAACATTCCCGGCCCACTCAGGGATCGCGGTAACAGGACACCCCCTTGCGTTCACACACTCGTACTTGTCCACAATAGGATATAACAGAGACACGAAGGAAGTTTTAAATGTCTATTTAAACTACCGTGCTCTAGAATGCAGTATACGTGTCCCAATCAGAAAACAACTACCTAGCAAAAATACCATCAGCACAGTCAGTAAACCGTATGTTATGAAAAGCCCTGTCATATTATAAGACCGATTAACCTAACCCACCTCCCCTTATACAAAAGCAAACTGATTATACAGCAAAGATCTCTGGGACTAGTAGCGGGCCCCGTACCTTAGCATACACAGAGGCAAGCCCGTCTGCGCCCGTCCGCGCCTGGACCGCGCCCAGTGCCAGAACCCCTGGGCCGTGCGCCCCCCGCTCCAGCCTCGAGGACCGACGCCGTTACGATGCCACCACACTCCACGCTCTCAACCCCGGACGGACACACAACTGCTTCAAGGCCGCCCCGAAACGCACACATGGCCCCTTCACCTGCCGGAACTGCAGCTACACCAGCCTCAGAGCCACCGAAGCGCCCGCCAAGAAGGACCCCAACCACCTCCGATGCATCCTACTGAACACCCGCTCCGCACGCAAACACGCCGTCGAGCTCTGGGACCTGCTCGACTCATCATCACCAGACGTCGCCTTCCTGACAGAGACCTGGATGAACGACTCCTCCGCACCCGACATCGCCATAGCCATCCCAGACGGCTATAAGATCACCCGCAGAGACCGCGTCAACGGAGTAGGAGGAGGAATCGCCATCGTCCACAAGAACTCCATCAGGGTCTCGACCAGCACCGACGACGTTCTCTGCACCGCCGAACACATGCACTTCCAGATCCACACGGACCCCAACACCACCCTCAGAGGCACCCTTGTCTAAAGACCCCTGGGCCCCGACCCCAGTTCAGCGACTCCATCGCCGACTTCATCAGCACGCACGCCCTGACTTCTACCGACTACATCCTCCTCGGAGACCTGAACTTTCACCTGGAGAACAACAACGACAGCAACTCCACCACCCTGATCGACAACCTCGCCAACCTAGGACTGAGACAGCTCGTCACAACACCGACACATTCCGCCGGCCACACGCTCGACCCCGTCTTCTCCTCAAGCTCCCACGTCTCCTTCAGCCACACCACGGAACTCCTCTGGACCGACCACCGCTGCATCCACTTCACCTTCCAGAAACCCACCACACACCACCGCACCCAACAGATCCCACGCCGCTGCTGGAGCAAAGTCACCGAAGACCAACTACGGGCAAACCTCGCTCTCAGCCCTCCCTCCGACCCATCCAACACCGACGACGCTGCCTGCAACCTCAGACGATGGATAGACGACTGTGCCAACACCCTCGCCCCGCTGAAAAAACTCACCTACAGCGACACCACCAAAAGAGCCAGCTGGTTCACCCCGGAACTCCTAGCTTCCAAGTGTACCTGCCGGAAACTTGAGAAGAAATGGCACAGTGATAAGACACCGGACAGCCACGCAGCCCATAAAGACGCCATCCGTAACCACCACCACATCATCAGGTCCGCCAAGAGAATCTCCTTCAAAGACCGCCTCGACAACAACGCACACAACAGCAAGGAGCTCTTCAACATCGTGAAGGAACTCTCCAACCCCAGCTCCAACACCAACGACATCCCGCCGTCGCAAGCCCTGTGCGACTCCCTCGCCACCTTTTTCCACCGCAAGATCGCCGACATCCACGACAGCTTCAACACCCAGACAGCCCCACCAAGATAGATACACCAGACCCGCCGCACACCATCGACCATGACCCCTTGCCAGCCTGGGCCAGCGTGAACATCGATGACACCATCAAGACCATGGGCACAATACACTCCGGCTCATCGTCAGACCCTTTCCCGCACCACATCTTCAACAAAGCCAGCAGCTCCATCGCACCCCACCTGTGCAACGTTATCAATCTCTCCTTCGAGACCGCGACCTTTCCAGAGAGCTGGAAACACGCAGAGATCAACGCCCTACTCAAAAACTCAAGGCGGACCCAAGAGACCTCAAGAACTTCCGGCCCATCTCCCTGCTTCCGTTCCCAGCCAAGGTCATCGAGAAGATCGTCAACAAACAGCTAACCCGATACCTCGAAGAAAACAGCATCCTGGACCCATCCCAATCGGGGTTCCGCAGCAACCACAGCACTGAGACTGCCCTCATCGCCGCCACCGACGACATCAGGACCCTGCTGGACAACGGTGAGACCGCAGCCCTCATCCTGCTGGACCTCTCCGCCGCCTTCGACACTGTCTGCCACCGCACTCTACGCGCACGCCTCCACGACGCAGGGATCCGAGACAAGGCCCTGGAATGGACCACCTCCTTCCTCGACGGCAGAACCCAGAGAGTCCGCCTCCCACCTTTCCGATCTGAAGCCTCCGAGATCATCTGCGGCGTACCCCAGGGATCTTCCCTCAGCCCAACACTGTTCAACATCTACATGGCCCCGCTCGCACGCATCGCCAGACAGCACGACCTCAACATTATCTCCTACGCCGACGACACTCAACTGATCCCTCTCCCTCACCAAGGACCCCTCGCCGCCAAAGCCAATCTCCATGAAGGAATGAAGGCCATCGCCGATTGGATGAAGATCAGCCGACTAAAGCTGAACACGGACAAGACGGAGGTCCTCATCCTCGGCTCCAACCCCTCAGCCTGGGACGACTCCCGGTGGCCAACGACGCTGGGAGCAGCCCCGACACCCACCGACCACGCACGCAACCTGGGAGTCATCCTTGACTCAACGCTCTCCATGGCCAAGCAAGACAACGCAGTCTCCTCCTCCTGCTTCAACACCCTCCGCATGCTTCGCAAGATCTACAGGTGGATCCCGACAGACACAAGAAGAACAGTCACCCAGGCCCTCGTCAGTAGCAGACTTGACTATGGGAACGCCCTCTACGCGGGAGCCCCGGCCAAGCTCATCAAGCGACTGCAACGCATACAAAACGCCTCCGCACGCCTGATCCTCGACGTACCACGCCACAGCCACATCACCCCCACCTGAGGAACCTGCACTGGCTCCCCGTCGACAGGAGGATCACCTTCAAACTCCTCATCCACGCACACAAGGCACTCCACAAGACTGGCACAGCCTACCTCAACAGACGACTCTTCTTCTACGTCCCCAACCGCCAGCTCCGCTCCGACGACCTCTCCCTCGCCACCGTCCCTCGCATTCGAAGAACAACCACCAGCGGCAGATCCTTCTCACACCTCGCCGCCAAGACCTGGAACACCCTTCCACTAAGCCTACGACAGACCCAAGACCTGCTGACCTTCAGGAGGCTACTCAAGACCTGGCTGTTCGACCAGTAGCAGCACCCCCCCCCCCTTCTCTCTCCCCAGCGCCTTGAGACCCTCGCGGGTAAGTAGTGCGCTCTACAAATTCTGTGATTGATGGATTGATTGATGTTCTACATCTCAGATACAGCGTGATCTTCTCTCAGAAAATATCTCTCTCTATGTGTGTGTTACATTACTGTGAATACTTATATGACAAGGCGTACATGCTCATAAACACCAGCTGCATTTCTGTGTTGTGACTAGGTGCTAGTGCCTGACCAGAACAAAATAACAAGGGACATTATTGTTTGACCGTGTCTGCTTTGTTCAAACTAAATCCCAGGAAAGAACAGAACACGAAAACAACGGTAGGTTCTGTGTGAAAATAAAATGTGGCACAAAGGCAAACGTGTTTATACTGTAATGTGTGCAATGCAAATGCAGCCTGTATCATGCATAGGGAAAAATACATTGGGCCATGCACGGAACACATGACACCCTCCCCTTGGTCAGGAAGGTAGCACATAATGGGAGAACAGAAATAGGATGATAGCAAACTCAAAGCCTTCGTTAAGTATTGATTGAGATAAAGGGCTGGAAAAAGAAAATTAGATAATAATAATTAGCCAATTATTGCATGTTAGAGGAATCCAGTATGTAATTAGCCATTGTTAAGCAAAAGACTCCATAATGGGGTCCAACTCCTTGTAGATGGACAAGGCGATGGCCCAGTTTAGAAGTTCCAAAGAGCAGACATGATCCTCAGCTCCAACCGATTAGGACACTGTCACCAGGTAACCTGAGTTCACTTCAATGAAACTTTGATCTAACAATCGCTGTGTCGATGCACAGGAACTCCCATTGGCCATTTGTTCCAGACTCGGATTTTGTAGAGGTCGCATACACAAGGAACAGTCCAGATAATGGGCCACCAAGGGACTCATCAGCAGTTCGAGATCTAGGGCATAGGGCATAGAGCGTCTGTAGAGCCAGGCATATGTCCAGTGCCCATTGAAAGAGTCACCAGATGCAGTGAAATTCATGTTGCACGCAGTTGAAGTAAGCACAGCAGAATGTTAAGCACCAATTCACATCCAATGCCTGCAGCGGAAGTATTGCAAAGAGCTGAAGCGTACGCTCATGGTAGTGCTGGAGCAATGCCAGGTCTGGGGCAGCCGGAGAAGGAACATCCATTGCGGATCAGCAGCAACAGGACGAGAATGCCGCAAATATGGAACAGCAATACCGTAAACCCACCGAACACGCTGGAAAAAATAGAGTGTATAAAGCTGGAATTACTCTAAAGATAGTTTAGAAAGCGTTCACAAGGCCAGAGCCTATAAGTTTAAAAAAGTGGGCTACACCCGCTGTATCAGAGGCACTGAATATTTGATGTATCAATTCACCAAAATGCAGGGGAAGATTTGTATTTAACCATGACTGCATGTCAACAGTGGTTCTAGCCACCTGCAGCTCAAAGGTCTCACAGGTAGATGTAAGAGCCACTTCTTGTTGGAACATTAATGCTTTGAGTCTGCTTAGCTTATTAAAATTTGTCTTCAAAGTTGGAATGGAAGGCCACAATGAGCTATCTACAATCCCATGCGGAGGGGTAAACAAGACGTTGCTGCAGCAAGGGACTAACTGGGAAACGGACACAATATACGGGACTCCTGCCCGCATACCGCAACAGTCTTGATTGAATTAGGCGTCGAGACATAACAAGCGACGTGAATTTTAACGTGTTGACAAACAAGTGAATGTCCGGCAGTGGAGTCACACTCCTCTTCCGTAAGAAAAACTTCCCTATCAGCACGTTCACAGCTATAGGTAAAGGGCAGGGACCATAAGAAAATAAGTTATTTACCTATAACTGCAGTTCTCCAGTATTGGTATCTTTCATAGATTCACATGCTTGAAACCCACAGTACCTTAATAAAGCAGTATGTTTCACTATCATAGCCTATAATGGCAATGAAAAAGTCAGTTTAATAGCCTATCTATTTCCTTTTATATAAAGGGCCGAACTTGAACTATAACCAATCAGGCGACAGCACCTTCTAGAACACTCCCAACAGAGACTTAGGGCCATATGTATCAAGCCCATTTCCCGTTCGCAAACGGGCCGATTCTCAGAATCGGCCCGTTTGCGAACGGGAACAAGCTTTTTGGGATGTATCATCCCAAAAGGCATTCGCAAAATAGAGAATCGCAAAAATTGCAATTCTCTATTTTGCAAATACATTTAAGGAATCGCAAATTGCGATTCCTTAAATGAAATGTATGAAGCACCTAAGTTGTGCGATTATGGCTTAAGGAATCGCAAATTACCACCAACTACAGGTTGGTGGTAACTTGCGATTTCTTTGAGAAATGCATTTTTTGCATTTTTCAAAGTGGCATGTGGCGCACATACATGCCCTTAGGGCATGTATGTGTGCCACATGTGCACCCATGCTCATTTCAGGGTGCAACAGGGTGTCCTTTGGACACCCTTGCAACCTTGAAATTGCATTCTCAATTTGCGATTCTCTAATTGCTAATCGCAAATTGAGAATGTCCTCCCATTCATTCCTATGGGCCTCTAGGCCCATAGGAATGAATGGGGAGGGTTTCCTTAACTGCGATTCGCAATTTGCGAATCGCAATTAAGGAATATGTAGGATTCGCAAATTTTCTTGCGAATCCTACATACATCTCGTTTGCGATTCTCAAATAGCGATTCTCAAAAATTCGCTATTTGAGAATCGCAAACACAAACTTTGATACATATGGCCCCAAGTCCCTCAGATTTTCAAGCACAAGTGGGAAAAGTAATCTCAAGCTTTAAGGGGAGCCTCTCCGGGGAGGAGGGCGTGTCGCACGTGAATGTATGAAAGGTACCAATACTGGAGAACTGCAGTTACAGGTAAGTAACTTATTTTCTTCTACAGTATTGGATCTTTCATAGATTCACATGCTTGAATCAGAATAGCAAGCAGTTACTGTATTTGTATTTCTTATAGTATTACCTCAAATAGCGAATGGTGGGTAGAAAATATATATACATAACATTCATATGCAATTTAATAAATTAATTTATAAATATATATATCATACATTAAAATTTGCATAAATACATAAGTAAACACATGGAACCAAAAGAGGCTCCCCTTATTGAAATAAGTGGTGTAGTAAAACCTGTCCAACCGCTGCATCACTGTCCTGTGCCGATTCCAGGTAATAATGCTGCATGAATTATATGCACACTCTTCCAAGTCGCAGCACGACATATCTTCTCCAGAGGCACTTCCACAAACAAAGTAGTTGAGGTGGAAACTGCCCTAGTTGAGTGCACCCTGGTTTTCACTGTGAGGGGCTTGCCAGCCTTTGGTTGGCAGAACTCGACTGCAGCTGAAATTCATCGAGGGATGGTTGCCATCGTGACTGGTGTATCCTTACGAGAGTATCTGTCTGAGTCCAACAGTTGGTCAGTTCTCATGAGTTGTTTAGCGCGATGTAAGTAGAATTTTAAATATCATATTATAGCCTATGAATAGATCTCTCAGCTGGTGATGTTGGATTCTGGAAGAAAGTCCGAAATATAGGTTAATTGAGGCAAAATCTGAAGGAACCTTTGGATTGGTTCTGATAATGTACTAAATTGCGGAGGATCAAGAAGGTTCTTGAGTTGAGAAAGCCTGTATCTCCTCTACCCTCCTGGTAGGAGTGAACGCTAGTAACAAGGCTACCTTCCATTTGAGGAGCCCTTACTGGAGGAAAAAACTCAGAATAATTCTTTCATGAACTGTTTGATGAGTCTGCAAGAGCAGAAAGAAAATGTGATGAGCATGTAAATCTTGATATTGCTGCAAGCCGTACCTTAACAGACACATGTACCAACCGTAACTGAGCTAACGAGGAGAGATAGGGTAGTTATCTGGCAGATTATGCTAGTAGAGGATGTAGGTTTCATTTCTGGCGCCATAGGCAGAAATGTTTCCATTACAGTTTACATGTCTTTATCGTGGCTTCCTCCTTGACCTGGAGAGAATATACCTGCAGTCCTGAGGAAACTTTGAGATTTTTGAATTCAGGGAATTTAGGAACCATGCGCATAGGAGGACTAAAGTTGGGTCAGGATGAAGGACCTGGCCTTTGTTCATCGTCAAATGTTTATGGGATGTTGGAAGGTGAATGTGATTCTATTCCGATAGCAGGAGAACCTCCATGAGCCAATGCTGCATGGGCCACCTGGGGGCTATCAGGATGAGACGACACCACTCCACTTTCCTGTTGCTGAGAACCTTTGGTATTAAAGGAGGAAAAAATTAAGAATAGATCCCAGACCATGTGTCGAAAGGTATTCCCTCACGATCCTGGATATGGATGACAACTTGCATAGAATTGGCATTTGCGGGTTTCGTTTGTTGCAAAGAAATCTAGAGCTAGTTTGCCCCAGAACGAGAAGATCATATTTAGTGCCGACTAATCAAAGTTCTAGTAGTGGGGGCTGCTTCATTGCATGCTGGAGGTATTACCCGGGCGAATCAACACCAAAGTCTCTGCTATCATTGGCTGGAAAGCTTGGAAATTGAGTTAGATGTATTTGAGCTCCAGGCGATTGATATGCATGCTCTTTTGGAGCGGAGACCACTTTCCTTGAATTTGTAGGTTGTGTAGATGACTACCCCATCTCTCCAGGGAGGCATTCGAAGTCATTACAACGGGAGGTATTTGAGGTAAGAGCGTGAGGTCCTATGAGAGGTGGGAGGTCTGGGATCACCAGGCTAAAGCTTTCATCATACCTGTGTGAAGATCACCAGGCCCTTGAACGATTCTTTTGTTTGAATCTATTGCTTTTGTAGCTGTTCCTGTAAGAGTCTAATTTTCAGGTGCGCAATAGGGATCATATTGATTGCTGAGGTCATGAGATCCAAAAGCTAATTTAACAGACGCACTGAATTTTTTTTGTTTGAGAACCAGTTACTAAAGCGTTTGTTGTTTGGCTTGGGATAGAAAGTCTTTGTCTTGGGCAGTATCTAGTGTTGCGGCCTAGGAACAGAATCTTCTTGGATGGATGATCTTTGATAATTCACAAGGAGACCTAATTTGTGAAATAAATTTAGGCAAGCCTCTGTGGCCTTGGACACTTGAAATGCCATGGGTGCTTTTAGCAACTAGTTGCCAAGTTACAGGAATACCTGATGGCCCTAAGTCCTGAAAAAAACAGACACAGAGGTATGCAGCACGTGAAATGCAGGAAGTTGATCTGAAGCCAAATGGGAGAACTTTGCTGCGGGGGAGGAAATGTGGAAGTAAGAATCCTGTAAATTCAGAGCGGTCATGTGGTGTTGGAGAGGGTGACACCACGTAACAGTATTGGTTTCAGAAATACTTGTTTAATTTCTGCAGGTCTATGATGGATCGCCAATCCTTTGCTTTCGTGTCTATGAGTAAAAAAATGAGAACAGAAGCCTGTTCCTTGCTGAGAATGTAAGCCTTTCTCTATGGAACCTTGATTAGCGTAGCTATCACTCCCTTCCAAAACAGATGCAGATAAGGGGGGCACCCTCATTTTGGTGGAGTGGTGGGTGGAATCTGGGTGAACTTTAACGTCTGACCATATGTTTTGAGATCCAGGACTTATTTGTCCGAAACTATTTTCCACCATAGATGACATTTTGGAATTGTTTCTCCCACAGGATGGCATAAGCAGCACCAGAACGTTGTCACTGTAGGTAAGCTAGGCTAAGGGCTACTGATAGCGTTGCTAATTCTGATACATCTTGTATCCTCCTTGATACAGGTTATTATCACGGGTCCCTCTAAAGGGTGCTTATTTCGAAATAGAATGTGCCAAAAGATCTTGCGGTGTCAGAGTCAGCCTTGACTGCTTGCAGTGGTATATAAAACAATTGGTTCTGTCGGGTAATACAATTACTGTGAACACTGTATATTACTACAAAGGAAAAGATATTTCTCAATTCCTCATTTATAGCACACAAAAACAATTTAGAGAAGAAGAACACACCAAAAGGAAAAATTCACAAGTCAAGTTGATACACTCTTGTATTTCAATAAAGTACTGAATAATAATGGCTGTCATGGATACAAATAAATTGCGACAAGAAGTGACTACGGTGAAGAAGTGACATATAGTGAATGGTGAAATAAACAATACACTATATACATGACATACGCAAGTGACATAAAATAAAAGGATTATTTTGAATTCTTGTCCTGTCTCCTAGTTTTTCACATGTAATGCAAGACCCATTAACAAATCAATTTGTGGTCAAGAAAACTGTGTGGACATATATAATAATAAATGTCGACGTTTCGACCCTGGAAACAGCGCAGAATGGTGTGCGTCAGAGCGGGTCTTCCTCAGGACTGGTGGGGTGGACAGCCACAAGGGAGAGACTTCAGTACTTTATTGAAATACAAGAGTGTATCAACTTGACTTGTGAATTTTTCTTTTTGGTGTGTTCTTCTCTAAATTGTTTTTGTGTGCTATAAATAGGGAATTGAGAAATATCTTTTCCTTTGTAGTAATATACAGTGTTCACAGTAATTGTATTACCCGACAGAACCAATTGTTTTATATACCACTAATACCCAGGTTCTGAGGGACACCGGGTCACCCCATTATCTTCTATGTTGACTGCTTGCAGGGCATCGTCAACATGCTTGCCAAACAGATCATCACTATGGCAAGGTAAAAATATTAGATATATTTGCACCTCAGGTTCTAAATGCAGTGGCCCTGAGCCAACCCTGGCGTCTAAGGACCACTGACCCTGCCAGTTGTTGAAAACCTATTGAAGCTATATCTATAGCGCAATCTATGTTTACTGGTGAGGACGTTTCGACCCCTGCAGAATCTTTTTGGTTTCTGCCCTTTCTGTCCTCCGGCAGAAATTCTATGTATGTGGCAATGTCTGACTACATCTCGTGTTAATACCTGCCCCATATTGCCAGTGAATTGGCAGCCAGTACAGTAGCAGCGGGCATAATTGAGAACGTCTCCTTGCTGGTTAGGCAAGGTTATGAGTGACAGGGTTTTCCATGATTGCAATTCCTCCTGGATATATCAACAATTAGAATAGGTCTCACAGCTTTTCTATTTAAAATCAGAAAGAGAAGAAACCATTGCTTATTTGCTTTTGGAAGTTGGAAGCGTTTGGCCGTTCATTCCTTAAGGGTCTGGAAACCATCAAAAATCCCTTGGTGGGAAATCCAGTGGTTGTGGGCCTTCTCTCTATCATCACCAGATGTGAACGGGTCGTTCCCGGGAAGAAAGGTAATATTTGAGACTGGGATCACTCTTTCAGTGGCAGGAGCATTGGAGGATGCCGAAATATTGGGCACGATGTGGCCTTGCAGGCTCGGTGAAATGATTGTAGTAATCCTGTAACATGCCCTGTAGGTCTAGTACTAGAGCTACATAGACCTGACTCATGCTCTAATGTTGGAGGCGGAGTGCAATGATGAAATTGCTCCACATATTTCCATATATTGCTGACTGTTGTATACATGCTCATATTAGTCTCCTTAACTCGTGACATTAAGTTATTCTGGATTATGGGTCTTTTGTTCTTGTTGATGACTACGGTGCTTTCGTGCTTTGTATTGTCATCAAGATCGTAGTCGACGAGGTGGACTTAGACGACTAGGCTGACCTCGACAATGTTTGTGGTCAACAAGGCCTTCGTCGTAGACGAGGCTGTTGTAGAGGATGCAGTCCTAGATGAGGCCGCCGCAGACGAGGCCGTTGTAGACGATGCCATCGCAGACGAAGCCGTCATAGACATGGCTATCCTAGGCGAGGTTATCGCAGACGAGGCCATCATCATAGATGACCGTCATAGACAACCGTCATAGATGAGTTCGCCGTAGACGAGGCTGTCGTAGCCTACCAACATAGACGATGCCATCATAGATGAGACAATCGTAGGAGAGGCCATTCGTAGATGAGGCTGTCGTAGATGACCGTCGTAGATGACCATTGTAGATGAGGCTGTGGTCGACAACCGTTGTAGATGAGGCTGTCGTGGATGATACCATTGTAGATGAGGCCATCGTAGATGAGACCATTTGTAGGTGAGGCCATTCATAGGTGAGGCCAGTCATAGGTGAGGCCATCATAGGTGAGGCCATTGTAGGTGAGGCCATCGTAGGTGAGGCCATCATAAATGAGGCTGTCGTAGACGACCATCGTAGATGAGCCCGTCATAGACGACCATTGTAGACGAGGCTGTCATAGACGACCATCGTAGATGAGGCCATCGTAGACTAGTCTGTCGTCGACGACCATCGTAGATGAGGCTGTTGTCGACGACCGTCATAGATGAGGCTGTTGTCGACGACCGTCATAGATGAGGCTGTCGTAGACGACCGTTGTCGATGACCATCATAGATGACCGACGTTGACGACCATCGTAGACAAGGCTGTTGTAGACGACCATCGTAGATGAGGCCATCGTAGACGAGGCCGCCATAGACGACCCTCGTAGAGGAGGCCGTCGTAGACGAGGCCATCGTAGACGACCGTCGTAGACGAGGCCATCGTAGATGACGTCATAGACAACCGTCAGAGATGAGGCCATCATTGACAACTGCCATAGAAGATGCCATCGTAGACGAGGCCATTATTGGTGAGGCAGTAATAGTCAACATGGTTGTTAACAATGATTTTGACGGCAGTTTTGCCATAGACGCCTCATTGTCAGGTTATGAGGATTTCCCTGATGTAGCGTCATGGCTGAAGAGGGAGTTGTCGGGTCTGCCTCTTAGGAAGTTGTTTCCAATTGTCTCTCTCTCTGTGAGAAGTGCCTTATTAAGAATCAAGGTAAGTCTTTCTTATGGCTTTTCTGTGCGCCCTTTGGAGACCCTTGGCGCGACTTCTCCCTTTGACCTCTCCTATGAGGTGAAGGAATCCTCACTGTCCTCATCAGAAGTGACAGATTTAAGTATCTGAAGTCCCAATAATAGCCTCATCTCTCTGAATGTGAGAGTTTTTGAGGAAAAGGTTAGACATATTTTGTAGTCCATTACCTTGTTTTTTGCTACTCTGACATATTAATGCTAGGGTCAGGGAAATTAAATATAATCTTGGATGATCCAAAAGAAGAAATAGCTGAAGAAACTGAGCAGAGCTCAGGGAGACTCCCTTCACACGACATGCAGTAGAAAATCTGAGGGACTCAGCCTCGGTTGGGAGTGTTCTAGAGAGTGCTGTCGCCTGATTGGATATAGTTCAAGTTTGGTCCTTTTAAAAAAAAGGACATAGATAGGCTATTAAACTGACTTTTTCATTGCCATTATAGGCTATGATAGTGATACATACTGCTTTAATATGGTACCGTGGGGCTCCCACTTCGACGATGGGGAATGATTCAAGCATGTGAATCTATGAAAGATCCAATACTGGAGAACTCATATATGTAGCTGCTCCCAAGAGGTTCATATCTACCTAGTGGAAAGTGTTTTATGCAATCTGTAGACTGAAATGTTGATATGGACATTGAAGTAACCCTATATGTTAACCACACCGCTGAAGGTGTTTCGGCTATAGTGAATGGGAGTTTTCCAGTGTCTCTAAATGTAGCATGGTGTAAATTGTGTCTTTCATAGCCATAGATTGTTGTTTGTGTGTTAAATTGAAAAGCAGAAACAAAGCAGTACAGTTCAGGTAATGCCAAGGAACACGTCCATTTTTGAGTGTCAGAAGAGTCCAACTAAACGGCATAATGGATCTGAGCTGACTTTGACCATGATACAATGTCAACATATTATTCTGCACAATATCAATAATTGATGACACAATGCTATTCAAATTATAAATAAGGGATGATAACGTATTAATACTGTTGTCCACAACAGCAAGCACTTTATCCAAATTATCTTGATCAATTTGCCTCAAACGTATAGCAGCTTCTATTTTTGATAATTTCCAAATTTCATTGTAAGCCGCATATAGGAATCTTTTGGAATGAAGGGGATTGGGACCTAATAAAAAATCAGATAGATTCATGTTCTTAGACAGAAGAGAAAGATGTTGTTTCACTGCAGATAGTGTAGAATGTTCCAACCATTGCTGGCACAACTTTCCCACTGAATAGGTGGTAATAATGTTCGAATGGGTTGACTGTGAGTAACATGGATCTGGTCTACTTGATTTGAATCCGGGTGTGTAGTTAAGAAAATGAGAATGACACCCATTTGTGTCCACTGGCCACAATAACCACCCACCAGGATTTGAAAATGATGAGTTAAATGTACCATTTTGTATCATACCATTTAACTGGGCCTCAGTATAGTTTGTGTAAGACTGCCAATCATCAAAATGGACATTCATTTCTTTAATTTTGCCAATCCTAGACAAGTAGTCTGTTGGATCGTTTCGTATAGGAAGATAATTTGTATGGGAATCAGGCAGGCTCGGAATAAAGTTTTGGTGCTTTGGATCAGCCAGGACTTCGTACCCCAAATTGAATTCAAGTCAATATTGTTTTTCCAGTAATCATAGCCCTTAAGTGCCAGCTGGTTGACAAATGAAACCGCATATATCAGCTTGGTTTGAGTAAGCATATACTTTTTGACTAGGTTGGAACCAATTTAAAATAGTATGATGTTGGGTCTGAAAGATCATAGCTTGTAAAATATGTGTACTTGTCTGTCTGCGTTTTTTTTAACTTTCCTGTGGTGGAGTTGGACAGTGTTCCCACTGTGTATAATTATAATGGGGATGTTGTCCACTTGCTCTATGCAGAAAATTATGTCCATAATGGTGATAGCAGAACATCTCAGCGTAATTATCAGAATTAAAATATAAATCTTCCAATTCAAACATAGTATAATATTCGAATTCAGAAAGCATTGAATTTACAGTGTGAACATCCCAATCATCTGATTTCAACCCAAGTACTATTACATCACCCATAGAAAATCTGAACACATATGGTATTTGCAGGGTCTCCGTAGGACCAAATATATCAAAAGAAACTTTATCCCAAACATTTCCATCAGTCACTGGAATGGCTGAAATGTTGACAAGGGACAAGTCTGGTTTCATTTTATCTGAGGAGGAATGAGGAGCCAACACTCCGTCAACCAGTTCTGTAGCAGAACGTCTGGGAGGTAATGGCCATTAATCAAAAGGAAAAAAACTGTCACAAATCCAATACACATGAATATAAGAACCAAGGAAAATACAATCCAGATATATATCCAAGGAGGGACTAGATAGGTGCATTTGAACCAGGAAATTAAAACACAAATCCATGCTGGAGGTGGATGCAGAACTGAAGACACTGAAGAAATGTCAGATGAAAAATGGTCTTGAACCATATAGTACCCGAAGGAGCTAAAATGTAAAAGAGAAGTCTGTGATTCTGCAGTCGGATTCGAAAAATGTAACTCAGAAGGGGTATCTAACGGCGGATCAGTATAACGACATCCATTGTAGAAGATGGAACGGTAGAAATATGTACCATGTCAACTAAGGTCTCGCCCCCCCCCAGCTGTCGGGGAGAAGCAGCAACGGTGGTGCTCATGGGCTGCAAAGGAAAGTCTTGTAGAGACAACTCCTGGGCATACTAAGGAGAATGGGCCATATGGTATAGCTTGAAATGTTCAATGGAGACAAGGCAGTTTTCTTTATGTCCTGGAAGTGGTGACAAAATTACAGTTTGTGTACCCTGGATAACAAGAACTGGAACAGGAGCACGGTACGTTGGGCCGAATTCCTTCTTGAGGGCCCCTTTTTCACAAACAATGTCTCCAACTTTGGGAAGCCAGATACAGGAACTTGAGTATCTGGACTTGAAGAGAGAGAAGCAGGCAAATGCGTGTGAGCCAAGGTATCAATGCACTTTTGTAGATCCTGTAAGACAGTACAGTGGTTATCTACGTCAAAGGTTGTGGCTGCCACAACAACATGTGGACCAACAAGGTCTGGAACATACGTCTTGATGCCAAAGAGCATTTTGTACGGGGTCCGCCTAACAAGTGATCTTTTACGGAGATTATTTAATGCTTGTTGAACCCCAGAGAGATGATTCAACCAACCACATCCTGTACCTAATACTCTAGCTGTTTAGGATTGCTTTAAATTACGGTTCATTCTCTCCACAAAATAATTGCCCTCTGGCCTATATGGAGAAGAAAAATACACCTGCACACCCATGGACTTCATGGAATCACTGTACGCCTTAGAGGCGAAAGCCTTGCCTTGGTCCGAGTGGAATGCACAACAGGCATAAGTCCCGACATTGACTTGCAAATCTTTTATAACAGTTCGAGCGTCAGACGAGCGCTGTAGCCAAACCCAGAGGAACCTGGAGCAAGAATCAACTGCAACCAAAATAAACTTGAAAGCAGTTTCGGAAATTAAAGGACTGCAATGATCTAGATAAACACAGCCGAAAGGCTGATTAGAAATAAACAAATGTGTCTGTGGTCATCGAGACGCAGTAGAACTTTTAATTTGTTGGCAAATGTCACAACCTAAGACATATTTTCTTGTTTGCTGGTACAACCCTTGCCCACCAATACCTTTGTTGTAAAGGTGAAATCATGGCAGCCACTCTCACATGTGCTGAAGTGACTCCTTCATGTGTGGCAACTACTGAAGAATGTATGCGGTCAAGGTTGGGCATCATGTGATCGTCAACCCCTGGTACAGTCACAAATGGAACTTACTGTTCATTCAGGTAATATGAATATTTGGAAGGAAAACCTTTGGATAAAGCGGTGCCGGCTTGAAAAGCATAGACGGCAGCCAGGATGTCACTATGAACACAGGTTTTAGAAAGCGTAACTGCTGCTATTGTGCCTGTGGCTACTGCAGATTTGGCTGCCTCATCAGCCAGAGAATTCCCTGCTGCGGGTGCTCTCACACGTTGATGACCCGATGTATGAATTGCATGAGCTTGTGGCAATGCATCCTTAAAATCTACCACCTTAACCCAAAGCATCTTATGCTTGATTGTGCTATCCTTTAAATAATTTTGTTGCCAAAAATGCTAATTATCATCAAATGATTGTACACAATAAAATGAATCACACACCATAAGTGTGGGGAATTTGGGATTTGTATCTTCAAGTGCAAGAAGCAAAGCCTTCAGATCAGCTAACTGCACAGTACAGCCTCCTAGAGACGGAGTGCGACCAATTGTAGGTTGAAAAACGCCATCTAACATAGTACCTAAAACCATGGCACATGCTGCAGAGTATTGCTGTTTATAACCTATAGCCGGTTGCGCAGAACCATCTGTGTATATGATGCACTTAGATTCATCAAGTAGACGAATTGAGGAGGGTACAGGATAAACGTGCTCATTTTGCAAAAATGCTTGTGTCTGTAAAGAAGGGTCAAAGACAAAGTCGATATTAATGGCTGTTAGTAACGTAGCCCACTGAATCCACCGGGGATGAAGGGCTTTAGAATGTGGAACGCTAGCTTTTGTGGCAGCTTCTAAGGCGGGCACAGGAGAAACGAGAATAATACGTTTAACTTGAGCCAGAGGCTGTTTTTTGAGGACAGCCATCTGGACTGCTGACAGCATTTTTTCCACGGATGCAAAACGCATTTCCGCCAGGGAATATAAATGCGATTTATATGCAATAGTGACTGTCTCACGTTCATTAAATGTGACGTAGGTAAATCTAATAGTACCCGGCAAAATCCGGAAAACCAAATTCATCGTATTAAGATGTGTATGTAAATGCCACGTTTCAAGCAAATCAGACTGTAAAGACCGGAGAATCTCAGTGTGGTTCGGCATCCAGCACGATGCGGGAAAATCTGGATGTATTAAGGCATAAAGCCGTTTAATACGTTGAGCATAGTCAGGAATGTATGCCCTCCCGAAATTTAAAAATCCAAGTAAAGACTGCAACAAGCATATTTGGGGGTTACAATTGTGCACATTTTTCTAAAAAGTGAGGGGCAAAGCTCTTACCTTCATTGGTTATTTTATAACCAAGGAAAAAACACTGAGAAAAGCAGTGTGAGGTTTAGAAAAATGTAACTTGTAACCAAGTTCAGCAAATTGCGTTATTATGTGATCCACTCTTGCCAAATGAGGATTCAATTCATCATCTGTTTAATAAATGTCATTGACATAGGATAAAGCATCAGGGTCAATGTCATGTAGAATCGACACAATAAGTGTCACAAAGATAGCTGGGCCGTTTTTATAGCCCAGAGGCAAACAAGTGTATTGCCTCTGAGATCTAAGGGCGTAAACATGGACCAATCATGGTTATCTGGAGCCAAATTGTGACTAAAAAAACGTTGGAAATATCAAGTGTGGCTTTAAATTTTTTATGAACAATAATATTAATCGGTGCTGTACTATGTGTATTCTAGACAGCAAATGTGCAGGTTTGACTATTTAAATGTCGATAATCCAAAGCAATGCAATAGGAGTGATCGGGTTTTAAAACCAGAAAAAGAGGATTGTTCATCTGAGATACACAGGGTTCAATTACCCCCTGCTACTCTAATTGGGTAAGAATGTCTTTAACAGCCACGTTGGCATCACGTTTAATAGGATACTGCGGTTGAGGCTGTGGAGTGGAACGCATAACAATACCATGGAAAGGGGAATCCTTATCCCAACCAGTTTGGTAGTGAAATAAAGCAGGGGCCAATGCAAGGGCCCATTCAGATGCATACGCCTGTTTAACTTTGTCAGGGACAAGATACAAAAAGAAAGGGAGGATAATATCCTCACCTTTGGGACAAGCAATGATAAAAGGAGGTGGCCAATCAATCTCCGCCAAAAGAATATCATATGAAGAAGTCAAGTTGTCCCAAAAAATAGCTTTAATGGTGCGTTTAATGTCACATTCAATTTGAATATCTAAATGATAGAGTCTATCTGGGGGTGCAACGCGGGTGTCCACGGCCTCTACTGTGACAAAAGTTTCCGCTGCTCTCGCCTCCAGAAACTGGAGGAGTGTCTTGTGCACTATGGTGACCTCTGTCGTGCTGTCGAGGAGAGTCACTGACCAGCTCTTGTTCAGGAGAAGGGTTCTCACTGTCTGGGGCACATTTTGCTGTTAAGGCTGCAACTTTCTTCTTTTGAAAATGGGGTTTATATGGAGGTGGTTGATCCTCCTTCTTGATCTTCATCTCAAAAGAGCGTTGTGTGTCCTGTTTAGGCGGCATGTACTCTCCTTGTCTGCAATCAGATTGCCCTACTCTATTGTACTGCTGGTCAGATGAGTCTTGAAAGGAATGAGGAGAACGGGGATCAGGAATCTGATATCGATCGGACGTCTTAATCTTAGAGCGATCACGAAAATTGTAACGCCGTTCAGAGGACTCTGGGGTTGGAGAATCGCCACGAGGGCTACCTTTTTGTTGTTTAGATTTATACCATGTTTTCTTTGGAAAGTCACGGGTAGGACGGGCATCTTTGTCAGAAACAGGTTTGATAAGAGCTGTAACAGAGAGTCTGGTTCCCAAACTATTATGTCTTAAGGACATATACACCTGAGAAATGATAACAGGCAACTCACGTTCGCGGTCTGCATAGCCACCGTGGCAAGTCGCTGGAGCATAGCCAAAGAAGTTGCTTCACCTTTAACATTAGAAAGAATCATTTCGATGACAACTGGAAAATTTCAAACAAGTTTCATCCCCAAATTCGAGGGCTGGACCTGCCCCATGTTAATTCTGTATTTGTTTGAGGATGTTCGGCAGAACATCCATCAATGGAGTGCCATAACAAAGAGTATATACTGTGGCAAACAAATTCCCCCAGGTGTTGCAGTCGGCTAAAGGGAGAACCAGACCATTGGGCAAACACATGGTCAAAATTCTATGTTTTTCTTCTGGTCCCGTAAGGGGGAAAACAGCATCCAATTGATCGATTTTCTGGGTAATCGAAAAGGGAATGTCCTTACTATTAGTTGGGCGTTTGCCCATAACCGAATGTACAATGACCGTACTAATAACAAATCCCACAGCTTGTTGTGCCTGTGCTGGCACACCAGCTCTAGCAGGACCAGCTAGGAAAGCACGGGAATCAAATTGTATTAAGCGTCAATATAAACGAACAACCTGGTTATACAAGGCACATGTTTCTGCTAAATTTAAAGCAGCCAAATTTGGGTAGGGCGTAAAGCCTGCAAGAGTAGGCCAAGTGGCCCGTCAATACTTAAGGGGTCCATACAAACAATACCGGGAACATGGGGAAGGGTGCCATTAAACAAAGTCTGGTCCTCCCAGACTGTGAGAGGAACTTCAACAAGTGCATAAGGACAATAAAGGTTTGGTGGTGCGGGAGCAGTATAAGTATGAAACATATTGTCATTAGCGTCCACAGCCGGAAACGTGACCCAAGAATAAAAAACCTCACAGCGGTATGCAGCGTCCGCTTCTATTACAAAAACGACAGGAGCTCCTGCATTAGGGTGTGGAGTAACTGCTGGGTGTCAACCGCAATCTCAACTGGTTGTGCCATAATCAATTAGCAACTAATTCAAAAAGGCAGCACAAAGAGGGCATAAACCTTTTAATATTCAAACTTGAAAAACCAACAGAACTAGGTGGTCCCTAAAGACTGTGGAGGATAGATCCCAAACACCACAGATGTTTCCGCAATATAGTGTGAGGGTATTGTGGACAAGCACAAGCGCTAATCAGGGTTCTCGCAATTAAGTACCTGACCAAACATTGGGCGCCATGCTGCAAGGTGCAAGAAGAGACCAAAAAATTGGAAGAAGACATATATAAACTTCAGGAACATTTTGAGCAAGATTAGGAAAACATCAATGCTCTGAGAAAATTAAATACAGCAAAACATAAGCTAGCTGATTTTCTAGAAATTATAGTTAAAAAAAAATGGGATGCAAGTAATTTAGCCCACCACGAATATGGAGAGGGGTGTAGTAAGCTCCTGGCGTGGAAAACGAAAGTCGATCAGACAAGAAACTGGATAAGAGACCTTCGCTGCTTGAACACTGGTAACATCATTTCGGATGATTCCGAAATCGAGGAGGCCTTTGTCCAATTTTTTAAAAACCTATACACGGATGAGACAACTTTAGATGAAGACAACATAGAAGAATTTCTCTCAGATTTAGCTCTTCCTTCACTTTTGCAAAATGAAAAAGAACAATTAAATCGCCCCATATCTAGGGAGGAAATCATTCAAACGATCAACTCTTTAAAAAAGGGAAAGGCTGCTGGCCCCGACTCTATCCCCAATGAAGTTTATATTATTTTGAAAGAAGAACTTGCCTCCTCTCTTCTTAAATTGTTTAATTCATGTTTTTTAGAAGGTCATAATCCCCCGTATCGTGGGAAGAAGCCATTATAACAATGATATTAAAACCTAATAAAAATCCAAGACTCTGTGAGTCTTATAGACCAATCTCACTTTTAAATTGCGACCACAAAATATATACCCAGATTATTACTAGACGCTTAGATAAAGTGATAGGCCCTTTAATACATCAAGACCTGAAAGGGTTCATGAAGGGAAGACAACTCAGTGAATTAACACATGACCTAATTGGGGCGATAGATATGGCCCAGACTTATAAGATCCCTTTGGCAGTAATGACATTCGATGCTGCCAAAGCATTTGACCGGGTCAACTGGCCTTTTTGTTTAAAGTAATTCAGCATTTTAATCTGGGCGAAACCTTTGAGACAGCAATTAAAGCTCTCTACAAAAATCCTACAGCTAAAATTTTAATCAATGGGAAATTAACCAGGTCAATACAAATAGGAAGGGGTACTAGACAGGGATGTCCTCTGTCCCCTTTACTTTTTAATATCTACATTGAACCCTTAGCGTGTAAATTGAGAGCCTGTCAAAATATTATCCCTTTTAAATGTAATGGATGGGAGAAAAAAATTGGTCTGTATGCAGACGACCTTATAATATACACTAGCAATTTAGAAAAACTGTTCTCAGGGATATGGTCTGAATTTGAGAGATTTGGAAAGGTTTCTGGCTACCTTATCAATCAACAAAAAAACGAGTTAATGAAATGGAACACCAATTTCAGGTGTACCTACACAAAGAAGGAAATTAGATACCTTGGCATCCAGATAGTTCAAAATATTGACAAAATAGCACAGGTTAATTTTGAAAAAGTTACAAAAATAGTAAAAACACAACTTCAAACATGGGGGGGGCTTTCACTTTCATTATTAGGCAAATCCAACTTATTGAAAATGTCAATTTTGCCAAAATTTACATTTTTATTTAATACTATCCCCCTAGAGTTCCCAAAAGTTTGGTTTAAAAGGTGCAGGGTTTTTTTTCAAGTTTTATCTGGGGAGATAAACATCCCAGAATTGCTTTAAAGAAACTTAGAAAGAAAAAAGCCTATGGAGGCATAGCGACTCCAGATTTATATTTATATTTTTGTGCCTTTCATCTAAAATTTTTAGACAATTGTTGCTGGAAAGCGAATCTTTCTCCCCACTATTTAAAGCTCTCACAGCAGAGTTCTCTTAACAAGCAGGGTGCTTTCTTTTAAAATTCGGACACCCAAACCAATGGTCTTGTTGTGACATTCAACAACACTATGAAAGGTATATTGGTGGACTTCCTGAAAAGCTCTAAAAGAGATAGGATGTCCTGCTACCATGCCTGTTTTTTCCTACAGAAAAAGTGCCACAGAAATGAGTGGGGTTTCCCACAGGACATTGTCGATTATGTGCTTGGCCTTCATTCAAGAACGGCTGAGTACATGAAAAAAGCAATTAAAAACCTTGAGGCCAGCCAAGAGCTCCAGAATTTCTGGTATGACCAAAAGGTTGTAGTGGTGAAGTTCCTATCCCATACTTGAGAGAAAAACGGAGATCACTTATCTGGTGAACCGTGGCAGTTGCAGGAACCCCAAAAAGGTCATCCATGTCAACCGCCTTAAAGCTACCATGACAGGGCTGAAGTGACCATGCTCATGGTCAAAGATGAGGATAAGGAAGCAGAGAGTGAACCTCTCCCTGTCCTCCTCTCAAGCAACCCTAAAGATGGGTCAGTTGAAGAAGTGGTCTTGTCAGACAACCTCACTGCCCAACAGCACACTGATTGCAGGCAAGTCCTACATCAGTATGCTGAGCTCTTCTCATTGACCCCTGACCAGATCAACTGGTATACACATGACTTGGACACTGGGGACATCCTACCTGTCAAAAACAAAATTTACAGGCAGCTTGTTCATGCCAAAGACAGCATCAAAGCTGAAGTAAGCAAGATTCTGGAATTGGGAGTGATTGAACCCTCTGAGAGCCCCTGGGCCAGCCCAGTTGTCTTACACCCCAAATCTCACACCCAGGGTGGAAAGAAAGAACTGAGGTTTTGTGTGGACTATAGGGGCCTCAATTATGGGACCAAGACTGATGCACACCCGATTCCTAGGGCTGACAAATTAATTGACAGGTTCGGGGCAGCCAAATATCTCAGTACTTTTGATCTGACATCAGGTTATTGGCAGATAGGTCTGACCCATGGAGCAAACAAAATGCAGCATTCTCGACATCAGATGGGCATTATCAGTTCACTGTTATACCCCTTGGAGTAAAGAATGCCCCTGCCACTTTCCAAAAGTTGGTAAATAAAGTCATTACTGTGTTAGAATCCTTTAGTGCAGCCTATCTTGATGATATTGCTGTCTATAGCTCCACCTCGCAGGATCACCTGATCCACCTTGGCAAGGTCCTTGAGGCCCAGTGTAGGCCTCACTATCAAGGCAAGTAATTGCCAGATAGGGCAGGGCACAGTTGTATACTTGTGCCACCTTGTGAGTGGAGGCAAAGTTCAACCCCTACACCCCAAGATCCAGACAATTCTGGAACTGGGTGGCTCCAACCACCCAGTCTCAAGTCAGGGCCTTCCTTGGCTTGACTGGGTACTACAGGAGGTTTGTGAGGGGTATGGCTCCATTTTGGCCCCCCTCACCGAATTGACCTGCAAGAAGATCCCGAAGAAAGTTAACTGGGCAGTGAGCTGTCAAAAGGCTTTTGACACTCTGAAGGAAGCATTATGCTCGGCACCCATCTTGAAAAATCCAGATTACGCCAAGCAGTTCATAGTGCAGAGAGATACCTCTGAACGTGGATGTTAGGAGCGGTCTTATCCCAAACCAATGAAGATGGTCATGACCAACCTGTTGCTTTCATTAGCTGGAGGTTACTCCCCTCAGAGAAGCCTTGGAGTGCCACTGATAGGGAAGCCTTGGCTGTGGTTTGGTCCCTGAAGAAGCTGAGGCCATACTTGTTTGGCTCTCACTTCCTTGTTCAAACCGACCACCAGACTCCCAGATGACTGACGCAAATGAAAAGTGAAAATCCAAAATTGTTAAGGTGGCCATATCCCTACAGAAAATTAACTTTACAGTGGAACACCTACCTGGGACTGACCATGCCAAAGCAGATGGCCTTTCCAAGTTCTTCCACTTTGATGATAAAGGCTCTCTTGGGAAAAGTTAGTTTCATCCCCAATTGTTTGGGTGGGAGTTGTGTAGGAAAGTGCCCCTTTTTAACATGGTCACCCCCACTTTTTGCCTGATACCTGATGTGATTTTGACTGAAAGTGCATTGGGTCCCTGCTAACAAGGTCCCCAGTGCCAGTGCTCTTTCCCAAAAATGGACCATTGTTCCACAATTGGCACAACTTCAACCCCCTTTTAAGTCCCTAATAAATGGTACCCCTAGTACCTAGGGCATTGGGACTGAAGAGGGTCCCCTAGGGCTGCAGCACGAAATGTGCCAACCTAGGGACCCCTCACCAAGATCATGCAAACTGCCATTGCAGGTTGCGTGTCTTGGTGCAGAGAAAACCAAAGACTTGACATGACACACAGCCCTGTGCGCCATGCCTATAGACACTGCATGTGATACAGGTAAGCCACCCCTATAGTAGGCCTTACAGCCCGAAGGCAGCGTGCACTATGTCCCATGTGTGAACATATCTGCCTGAGCAATGTCGAAGTCCATTCTTAGACCTTGTAAGTGAACAGGGAAGCCATACCGAGTACATGGGATGGACACTCATCATTACGAAGTCCCCAGCTCCATGATGACTTCACTGTACCCCAAGATGTTTGGTACCAAACATCTTGTCTTAATAAAACCGCACTGATGCCAATGCCAGATTTATTAATAAATGCACAAAAAGGGCACTTTAGAGGTGCCCTCTCAAAGCCTACAGACTACTAGTGTGGTGGCCAGCCTGCCATCACTAGACATGTTTCTGGTCTCCTGGGCTGAGAGCCTTCTCTCTCAGCGGCTCGGAACAAAGCCTGCTCTGGGCAGAGGTTTTCTCACCTCAGTCAAGCAGGAACTGCCTCCCAGGGCGGGAAGCTTCAAATGCCATGCCGCCTTTGAAATGCGACAGAGGCCTCTCCAGAAACTTGAAGATGCCATCCCCCGTCCTGACCCCACTATTCGGCAGGAGGACAAGCGGGAAAATTTGTTAACTTAAGAGGTGGGCCCACACCTAGCCAGCACCACTCCTAAGGTGGGACAGCTGATGTGGACCCCACTTTTGCAAATCCTCCATCTTGTGTTGGAGAGACAGCCTATTAGGGTCAGGGTTATGCCCACTTACCACAGGAAGTGGGCATATATACAGGGTGTAGTTTCCCTAAGGTAGGTAGCCCATTGGCCACTACCCCTAAAGAACAAGTTACTTACCTTCGGTAACAATATATCTGTAAGAGACATAGATTAGTTATGGATTCCTCACCTTAGAATTACCCCCAGGCGTCAGACTGGATCCGGAGAATTTTTTCCTCAGCAGTACCTCTGTGCGTCGATCGTTGGCGTCGATCGTTGGCGTCGGTCGACTCTGCGTTCATCGTTGGCGTCGTGGTTGCCGGAATGACGTCGCAGTATCTGCTTAGATGCCGCACTCGCGCACTGACGTCAGTTCTTTACACGACATTCCACGCCAGAAGCGCAGAGCCATGCAAGACACTGACCACTGGTGCACGAAAACTAGGGCCCTGAATGGGAGTCCCTTACTCAAGAAGTCACTTCGCAGAACGGGGAGAATGGGCGGGGCGGTGAGGAATCCATAACTAATCTATGACTCTTACAGATATATCGTTACCGAAGGTAAGTAACTTGTTCATCTGAAAGAGACAATTAGTTATGGATTCCTCACCTTAGAATAGATACCCCAGCAATACCAACCCCAGCGGTGGGTCTGCGAACCAAGTTCACACCAGAAAGTCCTGGAGAACCGAACGGCCGAAGAAGCCGTCTCTCCGGACCTGGCTGTCCAGGCAGTAGTGTTTGGTAAACGTGTGCAGCGAAGCCCACGTAGCTGCCTGGCAGATGTCATGAAGGGGGACTCCACGTCCCAAAGCAACAGTAGCTGCCGTCGCCCTGGTGGAATGGGCACGCAACCCTACTGGAGGTTCCTTTTTCACTAAAGAATAGCAGATTTTTATACAAAGAACGACCCATTGAGAGATGGTCTGTTTTTGTACGGCCCGACCTTTCTTGGCGCCCACGTAGCCAACAAAGAGTTGGTCATCCACCCAGAATTGTCTTGTGCGATCCAGATAGAAGGAAAGCGCACGTTTTGGATCCAGACGATGGAGCTGCTCTTTCTCTTTAGAAGGATGCAGAGGCGGAAAGAAGGTGGGCACAGTGATGGTCTGTCCTATGTGGAAAGAGGTAACCACTTTGGGAAGGAAAGAAGGCCTAATGCGAAGGACAACCTTGTCCGGATGAACAGCCAAGAAGGGAGGTTTAGAGGAAAGGGCTTGAAGCTCACTCACCCTGCGAGCAGAGGTGATGGCAACCAAGAAGGCAGTTTTTAAAGTTAAAAGTCTGAGAGGACAATTATGTAGCAGCTCAAAGGGAGCGCACATAAGATAAGTCAGAACCAAGTTCAAGTCCCACTGAGGCATTACGAAAGGAATAGGAGGGAAAAGATGAGTAATGCCATTAAGGAATCTATTTACAATAGGGTACTTGAAAAAAGAAGGTTGATCAGGAAGCCTAAGAAAGGCTGAAATGGCTGAGAGATAGCCCTTAAAAGTGCCCAGAGCAGAGCCCTGCTGGGCCAAAGAAAGGAGGAACAAGAGAACCTCAGAAAGAGGGGCAGAAAGGGGATCCACAACCTTTGCTGTGCACCACGCCACAAATTTGTTCCATCTGCAGGCGTATACTGTTTTAGTGGAGGGACGCCTGGCTGCCAAGATAACGTTACAAACTTCGGAGGAAGGTCAAAAGCCGTCAACTGCCGCCGCTCAATCTCCACGCAAGGAGGTGGAGGGTGGACAGGTTCAGGTGGAGGACCGTCCCCTGCTGCTGCGACAGAAGATCTTCCCGAAGAGGCAGTCTGATCGGAGGATCGATGGCCATGTGTAACAGCTCGGGATACCAGACTCTTCGTGCCTAATCCGGAGCCACAAGAATGACTTGGGCCCAGTCGCCCTTGATCTTCTTTAGCACTCTGGGCAGAAGTGGTATAGGTGGAAAGGTGTATAGAAGACCGAAACTCCACTCGCGACAAAAAGCGTCGCCTAGCGAGTGCCGCCTTGGAAATTCCAACGCGCAGAACTGATGACATTGCGTGTTCTCTTCGGTGGCGAATAGATCTAACCAAGGCTCTCCCCACTGCTGAAAGAGACCTTGCACCACCTCTGAGTGAAGATGCCATTCATGATCCATCATGCACCTGCGGCTGAGTTCGTCCGCTCTGGCGTTCAGAGAACCTGCCAGGTGTTGAACCACTAGGGATATACCCTGATGTTCCAGCCATGTCCAAAGACGGAGAGCCTCTTGACATAGGGTCCACGACCCCACCCAGCCCTCGCAGCCATCGCACGCCGACACAACCTCAACATCATCTCCTACGCCGACGACACCCAGCTGATCCTCTCCCTCACCAACGACCCCACCACCGCCAGAGCCAACCTGCACGACGGGATGAGAGACGTCGCCGACTGGATGAGGAACAGCCGCCTTAAACTGAACTCAGACAAGACGGAAGTCCTCATCCTGGGCTCATCACCCTCCGCCTGGGACGACTCCTGGTGGCCCCCGGCCCTGGGCACCGCACCCAAGCCAACGGACCACGCACGCAACCTGGGCTTCATCCTGGACTCCTCCCTATCGATGACCAGACAAGTCAACGCCGTCTCATCTTCATGCTTCAACACCCTGCGCATGCTCCGCAAGATCTTCAGATGGATCCCCACTGAAACCAGGAAGACCGTCACCCAGGCACTCGTCACCAGCCGACTGGACTATGGGAACACCCTCTACGCCGGAACCACAGCCAAACTTCAAAAGAGACTCCAGCGCATCCAGAACGCCTCCGCACGACTCATCCTGGACATCCCCCGACACAGCCACATCACCGTACACCTGAAAGACCTGCACTGGCTCCCCGTCAGCAAGAGAATCACGTTCAGACTCCTCACCCACGCACACAAGGCCCTCCACGACCTGGGCCCAAAGTACCTCAACGACCGCATGTCCTTCTACACGCCCACACGCCAGCTACGATCAACCAGCCACGCCCTCGCCACCGTACCACGCATCCGCAGAACCACCGCCGGAGGAAGATCCTTCTCCTACCTGGCGGCCAAGACCTGGAACTCCTCCCCACTCACCTTCGGCGAACCCAGGACCATCTCGCCTTCAGGAAGCAGCTCAAGACCTGGCTGTTCGAGCAGTAACTTACCCCCTCCCCCAGCGCCTTGAGACCCTCCCGGGTGAGTAGCGCGCTCTATAAATGCCGTGATTGATTGATTGATTGATTGTTTGTTGCAGTACCACATGGCGGTGGTGTTGTCCGTGAACACCTGCAGTACTCTTCCCTGGACAGAGTGAAGGAATGCCTTTAGTGCAAGACGAATTGCCCAAAGCTCCAGAAGGTTGATGTGGAGCTCGGACTCCGCCGGAGACCAGAGGCCTCTAATCTCCGCCTCTCCCATGTGGCCGCCCCACCCCAGAAGTGATACATCCGTCACCACAGTAAACTCTGGTTGGGGAAGGGAGAGGGATCTGCCATTGACCCAATCCTGGTTTGTGAGCCACCACTGCAATTGGTGAGCAGTGCCCTCCGAGATCTGGACGCAATCGGACAGATTCACCTGATGCTGTGCCCACTGGAACTTCAGGTCCCACTGCAGAGCCCGCATATGCCACCTGGCATGGTCCACCAGCAGGATGCAGGAGGCCATGAGGCCCAGCAACCTGAGAGGGTCATTCTGACCGAAACCGGGGATAGAGGCTGAAAGATCGGAATCATAGCCCGAATATGCTGGACTCGCTGCTCGGGAGGACAAACCCGGAACTGTGTCGTGTCCAGAACTGCTCCGATGAAAAGGAGCTTCTGAGAGGGAGTCAGGTGTGACTTCGGCACGTTGATAGTGAACCCCAGTGAATGCAGGAGGTCCGCCGTAGTCTGGAGGTGGGAGACGTCTGCCTGGGGCGATCCCGCCTTCAATTCAACAGCCAATCGTCGAGATAGGGGAAGACTGGAACCCCTGATCTGCGCAGATGCGCTGCGACCACCGCCATCACTTTCGTGAACACCCGAGTGGCGCTGGTAAGGTCAAAGGGGAGCATGGTAAACTTAAATTGCATGTGGCCTACCGTGAACCGCAGGTAACGCCGGTGGGCCGGCAGGACGGGGATGTGAAAATAAGCGTCCTGCAAGTCCAACGCTACCATCCACTCTCCAGGGTCGAGAGCAGACAGAACCTGAGCCAGAGTCAACATCTTGAACTTCTCCTTCCGGAGGAAGCGGTTGACGTTCCTGAGATCCAAGATAGGATGCAGGCCTTTGTCCTTCCTAGGCACCAGAAACTAGTGGGAATAACAACCACGACCTACTTCTGGGACAGGAACGCACTCGATGGCTCCCTTGGCCAAGAGAGCCCTAACTTCCTGTTGGAGAAGGGCCAGGTGATCCTCCGACATGCGGTAGAATTGAGGTGGCATGGATGGAGGGGTTGTCTCGAAGGGGCGGGAGTAGCCCCTTTGGACTATCTGCAAAACCCACCTGTCCGACGTGATGTTGAGCCAGTGGGGGAGGTGATGGCGAATCCTGCCGCCCACTGGCAAATGATGGGCCTGAAAGGTCGGACTAGCAGGGTTGGAGGCTGCTGCAGAGGGGGCGCTGGTGGACTGGCCCGTCCACTGGCCCCGACCCACGACGGTGGGATCCACGTCCTCGGCCGCACAGAGATTGGACAGCTTGAGCAGGCCTGAGCCTCTGGGTGGAACGTGGCGGGGCACCCCTTCCGTAGCCATGAAAGGGGCGAAAAGCAGACTGCGCCGGGCGGGAGGTGGAAGCGAGGCCCAAGGATCTGGCCGGAGCCCTGGAATCCTTAAAGCACTAGAGCGCGTTGTCTGCCTTGTCGCCAAACAGGCGACGGCCATCAAAGGGCATGTCCAAAAGCATTGCTTGGACATCCCCTGAAAAACCAGTGGACCTCAACCAGGCGTAGCGCCTCAGTGCTACTGACGTGGAACTTTGCTGCGTCTCTCCCTTCGGAAACAGCACGGGAGAGCACGGCCCGGGCCTCCTCCGGGCTCTGTGGCAGCACCTGCGCAACCGTGTCCCACACTGAGTGGGAGTAACGGCCCAAAAGGCATGCAGTGTTCACCAACCGCAGCCCCAAGCTGGAGGAAGAAAACATCTTCTTCCCAAGGTGGTCCAGCTTCTTAGATTCCCTATCAGGTGGTGCGTTAGGGAATGCGCCTTTGGGCGTGGAGGCTTGGACTACCAAGCTCTCAGGGGTAAAATGGGAAGAGAGGAAAATGGGGTCGCCTGGGACCGGGCGGTGGCGACGGGCAATCATCCTGTCAACAGGAGTCCCTGTGTTGGGCTTGGACCAAGTGCCCAAAAGGATGTCCGTAAGGGCCTCATTGAGCGGCAGCAGGGGCTCCGAGGAGGCCGCTGCCGGTTGAAGCACCTCTGACAGGAGGTTAGTCCTGACCGCCACCGTAGGAAGCTAGAGGTTTAGGGCATTGGCTGCCCTACGCAACACCACTGTGTAAAATGCACCCTCCTCCGTAGTCACGATAGGGGGAGACAGCATGCCAAGGTCTGGGAAGGTGTCCAGACCACTGGCCTCACCCAACTCCTCTCTCTAGTCCGGTTCCTCCAACTGGTCTGCAGGAGGGTCCACAGACCCCTCCCAGTCCTCCTCACCCTCTCCTGTGAGCCACTCAGGGCGGTAGGAAACATCAGGAGAGAACAGGGGTACAAAAGTACCGGTCGGCGCCGGTCCCGACGTCGGTCCGGCGCTGTGTCCTCATCGAGGGGGAGGCCGGGGTCGACGCCGGCTGGGGACACAACCGACGTTGGAGGCGGCGGGGGTGTTGTCACTGGATTCCGTGCCGGAGGAGGTGTCAGGAGGTCGACCGGTGTCGATCCGGATCCAGGCCTGGATCCATGGGGGCCCTGAGGTGCCGGAGCCGAAGCTGTCGACATCGGATGCCTAGAGCCCCCAACCGAGTCCGCAGGGCCCGAGGGCGCGCCGGCGGAGTCGGGCTGCCCGAAGATAGAATGTAAGGCTTCGTAAAAGCTTCGGAGCTGGGCTGGGGTCGCTCCAGGTCCCGGAAAGGGAGGGAAGGCCGGAGTCGACCCAACAGGCTCCACGGGCAGAGCCGGACGACTCCCTTCCGCATCCCGCATCGGCCGATGGACAGGGAGAACGCGAAGAGCGACAATGCTTCTTCGCCTTCTTCTTGTGCTTTGAGTTACCCGAAGACTTCGATGACGAGTGGTGGTGGTGGCTCCGCGACCGGTGACGCGACCTCCCTCTCGACCGGGACCTCGAACGGCACAGAGCGGACTGCAGGGCCTCGAGAAGCTTTCGGGACTGCTCCCGCAATGACTTCTGATTCATGGCCCGGCAGTCGGAGCACGACTTTGGGTCGTGGTTGCGCTCTAGGCACCAAAGGCACACGAGGTGCGGGTCCGTGACCGACATCAGTTTGTGACAGGAGTCACAAGCCTTGAAGCCAGTCTGGCGTGACATCCCTCCGTGCACCAGGAGTCGATCGACTCAAAAAAGGGTGTCGACAAAAGTCGCAAAAAATGGAGTCAAAAAGTGACTCGAGGTACTGCTCTCTCCGGATCATCACTGGCTGGCGCGGAAAAAGAAGGAACTGATGTCAGCGCGCGAGGGCAGCGTCTAAGAAGATACTGCGACGTCATTCCGGCGACCACGACGACGAACACGGAGTCGACCGACGCCACCTATCGACGCGCAGAGGTACTGCTGAGGAAACAATTCTCCGGATCCAGTCGGACGCCTGGGGGTAATTCTAAGGTGAGGAATCCATAACTAATTGTCTCTTTCAGATTTGAGTATTTAGGTGGACCCAGAACTTCAGATTCGACGGACCTAAAGAAGAAAAGGACAAAGAAGAGGTGCTGAACCTGAGAACTGAGACCCTGCTGCGGAGTTTTGGCTCAAACCCCTGCCTGCTGCTTCAAGACTCGACAGTCGAGGTGAACTGCCTCATCCTGCTGCTGTGCGGCCTCTAGGAACCCCAGGAGATCACCAGCCTTTGCTAATTGGCAAGAGCTCCCTTGGAGTAGAGGAGCTACTCCCCTGCAGTCCGCAGGCACCGAAAACCACGGAGTCCGGTCCATCGACTTGCAGCTTGCCGGCCCGACCGACCGATGCAGCAACAAACCAGCAAAAGGTACCCATGCTCTGGAATGTCAGATCTGTCTCCTTCTCGAGAGTGGAGGCACCAGGACAGACCAGGGCCATGCAGTACTAATCCCCAGGGTATAGGACGCCCTGCATCAAGACCGAACACAAAGAGTGCAGTCGGGACTCCAACTGCCCAGGAAGCAAACAACCGTCAAGGGACATCAGCACCCCTGAGACCCACTCCAGGATAGGCCCAGCAGTCCTGAAATCGTCCCTGCCATCTGTCTGCTCCTGACCGCGAAGACCGCCCATGCGCACAGAATACGTCCGACCTACTTGATCTGCTCCTAACTTGCCCGGCCTAGGTAATGATGAACCTGCTGTGCTCCTGTGCTGCTGAGTTCCTTGCGACCTGTGCCCCCGCTTGAGAGCTCTCGGACTTGCCTACAAGTCCTCCTCTGCAGCCTATTTCTAGGTGGCCCCGCTTCTTCGTAGTGCGCCAGCTACCAATGCCTTCACCACCCTGCTCCTGGCCTAATCCGGGACTCTCCCGATGAACTCTGGACCTTGGACCTTGGCTATGACCTTGGCTTGCTAACCCTCCGAACCGAGAAGGTGAACCCCTAGAACCGTCTGCCTGATTTTCTATGCATTTCAGCTTTGTCCTCCCATAGATATCTATTGAGCGTAATTGCACACAACTGTGAACTATTTTCCGAACTTTGATAATTTATAAGAAAAACAGTGCTTACTGTTGAACAAAGTTCTTGGTTTGAATATATATTTAAAAATAAGTATTATTATTTCTAAATTGGTCTTGGAGTGTGTGTGTCTCATTTATTGTCTCTGTGAGTAAAACAAATGCTTAGCACTACCTTCTGATAAGCCTAACTGCTCGCCCACACTACCACAAATAAAGCGTCAGTATTGCCTCTGTTAACCAATTGGGGACTCACTTGACTCTCTGTACAGTGTACTTCTTTTTAGTGCATTATGTGGAGAGCCAGCTTTCTACAACTAGTCTTTTCAAACTAAGTACAACTGGCTGCAGATAAAGACCTAAATAAGACAACAAGCCAATGAAAATTAGGGCTACTCAATGATTTTATGGCAGTTGTTCGTAAACCAGATTTCAGTGTCAAACACCAGAACAAGCCTTGGAAATCTAGACTGTCTGGTTACCATAATCAACTATGGTTAAAAAAAATAGCCATAATATACGAGTGCAATTATTTGAGCAATATAATGGAAGCAATGGGGAAAGTGCACCCCTTCCTATGTGCCCTCATCTGACAGCTGTACTAATGACTATATGCCTCAATACATTGGCAGAATTCTGTACATCATGACTAAAAGTTACAATCAACCAAGGGCTGATGAACATGGGCTTATCAATATGTGAATGCCACAATAACCAATGACTAGAGGGGCTGACCATTAGCCCGTCTCTTTATAAACTGAATGAGCTCTAAGGGGTAGTTGACGTTCTCCATTTCTGACTTAAAAATTTGTGTTAAGGGTAAAATGATATGCAATCTCACCTGTATAGGCAACTCTAATTTTATCGGTCAGATCAAATTTGAGGTCGATAGCCTGGCATTTGATGGGTGAATATAGTTTGTATGGCTGCTGCGTGAGCTATAGATTGCAGTTGTAACCACAATTTATTCATTTAAATGGTTGTTCTGTTTTAATATGTAACTATACCTTCACTTTAACTCTGCTTTTTCAAGCCAGTTTCTGAATTTTATTTAAACATATACTTAAGGTGTTATACACTAAGTTACTGTTACGGCTTTTGAGCAATGTTTCCTGATTTTTAATGACACTGATTCGAACAAATGAATCCCAGTTTTTATGCGTATAAACATGTTTTTTTTTTCTTCAGAATTATGTTATTTGTTGGACTTGGCCTTCCTGCAGGGTCACCCCTAAACCTTTTGCCTTCATCCCTCCTGTTTTCCGATCCCTTGATTTGTTAGCTTTTAGGACTCTGTGCACTTTACCACTGCTAACCAGTGCTTGTGCTCTCTCCTTTAAATATGGTAAAATTGGCTAACATGCAACTGGCATATTTAATTTACTTATAAATCCCTAGTAAAGTAGTACAAGATGTACCCAGGGCCTGTAAATTAAATGCTACTAACGGGCCTGCAGCACTTATTGTGCCCCCCACTTAAGTAACCCTTTAAACATGCCTCAGGTCTGCTTTTGCAGCCTTGGTGCAGTTTTAAACTAGCTACTGGACCTGGAAAAATAAACCTTTTGCCAGGCCTAAACCCCCTTTTTAATACATATAGGTCACCCCTAGGGTAGACCCTGAACAGCCCATAAGAGCAGGGTGCATTGTATTTAAATTTTCGGACATGCAGTTTTAAGTTTTACATGTCCTGGTAGTGAAAAACTCTCAAATTTATTGTTCACTACTGCAAGGCCTACCTCTACCATAGAATAACATTGGGTTACCTTATTGCATTTAATTAGTGAATACTTTGGATTGGGAACTTGCTAAAATTTCTCTTTTCCCTCCATTGACATTAAATTTGATTTAACCATTACATCGGACTTAATGCACTGATTCTTTTGATACCTTGAAGTACCCACCTCAGTAGTCCCATTCAGAAGTTAGCAGGGCTAAAGTGTCAGCCTGCAATCCTGTACTTGCCAATGTGGCTACTAGCCTTTCCCCAGTAAAAACAACAATTTAGGGATTTTGCTATTGGAACATGTAAAAGTACATGTTTCACTCTTTAATATACAGCACCCTGCCTTAAGACTCGATAGGTCTGCCTTAGTAGTAACTTATATTTATTAAAAAGGGAGGATTGGGCTTTGCCATTGCTTTAAATGGCAAAGTTGAGTTGGGAGTAAAAACTCATCTACAAGTCTGCAGTGGCAGTTTGGGAGATGTTTTACTTTGTCATACTAGTGGTGGCACAACTAGTACTGCAGTCCACGAGAGACACTTTAACTTCCAAACCCGAGGTACCCCTTGTATCATATACTATGGACTTACAAGTAAGTTAGCTTATGCCAATTAGATATAAGCCAATTACACATACACTTTTAAAGGTTCAGAGCGCATGCACGGAGTCCTGATCAGCAGGGTTCAGGGCATTTCAGAGCCATTACACCAGTGCCCAGTAGTCAAAATAGGGGCAAAAAGTGGGAGGGAACCAGCAAAAAGCCTGTTTCCTCACATATTAGTACTCTCTAACTAGCACACTTTAACAGTAGAAGTGATACTTTTCAAATCTTTAAATTTAAAAACCTTACCGTTTACCTTTTAAATACATACCTGCATCCAAGTGGATGGCTAAGCTTATTTTCTGCTTTTATTAACAACAGTTTGCTTTCCACAGTTTTAAGTTTAAGATTGTTGTGAGAGCCTGCAAAAAGAGACATTGTACTTCAGATATGTTCACAAAGTAGTTTATATTTTAACAGACCACTCAAGCCTGTTTTGAAAGTGTAAAGATACCCTAAGATCTGCACAGCCCATAATATGTTACTTTTCTTTCTCTGTTTTTATAGTGAATGGTTTTACTGGCTGCACATAATAAAAATGAATATCCCAACACTACCCAACAATCATTGCAAGGAAAATGAATATGCTTAATCAATCAAACTGGAACAGGAACTATCCCTATAAACCCAGAAGGTCAGCAATGGACATAGAATTTGGCCCGAAACCCGGAAGGGAATCAGACCACATTGATTCAGTCATGTATGTCTTGCAGACCTTCCATTTCACACAGGGCCATTGCATGTCACATGATATTAGTCCCTTCACACAGTCACCCAACGATTAAAAACGATCACATTGTGTGCACACAATTGGCTGGAAATCCCTGCAGAGAGCAGATTTTGAGCTAATTGTGCAGAGGGCCTAAGTAGTCGATGTCCATTACGAGGTGTGGAGCCTGCCCAGGTCATCGACAGCAGCCTCATAAGCTTTATTTATTAGCACTGGAGGAGGAGGTGGTGAATTTAAAGTGCTTAGGCCAGTGCTTGGAGTTATTCTGCACCCTCTAAGTCCCTCTCCCTTCTCACACAATGACTCATTTTCACAAGATGGCAGATCTGGTCCTAGGTACACACTTGGGGCAGTATCATGATGGGCTTTACTGGCATAATGCAGAGCCAGCGCCTGTTTGATGTATCTGCTACGCATAAACGGAATTCATTTAACCCAATATTTCTCTGAGATAGTGCTTTATTTTTAGACAGCACAGTTCAGAAACAGAAAGAGGCAAACCTTGCTCATTGTTTCCGAGCTGTAATGTCTAAAAATAAAGCATTAAGGGCCTGATTACGATTGGGTCAGTGCACTCTGACCCCTGTGTAAACTGTTAGCGTGCTGGTCAGAATTACGAGTTGTGAGTTATCCTTCTATTTCAATAATTATCAGATGCATTAAATACCTCAACCTTTGTTAAATTTCGGCAGATCAAAGCTGCCGAAATTTAACATAGGGAATGTGTATTGTATTTATCATACTATGCGGAATTTGGTGCATTACATGCCAAAATCTGAATGTTATTCCATGAAAACTCATAATAGGCATTTATCACACCGGATAAATAACACACGGTAGGCTATCGTTATTTATGCGGTGCGATAAGTAGCAGCTTGTTCACCTTGTTTCCCTGACCCACTCGTAATCAGGCCCTTATTCCGAGAAATATCGATTACATTAATTCACTTTATGCACTGCAGGCGCTTAAAACTTGCACTGCAACAGCAAAGCTCATCATGATACGGTCCCTGCAGTGGATTACTTTGTGTCTGACACAGTCCAGCAACCATTAGAAACTGTCTTCCGTGGAGTATCTTTAATCGGATTTCATAGATCGTCCTACCACGTTGCCCTCAACTTGTTCATCGCAGTAACCTCCATAGGGGCACATACGCTACAAAGTTCAGTAATGGGCCTAACCTCTTCACTCATCAATATTGCATTCAACTTTTGTACTTCTAGTTCCTTTGCAAATGCAAGCAAGGCTTTGTCAATGAAGCCACAGTACCAGCATTGGTCATCAAGGGGTGTGATATACACTACATTTGTTGCAGGCTTCAGAAAAACCTAAAACCGATGCTACTCATACATCTGCAACATGTTGTCGACCGAGATAGTGTAGCGGCTTTCCCCAGTAAAGCAGAATAGGAATAAACATGAAGTGATGCTGACCTCACTTGTCTGCACCAATGCCTATCCAGTACAGTGCGGTTTGGAAGGAATCTGTCCTTCTGGCTGGGAACAGGGGCAGAAAGCGCAGGAAAGATGAACTACCAATGACAGAGTTTTGGTTTGATCCTGCCCAAGGAACAACAAATACAATTGGGAACAAAGCCATAAGCTCTAAAGACCGGCACAGACATCCTGCCAAGATTCTGCGCTGACAGAAGGGTGCAAAATGCAATATGGGCGTCACCTCCACTCCACAAGAGGCGCAAAAGAAATTGACTTTACTAAGGCATTATTTCGAGGGGTAACGCTAGTGAGAACTTGTTCGAGATGGTGACTAATGTGAATAAACAAATATTTAAAGGAACTAGCACTCACTTGTACAGGCAGTTCACTTACTTCAGTGTGGAGAGGGAGTTCTCCGCTTCCCCACTGAGAAATGCCCATTTCCAAAGAAAAAAGGCTCACTACATGATCTAGACTTGTTCCCTTTTTGAATACTTCAGGGTGCCACACATTACCTTTGCGTCCCTTCCTAATCTTCATTCCTCACATGAGGTTTCCTTGCCTCCAATCAAACATCTCCCCTCTACTCATAAAAGCCCCTCCCACACCCTCCACCTCCTTTCTTTTTTGTCTCCAGGTAGACTTACCTGTGTTTTCCCTCATGGTAGGTCGTGTCGGAACATCGATTGTCAGGAAACAACAGGATTCCTTGAGGTACTCAGCAGCAAGCGGAGTTTGTTTGCGGGGGGTGCCCAGTACGGCAGCATTTTCTTCAAGGTTCTAAGCGCAGCAGGGGAATGGAAACTGTCGGTGGACGCCGCAACAGAGTCTGGCGGGCCGTTGTGGTTGGGACACTGCCACCAGGTTAGAGTATTTGCGGGGCACCGTGTGGCTCTGCGGAGCATGGAGGCAAACAGAAATGGTCAGAGGCAGTAAGAGCCTGGAAAGGGCAGATTTGGGTTTAGGACCCATAAATGATGGCAGCAATATTATGCCTAGGGACAAAGAGGAAACCTTTGACCCTAAAATCCCCAGAGGTATTGTTCCAAAGTATACAGAAGGTGACGACATCACAAAATGGTTCACAGCTTTCAAGAGAACCTGTAGTGCAAGGAACTGTTCTCTGGTAAGTGCAGGGATAACTCCTAACACTGACAGGAACAGAAGCTGGGTCATATGACCACATGAAGGGTACACTGATTGAGGGTTTTGGACTCACCACAGAAGAATACCAAATCCGGTTCAGGGAGACTCGAAAAACCCAGAGTCAGTCCTGGGGAGATTTTGTAGACTTTTCTGTGAAGACGCTAGGTGGCTGGTTGAAAGGTAACAATGTGCATGACTATGATGGGCTGTTTAATTTAATTATGAAAGAACACCTATTAAGTTATTATTATCAAGAAAAGTTGCACCAGTACTTGGCAGACCTAGGTACAATTTCTCCCCAAGAATTGGGAAAGAAGGCGGGCCACAAAGTCAAGATTAGGGTGACCAAAACTAACACTGGTGAGGGTGACCAAAAGAAAGGGGTTACTAAGCCTTCCCCAGGGAAAGAGGTTCAACATCATACGGATAAAAGTAAAGAGTCTTCTAAAGACCCTCAACAACCTGCTAAGGAGGTTGGGCACCAAAACTCTTCACAACCAAAAACTGGGTACTGAGGTAAGAATTAAGATCCCAAAAAAGCATGGTGTCATAGCTGTCAGAAGACTGGACACCAAACTGGAGACTCTGCCTGTCCCAAAAAGAATCCCTCTAGTTCTTCTTCAGTTAGCACTGGAAGAGCAAGTCTGCAGGTAGGATCCCTAGATTGTCCTGAGCAAATCAGAGTGCTCACAGAAGCTACACTAGTCTCTGAGGGTGGGGTGGACCTTGCAACCTTAGTTGTTTGGATTACTAATATGGAAAAATACAAACAGCCCTTGATTGTACTAGGATTACGTTCCAGGATGGCAGAGTAAATGGGTAAGGTAAGCAAAAACCTTAAGGCTGGCCAACAGCTTCAACAACTCTGGTATGACCAAAAGGCTGCCATGGTGGAGTTCCAACCAGGGCAGAAGGTATGAGTTTTGGAGCCTTTGCCACCAAAGGCCCTCCTGGACAAATGGAGTGGTAGCCACCCTATCCTTGAAAGGAAAAGTGAGGTCACCTATTTGGTTGACCTTGGCACTAGCAGGAGCCCCAAAAGGGGCATCCATGTTAACCGCCTGAAACATTTCCTCGACAGGGCTGAAGTGACTATGCTGAAGATCACTGATGAGGATCAGGAAGTAGAGAGTGAACCTCTCCCTGACCTCCTTTCCAGCAGCCCCAAAGATGGGTCAGTGGATGGAATTGTCTACTCAGACACCCTCTCTGCCCAACAGCAAGCTGACTGCAGGCAAGTCCTGGAGCAGTATGCTGGGCTCTTCTCCTTAACCCCTGGACAGACACACTGGTGTACCCATGATGTGGACACAGGTGACAGCTTGACTGTTAAAAACATGATCTATCAACAGTCTGACCATGGTATGGAGAGTATTAAAGCTGAAGTCAGCAAGATATTGAAGTTAGGGGTTATTGAACCCTCTGACAGCCCCTGGGCTAGCCCAGTGGTCTTAGTCCCCAAACCTCACTCCAAGGTTGGGAAACCAGAAATTAGGTTTTGTGAGGACTACAGAGGTCTCAATGCTGTCACTAAGACAGATGCTCACCCCATACCCAGAGATGATGAGTTATTAGACAAATTGGGAGCAGCCAAATTTCTCAGCACCTGATTTGACATGTCGGTGCTAGCAGATTGGCATGGCTCCAGGAGCAAAAGAAAAGACAGCATTCTCCACTCCAGATGGGCATTATCAGTTCATTGTTATGCCCTTTGGCTTAACAAATGCCCCTGCCACCTCCCAAAGGTTGGTAAACCAAGTCTTTGCTGGGCTTTGCAGGCTCTTCAGACTGCAGGTCTCAGTATCAAATGTCAGATAGGGGATGAGCACAGTTGTATACTTGGGCCACCTGGCAGGTGGGGGCCAAGTTCAACCCTTACAACCCAAAATCCAGACCATTCTGGATTGGGAAGCTCCAACTACTCAGACTCAAGTCAGGGCATTCCTTGGCTTGACTGGGTATTACAGGAGGTTTGTGATGGGTATGGTTCCATTGTGACACCCTTCACAGAACTCACCTAAAAGAAAATCCATAAAAAGGTAAACTGGACAGTTAGTTGTCAAAAGGCTTTTTACACCTTGAAAGAGGCAATGTGCTCAGCAACTATTCTTAAAGCTTCAGATACTCTAGACAGTTCATTGTGGAGACTGATGCCTCTGAGCAAGGGATAGGAGTAGTCCTATCCCAAACCAACAATGATGGCCATGACCAGCCTGTTGCTTTTATAAGCAGGAGGTTACTCCCCAGGGAACAGCGTTGGAGTTCCATTGAGAGGGAAGCCTTTGCTGGGATTTGGTCCCAAAAGAAGCTGAGACCATACATGTTTGGGACTCACTTCCTTTTTCAAACCCACCACAGACGTCTAAGATGGCTTATGCAGATGAAAGGTGAAAACCCAAAACGTATGAGGTGGTCCATCTTCCTACATGGAATGGACTTTCCAGTGGAACACAGACCTGGGACTGACCTTGCCAATGCAGATGGCCTTTCCAGGTTCTTCCACTTATACAATGAAGACTCTCTAGGGAAAGGTTAGTCTCATCCTCTTTTGTTTGGGTTGGGTTGTATAGGAAGATGCCCCTTTTGACATGGTTACCCCCAATTTTTTCCTGGTATCTGGTGCAATTTTGACTGAAAGTGTGATGGGTTCCGGATAACCAGGTCCCCAGCACCAGTGTTCTTTCCCTAAACTGTACGATTGTTCCACAATTGGCAACTCTTTAGGATCCAGGCAAACCCCTAGCAAATGGCACCCCGGTACCTAGGGCATTGGACCTAAAGAGGGTCCGTTAGGGCTGCAGCATGAAATGTGCCACCCTTAGGGACCCCTCGCCAAGCTCATGCAAACTGCCATTGCTGCCTGTGTGTCTTGATGCAGAGAAAACTGAAGAGTCGACAATGCACACATTCCTATTTGCTATGCCTGCCAGCACTACATGTGGTATAGGTGAGTCACCCCTACGGCAAGCCTTAGAGCCCTAAGGCAGGGTGCACTGTGGTGCACCCTGGTGCCCATGTGTGGGCATATCTGCACAAGTGGATGTGTCCCTGTGCTATCTAAGATCACCCTTGGATACCACAAGTGTACAGGGAAGACATACAGAGTACACAGGCTGGACACCCATGATTACGAGTTCCCAAGCTTCATGATGGCTTTACTGTACCCTCAGATGTTTGGTACCAAACATCTCGTCTTAATAAACCCACGCTGATGCCAGTGTTGGATTTATTAAGAAATTCACCCAGAGGGCACCTTAGAGGTGCCCCTGAAAACCTACTGACTACTAATGTGTTCACTGACTGGTCCCGACCAGCCTGCCACGCTAGACAAGTTTCTAAACCCCTGAGGCGATAGCTTTCACTTGCGGAGGTCAGGAACAATGCCTGTTCTGGGCGGAGGTATTTATCCTACTCCCTGTAGGATGAGCCTTTCTAGGGCTGGAAGCTTTAAAGGCCCTGCCGCCTTTGTTATGTGACCTAGGCCTTTCCAGATAGTGGAGATGCCAACCCCCTTGTTCTGACTCCCCATTTTGGTGGCAAGACAGGTGGGAAAATTAGTAAGATTAGGTGTGCCCACCTTTAGCCGGCACCCCCCTTAAGGTGGACCAGCTAATGTGAATCCCACATTTCAGATTTCCCCATCTTGATTTGGTGGGATTAGAATTCTAGGGTCAGGGTTATGCCCACTTCCCACAGGAAGTGGTCAAATAGAGGGTGTAGACACCCTAAAGGTAGGTGGTCAATTGGCTACTACCTGTCACTCCCCTCTAATGCCCCTAAATTGAGTATTTAGGTGGCACCTCTGAACCCAAGAACTCAGATTTGACGGATCAACAGAAGAAGGATGATGAAGAGTCACTGCCCAGCGAGAACTGCAGAAGAGCTGTGAACGTTTGGCGTGAAACCCTGCCTGCTCTCAAACTCTCTTGAGAATCGCAACAGAGTTACTCATCCTGCAAGCTGGAGACCTACCAAAGCCTTGGGTAGCCTGCCAGCACTTCAAAAATCACCTACAGTCTCCCTTGGAGTAGAGGAGCTACTCCCCTGCAGTCCACAGGCACCGACAAGCAGAGTCCAGTCCACCACCTTGTAGCTTCCCGGCCCGACCAATGCTGCAGACGACTAGGAGAAAGTACTTGTGCTGTGGAAGGTCAGATCGGTCTCCCCACTGAGTGTGACGACACCAGGACAAACCGGAGCTGTGCAGCACCAATACCCGGGGTACCGGACTCCCTGCACCAAACACCAACAATGAGAGTCCAGTCTGGATTCTCACTGCACCACGACCAAGTAGCCATCAAGGGACGGCAGCATCACTCAGATCCACATCGTGAGTGGCCCAGCTGTCCTGATTTTGCCCTTGCCAGCTGTTTGTCCCTAACCACGAGGAGACTCTGCGCATCTGCCCAGCCACCCTAACCACTCTGCATCCGAGATGCCCGGCTGGGGTCCAAAGTACCGGCTGTGCCCCCTTGCTCCAAGACCGCTTGCAACCCAAGCCCCCATTTGGGATCTCTCGGACTTGTCCCCAAGTTCCCCTGTGCAGCCTGTTTCTAGGTGTCTCCCCCTTCACCGTAGCATGCCCAGCTGCAACTTCACCAACACCCTGCTCCCGGTGAAACCCCGGCAGTTCCCAAAGAACTGCTGGCAGTACTTTGGACCTTGGCCCTCTACAACTCTAAACCCAGAAGGTGAAACCCTGAAACCGACTGTACTTACCTTTATTGCTTTTATGTCTTTCCCTCCCATAGGATTGCATTCAATCAATCAATCAATCAATCAATCAGTCCATTTGTAAAGCACGCTACTCACCCGTGAGGGTCTCAAGGCGCTGGGGGGGGGGGTACTGCTACTGCTCGAACAGCCAGGTCTTGAGTAGCCTCCTGAAGGTGAGTAGGTCCTGGGTCAGCCGTAGGAGGATGGGGAGGGTGTTCCAGGTTTTGGCGGCGAGGTGGGAGAATGATCTACCGCCGGTGGTCGCTCTTCGGATGCGGGGGACGGTGGCGAGGGCGAGATCGGCGGAGCGGAGCTGGCGGTTCGGGGTGTAGAAGGTGAGTCGTCTGTTGAGGTACTCTGGTTCGGTGTTGTGGAGTGCTTTGTGTGCGTGGGTGAGGAGCTTGAAGGTGATCCTCTTGTTGACGGGGAGCCAGTGCAGGTCTCTCAGGTGGGGTGTGATGTGGTTGTGTCGGGGGATGTCGAGGATGAGGCGTGCAGAGGCGTTCTGTATGTGTTGCAGTCGTTTCAGGAGTTTGGCCGAGGCTCCCGTGTAGAGGGCGTTTCCGTAGTCCAGCCTGCTGCTGATGAGGGCCTGGGTGACTGTTCTTCTTGTTTCGGTGGGGACCCACCTGTAGATCTTGCGGAGCATGCGGAGGGTGTTGAAGCAGGAGGACGAGACGGCGTTGACTTGCTTGGTCATGGAGAGTGTTGAGTCGAGGATGACCCCCAGGTTGCGTGCGTGGTCGGTGGGGGTCGGTGCTGCTCCCAGTGTGGTCGGCCACCAGGAGTCGTCCCAGGCTGAGGGGGTGGAGCCGAGGATGAGGACCTCCGTCTTGTCCGAGTTCAGCTTCAGTCGGCTGTTCTTCATCCACTCGGCGACGGCCTTCATTCCTTCGTGGAGGTTGGTTTTGGTGGTGAGGGGGTCCTTGGTGAGGGAGAGGATCAGCTGGGTGTCGTCGGCGTAGGAGATGATGTTGAGGTCGGGCGACGTGGGCGAGCGGTGCCATGTAGATGTTGAACAATGTTGGGCTGAGGGATGATCCTTGGGGTACGCCGCAGATGATCTCGGAGGCTTCGGAGCGGAATGGGGGGAGGCGGACGCTCTGGGTTCTGCCGGAGAGGAAGGAAGTGGTCCAGTCCAGGGCCTTGTCTTGGATCCCTGCGATGTGGAGGCGTGTGCGGAGGGTGCGGTGGCAGACGGTATCGGAAGCAGCTGAGAGGTCCAGGAGGATGAGGGCCGCGGTTTCACCGTTGTCCAGCAGGGTCCTGATGTCATCGGTGGCGGCGATGAGGGCGGTTTCGGTACTGTGGTTGCTGTGGAACCCGGACTGGGACGGGTCCAGGATGTTGTTCTCCTCGAGGTAGCGGGTCAGTTGTCTGTTGACGATCTTCTCGATGACCTTCGCCGGGAACGGGAGCAGGGAGATGGGCCGGAAGTTCTTGAGGTCTCTTGGATCCGCCTTGGGTTTCTTGAGCAAGGCGTTGATCTCAGCGTGTTTCCAGCTTGCCGGGAAGGTCGCGGTCTCGAAGGAGATGTTGATGACCTTGCAGAGATGGGGTGCGATGGTGGCGCTGGCTTTGTTGAAGATGTGGTGCGGACATGGGTCTGACGGAGAGCCGGAGTGGATGGTGCTCATGATTTTGATGGTGTCGTCGTCATTCACGTTGGTCCAGGTGAGCAGGGGGTCGATGTGGATGGTGTCCGGAGGGTCCGGGGTGTCGATGGATGTCAAGGCGGTCAGGTTCTTGAAGCTGTCGTGGATGTCTGCGATCTTGCGATGGAAGAAGGTGGCAAGGGAGTCGCATAGGTCTTGTGAAGGTGGGATGTCGTTGGTGTTGGAGCTGGGGTTGGAGAGTTCCTTCACGATGTTGAAGAGCTCTTTGCCGTTGTGTGCGTTGTTGTCGAGGCGGTCCTTGAAGGAGGCCCTTTTGGCGGTTCTGATGAGGTGATGGTTTCTGCGGATGGCGTTCTTGTGAGCCGCATAGTTGTCCGGTGTCTGTTCGCGGTGCCATTGTTTCTCTAGTTTCCAGCAGGTTTGCTTGGAGGCCTGGAGGTCCGCGGTGAACCAGCCGGCTTTCTTGTCGGTGTGTCTGTTGGAGGGTTTCTTGATCGGGGTGAGAGTGTTGGCGCAGTAGTTGATCCATTGCCTGAGGTTGCGGGTGTCGGTGTTGGTAGAGTCGGTGGGTAGGCTCCGGGCGAGGGTGGTGTTGAGCTGGTCGTCGGTGACTTTGCTCCAGCTGCGGCGGGGGATTTGTTGGGTGCGGTGGTGCGTGGCGGGTTTCTGGAAGGTGAAGTGGATGCAGCGATGGTCGGTCCAGTGGAGCTCGGTGGTGTGGCTGAAGGTGACGTGGGAGCTTGCGGAGAAGATAGGGTCGAGCGTGTGGCCAGCGGAGTGGGTGGGCGTTGTGACGATCTGTCTGAGTCCGAGGTTGTCGGTCAGGGTGGTGGAGTTGCTGTCGTTGGTGTTCTTGAGGTGGAAGTTCAGGTCTCCGAGGAGGATGTAGTCTGTGGAGGCCATGGCGTGCGTGCTGACGAAGTCGGCGATGGAGTCATTGAACTGATGCTGGGGTCCGGGGGGTCTGTAGACGAGGGTTCCTCTGAGGGTGGTGTTGGGGTCCGTGTGGATCTGGAAGTGCAGGTGCTCGGCGGTGCTGAGGGTGTCGTCGGTGCTGGTCGAGACCCTTAGGGTGTTTTTGTGGACGATGGCGATTCCACCTCCAACTCCGTTGGTGCGGTCCCTGCGGGTGATCTTGTAGCCGTCCGGGATGGCTATGGCGATGTCGGGTGCAGAGCAGGCATTCATCCAGGTCTCCGTCAGGAAGGCAACGTCTGGGGAGGATGTGTCGATCAGGTCCCAGAGTTCGACGGCGTGTTTGTGTGCGGAGCGGGTGTTGAGTAGGATGCATCTGAGGTGGTTGCGTCCTTTCACGGCGGGCGGTTTGGTGGCTCGGAGGCTGGTGAAGCTGCAGTTCCGGCAGGAGAAGGGTCCATGGGTGCGCTTCGGGGCGGCCCGGAAGCAGGTGTGTGATCGTCCGGAGTTGAGTGCGTGGAGGGTGCTGGTGTCGTAGTGGCGTCGGTCGCCGTGGCGGTCGCGGGGACCAGGGGTTCTGCCGCTGGGCGCGGTCCAGACGCAGACGGGCTTGCCTTAGGCGCGCCTTTGGCCGCGCAGCGGCCGCCATAAGAAGGGGAGGTGGGAGGGAGGAGTAGTTGGGAGGCGGAAGGGGACAAATAGGCGAGCGGGGGGCGGGGCCGCAGGGGACGCAGCGGCGGGAAACGGGCAGGGAGCCGGGGCATGGAAGGCAAGGCGAAGGGGCACAGAAAAAAACAGCAAGGGGGCAACAAGTGAGCAAGGGGCACAAAACAACAATACAACAAGTAAAAACGGAGGACACAGTTTTTTGTTTTTGTTTAAATCTCTTTATTGGGAATTTTATTTTTCATGGTACATAGATACACATTATTAACAGTACATGAGGACAGGCATGTGCAGGCAATTGAGCGGTAGCATTGCTCCATAGAACAACCATCTCAGTAAATATGCAATGTCTCGTGTTATAAACAATGAAACGACATAGAAAGTACACTGCAGGTGGACTAGTATGAGTAATGATAAGGTGCCTGGTGCTCGGTGCCTGCATATATGGGTGTCTGTGTGGTGGGGGTTGATCTGCAGTCCCCCGCACTACCCCGTAACCCCTGTGATATTGTCCACGAGTGTGTTCCCAATAGAGATACGCTAACGATGTGGGTGTTGGGGGAAAATGTGGAACAAAGAACTGAGGGGGGGAATGTGGGGAGGAAGGGGAGGACGGGTAGCCTATGGACTGTATCATGGTGGTTGTCTAGTTTGTGGTGGATTCTGATTTACCTGTGGAGGAGCTGTGATATCCGCAGTGAGGGGGGGAGAGGAGTCCGGGGGGGTGTATGTCTCCCCTCGCGGACCGAAGTGTTAGTCCGATGGGGCCCTAGCACACAGTCAGTCATTCACATCCCATGTCTGTTATGTGTTGGTGTTTGTTTGCGCCATGGGGGACAGGTGTGGAGTCTGGGAGTGGGATTGTGTGGTCACGGGTGAGTCCGCTGGTGCTGTCTCCTGAGCAAATTGGAACAGGAGGTGTGCCCATTCCATGGAGATGGGATGTTTACGCATCCCTTTCACCTCCTCGTCTCTTAGTGTTTCTTCCTCTGCTGCCCCCACTTTTTACGGCGCCTATCCAGGCTGCCTCTGGGGAGTCCTGCCGGGGCCCTCCAATGCATAGCTATTCCACGTTTCGCTAAAAGCAGAGCCAGAGATGCAAACCTGTACTGCACCTTTTCCGTCTTCCGCCTGCGGAAGACACCTAAGCGCTCGCCTCCCACGTGGAAATATTTATTAGGTTGACCGTCGCCCTTAGGGTCTGATGTACCCTATCCCAATACTGTTGGATTGTGGGACAGTCCCAAAACATGTGTTTAAAATTTGCCTCTGGTGTTTGGCATCTGAGGCATGCAAACTGTGTATCAGGATAAAAACGGTGGAGTCGGTGAGGTGTTAAGTATGCACGATGTAAAATATTGAATTGGATGTTTTTGAAGCGTGCGTTCCTGGACACCTTTTTGGGGTACTCCAGTGCCTTTTCCCATTCTTTGTCATGGAGCACCCGTCCTATTTCGTCCTCCCATTTCTGTCGCAGGGCTTGTAGAGGGATCGTGATCAAGTCCCGGATCGCTTTGTAGTGCCAGGTGACTAAGTGTCTCCCGCGCCCATACGGAGAATCGTGTGTAGCACCGGGTGTGTCGGTGGTTCGCCCTCAGTGAGATCCCAGCAGTGCCTGGCGCTATCAACTAAACGTCTATGTACCAGGAATTGCCCCGGGGGGAGATCATAGCTTTCTCTCATTTGGGCATATGTTTTCAACTGCCCATCCTCAAATAGGGAATCGATCTCTGTCACCCCACGCTCAGTCCACACCCTGAGGGTGTTAGCGGTGAAATATTTCTCCCGTTGTGGGAATCCTACCAATGGAAGGAGCGGGGAGTAAAAGGGCCGACCCCGTGACAGACAGTGTATGCGCATCATGCATTTGCGGGCAATCGAGATCTGTAGGGGGTGTGTACTCGTAGGCTTAGTCCCCGGCATCAGTAGTCTGCTGAGGGCCGGGAGAGGTATCCGGCCGTCATTGGAGAATGTCTCGTCTATGTGGCGCTCTGCTGTCCAATGGGACAGCCACTGAAGCTGGGCTGCTAGGAAATAGGCTTCAAAGGAGGGGCTCCCAGACCCCCTTGCATTGTGGGCAAGTAGAGGGTTTGTAAGGCTACCCGGTGTCTACCACCCCCATATCAGCGCCGTAAGTAGTGTGTCTAGTTCCTGAAAAAAAGAACGGGCGGGATCACCGGGAGATTAGTAAAACAGTAGAGCAGTCTGGGTACCATGACCATCTTCGCGAGGGCTACACGCCCTATGGGGGCCAATGGTAGGGTCTTCCAGAAGGCAACCGCCGAACGTAGCCCGGCCAATGTCTTGCGGTGATTTCCCTCATAGAGGTTCTCCGGGGAATGATACAGTCGCACTCCTAGGTATCGAGGTGCCGCAGCATTCCAACCGAGTGTGTGGGGCCCAATCGTTATCTCCAAAGGAGCTAGGTGGGGGCTCAGTGGAAAGATTGTCGATTTCCCCCAATTGACTTTGAGTCCGGAGACCTCTGCAAAGTCACGCAATGTTGCCCATATCGGTGTGAGATCACTCGTGATGTCCCGCAAGTAGATCAGGAGATCATCGGCATACATCGATACACTGTGTACTGTGTCTGCGATCGGAATACCCCAGGTCTCGCCCCCCTGACGTAGACGAATGGCCAGGGGTTCCACTGCCAAGGCGAAGAGGAGGGAGACAAGGGGCATCCCTGCCTCGTCCCCGTTCCACCGGGAGCGGGGTTGAGATGTACCTCCCCACCCTCACCCTAGTCGTGAGGCCTGTATAGAGTAGTCGTGTGTATGCCATCAGGGTCGGGCCGACGCGTACCTTGCGTAGGACAGCGAATAGGTATGGCCATAATAGTGTATCGAAGGCCTTTTCTAGGTCTAGAATTAGGCATGCAGCTCGAGGGAAGTGATCTTTCGCTCTATCCTGGATGTGGAAGAGTCTACGTATATTCTGTGAGACGCTACGCCTGGGGAGAAACCCACTTTGGTCATGGTGGATCAATTGTGGGAGAACTTGGATGTACCGATCCGCTAAAATTTTTCCCAAGAGTTTACAATCCGCGTTAAGTAGTGTTATGGGCCTGTAGGAGGATGGGAGAGTGGGATCCCTGTGTGGCTTGAGGAATGTTACCAGGGTAGATTCCCGGAGTGATCTAGGAAGTTCCCCTCTTTGCAACGCGTCCTCGTACATGGTCACGAGTCGCGGGGTCAGCTGGGCTGAAAAGGTGGCATAGTATTCGAGGGGAAAGCCATCTATACCCGGTGTCTTACGCTATGCCAGTGTCCTGATCGCATGGTTTACGTCCGGGGATTTTATCTTTGTCTCCAACGCCTTCCCATCTGCCGACGGGATGCCGGGTAGAGGCAATAAATGGAAGAACTGGGATAGCGCCAGGCTTGATGACTGTGGCGGAGCCCGGTAGATTCCCGTGTAATAGTCGTGGAAAATGTTCAGGATATCTATTTGTTACTGCCTAAGGGTACCCATCGCGTCTATCAATTCTGTGATTGGTTGCAAGTCCACTTCCTGTTTTGCGAGCCAAGCGAGGAGCGTCCCTGCCCTGTTTCCCTCCCGATGTACACGGGCGGCGTACGCCCTGAAGTTGTATTTGCGAAGGTCTCTCATTGTCTCCGCATAAGATGTTTTAGCTATCGCCACTTGCTCCGGGGTAGCCTCCCCTTTATCCCCGCTTTTTGTTAGGTCCGCCAATTTTTTCTCCGCAGTTTGCAGAGATTGCTCAAGTATTTTTCGCACACCTACTATTTGTTGGATACAGTGACCCCTAGCCTCGACCTTAAACGCATCCCATTCGATTGACCTAGATGAGGCTGTGCCTGTATTTAGTGTGAAGTATTCCTGGATGTGGTCTCCATGTGTGTGACAGAATACTGGGTCAGTGAGGCACTCCCGTGGTAATTTCCACGTGGGTACCGGGGGGTGGGGTGGCCTCCATCTGAGGGTCACGGTATGCGCGTCATGGTCTGACAATACTCTGCCTAGGTAGTCAGTGTGCTGTATTTGGGGGAGCAGTGTCGTGGAGCAAAGAAATCTATCTAGTCTCACCCTGAGATTGTGCGGGGCGGAATAAAAGGAGTACATTTTAATGTGCGGGTTCTTTTCTCGCCAGGCATCCGCTAGTGTCCAGTGGGTAACCCAATGCCTGAATAGCTCTGTCTGTTTCAGTGCGGGGGACTGAGCCGGAGGGGGATGAGATCTATCCAGGGTGTTGTCTAGGGTGCAGTTATAGTCCCCTCCCAATAGCCAGGGCAGTGACGTGTATTGCGCTAACACTCCAGTAAGGCGGATCCAGTATTGGTCCTGCTCCACATTGGGGGCATAGATGCTCCCTACCAGTATTTCCTTACCCTCGAGGAGACCCGCTAACAGGGAGTACCGGCCTTCTTTATCGGTCACTCTAGACTGTTCTCTGAAGGGGACCCCCAGTCGTATCCAAATCAGGGCACCCCTGGCGAATGCAGAGTATGTTGTGGCACAAATGATACCCAGCCATTTTTTACGTAGGCGATCCACCTCTGTCGCCGTCAGGTGCGTCTCCTGCAGGAGAGCTATCTGTGCTTGCTGCCTCTTAATGTAGGCGTAGATTGCGTATCGTTTGCTCGCTGTGTGCATACCCCTAACATTCAACGGAATGATTTTCAGGTCCGAGTTAGGGAGCCTGGACGCCATCGTGTCTAGTGTCTGGGTGGTGGTTCTTTTGGTTTAGTGTTCCCTTCGACTCTTGTGGCCCCCCCCTGTAGAACACCTGCCACTTGTATCCGAACCATATGTCTCTATGCCGTGTGTGCGCTCCCCTGGGGATATTGGGGGTATGTGAAATGGGGGGGGGGGAAATAAGGTGAACCAACGGGAAACAGTCGCAACTTAAAGGACCTAGCACTCGAGGTGATACGTCCAAACTGCACTGTATGTGCGAACTTTAGTTCGTTTCGTGGGGGAGGCGGTCGTCCACTTCCGTCAGCCGTTGCCACTACAGCTATCCGCTTGTTGACTACGTTTCCGTGGCGCCCCGTTGTATCTATATTAGTCACCGCCGTCTATTGCAGTTCAATGCTGTCTACAATTGTCAGGCACAGCATGTTCGGGATCGGTTGTTGAAGCGCCCCTTCAGTGTCAAGCAATACCTATTTGTTTCGGGGGTGCGAAAGTCCCAAGGGACACCCCCCATAATGTTCGTCGTTCTGAGTCAGGAGCATCAGATCAGAGTGTCTGCCGTTTGGGGGGTCACTATCGGTGGCGTCATGGAGCCATCTCCAGGAGTGTTCGCGTCACTGCCTTCTTCCTCTGAGGTGAATATGTGTGGGCCTCTCTCACCATCTGAGCTGTCCTCCGGGAGCCCCATCTCAGCGACCGCCTGTAGTGCCTTCCGGCGTTCTGCTATAATGTGTTCAAGGTCAGGGGAGTGTTTACGAAAGGAGTCCGAATGGGAGCTCAGCTGTGTGAGTGTGATTTGTTTCTGCTGTCGTCGCTGTCGCCTGATGACCGGTTGGGCTGTGACTTTCTGGAATTGTCCAAGTGTGACAGCTGCTGCTCGACCCAGCTACTGGCTTCCGCAGGGTCCGTGAAAAAGTGTGTCTTATCGTCGTGAATGATCTTGAGACGGGCCGGGAACAGAAGCGCGTACTGGATATTCTTTTGGCGCAGGATGCGTTTGACCGCTAAGAAGGTGGACCTTTGTTGTTGGACTGCCCGTGAATAATCTGGGAATAGCATGACTTGTTTATCCTCCACTCGGAGTGTTCCCTGCTGTCGTGCGGCCCGGAGAATAGCATCTCTATCCTGGTAATGAAGCAATTTCAGGAGAAATGGTCGAGGTGATGACCCCGGGGGTGGTTTGCGGGCCGGTACCCGGTGTGCCCTTTCTATGGAAAAGAATGGGGTCAGGTCCCCGGCTGGTGTGAATGTCGCGATCCATGTTTTGATGTAACTGAGAGGGTTAGTCCCTTCCACTCCCTCCGGTAAATAAATGATTCAAATGTTGTTTCTGCGGGATCGACCTTCTAAATCATCCGTTTTATTCTCTAGGAACTTCACACGCGATTGTAGATCTTTCAAAATGTCCTGGTGTTGTTGAATTTGCGGTTCCAGAGTGTGTAGCGTTTTCTCTCCTTGCTTAACTTTATCTGCCAGTTTCCTATGGTCGTCCCGGAGCAGGTTAAGGTCAGTGGCCAGTTCTCCGAACCTGTGCTCCATGGTGACTCTCGAGTGTTCAATTGCCGCGAGGACTTTGTCTAATTTATTCGACATGGACTCTGAGTTTGAGGGTTCCTCTCCCAGGCGTGCAGCATGAGGCATCGGGGATGGTGTCCCAGGGGGACCCGGGGTCTGCGAGGCGCCCGTCGCACGCGTGTGCCCCATGGTGGTCGTATCCCCCACCGACAATCACCGGTAGGTACTAGGGCCATCTTCCTTCCGTGGAGGTCCAGTGGGTTGCGGTCAGTTGAGGCCTATATGTCGCTGTGTGGTGTCCCCCGCTCTGGGTTCAGTTATGGCTCCTCACAGTCGCCCGGTCGGCGGCGGGCGATGTCCACCAACCCTCCCGCGACGCGCCTTGCGCAAGCTGGTGGGGACCTCGCCGGGGTAGTAGCACCACGAGAGATGGCAGTTAGGGGTATCTTCTGGGGTCGGCGGCAGACGAAGATCCTGCCGCCCGTCGGCGGGGGTGCGGGGCCGCTTGATGTGCAGAGTTCGTTGTGCTTTAGTTTAGGTTCCAGGTCCTCAGCAGAGGCAAGGGTCCAGAGCGTCGTTAGAGGTGCCCCGGGGTCCCACACACGACAGCGGTCCCACGTTCCCGCTGCCACCCAGCACACGATAACTCCCCTCCAGGCTCCTCCGGTGTTATCCTTGGGTGGTCTTAGCGTTGTCTTCCTTTTATGTCAGCCTCGGGTGGTGTCACCGCTGAGACCCCTCTGCCCAGGCCTCCGATGCACCGTCGCTTCACCCCGCAGGCCCCGGGTCTCCGTGTAAGCCTGCCCGTCTGGGCGGCGTGTCAGTGGCATCTCCCCCCGCGCACCTCGAGGCCTGGTGCCGTGCCGGGGGAGGGTATCTTGTGTGGGCGCTCTATGAAGGCGTCGCTGGTGATTTGCCGATTCCCGCCACTATTGCGTGGGTCCCCGGGGCCCCCCCACGCAGGCCCGCCCGTCCAAGCCTCGGCTCAATTATGCCTCCCCCCTGCGCACCTCGAGGCCCGGTGCCGTGCCGGGGGAGGGTATCGTGTGTGGGCGCTCCTGCATGGGTATAACGGGCGATGCGGCAGTTCCCACCACTATTAAGCGGGCCCCCGGGGCCCCGCCATGCAGGCCCGCTCGCCCAAGCTGCAGCTCAATTACCCCTCCCCCTGCGCACCTCGAGGCCCGGTGCCGTGCCGGGGAAGGGTAGGGGTGTCGTGCGTGGGCGCTTCTGTGTGGGTATAGCGGGTTACTTGCCGGTTCCCGCCTCCACCGAGTGAGCCCCCCGGGCCCTCTCCGCGTAGGTCTGCTCGCCTCTTTTGTGATCCAAGTACACCTCCCCCGCGCACCTCGAGGGCCGGTGCCGTGCCGGGGAGGGTATTCTGTGTGGGCACGCTGTGGAGGTCTCGCGGTATGCCCTGGCGTCGGCCTGGTGTCCCTCCTGATGGGGCCCCCCCTCGCGTGGGATCAGCTGTGTGCGGGGCCTGTGAGCGGTCGAGGCAATGCTCTCACCTGTTCCCCTCTTTAATTTGCATCACTGGGGTGCCGATGGACCTCGACAGCCGATCGCCGCAGGCTCCAGATGTCGGCGATCGGCGGGCTCCGCCTCCGGGTTCAGTCCGGACGCGGGAGCACTCAATGTCCCCAGGGCGCCGCCATTTTACCGCCGCGGCCGCGATCTTTCCGGAGCTCCCGGTGGTGTCAGGGACATCATCTCAGCCGCCCCTCCAGGCTCATCGGGTGCTTCTCGTGAGCGCTGCGGCAGCGGGGGTGTTTGCGGTGGGTTGCAAGTGGATTAGGGCATATTTGTAGAAGTATGTTGCGGGCTGCTGAGCGGAGCGCTAAGGAAGTGCTGCCGCCATTTTGGACGGCTTGGCCACGCCCCCAACGGAGGACACAGTTAAGCACAAATTCTACACAAGCGAGGCAGGGGCCTCGAACTCACGGTGGCAGCAGCAGCGAGCAGAGGGACACGGGCGCAGTCAGGTGGTGCTGTGCGGCGTGGAGAGCGACCTGCCTGGGTCAAGGGTCGCTCTCTTCACCGCGCAGCGGCCGCCATAAGAAGGGGAGGTGGGAGGGAGGAGTAGCTGGGAGGCGGGAGGGGACGAATAGGCGAGCGGGGGGGCGGGGACGCAGCGGCGGGAAACGGGCAGGGGGCCGGGGCACGGAAGGCAAGGCGAAGGGGCACAGAAAAAAACAGCAAGGGGTCAACAAGTGAGCAAGGGGCACAAAACAGCAATACAACAAGTAAAAACGGAGGACACAGTTAAGCACAAATTCTACACAAGCGAGGCAGGGGCCTCGAACTCACGGTGGCAGCAGCAGCGAGCAGAGGGACACGGGCGCAGTCAGGTGGTGCTGTGCGGCGTGGAGAGCGACCTGCCTGAATCAGGATCAAGGGTCGCATTAAGGCACACAACTTTAAATGTTACTTACTAGTAAAAATTGATAATGCAAAAAGTACTTACCTTTGAATGAAGTTCTTGATTTTGAAACATATATAATAAGAAGTGTTATTTTTTTAATCTGGTCTCGGATTTATTCTTTCAGTGTGCGTCTCATTTATTGCCTCTGTGAGTAAAACAAATGCTTAGCACTACCCTCTGATAAGCCTAACTGCTCGCCCACACTACCACAAAAGAGCGTTAGTATTCTCTACTTTACCCTCTGTAAACCAATTGGGGACCCACTGGACTCTCTACACAGTGATCTTTTTAGTGCACTATATAGAGAGCCAGCTTCCTACACCACTGTCATCTTATTAGTACTTTTTTGGTTTGGTACAGTTTTTTGGGGAAAGAGGGTAAATGGGTGCTAGTTATTAACCACTAGGTTTTAAGTTATTGGGGTAATTCCTACTTATGCTGGGGGTTTATCTTACTGCGCATTTTGGCTTTGTAATTGCGTGAAGGCGCTACCTCCACATACTGTCACCCCTCCCTGCCAGGGATGTGGCCCCGGTCCCTATTGTGCTGAGTACCCTGGCTGTGGTTGCTTCTGCCACGTGTTTGTCCAATTACCTATTCCTTGCTGCGGTGGTCTGGAGGACAGTGGACCTCCCTGAGGCTGAGTATAGGGTGCATTCTGATTCCCCTGTGCTTGGTGTTGAGGAGAGACATTTCTGGGGTTTTGTGGTGGCTGGCCTTGGCTCATTGATCTCTGCTGCTTTTGCTGTTCATGCTATGCCTTTAACCGGCATCTCTGTCAGGTGACCTGGCCTACGGTAATATCAGCACTTCCTAGGGTCTGGTTGCTGGCAACCTCCCTGGTCTCTACCTCCATAGCCGGTTTAGAACCCTCTGGGATTTTGCGGTGGAGCCCCCATTGACCGCCATTTGCACATTTGTGGCCATTGCGGCACCCTCGAGGGCAGTCTTTTTCAATTTGCATTGAACCAGTTTTGCTGTGTCTCTTCTGGCCTGTTCCTCAATGGGTGTTGTCTCTGCTGCACGCTGTACGGGAAGCATGTGTGTCTGTCCAACCACTCCATAATCGGCATTCTTTGCCATGCGATTGGCGGGGGTGTTTCCCTGCAATAGGTTTTTACCCCCAGTGTGCATGGCACACTTTACTACTGCTGCGCATTTGGGCAGAGTAATCAGTAGCTCAAAGAGGTCTTTGTGCATGATGGGTGTACTGTACGACATCTAGGAAGCCTCGCCCTCTCTACCTCCCGATGTTCGGGTGTTCTGCGGTGGTGGTATAAGCTGAGTCAGAGAAACACTCGTGATCTGTGGAATTTCTGAAGGCGTGTAGATTTGAGCTGCTACGACCACTGCCCCTGTGTGTTTTACCCCTGTTTCCTGTTCTATCACAGGGGGCCCATCAATGAACAGTGCATTGCTGGCTGGGATGGGATCCTCCTCAGCCTGGCTGAACCCACCGGGTGCATATGCTGCACAGTCACAAATCTCTTCTGCCTCCTGCACTTCATTGGCTATGAAGACTTTTGCCCTTTTCATAGCCACAAGCAAGGGGCGATGAGCGTGCTGTGCCCACTGCCTAATGTAATGACAGAGGTCTAAGAAATTTTGCACGACCTTAAGACTGCCTTGGTGAAGACAGTCTCATCAGCAGGTGATGTCCTCATTTGTTTACCTGAGCTGTGGGGGCATTTTAACAACATGAGTCTCAGGGAAGAGAACCCCAGGGGAGGAGCAGGCTATAGTCCTGTCGTCCAAAAACTGAATGGTCATGTTTAGCTTGGCCATTAAATCTCGCCCCAATACATTAATTGGGGATGAAGGATAATACAATAGCTGTCCCCTCACACAACTACCTTCTATGTCCAGTTCTAGGGGTTTCGTGAATGGGGTCCTCGTCAACCCACCGAATACCCTTGCATGACCATAGTGTCTTTTGATGAAGAGACTATCCCCTCCCTTAGGCATGTCTTTGTTGCTGCTGTGTCTATCAGGACAGGAAGTTATAAGGTGTGTTTTTCACAAGTATTGTTACCATGGGTTCCTCTTCAGATTGGCATGTAGTTTACAGTATGAGGCGTGTGTGGTTGTGTGCCCTTTGTCTCAAATATCAGTTCCCAATTTTCCCTCTCGGCCCGTCTGGCTTGTCTCTTTTTCCCTGGATTACATTCTGCACCCGATGACCTGGCTTTGCTTTCAAGTTCAATTTCTGCTGTCTCCTCAGCTACCTGGGCAAATCCTGTAGCCTCACCCTCGTCATCAGTTCCTGGGGAACTGGAGCTCCTTTCCTCTCCCCCACTCGCTATATCGCTATTGAGAACCACCACAAACCTCCCTGTCACTCGAGTATGTTCACCTGAACCAGTGGGAGTGTGGGTTTTTCTTGCTGTTGAGGTTCTTTGTGTTGGACGTAGTAGATGGGGGGATCGAGCTTTTGGGGACCTTTTCAAGGAACTTGAGTTGCACTGGAAGAGTCTGGGCTCACTGGCTTTTTGTTCTCTTGTGCTTGGGCCTAACTGTCCTTCTTTCGGTGAGGGGTTCTTCGGCTTCTATTATTGTCAGATTTGAATATCCTAATGCGGGGGAGCTGGCATGAGCACCTCCATTCTTGCATATGGTGGGGGAGGCACTGACGCCTTGCTCGCTACTGGCATTGTAGGGCTATCGCTTTTGGCCTCTTCGAAGATGACCCATAATTCTAATAATGCCTCTCTCTTGATAGCTGCATCCCCAAAATAGCGTCCTGGGAGCCATAAAGGGCTATATAAATAAATAAATATTCACCTTTCCTAGCGTGATAACTATTGAAAAAAGGTGACTTCTACTGGATCGCATCCAAGGCCACCTTACGACTGATGCAGTTGAGACATATAAAATAGGTAATTTGCCAGACCCTGCCTGTGGCAAGGCACTCAGGTTATCTTTTTACACTTCTCTCTAGTTTGCCATACGCCAAATGCTTAAAAAAAAATGTTTCAGGCTCAGGTGTGGTCTCTTACCCTCTGTGACGGCTGCTTCAGGATGTAACACCACCCGGCGGATTCAGCAGAACTTCCAATCAGTTGCGGTGTCTGCCCACTTTTGTCCTTGTGCAATGTGAATCAGACCAGGCAAGGTCACCTTCCTTTGGCTGCAGTCCGGTACAAGGTCCCAATCCCTCCTATCTGGCTCGCCAAAATGTTACTTGAGTACGAGATACTTTAAAAACAAGAGACAAAAGGCGTTTGACAAAAACGGGAATAGTTTAATTTAACGTAGTGGCCGAGAAAACAGTTACAGGCACAGGGTCTGAGGACTGTTCCAATTTACAATTTCAGTTGGCATCCTTCTTAAATACAATTTATCAGGTTGTAAAGTTCTCCGGTGAACTATACATGGTGAGGAATATTGGTTGCTTCCTTAGAGTCATAAATTAATGGTCAAATGGTTACTACGTGGACACAATGTGGCCAGTGGGTAACATGTCCAAATGTTCGGCATGGGGAGTGCATGATCTCTGCATGTGCTGTGTTCTGATTGGCTATATATTCCTAACTCATGTGGCATCTGACTTTTATGTGTGCATTATTGGGGTCATTCTCTCTTGGCCATTGTAATGTCACTGCACCTATCTGTGGGATTGATCTAGGGTTTCCTGTTCGTGCGGTTATCTGCCAGCTACGCGCCATCCCACCTGTGACCTATAAATCAGTAACCCAGGGCCTGGGTCTCAGAGTTTGCCTGACTATGTATTTGCGAGTTAAGGTTGACGTAGAGTTCACTACGGGTGATTTCATTAATAGGGACGTAATTTTGTTTTCATAAATGAATGTATCGTTTTCTGTATTAACATTATTGTTTTCCATATTAACACAGGGATTGCAGAATCCCATGTATTATTTATTTATATATATATATATATATATATATATATTCACTGAAAAAAACCACAGGTTTCAGGGACGTTATAGTTAGTTGGACATTTCACTCGTACAAAACCAGTGAAATTCGGCCGTTCTAGTTAGTTCAGCTAACTATAACTCGCGGCCCCGCAATGCACTGCTGATGAAGTCACATATTACATCACTCATGACATGGTCAGTGACATCACTGATGACATGTCAAATGACATCACTGATGACATCATCCACATGATAATTTGATGCATCTTCTCACACCCTAATATAACCTTTGATACACCCACTCTAAATTACAGACTGCCATTCTCAAAACCATAGACACTCCAACACCAATAACTACATACTCACTCACTAATGCTTAGGTCTACACACCCATCCACTCACTCACCCATACAGTCGATCATACTTTCGGTCACTCATCAGTACAGGACTATCATATGCACTCATACACCTATATAGACACTCACACACTGTCACTCATCCATAGAGTTACTCACACACCTAGTCAGTCATGGCAAAGAATAAATCACACTCCCATTTACTCACCTATACAGTTATACACACACCACCTCACTTACTCATACAGATACTAACACATACTTATGCTCTTATACAATCACTGATACAAGCACACACTCATCCATACAGCCACTCTCACAATCACTCACTCTCACATATAGTCATTTATATACTCCAACACTCACATATACTGCCTTTCACATATGTAGTTACTCACACATGTACCACTGAGACATCCATTCACTCACCAACACACCATACACACACTCACCCACCCATACAGTCCATCACAGATACACTCTTGAATCCATACACCCAGTGAATCACCCACTCACACATCTATGCACAGAGTCACACACCCCTCACCCATACAAACACTCAGGCACCCATACAGATACTCAGACAATCAATCAATAACCCATATAGACACTTATGTAGCTATTCACCAACCCATGCAGCCGCTTACACACCAACAGACAGACTGATACAGACATTCCCACAGTTTAGTCACTAACCCATGCATTCAGTAAGATACGTTTAATCACTCACTTATAGAGTCAGTCACGCACCTACTAAATCATTCATTCAGACACTCATACACCCACTCATTCTTCAATACACCTTGGTCTATATATATTAAACATATTTAAATTTTACAGAAACACACAGTCACTGGGTGATGTCATCAGTGATGTCATCAGTGATGTCACTGACCATGTCATGAGTGATGTAATATGTGACGTCATCAGCAGTGCATTGCGGGGGCGCGAGTTATAGTTAGCTGAACTAACTATAACAGCCGAATTTCTCTGGTTTTGTACGAGTGAAATGTCCAACTAACTATAACGTCCCTGAAACCTGTGGTTTTTTCAGTGAATTTCTAAGGTTTTTTAAATGCTAATTTCTAACTATAACGTGCCTGAAACCTATGGTTTTTTCAGTGAATTTCAAAGGTTTTTTTAATGCTAATTTCTAACTATAACGTCCCTGAAACTTATGGTTTTTTCAGTGAGTTTCAATGGTTTTTTAAATGCTAATTTCTAACTATAACGTCCCTAAAACCTATGGTTTTTTCAGTGAATTTCTAAGGTTTTTAAATGCTAATTTCTAACTATAACATCCCTATTAAGTCCCCTTGCATCCTGAGGGTCCCTGGGGGACAACTAGCCCACCAGGTACCTCCAGTAAGCGCCACAGAGCTGCGTTGCAGAGAGGTGTTCCGAGGCCACGCCCCTTTTTACAACACGCTGCATTGGCAGGGCGGGAGCCGTGCTCCCACCCTGTCATAGCCAACAGCAATGTCCCGGGGTGGGCACCCCGGGACATTTCAGGAGGTGGCCCTGGGGGGTGGCGGTCCCTAGGGCCATCAAGGGCTCCTGGAGGGGGGCCGCGCGGCCCCCCTCCCATCATATGCACAGCCCCGGGGAGGTGGTGGTCCCCGGGGCTTGGGGGGGGCCCACGGGCCCCCGCATATAATTCTAGAAAGCCCCAGGGAGGTGGCGGTCCCCGGGGCTTGGAGGGGTCCGTGAGGCCCCCCCCACAGTATTATTTTTTTTTAGATACAAGCCCCGGGGAGGTGGCGGTCCCCGGGGCAGTTGGGGGGGCATGTGTCCCCCGCGCATATTTAAGAAAAGCCCCGGGATGTGGCGGTCCCCGGGGCTTGGGGGGGCCTGTGAGGCCCCCCCACAGATTAAAAAACAAGCCCCAGGGAGGTGGCGGTCCCCGGGGCTGCGGGGCCTCCGCGGGGCCCCGCGATATAATTTTGGCATTCCCCCGGGACCTGGCCCATCCCGGGGCTCATTTAAATGAAGCGCGGGAGTCCGCGCTTCATTTTTTTTTAGTTTCTCGGCCGGATTCGCGACCCCAGCGCGAATTCGGCCGATTTTTAAAAAAAAAATGATTTTTTGCCCTGGGGGTCCTTGTGGGACCCCTGAGCAGGCCTAGGGGTCAGGGTGTTTCTACCCTGCCCCCTTTTCTTGTTTTTGAACCTCTTTTTCACTGTTTTCTTGTGACTCGGTTCTACCGAGTCACAAGATGGCTGCCAACACTTCCTGGTTTGGAGTGTTGGCAGCCAATCAGAGTGAAGCTCGTGCCCGGGAGGGTTCGTGAACCCTCCTCGTTGCTCAGATAGATATTTTTCTTTTTTAAATTTCTCAGGAACTACAGAACGGATTTACACCATTTAACAAAAAGGGCATAGTCTAATCCAAGACCTACCTTTTTGCCAAATTTGGTGTAATTCCGTTCAGCAGGTCGGCCTGTAGCCTGTAATAAAGTTCCTATGGAAATTAACATGGGGAAACGTTTTGGGATCCCCCTTTTTCTCGGCCCCCGCTTGACGAATCACCCGAAACTTTCAACACACAAACTGAGCGGTCCGGCCCTGTTTTTTGGAAAATTTCACGAAGATTCATCAAACGGCGCCAAAGATATTGGCAAATCAAAAAACGCTTTTCCTATGGGAAATAGGTTCTAACTATAACTACCTACTGGCGACCGCCAGTAGGTAATATATATATATATATATATATCAACTATGCTGAGCGTCAGCTAAATAAAAAGGAAAAAATATTGCACCTACCTGGTGTCCGTGTCCCGTATTTTCGACTGGAAATAGTCGAGGGAATCCTGGTGTAATACATATATATATATATATATACACACATATATATATATATATATATATATATATATATATATATATATATATTCTCAAACGTGCAGTTCCTAGATACCCTCTCAAGTCAAATTTGAAATCTTCAAAATTCATGCAGAGAGCTGCAGTTCCTCAAGGCTCTGTTGAGTCAAATGCAAAAGCATTTATATTCTTTCCGGAAGGTGCAGTTGCACAAGTCGTTACTATGTGTCCCTCATAAGTCTAAGGTGGTTGGAGTCTTTTCTAGACGACCGCTCATTTCAGGTCTTTGAGGACAACTCTATCTCCAAAAGTAGGTCATTGAGTTGTGGGGTTCCTCAGGGTTCGTCCCTGAGTCCCACCCTCTTTAACATTTATATGAGTCCGCTAGCCCATATTGTTAAACCCTTTGGCATACAGATCGTCACATATGCGGACGACACTCAATTGATTGTTTCCCTTAATCAATCTGGGAACGGGGAAATCAAGTTAGCTGATTGTTTGGAAAAAGTGTCAGCATGGATGGAGGGCTCATATTTGCAATTGAATGGAGCAAAAACTGATCTGATGTTTTTGGGTAAACCTTCCCCATTAGCTCCTAGCTCTTTATGGCCTAAATGTCTGGACAGTATGCCCCCTCCTAAAGAACAAATAAAAAGCCTTGGAGTCTGGCTTGATCACAAGCTAGATATGAAGGAACAGTCCCAGAAGGTAGCAGGAACCTGTTATGGACTACTTAGGATGGTTAGGAAAATTCTTCCCCTGCTGCCATTTAAGGCAAGGAAGCTGCTGGTCCAAGCCTTAATCCTTTCTCGTCTGGACTATGCAAATGCCTTGTATCTGGGCTCCCCATGTTCAACGATAAAAAGGCTCCAGACTGTGCAGAACTGTGCAGCTAGACTCCTCCTACAGACCCCCCACAGAGAATCTGCACGAGCATCTATTGCCGCACTTCACTGGCTTCCAGTTGCGGAGAGGATCCAGTTCAAGTCCCTATGCATTACTCACAAGATTCTTGCCTCCAAGGGTCCTCCTATTCTGCAGTCCATTGTTACTCCGCACTGTCCTAGCAGAGCCTTGCGCTCTGGAAATAAACGTTTGGCGGTAGTCCCCAGAATATATAGGTCTAGGAGTGGGGGTAGACAATTCTCCTATATAGCCTCCAAGAGCTGGAATGCCCTTCCAAATCACATTCACTTGGAGGACGATTATATGTCCTTTCGTAGACAACTGAAAACGTTCTTGTTCCCGGTTGTTTAAAGCCGGTCATCTGGGTTGGCTCTATTCCTAGTGCTGGGAGGCCTTCTGGTAGCCATGCGCTCTATAAATGCCAATTCATTCATTCATTCATTCAATGCAAAGCATTGAAATTCTTACATTAAGCCCCAGTTCCACTAGTCATTATTAAGTGCCCCGCACAGGTCAAATGTAAAAGCACTGAAAATTCTTTAATTAAGCTGCAGTTCTACTGTTACTAGTTGTCTTTCAAAAGTAAAATGCAAAAGCATTGAACTTCTTACTTGAAGCTGCAGTTCCCCAAGTCGTTACTAGGTGTCCTCATAAGTCAAATGCAAAAGCACTGAGATTCTTCAATCAAGCCGCGGTTCCACTCGTTGTCACTAGGTGTCCGTCAAAAGTTGAATGCAAAAGCATTGAAATTCTTTCATGAAGCTGCCGTTCCACAAGTCTGTTACTAGGTGTCCCTCACAAGTCAAATGCAAAAGCACTGAAATTCTTAAATGAAGCTGCACTTCCACTAGATGTTAATAGAGGTCCAGCTCAAGTCAGAAGCAACTGTTTCAAATCACCTGCACCATGCTGAGGAACCGTGACTTTCGTATAGAAATCTGCATACACACTTTTGCTATTTTATTAATTTGTGCTTGTTTTCCATAGGATAAATTATCTGCCAAAGCCGGTTCAAAATAACGAGTACAAATTACAGATTTCAATAAATTTCTTAATTTTTTTACATTTGTCATCACACCCTAATATTTATAGGAACGTGTATTCAAAAGTAAGTACAAGTACATTTAGATAGCCTTTTTTGGCTGTTTATGTTTCAGTGGGTGTAAACTTTGTCTTTGAGTTGAGAGGAGTGAGGGAGTATAATTTGAGAGACATGTCAACAGACCAAAGGTAAAAGAAGGTTGATTGGGAGCCCCTTTGCTGGAAAATGGTCCTCTCTGAAGGGTCACCCCAAACTTTTTGCCTTCCTTCTCCTCTTTTTCTGATCTTCTTTTTGTTGGCTTTAGGACTATGAGCACTTTACCACTGCTGACCAGTGCTAAAGTGTATGTGCTCTCTCCTCTAAACATGGTATCATTTGTTTATACCTGCTTGGCATGTGTGATTTAATATTAAGTCCCTTGTAAAGTGGTATACCGTATACCCAAGACCTGTAAATTAAATGCTGCTAGTGGGCCTGCAGCACTAATTGTGCCACCCACATAAGTAGCCTTTCAAACCTGTCTCAGGCCTGCCACTGCAGGGCCTGTGTGTGCAGTTTACTTCGACTTGACATTTAAAACTACTTGCCAAGCTTGAAGCTCCCTTTCATTACACCTAATTCACCCCTAAGGTAGGCCCTAGGTAGCCCTAAGGGCAGGGTGCTGTGTAAATGTAAAGTAGAACATGTACTGGTATGTTTTGCATGTCCTGATAGTGACAAACAGCCTATTTAATTTTTCACTACTGTGAGGCCTACCCCTCTCATACGCTAGCATTGGGAATTCCTTAATACACTTTTAAGCTGAAATTCATGATCAGAGAGGAGTAGCTTTTTCATGTTTCATATCTTTAGAATGATAATGATAAATCGTCCTTACTGGTGAAGTTGGATTTAACATCACTGTTTTAGAAATGCCACTTTTAGAAAGTGGACATTTCTCTGGACTTCCTGCTCTATGTGCCTGACAGCCTGTCTCCAATACACATCTGGGGTGGTGACAGCTGCAATATGTGCATTTCCTCTAGACAGTCTCAAACACAGGAAGGTGAGGCTCATCTGCATTCATCTGCATTCTGGTGGGTCTTCCTGGGTAGGAAGGGCATTCCAGGGAGGAATGGGAGGGGTTCCTTGGGCACTTCAAAGAGCTGCTTTGAAGTCACACCCTACAGCAAAGGCACTTTTGGGTATAAGTACTGGGTCTCTGACCCCCTAAAATGAGACACTTCTGGATCTTTAAATGAACCTCTGTCAGAACGACTGCTGTGCTGCTTAAAGGACTCACCTGGACTGCTTTTCTGGAAGTACTGCTTTTCTGCTTGTTGCCCTGCTGCCTGCTGCTCCCTGACTCTGTTTGACTCTGCCTTCCCTCCAATGGCTGGCTTGCCTCCTGTTGTCTGTAGTCTCAGGGACACATATCTTCTTGCAATTCTACTGGTGTTGCGGGACTCTGCTTTGTGTGAGTCCTACCCTTGCCTGAGGTGCCTTCTCCATGTTCTGGTCCTCAAAAGTGGGTTCTGCAGCTGTTTTGCTGCAAAATCGATACATTACGTTGCTTGCGACCAGGAAAGGTACTTTGTTCACCGGGGCCTCTGTGGGTCTTGTAGCCAGCCTGTACTTCCAAGAGGCCGGCCCGAACTCTGACTTTGTCCCGCTATAGCACGCCCTAAAGTAAACTTTTTAGCACTACTTGCTTCTAAGAGCTTTACTATATTTATTCCTTCTAAATGCAATATCTCAACTTCTATACATTGCACTTTAGTCATTTTGGTCTTGTTTTGTTCAGAATATCATAATCTATGTTTCTAAATTGGTGTGGAGTATTTTCGTGGTGTATTCATTGTGTTACTGTGTGAGTGTATTGCACAAATACTTTACACATTGCCTCTTTAGATAAGCTTGACTGCTCTGTGCCAAGATACCAAAGGGTGAGCACAGTTTATCTTTTAGTGTGTATTTTAGCTTACCTTGACTAGAGTGGTGGTTCCTGCCTGGCCTGGGTGCATACCTCAGCCAACAAGGAATCCCATTTATAACATTCTTTATATGTATGTATTTTTTGTACGGTATTTTTTGGAAAACACGAGACTAGCAAGACTGCTAAAGCTCTCTTTAGGCAATACTTAAAAAAGGCCTTTATGTCATGGCCAGGGTCCTGCCATATACATGCTAACATTTAGGAAACATTTCGGGAAATGTAATTTTCCCATTGACTTGCATTGATAAGTGGAAGAAGTTCTAAGTGGGAGAAAGCTATACTACAGCTGTTTCTGCTTAACAAATCTGAAGTCTCCCACCTAAAGAGTGGTGGCATGCACTAGAACTTTCGCCAATTTCAAATGAAACAGAAAGAAATTTCCATAATAAAAACAGTGACCTCACAAAGAAATCCCAGCACTAGTAATCATGGTAGACAAAAACAGAAAGATGTTAACACATAACGAGATCCATCAATTTGAAGGATGTTTAGAAGCTTAGCAGAAGCTGACTTTAACAATGGAGAGGGGATATCTTTCTTAAAGCAAGTGCGAAAAATAGGTTCAGAGTCCCATGAGGCCTCGTGGCACTAGCATCTTGGTGCGTTTTAGTTTTTCAGAGCTTCATTTTCAAATCTTTTCAGAGGCACATATGTAAAAAACACAAAACGGGTGTGTAGGAAAGTGCCCCTTTTTACATGGTTACCCCCCCTTTTGCCTGGTATCTGGTGCAACTTTTACTGAAAGTGCATTGGGTCCCTGCTAACCATGTCCCCACTACCAGTGATCTTTCCCTAAACTGTATGATTGTTTCACAATAGGCACCCCTTCAGGATCCTTGTAAGTCCCAGTAAGTGGCACCGCTGGTACCTAGGGCCTTGGAACTAAAGAGGGTCCTTAAGGGCTGCTGCACCAATTGTGCCACCCTAAGGGACCCCTCTCAAAGCTCACGCAAACTGCCATTGCAGCCTGTTGGTCTTGGTGCAGAGAAAAACAAAGAGTCGACGAGGCACACATCCCTGTGTGCCATGCCAGCAAAACACTGCATGTGGTATAGGTAAGTCACCCCTACAGCAGGCCTTACCGCCTGAAGGCAGGGTGCACTTTACCCATGTGTGGTCATATTTGCATGAGTGGATGTGTCCCCATGATATCTAAGTTCACCTTTAGATATTACGAATGCACAGCGAAGCCATGACGAGTACATGGGCTGGACACTCATGATTATTAGTTCCCCAGCTACATGATGGCTTCACTGTAATCCTCATCTTTATTAACCTACACTGATGTCAGTCCTGGATTTATTAATAAATGTACCCAGAGAGCACCTTAGATGAGCCCTCTGAAAACCTACTGACTACTAGTGTGTTGACTGACCGGTCTCGACCAGCCAGACACCATAGACAGGTTTCTGACCTCCTGAGGTGAGAGTCTTCGCTCTCGGAGGCCAGGAACAGAGCCTGCAGAATGTACATACCAGGGTGGGAAACTTCAAAGGCCTAACACCTTTGCTATGTGACCCAGCCTCTACAGATAGTGGAGATGCCCACCCCCCTGTCCTGACCGCACTTTTTGGTGGCAAGATAGGCAGGAAAATTTGTAAGAATAGGAGGTGCGCCCACATTCAACCAGCACCACCCCTAGGGCGGGCTAGCTGGTGTGGACCCCAATTTTCAAATTCCTCCATCTTGTTTTGGCAGGAATTAGCATTTTAGGGTCAGGGTTATGCCCACTTTCCACTGGAAGTGGTCTAATAGAGGGTGTAGACATCTCATTGGCTACTACCTGTCACTGCCCATAACGCCCCCAAATTGAGCATTTAGGTAGCATCCCTGAACCCAAGAACTGAGATTCAACGGATCAAGAGAAGAAGGATGAAAAAGAGTCACTGCCTGGCAAGAACTGCAGCAGGCCTGTGGACTTTGGCTGCCATCCTTAGCCTTCTCTCGACAATCACGACAGAGTGACTCGTCCTGTGCACTGGAGATCTACTAAAGCATTGGGTAGCCTGCCAGCATTTCAGAAATTGCCTACAGTCTCCTTTGGAGTAGAGGAGCTACTCCCCTGCAGTCCACAGGCACTGACAAGCAGAGTCCGGTCCACCGCCTTTCATCTCCCCCGTTCGACCGATGCCGCAGATGACCAGGAAAAGGAACCAATGCTCTGGAAGTTCAGATCTGTCTTCCCACCGAGTGTGAAGACACCAGGACCAACCGGAGCCATGTAGCACCAACTCCCAGGGTACTGGGTTCCCTGTACCAATCGCCACCAGTGACAGTCCAGCCCGGATTCTCACTGCACCAGGACCAATCAGCCGTCAAGGGACGCAGCACCACTGAGACACTCTTTGAGAATGGCCCAGCTGCTTTGATTCTCCTCTGTCAGCTGTTTGTCCCTGACTGCAAGGTGCATCTTTGTGCACCCAGCCCAGCAGACCAAACTAATGTGCCCCCTTGATCTAAGACCCTTTGCAACCTAAAGCCCCCATTTGGGAGCCCTCAGACTTGCTAGCAAATCCCCTGGGCAGCCTGTTTTAGGTGGCCTCCCTTCACCATAGCGTACCAGCTAACAGCCTCCCCAGCACCCTTCTCCCGGTAGAATCCCAGGTGGTTGCTGAAGAACTGCCTGTAGTACTTTGGACCTTGGCCAACTACAACTCTGAACCCTGAAGGTGAACCCCCTGAAACTGACTGTACCTACCTTTATGCATCTTCGGCTTTTCCTCCCATTGGATTGCATTGTGCGTAAAATGGCACAGGTTTAAACGTTTACTTACCTGTGAATATTGCTATGGAAAACAGTACTTACCTTTGAATTAAATTCTTGGTTTTGAAACATATATAAAAAGAAGTGTTATTTTTCTAATTTGGTCTCGGATTTATTCTTTGACTGTGTGTCTCATTTATAGCCTCTGCGAGTACAACAAATGCTTAGCACTACCCTCTGATAAGCATAACTGCTCACCTACACTACCACAAAAGCGAGCGTTAGTATTATCTAGTTTTGCCTCTTAAACCAATTGGGGACCCACTGGACTCTCTACACAGTGTACTTCATTTTAGTACACTATATAGAGAGCCAGCTTCCTACAGGGTGGTCAGAAATACTGTCTGCAGAATACAAAGAATAGTAATTAAGCTAAGGAAGGACTGGTGTTTCCCTTCAACTTATATAGAAGAGGGAATCATACAAGACATGCATCAGTACTATTTCCATTAAGACAAAGTAATTTCCAATTTGTGTGTGAGGCTATTTCAACAGAAGGGGAATCTGAGGAGAAATATTAATTAGAAGCACATTTTAATGAACCCTTTCTGTGACATTTTGTTATTTCAGACAGTAACAGTGGTATACCATCATCATCATTTAGTCTTTATTCGATAATTTACAATCATAAAAGACACATACAAACATAAAAGTGTCATTAAAATATCATATGAGCAATAACACCCTAAAAAAAATAAAAAAAAACATCATTAAAAAAACTAAAAGACAACTATATCGAATTTCCTATCACCATTGACTAAAATATAAATATATTAATACATCCATAAGACCATATCCTACACAATTAGTCCATAAGGCTACCTACTACCTTTAACAAAATCAAGCAATATGTGCAATTCCCAGACCGGCCTCCAATTTTTTCCTTCTCAAAGCCCAGAACCAACTAAGAAATTTCGCCATCGCAATCACAATGCCTGGACTTGTGTTCGATACCAAAATATGCAAAGCTGTCAAACACGATCTGGTACCTATATTGGAACACAGTGGCTTAAGCCACCTTCGACGGGGGCCATTATAGGCCGGGCACACAAACAATACATGGGTTATCGACTCAACCAGGGATGGACACGAAGGACAATTGGTATCATTAGCCTTAATCCATTTTGCAGTAAAAGATCTTAAAGGGAGAGTGCCCACCCTGAATTGGTGATATAGTTTCCTATCACCAGGTTTTGTAATCAAATTCCAGTAGGCTTCTGCTTCCATTGCAAGCTTATGCTCCAGAAAGATACCTGTGAGCGAGCTACTGCTCACCCCTGACAGTGACTTTTTAGTAATCATCACCCAATAAAGTTCTTTGTACTCATTTTTATTGGGAAATGAATTCCCTACAGGATCTTCCCACAAATGACGAAGCCCCATGTCTGACAAATTACCCTTAATCTTCTGGAGCCATTTAATTTTAGATGACAAATTGGCATTCCTAATATACATTAGTGCATTGGCGTAAGACGTCAGTTCAGGGGTAGTCCAAAGCCTCCTCCAGTAAGCTAGGGGTCTAAATCCAGCAACCTCATCAAAAGAGGTGCATCCCAAATCTAACATCAGGGGCTTGATGGGGGTTGATTGAGGGAGGGCGGTCAATGTTCTCAAAAACTTATTTTGAGCAAGAACAAAAGATGATAAATTTTCAAACCCCCAGAGTTCTGCACCATATATTAGGGAGGCTCTAATCTTCCCGTTATAAATCGATAGTACAGGCCCCACCGGTTTGGTATGTGAAAGTCGATGTTCTTTAAGTAGGGCTCCTACTAACTTATTGTGCCTAAGAACTAAAACATCTAACTGAGGTGTCCAGTTCATCTTCCTGCCCATAATCACTCCTAAATAAGTAAAGGTATCAGTTTGTTCCAAAGGTGCTTTATTCATTTCAACTCTCCCTTTAATGAATTTATGTTTATGCAGTGGTATACAAAAGTACCTGAGTGAGTGTTATAAGTTGACAAAGATGAAAAGCTCTCAGCCTTTATTAATTTCTCATCTTCAAAATCATCCCAAACGTCTTCTCCCAGGTCAAATGTCACATTAAATGCTCCTGATGATCTTGAGCCTTTTTTATCAGCATCAGTCAAGTTTGTCATAAAAGAACTGCAAGAATGTATATTTAACGGTGGCGTCTGATAATTTTTTTGGGATGAAACAATAGAAGGTTTCCAAATAGAAAAATCTGAAACAAAGAAAAACAAGAAAAAGCTAGTGGAAATATTAAACAAGCATTGGCAAAGCCAACAGACCTGGCCTTGCCAGAAGTGCATGTAATGTGAATGCATTCAAAATAGGCATTGTGGTCATTGTTGTACACCCTGAACCTTTACAGCTGTAGAATAGCAGGACTGCTATAGAACAGTGCTTCCCAAACATTTTAGAACCATGACCCGATTTTTAGAGCAACAAACATTTGCAACCCACCTAGCTTTAATCGACTTGAGGTGGGCAATTTTTTAATTTAACATGCTTTCTCACTCCATTGCTTTCTTTTTGCTCAACTTTTTCCCCCTCATTCTCTTTTAATACCCTCTCATATGTAACACCCCATTCCACTTTCTCTATTTTGTGGTCCCTCACTCATGTGTATTATTTGCTTTCTCTCTCTCTGTCCTGATAATGTGCTTACTGCAAGCGTGTGCTATTCAGATCGTGGGACATGTGCACACTACATGGTATGTTTAATCTGCAGTATTCGATTTAAAAAAAAGAAACCACAAATACATAATTTCTTATTCTATCTCTCTCTCTTGATTCTGTTTCTCTGTCACCATTTCTACTTCCTCTGGGTATCATTCTTTCTATTCAATTGCTCTCCTCAAATACTAACTCTGTCTTTGTCGCATTTATTTCTTTGCCCCTCCACAGACCCTCTTACCTCACTGGTTCATTCTCCATCTCTGACCTTAATACTTCTATATATATATATTACATTATACTGATTTCACACTCTGTCCACACAGTTATAATATGCCACAAATGCAGACTGATCACGGAATATAGCATCTCCTCATTCTCCCCTATTAGATGTCTCCAGCTGCTATAATAATTCAAATACTATTTCCCAGCATCCACCCTCCCGTTATTTATATCCCCCCAAAAACAAATATATATATATATATATATATTACAAAGAAGCAATACAACAGGCAGAAAAAAGTTACCAGCATTACAAACACACACAAAAACCCCCACATTTTTTATGTTTTTACTTTTTTAATAGGATTGTTTAGTACAGAATATCTTCTTGGTTATATATAAATAAGCAGAAATGCTTATAGCAACTTATTATAACTTTTCAACATGCTGCACAACAGCCACACTGCTCTAAAACATAACTTTAACACATTGGCAGAGCCAATAGCTCTACCTAGACACTTACAAGGTTCCAAAGGCAAGACCTATTGGCTTTGCCAAAGCTTGGCTTTCTTGAAGACTTTTATAGTTTGGGGTTGAAGTGAAGGATGGCCCCTCGCCCTGTTATCCCGGCAGCCACCATCCCAACCTTCCTGGCGCGTTAGTGACCCAGACATACTCTCAGACTATTGCTGTAACAAATAGTTCTTGGGTTGCGCTAATCTACCTTATGTGCTGTTTTTCCAAAGCATTACCTTCATCTGAAATAAATATCAGAGCATGACAGAGTAAAATAATTTTTCGCCTATTACGCAGATCTGTAACCCTTTAAATGTCAATGCAGTCCTAACACAAGAAATGTTATTAGGAATTTCAATTGCAAAACTGTAACTTTAAACACATTCTTTTGGTAGTCCCCTATTTTCTGAAATATGCTAGACATTGAATAAAAAATAATATTAAAATATTGATAATGTAGGTACGCAACATATATATTCAGTAGCATTTTGATTGTCGGAGCCTGCAGTTTCACTCTTTCTGTTGGGTAAAGCATCAGAACTGGCATAAGGTGTCATACAATACCACAACACGCAAATCCATCCGCATAAATCCACCACATACAACACATTTTAATATCTGATAATAACATGCCACACAACTCAACTACACACACTTCTGCACATCATTCCACTACATGTCACATAAACAACAAACCAATAAAATAAACTACACATAATTGAACTCCGCTACATGCCACAAAATTCCAATTCACATAATACCACTCTGCTACATAATTCCACACCATATAATACTGCTCCACACCATTGCACATATTACCACTACAAATCATGCCACATAATTCCACACAACACCACACAATTCAATGCCACACAATTCTGCACCACACAACATAATCACATTCTACATATTGGCACTGTGCGCCACATATTAAGCCACACATAATTACACTCTACTCAATACAACTTAAATACACCCCACATAAATCCACTCTACGCCACATACCAGCAATCCCCATAAATGCACTCCACACCATAACACATAATTCCAATAAGTATAATTTCGCTCATCGCCACACAGTTCCACGCCACACAATTGAACTCCACACATTTCCAATACTCACCACGATTCCACACCAAACCACATATTTCAAATACACGACACAATTCCACGACACACCACATACCTCCAATACACACCGCAGATTTACACATCATACTACAGCTAACAATTCAAATACAACCCACATAATTCCATTCCATTCCACATACATCCACTACACTGTAAACCAAAACACATAGGTAAAAGACATTGTCATTTACAACGCCAATAGCTCTAACTCTCGCAAATGTGAGACCTATTGGATTGCAAATGCTTGTTTCTAAAGAAAACAGGTGTCATGATCCATTTTCCTGACAATTAATCACTTTACAGATGGGAGAAAAAAAAAGCCCCCGGGACACTCTAAAATTATGATTGTTGTGCAGGATATATGTACAAGGAAGGACACAGTTTCTTCCACAACAGTAGAGGTGCTGAGATTGAACGGATCTGTGGAAGGTAAGTACAGAGGATAGTACACATGTGCTCACACCACACTAGGAGCTTTGTAGATGTGTGTGACGGATATGACAGTGGACAGCATAGCTCTGAAGTATGGTAAAATAGTAAACTATAGTAAGTATGTACAGAGACGTTTTAAGGCATGGGCAAAGTGGGCTCTGGCCGAGAGCCCCAACCTTTCAAGGGTCCCCCCACCCCCGAGAGCGCTAGCTCTATTATGCAGCCTCTTGCCCTGATGATCTTGAATAATTCTTAAAGAGAATGTTTTAAATACCGTTTTTCTTTAATTTATTTTTTAATGTGGGTGATGTGTGAGATTCTATTACATACATTTTGTAGAGAAATGTTGCATTTATGTTTAATGCAACATCCATAAAAAACGTTTCGTTCAGCTTAAAGCGGGACTCACATATGAAAAATTGGGGGGGGGGTCACAAAGATTACTTGCAATAATATAAGTGAGCTGCTGCTGTGTTACAATATTGAAAACACACGTCACTATCCCTAAATATTAGACTTAAACACATTTAGAATTTGGACAAGTGTGTCAGTGACCTGGCCAAAGAGGGCTTGAAAGAGCTGAAACCGGATCATAAGTTCAAAGCTGTTCCGGACAGGGGTCCCCAAAATACGTTTGGCCCAGGCCCCCAAGATCCTTAAGATGTCCCTGAGTATGTAGTTAAAAATCAAGCAAACATTTTAAAGAAATGTAGGTTTATAGCAGAAGAGGGAGATGGCAGACTTCTCTGAACTCTCAAACACAGTTGTGTGGAAATGAGCCTAAAACGTCAGTAGCAGGCAGAACCTTAAGTGTATAACAAGCATTGGCAAAGCCAATAGGCCGAACTCCGAGCTTTTCGAGTTATTAATCTTTTTTAGCCGTTTGTTTGTGAGGTTGCGGATGTGTTAGGTGTGCTTGTTTTCAAATGTGTGTGCTAATATGTGTGTGTTATTAAATTGTGTCTTTGAAAAGCGTGCATGCTGTCTGTGCAGTAATAGTATTTTAGTATGTCAGAGAGGGACTTGGGCCAATCAAAGTGAGCACTACGGGAAAACGAAGGCACTCTGTACACTTAGGTACTTTGTACACTTATTTTAGGTCTGTTCCGTGATTTTTTTTTGTGCGCAGTAGATGTTGCTAGAATTGAATATTAATTGTGATGAATATGCACAGAGCAAAAACTGCAGCTTTTTCTAGCAGGTTTCTATAGCTTCTGTATTGTAGTGGGAGATTGTGAACACTGATGAGCAGCTATGTCTTCTTTAGGCAGAAATGGATTGTCTTGGTGACTGAGGTTTGCTTTTGTGCAGTGAATATTTAATAGCTGCTTTTCATGATGAGTAAAAACGAGTTTGGCATGCAAGGAGTGTTTTTCTTTTTAAAAAAATGATATTTAAGTGCAAACTCTTATTTTCACCTTTGCAGTATGTGAGTATGGTTTGAAACAGAACATGGATTTTTCACATCTTTACACATATGCGCCACCCCAGTGTCCGCCAGACAACACTGGCTACACATATGCGCTTAGATGAGATGAATGATTATTTTAATTTTTCTTGATCAGCACACAATCTTTACTATTTTAAGAAAATGCTGGAACTGTGATGTTTTACTTGTTAAACAGTAACTCGGAGCATTGACGTTCCTTCTTACATTTTAAAGAGCCGCTTTTGGGCTTTGGAACAGGGGAGCCAACGTGTCCAAGTTGAGTGTGGGAGCATTCCCTGCAATATTATGTTATATCATTTTTTTGTTTGTTTTAAATGGTACATTTTACGCTTTTTGTTTACTGCCAGAACTACGTTTCATGCTACCTACCGCTTCTGCCCCTATTTACTATGTTTCTGCTCTAATTATCTTCTCATCCCTGACAAATGAACTGATTGAGATAGACTGAAAAGTGTTGTCCATTATTAACAGTTGTCACGTTGGTCCATTTGGCCGAGACCTAAAGAGTGGTGAACGTACTTTGGCACTGTCATCCTGTAATTAGCAAAGTACAGTGTACCCTGAAATGGATTAACTGACTGCTAATCGCCACATTGTATATCCATTAGCCAGAACTGCACGCCATATGAAAGTGTTTTGTGTATCTGCATGCGCACTTAGCAGATGAGCCGTGTAAGGCCATGTGTATTCGACAAATCTAAAGACTTGTGTAGCCAGCAGTGTTTGTCACCCCTAGCCGTGAGGCAGGCACCCATGGAGTAACACTTCGCACAAAGCCCCCAACTGCTGCACAAATAGAGAGTAACAACTGGTAAAAATTGAAGCGCGGGGCATCGACTCCCGTATACTGTGCACACGAACTAGCCAATAAGGGCCACTATGGCTGATCCTAGACGTAGAAGAGGAACTTTGCAGTAGAAACAGAAAAGGGAACTATTCCGTCTTTTATATCCTTAGGGCCTCCAACCAATAGTCAACTTCAACTTTAGTGTAATCTGACACACGTTGAAAGGTTGGGCTGTTGATTGGTAACGAGAGAGGGATCCAAATTGGAACGAAAGGCGCACAAGTTCTTTGGTGGAAGAGGGGAGCGTGACCTATGTCACTAGATGGCAAGAGTTTGGCTCGTGAAGAAATAAAGAAGTAGTGCCGCAACAATGCCCTAAAATGGCTTTTGCAGAAGTTTAACAGTATTTCACTGGTGCTCTCTGGAGGGCTGAACACCGGAAGAACCATGACGTATGCATGCTTTTGGCATATGGGGAGAGCACAAAGTTGAGCAATAATGGTGCCAGCAAATGGGAAGCCTATGGGCGGGCTGTTGCCCAAAAAGCAGATACAGCATGACTCTGTTCAAGACAACACATGCGCGCTATCTAGAGCCGAGACCTAAAAATGTGTGTGATTCACTTCGAAAGGTTACTAAAGAGAACTGTGCTAAAAAAAATGAGTACTGCAGGACATTGCCAGAGAAACAGCCAATGAAAAGTGTGTAAATCTCTAAAAATGCCAATGTTGAGTACACTTGCAGAAACATACCACTGCTACAGAAATCTGAATGTGACACGCTGGCCACGTTTCATTCCCAGTGGGCTGGCCACATGTTTTATTCCCAGTGGGCCAACCAAGCTCTCCATCCTTTAGAGTTTGATAAACTGAGTGTAATTATATTGGGTAATGGAAAACATTTCATTTACAGCATAACAACAAACCTAAATTGTAGTAACAAGCAGTACATAAAATAAAGCCATTAGTAGAAACATTGGGAGTCAAATACGAAATCATTCCACAACTTACACACAAAATGACATTATCATGAAAGCTTGATGTACTCTATACACATGGTATGATTATTAGAAACATCTGTTGTACATGCATACAAATTATGACCAACACAAAAAAGTTTCATGTACTGTACAATTAGAGTGACCCTTCACTGTCACAAGATATACAAAAACACAAGTTTCCCAATATACTTTTATGACATATGCAGCAGATGTGAATAACAAGGCCCCTAATATTTTTGCACAAGGTCAATGTCTATTTCAAAGGTGTGCAAGCACCCTTGCTGATAAGAGATGGTGTCAAGCAAGAAGTAACTCAATGGTTTGAATATCATCTCATTCATTGCATTGTAACGTGTGATCAGTTTAATTCATGGCCACGAATTAACATAAACGGGTATCATAAGTTGGCCTCCTCCCTTCACCAATTAACAGGCAATAAGCTGTAACTGTAGTGTACACAGGAGTGTGCGCTGTAATGTATCCTCCCCAGTTCTAACCCACAAAATCCAGGTACGTAGTTGGTGATTCATCAATGGTGAACACTTAGATAATGCTTATGTCGCTCAGATTATTTGTGTGTTGAATCTCGGACCATTGTTTACAAAAATCTGGATAACAAAGGTGAGTCTGCAGGATGGTTTCCAAACCGGGGTGTGATGTCGCTTGCATGTAATTTATACTTAGATTCACATGCAGATTAGCAGAATATAGAATGGTATGATGGAAGGGTTCCATCACTGCGATGTTTGAACAGCTGGAGTTAGTTACAGTTGGACTGGCGATGGCTGAGGTTTGCAACTAATAAACCTACTGGATTCTCTCCACCTCCGCTGTGATATCGTATTTATTGAACCTTACAACGGGGCCTGGTTGCGCCTCAACATGAAGAAGGAAAACTAAAGGAGGTTTGACATAACTTCTAATGAAAACCTGAGGAAAAAAGAAGATGAAACACTTACTTTGTGATGGCAGGTGAAGAATTTACTGCTGGGAACAGTGGCAAACTCTCGGTCGATGCGACTGAGTCTGGTACGGTTGAAGTCCGATTAAGTTAAGGCGGTCGTAACGTCACAAGAGCCCGGACAGATAGTGGAGCTGGCTCGGTGGCAGTGGAACACACCTGCATTCACTAAGATGTAACGTTGACGTCTGAGGTAAATGCGTTAAGCTGATAGCCATGCGTAACGAAGAAAAAATAAGGCCAAACAACCACGAAGAGAATGGTTTTTTCACATTGCAGAGGCCATCTTAGGTGAGGCCGATTGTGAAGCACAAAGTAGAAACTGACGTATCAGGTTTTTCGGCTCTGGAATTAAGCAGCTTGTGAAATTGACAGCTAACGTACTGAAGAGAAACAACGTGACTGAAGTAGCCGGTCCTGGAAAATTTGGTGATGGGCACACCAAAGCCTGTCATGTGTATGTAGGTGACAGGCACATCTCAATAAGTAATTTAAGATTTGTCTACATTTGACCTACTGCGGAGATTTCGGTAATAGGCACACCAAAGCCTGTCATTTATATCTCCGTGACAGGCACACCTCAGTAGTTTATTTAAAGAATAGGGTGAGATCAGACACGTATTCAGTTCAGGAATTTAGGTAAAGGAAGTTTGAATGCTGAAGACGTTGTGGGTGAGGTGTGTGAGAACTATTTGACTGAAAAGGATAATCTTAACTTGAATAGTATGTCAACAGTAATGAACATCTAATTAATGTGAGGATTAGAGCATAATAGCTGGGACAGGAAAGTAGAGTGCATTATTTATAGTGCAGATTGTGGTGTATTCTCATAGTATTATAAAGTATTATACATTTTATTACATTTTGGTACAGGAATATAAAGTAGTGTCAAAATGCAAAATGTAATGCCACCACCATTTTTTAAAAGTATTCCAAGGGAGCCACCGGTAAGATGGAACAAATGGAAGATGTTCAACCATTATGTGAGGGTATGTGGGCCAACATTAAGTGCCGAAAGGAGACATGCTTTGTTAATGCATTGTTTAGGGGCGAAGGTCAGGAGGTGATGGAAAATTTTTCTGATTTGATCCCTGAAGAGCAAAGTAACTTAAATGAATATGAAATGTGTTTATTAAAAATGGATAAACATTTTCTTCCAAGAGTAAGCACAATTATAGAGAGGTATTATTTTGGGAAACGAGAGCTAGGAAAGTATGAGACATTAGAGGAATATATTACTAGTATAAGGAAACTTGCTGCCACCTGTAAGTTTGGGGCAACATAAGATGAGATAATTTGTGATCAAAATGTGTGAAAATGTGGGAGTGATCAAATCAAGGAAGAGTTATGGTTGATGGATGAGCCACCTTTGGAGGAAGTGTTAATGGTGGCTAAGTGGGTAGAGCACATGCTGAAATGTGTCTCAGAGTTGAGTTCCATGAAAGGGAAAAATGTGGTGAGTCAGGAAAGGTTGAAGAAGTAGTGTGGGAGGTAAAAAGAAGTGTAGATAAAGACAAAGGTGTAGACAAAGACAAATATGTGGATAAAAACAAAGGTGGGTGGACAAAATTCACAGCTGAATGTTTTAGATGTGGGCACAAAGCTAATGCAAATAAGGGTCCAGCATTGGAGGTATATTGTAATGGCTGTGGGAAAAAGTACATTTTTATAAATGTTGTCACAGCAAATTTAAGAAAAATCTGAGAAAAATGTTAAAGAGGTTTCACATTATTGTATTTCAAGTAGATAAGTTACATGATAAGGTAGAACATCCTAGCGAGAGTATGGTGTTAGATGGGGTGAAGGTGCTGATGAAATTTGATTCACATTTGATGATTATTTCAAAAAGTCTTATGAGCAACATTTTGAAGAGAAGAATAAATTGCATGCTATGGATGTGATCCCAGGGTGGTATGGGGGTCAGCTGATTAAAATGTTGGGATATTTTGAAGGTTGTTTAGAGTTAAAGGGAACATATACGGTAGGGAAAATGTATGTTTCAAATAAGGGGGACAATTTACTGAGCTGGTCACATCAAAGACTATTAGGTGTAGTACTTAATCCAAATGCTATGCCTCATGTGCAAATACAGGAAGTTGAACCAGAGAGAATGGATTTTTTCAAAAGGTTTCCTGAAGTATTCTCAGATTCTTTGGGGTGTTTGAAGAGGTATAAGCATTGCATTAAGTTAAAAATAAAAATGCCAGTCCAGTCTCTGCAAAAGTGAGAAGAATTCCTTTGGGATTACAAGATCAGGTAAAAGCTGAATTGAAGAGTTTAGAATCTATTGGAGTAATCAAAGCAGTGGATGCCACTGAGTGGTGGCACCTATTGTGGTGGCCAAAAACCCAATGGAGATATCAGATTGTGTGTTGACCTTAGGGCACTCAATCAGGAGGTTGTGGTAGATACATTTCCTCTTCCTAATATACAGGAGATAAGTTCAATGTTAGGAGGAGCGAGAGTTTTGACCACATTGGACTTAGCCTCGGCATACCATCAGGTGGAACTGGGAGGTGCGTCACAAGTCCTAGCAGCAGTCATAACACCCATGGGTGCATTTAAGTTCAAGAGAATGCAGTTCGGTCTTGTGTCAGCTGCATCGGTGTTCCATCGTATAATGAGCAAAGTGTTGGACAACTTAAAAGGGGTAAAGTGTTACCAGGATGATGTACTGATATTCGGTAACACAATTGAATAACACAATCTTTGTGTATGTAAGGTGACAAGGTCTTAGAAAGATTACGAAATGCAGGTTTAACATTGAGAAAAAGGAAATGTCAGCTTGGTGTGCAAGAAGTTTCATACTTAGGTCATTCAATTTCAGGGGAAGGAGTGAGATCAAAGAAGGAATTGGTGGATACTATTAGAAATTTGAAAACTCCTGAAACAAAGGAAGAGCTAAGTTCCTTTTTAGGGATGGTTGAGTATTATGGGAGGTATGTAAGGAATCTGGCAGAGAAATCTGTAAATTTAAGGTGCCTGTTAAAAAGGAAAATATATTTGATTGAAATACTCAATGTGAAGCTGAATTTATGGCTATCAAAGATGAATTGAAGGAGACTCCTTGTTTGCAAGCTTTTGTTCTGGGTGAGGAGACAATAATAACAACGGATGCCAGTTTCAAAGGTTTCAGAGCTGTTCTTACACAAAGGAGCAGAGGACAAGAATAATTGATAGCGTGTGCATCTAAATCTTTGAGTGGGTCAGAAAAAAAATATCCGGTAATAGAGAGGGAAACTCTAGGCACTTTTTGGGCACTGAAGAAATTTAATTTTTTATTTGGGGTACAGAGTTTAAAGTATTTTCAGATCATAAACCTGTGGTGGAGGTGTTCAAGAAAAAAGGGCTTGATTATATTTCAACAAGAATACGAAGATGGATAATAGCGCTGCAAGAATTTAAATTTAAGGTGGAATGTCTGCTGGGTGTTAATGTTAGTGCCTATTGTCCATCTATACTAATAGATGATGAGTTGAATGAAGACAAATGAGAGGAAATGAGTGACATGGAAAAAGTTGTGTGCGAGGTCACACAAGATGTGTGTGAAGTCACTCAAGGGGTGATAACTGATGGAGAATGAAAGCAAGAATTAAATAAGTACAAGTTGTTACTGGAAGTGACGGATGCCATACGTCATGACAAGTTTAAGGATATAGATGAGTTGAGTTGGCAATTGATCGAGAGTTATTATTAGAGGCACTAGATTCATTCCACCTAGGAGTCTGAGAGTCAAATTAATAGAGCAAGCTCATGTAGGTCACATGGGACCTACATGGAAACATAGCATGGGACATAGAAACCAAAGAAAACTTGAGGGCTAATTTGTGCTGCCCTGGGATGGATGGAGAGATAGAGCGAGCTGTGAGAGAATGTGTAGAATGCTGTTGCAGTGATAATATCTTGAAGATACGTCAGATTCCTATGGTTTGTAGAAATCTACCGATTTAACCTTGGAAGGAGTTATCTATAGATATTGTAGGTCCATTGCATGGTGAACATCTTACATCTTATTTAAGAGTGATGATGGATCTTTATTCTAGGTGGGTGGAGGTTACAATATATATTTCATCTTTTGCTATTATAAAGTTTCTGGAAGATGTGTTTAAAGAGAAAGTTATCCTAAAACTATATTATCTGATAATGGTCCTCAATTCTGTTCTAAGGAGATTGAAAAGTATTTTGCCCAGTGCGGTACTGTTCACAAGAAAAGTGCCATTTATCATCCAGAAACCAATGGTGCGATATAATGGTTCAACAAATGTATTAAGGAAGGAATTCAACTGGCAAGAACAAACTGTTTGGACTGGAAGGTGGAACTACAAAAAGAGTAATTACATATCGCATGTCACCACATATGACCACTGGAAAAACTCTGTTTGTATTGTTTAAAGGTAGAGCACCCAACACTTGTTTGTGCCCCGGTTGGATGGACTGGGACAAGAGTATACAATTCAATGGAGTTGCAGAATGGAGAAATCAAGAGGAAAAGTTGATGTTTCAAAGAGAAGAGGAATTTGACAAAAGAAAAGATGTAAAGGTCAAAATGGGTGATGTTGTTATAATCAAAGCACCGATAGGATGTGCCATGTGGTCAAAATTTACTAAAGCAAAAAAGTGATTAAAGTTTTCCACAATGCCATAAAAACAGATGATGGCAGAATTTGGAATAAGAATAGAATTGTACCTATACATTTGAAAGAAAGGGAAAATGTGGTTGATGAAGAAGAGGCGGGAAGTACAAGTGGTGTTAAGAATAGGTATAGGAAAGATGTGAGCATAGGTAAAGGGAATGGTCAAGGTGATAAAAGATCTATGGGGCACAGTATAAGAGTGAGTTGTAGACAAAAGAATGCGTCCGAATTATCTTAAAGATTTTGTCACTGAATAATAATGTGATATGTTGATAGTCACTGAATAATAATGTGATATCTTGATAGTCAGGTACTTCTTATGTTCAATAACATACTTTTGTTGATATTTATATTGTAAGGAAGGGAGAAGTGTGATGTCGCTTGCATGTGATTCTATACTTAGAATCATATGCAGATTAGCAGAATATAGAATGGTATGATGGAAGGGTTCCATCACTGCGATGTTTGAACAGTCTGAGTCAGTTACGGTTCGACTGGCGATAGCTAAGGTTGCAACTAATAAACCTATTGCAATCTCTCCATCTCCGGTGTGGTATCGTATTTATTGAACTTTACCTAGGGTTGTGTGGAATCTGGCATCACCTTTACTGAATGCTGGTGGGGTTTAACAGGGAGAGGCTGCTTTCACCATAAGTATAAGCAGTTCATTCTAACCCATGGAAACTAACTGCAAACGCCATTAATTCTGTGCATGATCCACTAATGCATTCTATGTAATATTATCCCCTGATACAGTGTTGTACATAGTAAGTTAATTATTTTAAGGTTCGGTTATCTTTCACTCACCTTCATACAGTAAGTTTTAACTAGGTTGTGTATACCGTCATTATGAACCAATTAGAACTTGCCTGTACTGTGATGTAATGCATGTGGAATGTTTAAGTAGTATTTATGTGATGTCATAGAATGTTGGATTCAGATATGCCTGTTCTTTTATAAGAACCAGATTGCCTTGCCATCACCTGCGTGTGGGCCTCATTTACTCTTATATGTTAATAAATACTTATTAACATCATCTTGTTGTGATTGCTGTCATAACATACAGCATTTATATGTCTGTTTTTTATTGCTTTGCTCGTTAGTAAGAAGAATCCCAGTACATTGTTTTACTGTTACTTAATGAATGCATGATGACTATTTTATGGCTCTGATTCTGTTTTAACTCTGAATGCAAAAAAAGATAGTTGATGACTAAAGAATAGCAAATAATTAGAATAGCAAATATTTCATGGAAAATACAGACGCACAAACGGTCCTGAAGAACTTGTGAAAACTCACTGACACCAAAAGCCTCATTGATCTGTGGGCTAAGCGGAGTACTGCCCAGCCTGCAGAGGCACCAGAATGAGGAGAGCAGTGAGCTACAGGCTCAGTCAGGCTGTAAATTAAATTATATTTTCAAGAACTAAGAATGTTCGTTCAGTGCTAATAAATATTAAAATCAATAATTTCTAAGGCACTGTCATCTGAGCAGAGCGCTGCCCAACCCACCGCACACCAGCCTGAGGAGAGCAGTGAGATACAGGCCCAGTCAGGCTGTAAATTAAATTATGGGGCATATTAGCAAGACCGGCGATAAAATTATCGCCGTTTTAGCGGCAGGAAACTGCCGCTAAAACGGCGATAATGAGCTTGCTAATATGCGTTATAGAATTCAATAGAAGCCCAGGTTAGATGTGCAGGACATCTAACCTGGGCTTCTATTGGAATTCTATAACGCATATTAGCAAGCCCATTATCGCCGTTTTAGCGGCAGTTTCCTGCCGCTAAAACGGCGATAATTTTATCGCCGGTCTTGCTAATATGCCCCTAAGTTCAGTGCTATTTTAAATATTAAAATCAATAATTTTACTAAGACACTGTCAGATGAGCAGAGGGAGCCCTGTCCAGCTCTTTGCGGCACCAGCACAGTCAAGCAGCAGGCTCAGTCTAACGCTGTAAATTGAATTATATTTTCAAGATAATATATTACAGACCTGACTGTGAGTGCCACTGGCCACGTCAAGTCTCCGGCAGCTGGTTCGGTCGCGTGGCATGATGAGAGGCACCATTAACTGGCGGAAAGGCAGTGGTGCGAGCAGTGGCTGCCAAACTAAAGAAGCATAACTGTGGGCTGTTCGCTCTGCAGGCACTGGCCTCACCAGTGACTTAGGTTCCTGTCTCGATGGGCACACAATTGTTGCAGTCACATGACACCATGTAACCTGAATGTCACCGCAGTGAATGCTGCAGTCAGCGAGCGCAGCTGAGCCCCCAGGCCTGGCCGGCGTGACCGAACCCACTCTGTGACCTAGCAGATCACGTAAACTTTTAATTTAATTCAACACCAGGGTAGCACTGCACACGGTGCAGTAGTTCAGTCTGTCTCACACTCTGTCAGAGCAGCGCATGGCCCGCGCTGCTTGCTCAATGAGTGCTACTTCTATAGCGGCGCTCCTGTCACTGCAAGGAGGTGCTATAAATGTGTGACTTTGCATTTTAGTGCGGTGATGCGGACCACCGCATTAAAATGTGTTAGTATAGCCCTTGATGCATGGTGCTTGGAAGCACTCACTTTCTTTACCAGGAGCCAAGCAGGATTTCCAACGTTGTAAACTCCAGACATATTATTTTGCCAGGAACAGCCCGTGCAGAGGAGGAGGGTGTTAGAGTGAAAATACTGATTTTTCTGATTGAAACAAAACTACAGAAAACGACAATGAAATTTAAATGTGCACCTTGAATTAAGTTGTACCATTCAGCACCGTAAAAGTGTGCTTGGTTAGTTAGGGAATGATAGAGTCAATAAACATTGTGATTTTGAGATTAATTTTCTAACTGATTACTTATATTTCTAACAAAGATGTTGTGAAAAAGAAACATGAAAACTTAGCATTTCTTGCAGATGTGATTTTATAACATATATCGGTGCAAAACTCTTATGTTATATGTTAGAGCTTTGGCATTTTTAGTATAGATGCCTGATATTATATAGATTCTTGATTTATGAAAACGATTTTGGTCAAATGCTTAAAAAAATATTTTACATGTTACTACTTTGAGAATGCAGTAGTAGGCCATAATCGCAGTTGCATATCTATGTGTATTAATCACTGACAAATATTACAGAATGCTTATATATTATATATTCGAGTGATTTTATAATGTTTTTTTTTCACATAAATTAGGAGGTTTACACCAAGGGCCAGATGTACGACCATGACAATTTGCGACTCGCAAATTGCGCTCGATTGCGAGTCGCAATTTGCGAGTCACAAATTGCCATGTACAACAGTGTATGAGACACTGTTTGCGATTCCCAATGTGGTCGCAAATTGCATGCCTCATGAATATTCCCTGGGACCACCCTATTAGTTTTTGCATGCGCAAACGGGTTGCTAACCCGTTTGCGCATGCAAAAATGGGTCGTACATCTGGCCCCAAATGAAGTACGAGTTTAAAAGATGTTTGAATTAACTTTTCTCTTTAGGCTGTGTCTTTTTCCATGGCCTGATGCAATGAACTTTGACACATTTTCAAATGTTGCTTATTTGGTCTGATCATTCCAGATTCCTTAAAGGACAAACCAGACACTTTTTCTTAATTCTCTTTTTTGTGGATTTCATGAGAACCTAACATTTTGACAGTGTCAGTGTCCATGGATAAGCAACAATGTTAAAGCTTTTTGTTGACAAACCTGTGAGGATGATGCAATGTACTGTTCTTCTCATGATGCACATGAGAAAATATCCTGGAGTATCAATTTGTACCTGCTAAATGGATCACTCCACAGTGGACTCACAACAATGCCATGACGACAAATATGCAATATAAAGCTATTGGATTTAGGAGGAGTGGGCTCCCTTGCTTTTTTGTGTTCTCTCTCCATTATCGTTTTTGGTTTCCTGAGGACTTTTTGGTGATGCTCTTGAGAACTGTGGTCGTTGCCATCGTTCCATCACTTTCCTTGAATCTATCCTGCCAGCCAAACTATATCTTTTCTGGCATTGCCTTATGCTAATGAATTTAACTGCTAGACTATTTGGAGCTGTCTGGTGAGAATCCAGATTTGAGCTTACTGATTAAATGCTCCATTCCCCTTTGCCTATACTTATGGACTTTCTCCTAGTGGACTTTAACTTGAATCCTGTGTCCCTTTGAGAGATTTCTAATTGAACCATCCTTTACCATAGAAACCACCCTTCGCATTCTTTGATTTGATTGACTAAATGTTTAGATTTCTGCTGCATACATTAATATGCACAACAGAATTGCAAAAAATGTAGGGGTGGGCGAAGAATTCCGCTCCACTGTCGGATTTTGCGGAGTTTTGCCCACTCCGCGCTCCGTACGGAGTTTCAAAAATCTCAGTGAAGTGATGCAGACCTGAGTTTTTTCTCTCGAACAGTTTGCCAACTGTAAGTTGGCGAGCGCTTGCGAGAAAAAATAACACACAAGACCTTCTCCTGGCGAGATTTCTCATTGCGGGCAGTGGCGGCAGGTTGCGACCGCTCGTGTTGAGAAGTCTGACACTCGCGTTGAGGAAGCTGCTGCTTGAGTAAGCTGCTGCTTGAGTAGAATGTCTACACGAGCGGCAGAAAACAGCAGCGCCCACTTGCGCGATGCAAAGTGCCATTTGCATTGATTTTAGAGCTTGGACAAAGTCCTGGCACTAAAAAATCAGTGCGAGCAATGCAACTTAATAGATTCTGCCGCTGGTGGAAATCCGCAGAGCACGGCAGAGTTTTCTGCCACTTCGCGGAGTTCCACGGAGTGAACCTCCACGAACTCCACCCAGGCTTATAAAAATGCTTCTTACTTGTATTAATTTTGAATCGACAATACAATAATTCATTTATTTCAAAGATCTGTTGTAAATCATTTATTTAAGATTCGTTCAGGGAAACTGTATTTGGGAGTTGGCTACCAATTAATGGTCCTCATTGGGTAGACCAGCAGTGGGTTATCCTTACTACGACGAAGAAAGGTCCATCAGAGGACCAATGCCTCTGAGGTAAAGTATAGCAAGAAGATTGTGAAAATTCAGCACTCCTATGGGCCTGGTGCTGAACGACCCTTTTTTCTTAAAAAGTGCTTCAGCCGCCACAAATCTTGGTAGCAGAGGATGGTTTTGTCTAGTAACATCAGGATTTAGGGAACCCCAAAATTTGATTTCCACTTTCCATTCCAAAGGTTAAAAAATCCCATGTTCGGCAGAAAGAGTGATGAAATAGCTGATGGATTTGCACAACTTGTAGCAGCAAAGGAGTGTGAGTATTAATTGGGTTGCGCATTGCATTGCTTTTGCTTAGATTGCAGTATTATTTTGATAAGGTGGTGTGTTGTTGAGTGAAGTGGTTAAAGTCCACAAAGTGGTTAAAGTCCATGTAATGGTTAAAGCCCATGGATGATTGTGGCGCCTAATGCAAAGAAGTTAAAGTTGTTTTCGGGTCAGTTTGTGGCCTAAGATCCTGGGATATACACCTACGTGGTGGTCTTAGTGTAAAAAAAGACACTAAATTGTCTGCTGTATTGTGGTGTTAGTCGTGAGATGTCACTGACAGGACTTGGATAGGGACTTCCTAGTGTGTTAGTGGTATACGATTGGCATAGTTGATCTTAGGTGCACAGGGAATAACTGTATCAATTAAGGGGGGAATCCCGCTGGTCGAGATTTCAATTGAAGTAATTGATATATTGAAATAAGATATTTCGTATTACCTTTAAATGAGAGACATTTTTCCTTAGTGAAGCAGACAGTTTTATGTTGAAATGCTTGCATATTGTTTGTGGTTTTGTTTTGAAAGCATGCCGAAGAAAATTGTAAAGGAGGGTGAGCTGCTGCAGGGAGTAAGACTGACATCACAGTGTGTCACGTGGTGATTTGTTGGTTAGTGGAAAGCCACGCTGAGATTGGTTGACAATGTCATAGAGAGTCACGCTGTTATTGGTTGAGACTGCTAAACAAAGAGAGTTGTTGGAGAATTTCATTTCCTGGATTTTACGGAAACCATTTGTGAATATAAAATTGAATAATAAAGACATTTTTCAAGGCTTTACGAAAATTCATTGAGAGGTGGCACAATACCTGCTAAAGTAGGAGTAGATGCACCACCTGAGGGCACGCCAGGACACATGCATTATTTTCATTGTCTGAAAATGTTGTGGACAACTTTCTGCAAAACATAAACGCAGAGCCCCTAAGGTGGGCCCCGGATCACCCCGATTCTACTTTACGAAGACGACGCAGTATTGATATCCAGGGCGACAGTCAGCCTTCAGCTCCTAATAACAAATTTTATCATCATTATGGAGAGTAGAGATCTAAAACTGAATTTAGCGAAGACCTTTACCATGGTATGTGGGAAACGCCAAAAAAAGGGATTTAGTCATTATGCAAAGGGCGAAAAGCTCAAGGAGGTAAACACTTTCAGTTATTTAGGAATTGTTTTCTCCCAGAAAGTTGACTGGTAACCAAACCTGAAATCAGGCAAATTAAAATTTATAAGGGCTATTTCAGGAATATTCAGCTTTGCTAAAAACATTGGAAATAATACTTTGAGAGAGATTACTAAACTCTATAGATCTAAATGCCTCCGAGTGTCTCTTTGTGGCTCCCCAGTATGGGGTGGAGAAAAGATTAAACTGTTACAGTTACACGAAAATAACTATTTACTGGGACTAGAGTTTATGGAGGGATACCATTGACCTTAATACATTAAAAAATGGGATAGTATCTGGTCAAAACAGGGTGTTAAGTTCACAAGGGAAATCATCACAAATTATTTGGGATTTGACAACTCTGGAAAAATACCTTGGCTTCAGTACATAAGATATTTGTTATTAGAGCTTGGTATACATTTTAATCCCCTAGAACCCCACAGTATTCTGCAATTTAGTAAAAGAGAAATTAAATTAATTCTGTTGGAAAGAAGGGCAGCCCTTAGGGAATTACAAGAGAAAAAGAAAAGTGCAGTGGCTAGATACTGTGCGGATATAAATCAAGAGGGGATACAGGGTTATTTGATTGATGTGAAGAATACTTATGATAGATTTTTGTTAACGAGACTCTGCCTCAAGATGATTCACCATTTAGTGGTTTTCCCCAGGTTATATGCGTGGCACCAGAATTTACCTAGGTGCCTGTGTAATGGACAGGCAAGACAGACAACCATGCACTTTTTATTGTTTTGTAGATTTTATAATGATAATAGGTCATTGACATTACACCCCCTCTTCCTATCTCAAGGTATTATGTATCATGAGGCAGCAATTAGCTTTTTAAAAAACCTCTCAAATTTACACAAATGTTGTGTTATTCTTATGTCAAAAAGGCCTTTTGTAACTTACTTGGATGATTTGCATTTTGAGGAAACTCATGGTGATCTTTGAGAACGTTTTACACTGTTTTTTACAACCAAAAGATACAGGTTGAAATCAATGGGATCCTTGGACATTTTTGTAGAATTTTATAAAGGGAGAGAGACATGCGAGTTTATTCATTCTTGCTTTGCCAACCTACATCCTCTGACTAGTTTTTGAATGTGTAAATAAGTATGTTTTTAGATAAATAATATGTATGTTATATGTTTATTGAATGTTTTAAATTATGAAATTATGATCCTTTTATTGTTGCTCTTTTATGGATTTGTTTATACATCTGAATAAAAAATTGATTGATTGAATTAAATATGCAACCTGGACCAAGTAGAAATTCGACTAATGCAGATTTACATTCAAATAATTCAAGAGAAATATCTGGAGTTACTCCTCAAGAATTCGATGATTAGCTTAAAGGATACAGTATCCCATTTAATAATCAGAAGTTCTGAAATTATTTCAATCCTAGAAAAAGGAAAAACATTAGATGTGATCAAATTGAAAGCAGAGCTAGAAGAAATGACTGTGGGAACTCTTAGCCCATCATGATTAGAGAACTAACAGGAAGAGGAATTATTGTATCCCTATAAAGACATTACAAAATGAGCTAGATTGACACATGAAAAGCTAGTTGAATTGGCTCACAAATGCGGAATTAATGACTAAAAATCAAGAGTCCTGCAGAAGTCGTACAAACTAGACTTTAGTGACAAAGATCTTGCAAACATGAGGCCAGCTTCAATGAAATTACAGATTAGGGAATTAATAACATTGATCAAGAAATGGGGTAAAAGAGAGAAATGGGAAGGTAGATGGCCGAAAAAGAAGGAAAAACAGAGTTAAATTGCAGACCCCTTTTTTAATCGATGGAGAGGTTGGAAAGATACAGATGCTTCCATTGAGAGAAGTACCTGGTGGAGGATATGTGCATGTGCCTTGAGCTAGAGCTGATATTTTGTCATTTACCAATGAATTTCCGAAATTGAGAGATAATCCAGTGGAATGGTTCAGACAAATTGAACAGTTTGTGAAAATTTCAAAGGTTTTGTGGATTGATTTGAACATCTTGTTTGGCATTGTGGTTTCTGGGGATTTATGGAGCAGAGTGTAAAATCCCTGTGGATTGGCCTGAAGCAAAACCAGAGAGGGATCCTAGAACTGGTGCTCCATCTCCTGTGGTATTGAAGAAATACCGACAAGTGATTACTTTCCTGAAGACAAAGGTTTCCCCAAAAGAAATTGATTGGCAGAAGATAGATAGAATATCACAAGATATTAAAGAATCAGTATATACTTACTATGAGAGACTGACAAAGGTATTCCAACAGTACCATGGAACTGAAAATATGGCAGAAAAAGATTTGGGACATTTTGTTTACAGCTTTGTGATTGGTTTGAGACCTAAGATTTCAACAATGATTCAGACATTTTTACTGTGTTGGCAAAGTAAGCCGATAGATGAAATTTTACATTGTGCAACATTTTGTGAGGATGAATTAGATTCGAAGCCTAAGAAGTTGAAGGAAACATTTATGATGGCTGAGAAGAAAGCAGTACAGAAAGAACAGAATTCTTTTTACAATGCATTTCCAGCCCAGGAAGGATTTATTTTGGCTCCTGTAATGCAGGGTGTTAATGGTTTACAACAGCAACATTTTCAGCAACAAGGTAGAGGTCGTGGTGTACAAATAGATTCTAGACTAGGTGTTGATGTGTCAGCTTTGAAGAAAACGAATCCATGTCACATGTGTGGAAAATTAGGGCATTGGAAACTCCGGTGTAAGATTAATGTGAATAATCCTGGGAATCAGATACAGAATGGAGGTTATGCACAGTTTCAGAGAAATAACATGGGTCAGACTCAACAGATGCAAAGACAGAGAATTCAAAATCCTAATACATCATAGTCAATGCAGCTACCTCAAGCCCCGATGCCTCAACAGAATGTTCAGGTACAAAGGTACAATATGAATCAAAATCAGAATCAGCAGATGAATAGAAATTGTTTTCAAAATCAAGATGTATTACAACAATATTTGATTCAGAAAGATGATTTCGATCAGGACCCATCAGCCTGACGGTGCCTGAGGGGGGAGGAGGACTGCGTGTTTGGTTCATCCTTAGAGGTAGACCAGAGTGGTCCTTATGTGGCCAGAAAGGTAAATGGAAATCATGTCTCATTCCTTGTTGACACTGGTGCTACCGGCTCTACTGTAAGAATAGCATAGGTTCCTAACCTACCCCTCTCAGGAGATAGTATCCAAGTTGTTGGAGTTATAAATAAAAAGTTGTCTACTCCAATTTCAGAACCAGTACCCGTTAAAATAGGGTATTTTGAAGATCAACACCGATTTGTGGTTCAAGTCCAGTGAATGTACTTGGACGTGACTTACTGTGCAAATTAAACTGTTCCATCTATTGCACTCCAAGAGGTATTGAATTTCAAACTAATGATGAGGATGTTGCTTTTAAACTTGCTCGACAAAAATCTGAGATGGAAATGTATCCTCTATTGACTTTAAATGACTTGCCATTGAACTGAGAGACAACGTCTTACCTCAAGTCTGGGACTTTGCAGGTAAAGATATTGGACTTATTACAGGTGTTGAACCAGTCCGAATCACTGTCAAAACTGAATGCAGAATATCCAAGAATCCCACATTACAAATTGACTCCAGATACCATTTCTGGAATTACTCCTGTGATCGACTCAATGATTAAGCAAGGGATCCTAAAGGAGAAAATGGGAAGTCCATATAACTCTCCCATTATGGGCTTGCAGAAGCAAAACGGCAAGTATTGCATTGTGCAAGATGTGCACAAGGTGAATGCCATTGTAGTCCCATGTTGTCCTGTGATACCAAATCCAGCTGTGATCTTATTTCAGATCACCATGCCAGGCTGAATATTCTTCAGTCATTGACTTGTGCCAGGCCTTTTTCTCAATTCCATTGCATGAGGATATTCAGTTTTTATTTGTTTTAGTATTGGCAGTCATGTTTTGGCACAGTGCTGAGCCCCACAGGGGTATACGGAAAGTCCTTCGATTTTTAATCAGATCCTCAAAAAAGAATCTTGAGTCTCTGGTAATGCGAAATCACTCAGAACTGGTACAGTATATTGACAACATCGTGGTAGCATCAAATACGAAAGAAACTTGCACAACTGATATAATTGCACTTCTGAATCATCCAGCCGAAAATGGACATAAAGTATCCCCGGCTAAGTTACAGTTTTGTCAAACTGAAGTCCTGTATGTAGGACACCACATTGAAAAAGACACAAGCAAAAATGTGGCCTAAATGGAAAGTGTTATAACTGGTGTCCTGCAGAGCTGTATTTTTGTCCCTTTTCTATTTTTAATTTATATCAACGGGTTGGAGAGTTATTTATTGTCACATGCGAAGGACGTCCCAAAAGCAGGAAGCCGTCCCATCCCTACCTGGTTATTTGTGGACAACACAATTCTTATTTCTTGAACTGCAAACGGTCAGCAAATCTTGATGGATGCTTTCATGAATAATTTAGATCTGAAAGAAAATCACGGTAGGAAGCTGGCTCTGTATATACTATACCAAAGTAAGGTATAGTGTGCACTGAGTCCAGGGAGTCCCCAGAGGTATAGCAGAGACTAAATTAGGTAAGTACTAACAGCTCTCTTTGCGGTAGTGTGGGTGAGCAGTTAGGCTTATCCAGAGGGTGTGTTAAGCATTTATTGTATTTACTCAATCAAGGACTGATACACACACTCAGAGACAGAATCCAGACCAATTAGGTAAGTATAAAAAAGATATACTTAGATTTTATTTTAGGACCAAGCAGGACTTGGCACAGGTGTGTAAAATACACTTTCAAATGCAAGACTGTTCAAGGAAATGCAGTTGTGGTTGAATTTGCAGTTGTTACAGGTTCGTATAACTTTGAAATGCAGTTAGAATTACACAGTAATTACTTTCAGATTACTTTTAGATTACTCTTTGATTACTTTGAGTACTGGGGGTGGTATGCCTAGATACCACGTCATAAGCTCATGCAATACAAGATAAGTATGACTTTTTATACTTTGCAATTGAGTTCACTGATCTCCATACATTTAACAGTTCCACACAGAAAGTTTTTAGGCCCAAAATCTTATAACATGGGATCCTATGGGAGAAAAATGGTTATCGGTTTTGAAGGTAAGTACTCGACTTACAGGGGCAAGTATTGGGGTTAGGACCAAGGTTCCCCAAGGTGTTGGAGGGCACTCAATTTGCACCACCACTAGTGGCACCAGGGCGGCTGGGTGCAAAGTGCATGGACCCAATGTTAGCAATGGGACTAAGGGGGCCTTCGCTTAGGGACAGCTGACATGCAGGCCACTCGGGTGTGGGAGCAGAGCTCTGGGGTTAAGGTCAGCACTGCAGGGGCCAACGACCAGCCCAGGAGCTGCCCCAGCAGCGGCACTGGGGCGGCCAGGTGCAGGGTGCAAGTCGGACGTCGAGAAGTCTGTGATTTCAAATGGAGACCTTCGGTTTCGGAAAGTTGCTGCAGGCTCGGGCAGGGAGGCTTTTTGAAGGCAACTACTGCCTGGAGAGGTAAGATGGAATCTGGGGGAATGCCTGGACACCGTTGGTTGGGCCACCCAAGGCAGTAGGACATTGGGTGCAGGGGTGTCTTCTGGCGTCGGGTTTTCTTACCAGCTCCGGACGCGGTCGGGGGACCGTTCAGGTTGAGGCTGCAGGCATTGTCTTGAGGCTTGAGGGAGGTCGGCGATCACCAGATCCAAGGTCAGGATCGCTGGGGAGACCTCCTGGGTGTGTTGGGCCACTCGAACTCGGACAGTGTGTGTCGGGTGCAGAGTGGTGCAGAATCGCAGAGTCGACGGAATCTGGATTCTGGAGGCGAGACTTTGGTTGAGCAAATCCGGTGCTCCTGGGAGACAGAGTCTGTGGGAAGGTTGCAGGGCCGGTCCTCTGGGCTCTGGGGATTGCTGGCTGATGGACTCGCTGGTGTTCTTGCTGTGGTCAGGTTGTAGATGGGACAGGCGAGTAGGGCTGGGGCCAAGGCAGCTGGTGTCATCTTCTTCGTCGTAGGTCAGCATGGCTCTTTGGTCCTTCTTCTTTCTTCCTCAAATCTAAGGAGGCAAGGTTCAGGGTTGCCCCTAAATACTACATTTAGAGGTGTTAAAGGGGTGTGCAGGCAGGGACCAATGGGTTCCTTCCCTGGGGTGGGTACACCCCCTATTATGCCACACTCCAGTGGGAGGGGGCATGAAACTCTTCCTAGTTGTCTGAGTCCCCTCATCTTCAAGATGGAGGGGACTGAGATGTGAGCTTCACCTCACCTCCGCCACCTGAGCAGTGGAGTTGGCAAAGGTGGGCCTACCTCTCTTCCTAGCTTGGTTTTCTCCCGATTCTCCGGCCCAAAGTGGGGGCCAATACCGGTGGGAGACAGTTGCTGCGGGGCAGCAAAAGGCAGGGACAGCGTCCAAAGGGGGCAGGCCTTTGAAGATTCCCCTTTCGTGGACCCAGCCCATCCTGGGGAGGAGGCATGACACCTCTGCTCAGGATGGGCTTTGTTTCTGGACCCAGAGAGCTGAGGCTTTCTACCCAGGGGTCCAGAAACCTGTCTGGTGGTGGCAAATGGTGGGCAGCCATTCAGGGACCACACCAGGGCTGGTCAATTTTCAGGGGGAATCTCTAAGATGCCCTCTGAGTGCATTTTACAATAAATCCCATACTGGCATCAGTGTGGGTTTAATGTGCTGAGAAGTTTGCTACCAAACTTCCCAGGTTTTAGTAAAGCCATTATGGAGCTGTGGAGTTCGTAATGACCAACTCCCAGACCATATACTCTTTATGGATTCACTACACTTACAAGGTCTAAGAATGGACTTAGTCACTGTAGGGGTACAGGGCTCATGCCTCTGTACCCTCACCTTAGGGCTAGTGCACGCTGCTAAAGGGATGACTAACCTAGGCCTCAGGCAGTGGGTTGCAGGCATGGCACACAGGGATGTGTGCTATGGCGACTCTTCACTTTTCTCTGCACCAAAACATGCAGCCTGCAGTGGCAGTGTTTGTGTTAATGTGCAGGGCCTCTAAGAGTGGCACAATAGGTGCTGCAGTCCCTAGAGGCCTTCCATGGTCACAGTGCCCTTGTTACCCATGGTACCTTTTACTAGGGACTTACCTGTGGCCAGGGGTGTGCCAATTGTGGAAACAAAGGTACAGTCTTGGGAAAGAACACAGGCCCTGGGAACCTGAGGGACCCAGGGCACATCAAGTCAGGTTGCATCAGATGTCAGGCAAAAAGTGGGGGGTAACCATTCAAAAAGGGAGTGTCTGCGGCTGAGCTGGGAGTGTCATCAGATTACCTGCTGAGTTTGCAGGAACAGGAGAAAACATGCTAAGGAGTGGTCAGATGTGAGTGGCGTAGGAGTGATCACGTGAGTGGGATACAAGACGAGCGGGTGGAAATACGAGGGACAGTGAGATGGTGCTGTGCGGAGTGGTGTGGGTCGGTCCCGGGAGGAGAGCATGGAGCGCCTACACTGGTGAGCGTTTGCTGGGGCTGGGGTGGGCGCGGCAGGGGCCAGTCAGAGTTACACGGGGGTTCAGGATTATCCCGCTCCTGCCCGCACCTGTCCTACCTGTGCCTGTGCCCGTGCCTGTCCTGTCTGTGCCCGTGCTGACTTGGCTCGACCTCGCACGAGCCCCGTTCTGCTCTTCCCCGGTCCGGCGCTCGGGTCTGCTCCCGGCCACCGCCCGCGCCCCCCCATCCTGTTCTGTTCTGCTGCACCTGCTCTGGCTGTTTTATCAGCTCTATCGGGGGTTCCCGGTTCTCTCATCTGCCCTCCACCTGCCACACACTGCCACACACTGATTTCTGCCACACGCACGCTGCACACTTCACTGGCTCCCGTGGTGCTCACGGATCTCACAGATCTCCAGCCAGCCCAGCCATACCCGCACCAGTTACCGCGAGCACTGCCACAATAAGTACAGAAGTACAGAGGGGGAGAGGGCCAAGGCGCCCCCCGTAGAGGCGGCAATAGAAAAACCCTTTAGCTGCGGAGGCGGCCCGCCCAGTTGCGGGTGAAGCTTGTAGCCAAGGTGTGCTCCCACCCCCAGTGATCAGCCAGGCCAACAGTCGGTACCGCAGTCGGTACCGCAGCACAGCCATACTGGAGGCGATAAGAGCGCCCAGGACGCCGCTCAGCCAGAGAACCAACCCTCGGTTCACACGCAAGCCTTTCACCGGAGCCCACTGAGCACCTTGGACGACTACCTGGAACGCCCCCCACGGAGACCAAAGAGTTCAACAGGCCTAGGGAGAGGGAACTTGGGAGGCGCCCGCCGAAGACCCATAAGACCCAAATACAAGGCCTCAGGCATTCTAACAGCCAGCTGGGAAATTGACTGGAAAATTACCCCTCGAGTATTCCTGCAGAGCAGGGTGGCGAACATGGTAAAAGGGGGCAAAAGACGTCAACCAGGAGGAAGGAGAGGTGCCCAGAGAGTGCCCAAAAAAGGCAAAAAACCTTGGACGACTACTACAGGAGGATAGACACAACTCCGGATGGAAACCTCGTAGCCATGCCCAAAAACAACCACAGTGGAAAGGACGGCCAAACAGAGAGAAACGCACAACAGACTTCCCCGGACAGTGGGGACAGTGAGGATACACCCCCAATGCCCGCTCCAGAGACCGGACATGGTGCCGATGATGGCACTGTGTGGGGTACACATAGTACACACAATACGGACACCACCACCAAAGGGCTCACCTGCAGTATATGCCTACTGAGGAGTGGGGAAGAGAACAGTGTGATTGAACTCTCCTCTGAGCAGACAGCTACGCCCTGTATGGAGCAGGACTTATCTAGGAGTCACTCTCAAAGACTTTGAGTCCCAGCCCGTTCCACACGATAATAGACAGGGTCCTGGGGACAGCAAACAAGGTCAGCAAGACAAAGTGGCGGCTGGCGGCGACACATTAGAATTGGATCCTCCCCAAACCAATACCCAGAACTCAAGTGGGTGGGAAGACGCCGGCAGAGACGGCCTTAAGGCACGGTCCTCTGAGGAGAAGCAGCAGCAAGCTACCTGGTCTCTGGTCAGGAGGGTCCCAACCGATAGGACACCCGAAATCAAGCAGGAGGAAGGCACAGAGACCAGCGAGGTTGACTTTAACGAACAAAGCAACTGGTTGGCTTTGATCAATGATATACACTAATGGCAGCCACGAATGCCCTCAACTGGCAGTCACACAAATTAGAGGTCCAAATCGACACAATGCAAACCATAGCCTTGGCCATCGCAAACATAAGCCTCAAGCTTGAAATGCTAGAAAATCGTGAAAACACCAAGGACTGCCACTGCAGAGTCATCGTGGAAAAACTTTCAACACTCCCGGAAGTCTTGACAACGCTGATTACGGACTTGAAAAAACTCACCTTAAACAATGGATGCAACATCAACTCAGAAACAAAGGCCGAAACTACGGCCACGGCGAAAAGCACAAAGGTGTAGGGGACACAATCAAGCTCAATAACTTCCAGGAAAGAAGCCAGCCTTGAGGTGGCCCTAGTAATAGCCAACCCCCAACAGAGTACGTGCAAGGCAATAACGAACAGGGCAAACAGAATTAGCAGTCCAAACACCTCCTTCACTGGCAACTTGAATCCCAAGAATGCTCACAACTTACGAAAATGGAGTACTAACAGCCAGAGTCAACGGGTGGTTACATTGGAAAAGTCCCCCAGGACGAGGTGCTCCAACAGCCCAAGGTCCGCCACCCCCACTACTAAGGATGGCAAGCCCCTGTCCAGACGCGAGAAAAAAAAACTAAAGAAAAGACAAAGAACTAATAGGCAAACTCAAGCACAAAGGATCTGGGAGCACCCATCCACAATCGGGAGGACAACCGCCACGAACGAAACACCTCCCAGCATGAAGCTCTTTCCGATTTTTAAAAAACAGAGAAGGGACTCGACGAAGAATACACAAATCCAATCAATCAATCAATCAATCAAGGGAATTGTAAGCGCGCTACTCACCCGTGAGGGCCTCAAGGCGCTGGAAGGTGGGGGGGGGTTGAGCCGCTCCCTATCAGTTGAAAAGCCAGGTCTTGAGCGTCTTCCTGAAGATGTTCAGGGAGGGGGCGCGTCTGATATTGAGCGGGAGCTCGTTCCAGGTCTTGGCTGCAATGTAGGAGAAGGTTCTTCCACCTGTTCTGGCTCTGCGGATGCGGGGGGTTTCGGCGAGGGCGAGGTGGGCGGATCGGAGGTTTCTCTTGGGTACGTGGAAGGAGATCCTCTCGTTGAGGTATTGGGGACCGGTGTTGTGGAGGCATTTGAAGGCGTGGGTGAGTATCTTGAAAGTGACTCTTCTCAACGGGGAGCCAGTGGAGGTTCCGTAGGTGTTGGGTGGTGCGTTCGTGTCGAGGAATGCCGAGGACGACTCTGGCTGCGGTGTTCTGTATGGTCTGGAGTTTGCGGAGTAGAGACTTGTTGATCCCGGCATAGAGGGCGTTTCTGTAGTCCAGTCTGCTGGTTATGAGTGCGTGGGTGACGGCCTTCCTTGACTCGGGGGGGAGGGAGGGGGGTCCACTTGAAGGTCTTTTGGAGGATTCGGAGGGTGTTGAAACAGATGGAGGCGACGGCGTTGACCTGTCGTGTCATGGAGAGGGAGGAGTCGAGTACGATGCCGAGGTTTCGGGCGTGGTTCGTAGGTGTGGGGGGACTGCCGAGGGCCGTAGGCCACCAGGTGTTGTCCCATGCCGAGGGGGAGGGTCCGAGGAGAAGGACTTCTGTCTTCTCCGAGTTGAGCTTCAGGCAGTTTCTGCTCATCCAGGATGGGACGTCCTTCATTCCTTCCTGGAAGTTGAGTCTGGTGGTGATTGGGTCCTTGGTGAGGGAAGAGGATGAGCTGGGTGTCGTCGGCGTAGGATACTATGCTGAGTCCGTGCTGTCTGACGATGACGGCGAGGGGGGCAATGTAGATGTTGAAGAGCGTGGGGCTAAGCGATGATCCTTGGGGCACTTCGCAGTTGATTTCCGTGGGTTCGGAGAGGAAAGGTGGTCCAACACCATCTGAGGATGACAAAGTATGTAGGAATTCAACTCCGATCCAAACCCACGATGCCACAGAGCCGGGACCAATTCAAGAAGCAACCAGGAGTAGTTCGAAACCCGCTCACATGTCCATGCCAGCGGCGAGCAGAAGAAGCCCGAGTCAAACAAGACCTCAGGGCATAGTGTTATACCTGCTGCTCAGCCTGTGTGTCTGTGGACTGGAATGTTGGTGTGAGAGCTGGTGATGGAATGTTGGATGAGAGAGACTGTCAGTTGGAGGAAGGGCTGAGCAGCAGGGAGGCTGCTCCTGGTGGGGCTCAACCTTGTAACATCTTGCTTATAATAAACCTACATGGAAATCTACCTGGACTGCCTGTCTTCATTACAACACATAGACACTGTCAGGCGACGCAGGAAGAGCTGACGTGACGAAAGGAAATGACCGTCGAGGGAGCAGGGTCTGACAGAAATGGAACACCAACTGAGCAAACCCTAGTTAATACAACAGAGAACAGAGCCTCAGGAGCATAGACAAACACAGAAGAAAACCCCATAGCTCATACATTGACTTTATATAAAGTCATGTTCTGCCCCCAGTACATGTCACGTGGAAGGACAGGCACCCCGCGCAAAGACCTCCTCAGCATACAATTCGAGGAGAATAAGCTGCAACCCACCATGGAAAACACACTAACAACATGGAAGACACCTACCCAAGCTGACATGGTTTTAAGAGAAAAGTCCAGTTTCGAAAAATGGGGCATAGTGGTCTGGGAATTAGAAGATGAAAAATACCTATACGTGCTAGTCACACAAGAGGGTGGCTTGACTGAACAACATAGAACCGGTTCAAAGACACAAAGCTTCCTAAAAGGGACCCACCCCATAGACACGCCGTCAAGCTTTCACAACTTCACAATTGAAATTAGTGAAAAAAAGGGTCACAGTGAGAGGAAAGTACTTGAAAGGAACACAGCAGACGGAAGCTGGCATAGACCCCCAACAAGAATGGCACCCCGCACAGCCACTACACTGCATGGAGGTCACATCAAGTGGTACTCCTAGCCCTAAAGCGCAAAATAAGGCAAACATCACAATTCCAGTACAAAAATATTTTGAGGGATCGGCAAATAGAGAACATAAGACAAGCCTGAGGCTCATAACATGGAACGTGGCAGGAATCATAAGCACAAGAAATAGCATTTCTGCAATGGAAAAGATCCAGGAGGGGGACATTCTCTGCCTGCAGGAAACATGGGCCACAGAGGACATCCACTTACATGGCTTTGCAGATATCCACGTGCCAGCGAGGAAACTTCATGCCTACGGTAGGCCCTCAGGAGGTCTCTCAATTTATGTCAAACACGCAGTAGAGGTCTCAATTGAAGTGATTGGGAGTCAAACGGACATGGCATAGTGTATTGTGATAAACGGTCTATGGGTTGGTAAATCCAGAAAAGAACTCCTAATCATCAATGCATATCTTAACCATAACAGAGCTTCCAAACTGGCAAACACCAAACAGATTATCGCAACCCTAGAGGAAGTACTCTGTGAATACACCCACTTGGACTTGATTATTACTGGGGACTTCAATCTTCACCATCTGAGTCCGAACAACGGTCAAGGCTCACCGCCGCCGGCGGAAAGAGAATTTAATAACTTGGTACGGTCGTATGGTCTAATCTCAGTTCAGGCCTGGACTGAGCAACACGCCCCAAGATTTTAAACTTTTTGACCTTCAATAATCAAACCACAATTGATTATACCTTCATCAGGAAAGGCATGTGGAACAGAATTCTGGACTTCCAGATACACCAACATGACACAAGTTACCACGCAATGCTTATCGCAGAATTTAACCTCCAGTGCGACTGCCGTGAAGAATTGGTGCCCATAAGGAATACACGTGGGTGGGAGGAGCACAAATTAGTGAAGCTGATCAGATGGAACCACTTCACGGTCTCGAATTGGGGAGCTTGGAAGCTGGGATTAGCACATAAGGGACATAAGAAGCATCCCTTCCCAGCCATCCGGAGCTGGTCAACCTGGATCGATGAACTGCGGGCAGCCCTACTCAATGGGGTGCGGAACACAGCCCCCAAATCGGTGGGGCACCAAGAACGAGCCAGAAAATACAACAAAAGGTTGAAGAACAGCACCCGCTTCCTCAGACAGGCCAGACAGGTATATCAAAAAAGTGGCTCCCCGGGGGCAGAGAGAGTTTATAAAGAAGCCCAGCGGAACCACAAACATCTAGGGGCTGATTAGGATGGCAGTCGGAAAACCATTCCGACCGCCATGGTAGCGGAAATAAACCGTCCGCTGGTACCGCGGCAAAACCGGCGGTCCGATTAGGATCAACTGTAGGAGAGTAGGATCTGCTTCTCATGGGTACCCCCACTTTTTGCTGATGCTTCACTGTTTTTCGACTTTAGTCTGGCTGGGGCCCTGCTAATCAGAACCCCAGCCTAGCTGCTTCCTCTCTAAAATGGTTTCCATGTGCCTTAGGCACATCTCTGATTGGAATCTGGAGTGCCCTTATAAGTCCCTAGTATATGGTATACTATGTACCCAGGGCATAGGTACCTCAGAGGCCTACCAGGGGCTGCAGCATGTATTGTGCCACCCTTGGAAGGCCATCCAAAATGACACCACAGGTCTGCTACTGCAGCCTGGGTAAGGTGGTGCATGCGCCCCTTACTGTGATATAGGCTACCTATATCACTACAATTGCACACACATATAAACCTATAAGTCACTCCTATGGCAGGCCTTAACAATCCTGAAGGCAGAGTGCTTGGTTTTTATGTGAGAGGGCCCCTCTGCAGCGTTCAGAGTCAATCCTCTGATGCTGTTTGTGGTGCAGCCTGACCATATACTCTTAAGTACATTATTTCCTCGCGGTAAATGCTAACTTTGGGATGGCTGCACAGAAACATGTCGTGTTTGGTGTCAAACATCTTGGAATACTACCCCCCCCCGCCAATTCTGGCGGCGGGGGGTAGCATTCCATCCTTCTAGAGGGAGAGACATGTACACACCGGGCTACCAGGTAACTTCTTTCCAGAGCCCTGGCCTCACAAAATGGATGCCGCTGCCACAGACACGGGTCTGGCCTCCTGCTGCTGACTGAAACTCCGGCAGGGGAGGCCTGGACAATAGGTTTCCTGTCCCAAGGAGGTGTAACCACCTCCCCAGACAGGATAATGTGTATTGGGGCTGGGCGGGAGCACACTCTGGTGCTTTGAAGTCCTGTACTGGGGGCACATTTGGTGTCCCTGTGCATATGCCAGTTCAAACCGGTTGCAGGGGCTACCTGCCCCTGCTCTGGCATGAAACTGGACAAAGGGAATGGGTGTAACCACCCCTCTTCCCTGACCCTCCCATAGGTGGGTCCCCAGAGTATGTCCAACCCCTAACTTTGTATAAGTATGGGACCCCAGTCCTTAGGACTTTAGATTACCCTGGACGAAACTCTGAAGCCGAATCCTGGACCTTCGACGCTCTACTACAAGATTAGAGGACTGAAGAATCTCCCTTGGGGTCAAGGAGTGACTCCCCTGCTTGGCAGGCACCAAAGAAGCAATTGTCCGGTCTGCATCGCTGAAGCTCCCGCCGGACGCTGAAGTCTTTGCAGCACCAGAGGTGGATTTCCAGACTTCCCCGAGGCTGCCCTGAGTCCCCAGCGAAGCTGAGGCCCGTAGCTATCGTGGGTAACGTGGAACCGTGACCCTTGGACACTGAGCACATTTGCAAGTGCATCCTCTTCCTGGTCTCCCACGAAGTTGTGCTTTGGGCTCCGAGTAGCCCCCGCCTCCAGCACCGACTGCACCGAAGATCACTGGCCTCCACTCCACGAGTGTCCTGTGAGCCAGCTCCAAGTGCGTCCACTCGAGGCTCCTTTGCGGTCGCTAGTCCGTTGGCTAGTGGGCCCTCCCGAAGGCAACTCTAATTCTGCTTGGGCTTTCCTAGTTGCTCCAGACGTGCCCTGACTTACCCTCGCTGGGTGAGTCCCTCAGACCTTGCTGGTCTGTACCACCGTCCTTCTTCTATTTCCACGTGACTTGCCATTGCCAAGGCTTGTTGGGTCCAATCCGGTCGCCGACACCCCTGCAATCGACAGACGTCGCGGGACAGCTCGAATCCAGCTCCTGGTTGTCATCGACGCCTCCTGGACCTCGTGGCTGAAGAGTCAAGACGACCGTCAACCTACCTGAAGCACCCGACATCGGTGGGCATCTGCTCATCGCCTTTCTGGTCACTGGCTAGTGACCCAGACTCTTTCCCCTCTGCTTTCAGGTTCTTCAGATCTTCGATCCACCTTTGGATCCACCCGAACACTTTCGACTTGGTCGCCAGCAGCACTTTGCAGCAGATCGCCATTGAAAACGACGACGAAACCCGACCCCGAAAGACACCTATGCACCCGGCTTCCCTGGGTGAGGTAACTCGAGTACTCCGGTGCTCCCGTGGGTATAGACTCTAGAACAACCTAGTTCTAAAGGGGTTTTCTCCAAGTCCTCCTCTAAGTGTCCTTTTTCTTTAAAACTCCAACTGCGACATTCCCCATAGAAGTCAACGGCGGCTCGCGGCTGTGTTCTCACACTGCACGCGTCCCCCGTGGGTCCCCTGTGTCACTACCTTGGGTGGTTCCTTGAGGGCCAAGCACTTCTACAGGCTCTAGGCCTTGTGTCTAGCTCAGTCGTGGTTCTTATACCACTTTATTGGTATATGGTTTGGTACGCCCCTAGGGCTCAAACGTGTATTTGTGCTATTACTGTTGATATTCGACTTGTAACTTATGTACTTCAAACTCTAGCCTCATAAAGAGACTAGAGGGGTGTGTTTAAGACTAAATACATATATTTTAAATATATACCTGGTGTGGTCCTCTTTCATTTGGTCACTCAAGAGATTATAGACTGGTAAAACAAGCTGCTTTACATTCCTTCAAGACTTAGCCTGAAGGCTGCTCTCCATAGCTACCACTAGGATAGCTTTCAATAAGGTTGTCTTTAACCTATCTCCAATAAGGGGTTGTTTGGACTGGTGCAAGGTGCCCACTATAATTAGTGGACAGCATATGCCAGGCCAACTTCTCACATCAACTGCCAGAAAAATCCGACCGCGGCGGAACGATGCCACGAAAACCCGCCGCTAGCGGGCGGAGCAGGTGAAAATCCGTCTGCGGCGGTCGGATTCGCGGCGGAAACACCCAAAACTGCCGCTAGGCCAGCGGAGTGATCGCCCGTAAAATTAGGATACCATTGAGGTGACAGCGGAACGATCCGCTGTTTCCGACCGCCGCGATCGCAAACAGTGATGAATGGGAGAGCCGGCGGAAGGGCTGTTGCATACCCACCGCCGCGGCCGCTCCGGAAGAAATATGGCGGTCGACAAAAACACCACAAGGCCACCAAGAGCACACATCAAACTAGCTCAGCCCCCCAAAACACCTAACACACCCCAATGACACACCCCCATGGCAACTAAAAAAATACAAATCCCAGAACAACACATACAACCCACCTGACAGCAATACTCCATTTTGACACACCCACATAGCTGAGTATAAAACCAGCCCCATCCCTGACCAGAATCCTTTGCAATACTCCACCCCTAAAGGAACTATACCCTACAGCACAAAGGAGAGGCAAACCACCACACATCTCACCAGCACAACAACACACCCACCCACCCCACTTACACCACCCCCACCACCCTCACACCTGCACCTCAAACCATTTGCACATCACACACCATGGCACAAAAGAAAATGCCCAAATTCACTGACAGTGAGTTGTCAGCCATGGCAGATGAGATAATCAGAGTAGAACCACAATTGTTTGGTAACCTGGTCCAACAGACACCATCAGCCACCAGAGCACAAATGTGGAGAAGGATAGTCAACAAGGTCAATGCAGTAGGGACCACCCTGCACACCAAGAAGGAGATCATGAAGCGGTGGCATGACCTCAAGAGGCTGGTGAAACAGAAGAACTACAAGAACCATCAGCTGGGTCAGATGACTGGCGGTGGCCCTCCCATTCCACCAAGAACATTCACTGCATGGGAGGAGAAGGTACTTGCCATACTGCATCCAGAGAGTCTCACAGGAGTAGCCGGGGAGTGGAGGCTGGTAAGTACAAACAAATGTCGACCATTACACTGCTATGTACTGTCTTGCACAACTACAAAGCTACACCTCCTAGGCCCAAATCCATTCATGTGCACCACACACTACCCAGCACATGTCGCACAGATGTAACATTCACTCCCTCTGAATCACCCCAAAGGTAGCCAGCAACATTCCCAGGGTTGCATGTGTACAGGCAGCCAGCACTACAACTCCCACCAGGCCCCCTTGTCCCACCCCTGAGCAGGATGTAGCACTCCACCCCACCCCACCCAGAAGCATGTGGCAGCATTTCATTGTTCACCTTCAACTAACAGGTAGGTAGCCATCTTCACAGGGAGGGGGGTTTAGGGGTTGGAGGCCTGCACTACAACTCCCACCAGGCCCCCTTGTCCCACCCCTGAGCAGGATGTAGCACTCCACCCCACCCAGAAGCATGTGGCAGCCATTGCATTGTTCACCTCCACCTAACAGGTAGGTAGCCATCTTCACAGGGAGGGGGGCTTGGGGGTGGGAGGCCTGCACTACAACTCCCACCAGGCCCCCTTGTTCCAAAGCTCAGCAGGATGGTACACCCCCCACACCCAGAACCATGTGGCAACAATTCCCCTAAACTGTGTCACAGAACAGGTAGGTAGACAGTGCATGCACCCTGCCATTCCTCTCAAAAAGCATGGAGCCAGATGACCACACCTGCCCTCACATGTCATCCAACTTGGCATAGATCCAATAGCCACTTCCAGTGTGCAGACCGAAAAGCGTATGTAACTGTCACAGAAACCAATATGTGACTCACCAAATCACATGTTGAAGAAATTCAGTGCACAATCATGCACAGCACTGAATTCTATCTGTAAGTGCCATGGGGGCAGAGCATCAAGGCCCATATGAAAACAAAACAAGCATGGTCAGTAGTAAAAAGAAAGCAAAGCACATGATATGACAAAGGTATGCATAAGACTACAATGGCTAGTTCATGCTCAGATGTAATGTCTTCCATGCAGAGTGAACAACAAAGGTGCGTCACAAAGTTGTTGTGCTGCTAGTCGTTAGATGATGACATGTCCTTGTAGTCACACAATCTGCACGTTGCGCATGGTACCTATTGACATGTCACACCATGGACAAGTAATGTATGTACCTCCACATCATGACATGATGCTCAATACTGTGCAGACATACAATGTAATATCAATGTAAACTGTGTGGTGTATAACATGTAACAACAAAACATCTAACACCAAGCTTGAGGGGTGCACTCCAATGACCATTTCCCCTCTGTTCCACAGGTGACCAAGAACTGACAGCTGCAGATGACCACACCAACCTGCAGAGCCAGTCTCCCCCCCGGAACATGGACTCTCTGATGCAGACTCCCTAGATTTCACGGATGCGGAGCCCGAAACCAGCCCATCAGGCATGCCAGGGCGCAACAGGTCCCAGGACCCCACTGTCCCCACTGCAACAACCTCAGCAACAACAACTACGCTGACCCCTGCTGTAACGACCTGTGCGGCCTCCACCACCACCACCACCACCAGTGCTGCCTGCAACACTGTCCCTGCCTCAGAAGATGACCACCCCACCCCACAATCTGAGGAGGGCAGGGAGAGTATGCAGGTGCATAGAGTGGTGACGCCACAGGTCCGGGAGGGCAGGTGGGAGGGCAACTAGGTGACAAGACCAACCGGACACTGGGACCGAAGCCCTGGCCAACATCGCCAGAGTCCTTGGGGCCTATGAACAAGCCCAGGAACACACGGGCCAGGCTTTGGAGGAATCCCGTGAGCTCCGCCTGCTGATGAGGTCCATAGACACACGATTGGGCCAAATCGTGGACCTCTTGGGCCAGCTAGTGGGTGTCCTGAGAGACAGGCCTGCGGCCCAAACAACAGCTCCACCTACCTCCAGAGGCCCACAGGATGACAGTTCCCCCACCTCCCCTGCGGCCACAGAGAGGGGTGAGTCCTCAGACACCGCTGAGCCCCCAGCAGAGGCCCCCCTGCCAAACGCTCAAGGGGCCGTCCAAAGAAATCCCTGGGAGGATCACGTGACAAAGCACCAGCCAAACGCCAGTCAAGGAGCCAGCCATGATGGCACCCCTCTTCACCTTGCCATTGACTCTGTTGACTGTCCTTATACACACTGCCAGGTTAATGGCATGCTGTGTCACCACATCATTGTGGTGACTATTCTATTGTCTCATCTACCATCACTGACAACTCATTGATTCACTTTTCACCTGTTTGTAAATATTCACTTCCCTGTCACATATACCCATTGTAAATAAACACTCCTTATACACCTATGTTGTGGTGTTAGCTCCATGTTTAGTAGGGGTGGGTGTAATTTGCAGAATTCCTAATGCATATAGTCATTTCACAAAAGTGAAAATGAAAATTTAGCAAGCAGTGAGAAAGGTGATGATTTTGGGATCCTCCCTAACCTAGGGAGAGAACCAAGCAGATGCCTTGAAAACAAAGAGCACATCTTGCTGAACGATTCGGTGGTGGTCCCATCCTCTTAGGACCACCCCAAGCACAGTTATGGGCAAAAATACAATCCCAACCAAAGGCCCTGCAAAGCATTATGGGACGAGATTAGCAGTGGGCAGTGAATATTATAGTATCCAATATCAAAATAATTCTACAAAGAGCTGCAGTTCAACTATTCGTTACTAGGTGTCCCTCACGAGTCAAATGCAAAAGCATTGAAATTACTACATCAAGCTGCAGTTCCACTAGTCGTTACTAGGTGTCCCTCACGAGTCAAATGCAAAAGCACTGAAACCCTTTCATGAAGCTGCAGTTCCACTAGTCGTTACTAGGTGTCCCTCATGAGTCAAATGCAAAAGCATTTGACTTGAGGGACATCTAGCAACGACTAGTTGAACTGCAGCTTGATGTAATAATTTCAATGCTTTTTGTATTTGACTCGTGAGGACACCTAGTAACGACTAGTTGAACTGCAGCTCTTTGTAGAATTATTTTGATATTGGATACTATAATATTCACTGCCCACTGCTAATCTCGTCCCATAATGCTTTGCAGGGCCTTTGATTGGGATTGAATTTTTGCCCATAACTGTGCTTGGGGTGGTCCTAAGAGGATGGGACCACCACTGAATCGTTCAGCATGAACGTGTTCATGTGTTCAAGGCATCTGCTTGGTCCTCCCCCTAGGTTAGGGGGGACCCCAAAATCATTACCTCTCTCATTGCCTGATATTTGTCATTTTCAAAGTTCATTTTTGTGAATTGGTGATATGCTTTTTAGCATGTAAAGTTGCTTTATCAAAGCATTTATGGGTGCAGTTTAGTAGTTGACTCTACTACGAATGGGCACTGATTGTTTGGAGGCATTGAGAGGCAGAAGGGACCTAGGAAAACACAAAAGAACAATATTCACTTGTCAAGTGATGGCATCACAGCCATTACACAACACTTGTCATCAAGGTACTCAAATCTGCACACATTACAATGAGCAACAGTACCGACATAGACATCCTGTAGCTGTGCACAACTACCCTGTCCCAGAAACATTAGCACCCAGCACAGAGCCAACAACAGGCAGCAGTCACAAATCTCCCCTAGGCCTTTTCACCAACAACACAATCAGCAGACAATGGCACTGTTGTATGTTCTCACTCACCTTTAAGGGAAGTAGCGGTTGATGAGCTGTTGACGCAGGTCAACACCTTCCTCCTCTCCACTATCCTCGTCACTGGACATGGGTGGGTTTGCAGGCGGTGGCCTCGGCTGCTCATCAGCATCCAGGAGCAGGGGGATCTCCTTGCGCAAGGCCAGGTTGTGGAGCATGCAGCATGCAACTACGATTTGACACACCTTTTGGGGAGAGTACATCAGTACACCTCCGGTCTTGTCCAAGCAGCGAAATCGTGACTTCAGGAGACCAAAAGTACGCTCCACCACACGACGTGTCCTCCCATGGGCATCATTGTAGCGGACTTCACCCGGGCTCCTGGGATTCCGCAGTGGGCTCGGCAACCAAGGCCGGTTGGGATATGCAGAGTCACCTAGGTGGGAGACACACAGGACAAACTTGTAACATTACTGTGGCAGAGGACAGCATGTCACACATACAGTACGCTACTTGACTCTGCGTACTCACCCACAATCCATGCACACTCCGGAAGCAGATTTGCCATCTCCTGTGGCACAATGCTGTTACGCAGGATGTACGAGTCATGGGCAGAGCCGGGAAATTTGGCACAGACATGTGAGATTATCATATCCGCACACCACTTGCACATTGATGGAATGGAAATGTTTCCTCTTCCTGTAGATGTGCTCACGTGCCTGTGGTGGAACCAGGCCAACATGTGTGCAGCCAATGGCACCAACAACATTAGGGATGTGGCCAATGGCATAAAAATCAGCCTTCACATCCGCCAATTCATGCCTCCTGGGGAAATGGATGTATCTGTCCTTGTAGGTCATCATAGCGGACAGGACATCACGTAGCACCATGCTGAACATAGGTTGCGACATCCCACCTGCGCTGAACACCGTGTACTGGAATGATCCAGTAGCAAAAAAATGCAGGGCCGCCATCACCTTAGACGTTGGTGTGAAAGCAGTCGGATATGTTCTGCGAGGCCGCAGGTGGGGCTCCAATAGAGCACATAGGTCTTGTAGGGTGGGTCGATCCAGACGGAATTTCCGAATGACGTTCTCAACCTCCATGTCCGCCAGCACTGTGAAGGGACGATGCACATTTGGTCGCCTCCTAGGTGAGATGAAAGGGGACACATGTCAATGCAATCCACCATGAGATGTGTCCAACATCTTACGTTTTGACTGACACAGCGCCACCAATGACTGGCATCACACTTCAGCTTACACCACAACTTACATGTAGGGACACCTTCAGCTACACTAGTCGTACACTTGTCCAGTTTTCACACAGTGAGTACCTCCCAGACAGATTCAGACTCTGTGAATGCCCAAAGGTACATGTCCACATCTTGCGTAACCAGCCCGGAGAGTAGTTCATACAGCATATGTGTGAAACAGCAACACTGCTGGCTCCTACCTAGCTGCTGTACCTGCCACACCTTCTTGCGTAAGTCGAACAAGGCACACATCAACAACACAATGAGCACAGTCTGTGCATTAAGATCAAGTATGTATATGAGCAAAACAAACTACACAGTGAAATATACACATTGTGTAGTCAGACCTTCGTCACTGTGTGTTGCTTAGCCAGATCACACATTGACATGTGTACACATTGGAGAGTCCATCACACCACGGATCTGTGTACATGTACAACAATATCATAAGTGACATGTGACAGAGTACATGCCAATGTTTGCAATCATGTGCACTGACATGGCATGTGTAGTCAGCAGTGGGCTAAATGTTAGATTGGCATTGTTTGCACTATCTTGTGGCATGATTCAGGTGTCTACTGTACACTGTTGAGAACTGGCCATTGCCATTGACACAGCATGATGTGTCCATAGGTGCTGTTAACGTGCTCCGCCACCCAAATCACGGTCATAGGCACCAATGTGTAGCAGCCAGAACGTGGTAGCGACCGCCTGGCCCCTGCGGTGTGTCACCGCCAATGCCCATGCCCTTACAGCCAATGGGAAACGCAATCGCGGTAGTGATATACAGATTGTGAAATGGCGGTTGGCATGCTCCGCCACCCAAATCACGGTCATAGGCACCAATGTGTAGCAGCCAGATCGCGGTAGCGACCGCCTGGCCCCTGCGGTGTGTCACTGCCAATGCCCATGCCCTTACAGCCAATGGGACCCGCAATCGCGGTAGTGATATACAGATTGTGAAATGGCGGTTGGCATGCTCCGCCACCCAAATCACGGTCATAGGGACCAATGTATAGCAGCCAGATTGCGGTAGCGACCGCCTGGCCCCTGCGGTGTGACACCGCCAATGCCCATGCCCTTACAGCCAATGGGAAATGCAATCGCGGTAGCCAAATGCAATTTTGAAAATCGCAGTAGGCGTGCTCCGCTACCGCGGGCTGGTCATTGGATGCAATTGAAAGATGCACGATCGCGGTAGCGACCGCCTGGCCCCTGCGGTGTGTCACCGCCAATGCCCATGCCCTTACAGCCAATGGGAACCGCAATCGCGGTAGCCAAATGCAATTTTGAAAATCGCGGTAGGCGTGCTCCGCTACCGCGGGCCGGTCATTGGATGCATTTGAAAAAAGCTGACCTGGAACACCAATTGCAGCAGCTTAGAACCACAGAAACTACCCGAAGGGGCTATATATGTGTGGGAGAGAGCCTCCCATTTCCACTGCTTCCAGACACTGCTGACTGACACTCTTCACCACCAACTGCTGCTGCTCCTGTCTCCTGGACCCAGACACTGCTGACTGACTCTTCACCACCAACTGCTGCTGCTCCTGTCTCCTGGACCCAGACACTGCTGACTGACACTCTTCACCACCAACTGCTGCTGCTCCTGTCTCCTGGACCCAGACACTGCTGACTGACACTCTTCACCACCAACTGCTGCTGCTCCTGTCTCCTGGACCCAGTGATGGCGAGGACTGAGAACGTCAGGGCCCATCCCTTCACCACAGAGGAGCTGGAGGTCCTGGTGGACCATGTGCTCACACAGTATGGGGGCCAAATGGTGCTCCAGATGTCATGGTAAATGTTTCAGAGTGGAAGTGAGAGTGCAGGGAGTGCACACATGAAGTTGATCTGCTGCAGTATGTGCCCGAGAGTGTGGGTTTGTGTGATGCACTGCCTAGCATGCTGACTTCAGGGAAATGGGGTTTGTAGCCTATTTCACACATTCCCCGGGCTGCATTTCAGGATGGGAGGGACATGCAGTCTTTTTGCAGCCATACAGTGACACTGCAAGTATGGAAAGTGGGAGTCAGGACAGACTTCGCCTGTGCTAATGGATCTTTGAGTCCATGAGGCTTTTTCACAGGCTCATTTGTGAAATGAGACAGACTTTACGTCCATAGGTTACTGATGGAAGTGTGTTTGACTCTATATTGCCACCATGGATATGTAAGCATTATGCACAAGAGTGAAATGCCTGAGGGTGACACTCCTGGCGAATAATTCACATATGACACATCAGATTGCTGTACTTTGGAAATGTCATCCCTCCATTGTTTTCATCATGTGTTCAGACTCGCGTGTAGGCACTGTTTGCCCTCTCATATTGTACCTGCATGTGAATGTTCTGATGGCCCACGTTAAACCTCAGTGTGAGCCCCCCTGGCCTGCACAGTTACTGCCCAATTTGACAAGGACCCAACACTGAATGGACAGAGTGCGACATGTGGGTTGTCTGCTACCCTATCCATCAAAGAGCTATCTCAGGCCTGTGGATTGCACAAGACAGACCTTGTGAGAAGGGTGTGAGATTGTAAGATCATGTCCCTAAATGTGACCTCCATGACACAGTGAGCCATTCACAGGGCAAGGACATTGAGGGGTGTGCAGTGTTGGACACAGTGAGTCTGCCCGACACATCATTTCCAATGTAATGTATGTCTTGCTCACTCACAAACTGAATCGCAGATGTGGGCCTCCTTCACATTGCTTTCTGTGCTGCCATTCAGCATGTGTATGAGATGGGCAGGTACTGTGTCCATCCTCATACCTGCATGCATTCTGGTATGATTATCCCATGCTCATGTACTACGTGTCATGCTGTATTGTCTCTGCTAAACATATCTGTGAAGCTGTGCTGAGTTTGTGCATGCTCCTGTACTGGGGGATAGTGGTACATAACCCAGTGTCACTGAAATTTCCTCCTCTGGTCTCCCATGCCTGCAGCTCAAAGTCCACCAGCGTAAGGCCATATGGAGGGCCATTGCACACAAGGTGCGGGCTCTGGGTGTCTCCAACCGACGACACACACACTGTCACAAAAGGTGGGATGACATCTGCCAGCTGAGCAAAAACGTGGCAGAGATGACGATGGGACTGCTCCCTCCGACTGGCAGGTTGGCGCGCAGGAGCATGACACCACTAATGGCCCGCATCTTGGCAGTGACACAGCCAGAGCTGGATGCACGTTTGAAGGACCATCAGCAGCAAGCTGGGGGTGAGTATTCTGGGAAGGGTGACTTTGGTTGTGAGTGACTGCATGTATTCCAAGCCTGAGCCAGTGCTGAGCTCTGTGATGTTGCTATTGTGATGCAATGGCTTGTAAGTGGCCTCTCTGTTGGGTGCAGCTGTCATGCATTTTCGCTACATGTACTTTCTCATGTCATTGATGTAATGGCCCTTGACGTTGCATTCTGAGTTGTGGCCTTATGGCATCGGCTGCATTGGGGGAGTCAGGGACATCCCATGGCAGTGAACGGCAGTGTGCCTCATCGGAGTGTGCTTTCATCAATGTGTGCAGTGCCTGACCTCGAAATTGTGAGAACTACACATCTGACACCAATGTGCAACTGTAGTTGTGCCCCAAAGCACGACATGGTGGATGGCATGAGCTCATGGCCATTGCGAAATGATATTTTGGAGTCTGTATCTGTGTTGTCCCCTTATGGTGACTCCATATGTGACTGTGACAACATGTTGGAATGTACATCTTTTCACCCACAGGGACCTATGTATGCTCAGAGGGATCTGTATGTCTGGTTACACGGTGGCACGGGCAAGATATTTGGCTGTGTGGACATCAAATGGGTCAATTATGCCAAGTTTGCATGTTACCATGCAATTTTTGAGTTTTGACTTAATGTTGCACAATGTGGCTGCACAGGGTGGTGTGCAACATGGGGGTACCACCATCTTGTTTTGTGCGTTGCTTGCATATGATGTTTGTGTGTATGGCACTAAACTGAACCTACGTCTCTGTCTCTTGCAACATCTACTGAGGGCACAGGAGGACAGGGGACGGACACCAGTGGTGAGGCATCAGGCACGACTGCTACACATGAGCACACTGACACTGATGTGACCAGCGCCTCGGAGGGGGACAGGAGTGTGCTTGAGGAATCACAGCCAGAGACACCAACCTCAACCTCATCTGACGCCAGCGGTGACTCCTCGATGTTGGCGGGCACAGGGAGTGGGAAATCTGCCTCCTCTTCCACCACACATCGTCCAGTGCCCACCCTCCCAGCTACTTCCACTAGTGCTGCCCGTGTTCGCACCAGTAAGAAGGGAAGAGTGTCCTTCCCCCAGGCACCGCTGCCCCTGCCCCTGTCTCCCCCGCTGCCCTCAGTGTTGAGGCTGTGGACCTTTTGCGCCAGCTGTGTGTGGGTCAGACAACTCTCCTGAATGCCTTCCTAGACCATGACAAGAAGTTGGCACAGGTGGTTGCCTTCATGGAGGGCATTCATTCAGACGTGGGTGGGCTACACAGGACTGTCCAGTCTTTGTCCTCCACAGTGACGGCAGCCATTTGGCTGTCACAGGCTCAGAGTCCAGCTCCAGTCCCTTCAGCCACCCCCCTGCCAGTGGCTACATCTGACGAGAGTGACCACACACCACAGCCCTCAGGCTCAAGGTACACCACACGCAGCACACAACAGCAGCACCCCAAGCGGGCCAGAGCGCAGACACCATCCCCCAAACAAACCAAAGTCACACCGGAGCGCAAAGGCAAAAGCCCTTCAGGTGACACTCAGGGTCATCAGGCCAAGAAGCAGGCCTCAGGCTCACATGCCTCAAAATCATCCCCATCCAAGGACACTCCCATCCAAAAAGCGTCTCCCAAAGACAAGCAGACAGTTGCCGTGCCTGCTGTGAAGCTGGTGCCTGCTAAGAGTCCGCAGAAAAAGCCCTCTAAGGCAGATTCACCCACAACCTCAACTCCCACCCACACCCCTGTGAAGCTGGGAAAGGAGGGCACTGTAGGGGGTTCACCTGGTCAACAGGAGATGGAGGGGAAAAGGCAAGGCCAGGACAAGCGTACCGCCGGATCCAGCAGATCCCCAGAAGGAGGGCCACCGCTTGCACCTGATGCACCTTTGGTGGAGAATGTGCCTGTTGTGCCCGCCCCACCTCCCACTCCTACCAAGACCAAAATTACCTATCGAATCCCCAAGAAGTGCACCCCTCCACATTCTCCCTCACACACTGTGTCTCACGGCAGCATGTCTCCGCCTTCACGTGCCACCATGCCACCCGGTCCAAGCAGCCCTCCGGCTCCCAAAGCCACTGATGCCTCTACCTCAGCTGGTCCTCTCTCTCCCAGGTCCAGTCCTACAACTGGGCCCGACAATCAGCCACCTCCCAGTTTGACTGACAGCCAAGTCTGAGGCTAAGTCCCCCTCCCACACCTGTCTCTCCCACAGCGGTGCCTGGACTGCCCATTGTTATCCCCCTAGCTGTGTTGCTGACCATGGCAGTGTACGGTCTCACCCATTCCCTGTGCAGGTTCTCATGCACACATGTGCCTACTTTGAACTATGGACTGGCCACTGGCCTTGCTGTGTTTCACTTTGTTTGCCCATTCCCTGTGCAGGTTCTCATGCACACATGTGCCTACTTTGAACTATGGACTGGCCACTGGCCTTGCTCTTGTCTACTTTTGATGCCTATCTGGGTAATATGTAATAAAGACAGTTACTCCTCTTGTCTGCTTTGTCAGTGTCCTTGCTACATGAAAAATGTTTTATGTATGGGTATGGTTTAATGTGACACATGCTCTGTATGCCACTTTAACATTGCCAATGGCTTGTTTCACTTTTTCAGAGTTTGCCAGAGGTGATAGGCACTTCAGTTCTTCTTGCCTCTGAGGCTTGGGGGTGCAATGATGGTTGTTTGTGATGACCTACTGTTATCCTAATCATTCTATGGTCAGGTTTGCTAAATTGTACACATGTCATGTTGGGATGCACTACCAGCACAGAGGGGAATTCTATCCACAGGATTGCAGGCAGGCTGGCCAGGGTCCATCATGTCTGTGTGATCTTTCTTGATGTGTGAACAGCAGTGTTGGTGTATGGTCATCTTGTGATGGGCTGTCTTCCTAGTCACATGGGTACATTTGAATGTGTGCACTTGAGTGGTCATGAAGTGTGAAGGGGGTGACTTGGTCAGTAGTGTTGATGTGTGTGTGCCCCTGCAATGCCAACTGCACACATGTATCACCCAGGAGCTGAGTGCCTGTTTGTTTGATTTGTCAGCCCTGTGCTTGTGATTGTGTGCACATGTGGGAGTTGTAGGTTGTGCACTGTGCAGTGTGTTGGTGTGTCCTTGCACTCCTGGGGGACACCTACTTGTTGTTGCTGCCAGTTGTGAGTATGCAGAGTGTGTGACAGCCAAGTCTGTGTTGTGTTTTGTTGATCAGCCATGTGTCTTGTTACTGTTTGTGCTCACTGTGCAGACCTGCTCAGCCACACTGACATTGTTGGTGAGTTTTCTCATGCATTGCTGTCACTTGAGCCATTTTTGGCTCCAGTATGGTATGTGGGATGTGGAGTCATACCATCCCCTAGCTTTGCTTCTGATGCCTACCCATTGTGAGTGACTCCTCCATGTATTTGTGTATAGTACACTCCTGACCTGTCCACTACTGACATACACACCACTTCACTCTCATGTCACCTATCCCCTTGGGTTGCCAGTGTGTGAGCCTCCCCAACACTTCATTTGTTACACTATGCTTTGTGGTGCTGATCTGTGCACAGGACCAATGTGCCACTCAGGACAGTTTCACATATGGTTATGTGTGATTTTCTTGTACTGGTTTGCAGTCATGGTTGCTCATATGCAGTGCAACTGTTTGTGCTGCACAGTCCTCTGTTCATGTTGTTTGCACCTGGGTATCCTTGAGTTGTGCATCTGTGAGTGTTGGGTTAGCTGTATGTGTGTTTGCTGAGGTACTGCTACCCTTCCAGAGTGTGATGTTGTCTGTGTGCTGTGCTGATTTGTGTTGTGGGAGTACATGGTGTGACACTGAGATGTGTGTGCTACTGATTTGGATGGTGTGCACACACTGCTTGGCCTGCATGCAGTGCTGTCAGTGTATGTTGCCTTGTACTTGCCTGGTGTGCATCCCCTGATGTCCAGCTGAGTTTGCAATGTGATGGATTGGCATGTGCATCTGTTGTGTTTTTGTTGTGGATGTATGCAGTGTTTGAGCTGTGTTGGCTCTTTCTGCTGACAGATGCTCTGTGTGTGATGTTCTATTTGCATTACATTGTGTGTGAGTTGTTTGTGCATTGTGATACATTCAGATGTGTGTTGCAAGTGTAGTGTACATTACTTGTGTGTGTGTCACATGCAGCAAGTTATATTCTGGTTGCTGGCCTTGTTTTGAGTGCACACTAGTGCTATGTCCTCCTATCTTTGACCTGTCACTTGTCAGGATTGTGCATGTGCATGCATGTGGTACACTATGACACCATGTTGACTTGATGGGTGGTGTGGTGTGTCTGTCTGGGTTAGCTTATTGTCCCATTGATCCCAGTTTGTGTTCATGATTGTTTAGAGATGATGCACTTCTTGTTTGTGTTGGGGTATGGTGTCTGTGCATTGGTCCTGAGTGACAATGTTGTGTACTCCTGTTCTGTCTGGGGTCCCATTGCCTTTCCACTGTTTGGCTGGCCATATGTGGGCTTGTTGGACTTCTGTGTATGTTGTTTGGGAGGTTTGTGTTTGGCTATTGTTTTTGTGCCAGCATTGGTTCAGGCATCTCTGAGTGTGTGTGTGATGTTTGTGGATGCACACCAGGGAGTGTGATTGGTTGTCAGTGTACTCACAGGACCTCATTTGCACCATTCTGTGTGTATGACACTGGTGTTGAGTGCTGCAGGTGTGAGGTGGATAGAGGAGGGGTATGTGTGAAAGATCAAACTTGTGTTTAACAGTCATGGAGTGTGACAATGAGCCATGTGTGTTGTGCTGATGGCATACACATGTCAAGTAAGTTGAGACAGATGTGTGGCTGCTCACTGTTTGACTTCAGACACTTCCTATCATTCCTGTGCCTATGCATGGCTTGCCTTGCTGTCTCCCTGAGTTGTTGCACAGAGGTCACTGTGGTTTAATTTCACTCACTGTGCCAGCCATGTCTGATTTGATGGCCTAAGGGTGGTGTGATATGTTCCTTCTCTTGCATGTGATGTACACATGCTTTGTGGCTTGCTCCATGGCTTTCCAGCACTGTCCACCTCACTTTTGGCTAGCCCATTTATTGTCCTCCATTGCTGCTGACATCTGGTATGTGTATGTGGCTGTGTGTCAGTGTGGGGTGTGTCTGGGTGACTTGACAGGCAGTGTGTACAGTTAAGTGGTTGTTCATATGCAGTGTGAGTGTTCATTTTGTGATTGGACTCAGTTTGCTTGACATGAGTGGAGGGTAGGTGTGAGGAGGAGGGATGCCCTGCCCCTGAGCTTCTGTGCAGGGTGTTCCTCTTCACCCCCACCTTCTGAGACAGGCTCCCTGGTTGTTTGGTGTGTGTGGTGCATGGTCTGGGTACACCTGGCTGGTTAATTGTGCAGGGGGCACAGGAGGGGCACACAGCATGTCCCCTAATGGGTGTGGGGGCGTAGTGTGTGAAGGGTGGAGGTGGGGCCCTATGATCTTTGTGTACTGCCCATGCCTGGTGCTGGCCCTGCCTACTACATTGTGCGCATGTTTTCCCGTGTCTGCACCGCAGCGGTGATGTGACCGGGACATTGCTGTGATTTCGCGGTTGATGGGTGGCCCGGATGCGGAGGGGTGATTTAGTGACAGGTAGGACATGTGTGGGTACACTTGGGGATGTGTTCCTGTCCCCACCAGAGTGTCTGATGTGGACAGGAACCGTATGTCAGCCCAGGAGTTGTGTGTTGTGGTTGTGTGCGGAGTTGTGTGATTGCGTACCTGCGGCGTTGTCTGCGACGGGCCATTATTTGCTGGTAGTGGATCAGGTACAGCACCGGAAAGGCGTGTAAAGCTGGATCCATTGCGGTCGGGACCGGGTGGAGGTGACCGGGAGTCTGGTTTCGCGCTCCGCTGTCGTGCTTCCGCCGTCTCTGGTTGGGTGGTTTCTCTGCAGCGGTGTGACGGGCTGTTTGGGGCATCGTGATTTGTACGGCGGACGGGACATCATTCCGCACATCGGTGGGTCTCTATTGGCTCACACCGCCGCAGTGGCGTGCGCCAATTTGTGGCGGTTCACGACGCACCGCGGCGGACGTGAAATGGGCTGTGTTTGCCCATTGTAATATGGCGGGCGAGTGGACCGCTGCTGGAGTGCGGTAAATGGCATTTTCCGCCACCGCCAGCACCGCGGAGGTGCCTCCGCCCGCCATCGTAATGAGCCCCTTAATATGGAAAGAAAAATGCCAGACGATGTAGAAGGAATGGATCAAATTATTTGATTTATGCAAACCGAACAAACAGAAGCAATTCGGGGAGTACACAGCTAAGATGGAAAACACAAAAACGGACAGGCGGAATGCAGTCACAGCCGAAGCCTGGCTGGACCATGCAGCAGAAATATATACAATGAAACCAGGAGGCCAAAATGTCAGCATATTCCCTAGATCAGAAGGGGCCGAAGTGGAGGAAGAAGACCGGACAGACGAGGTGGGCCAATCCCAGGACCCGAAAGAAATTTTAAAGGTCATAAAAAGGATAAAAACTTTAAAGGTCATAAAAAGGATAAAAAGGGATGGAGCCCCAGGTCCAAATGGCTTGCCAGGCGGATTGTTCAAGCAGGACCCCAAGGGGTGGGCGGAGCTGCTATTACCTCTGTACATGGAATGCAGAGCCTTGGGAGACGTGCCAGACGCCTGGCGTGGCTCTCTATTGCAGCCAATACACAAGAAGGGAGCAAAAACCGACCCAAAAAACTATAGACTCATTGCCTTGCTAGACATCGAAGGTAAAGTATATGCCAGTACTTTGCTACAGAAACTAACAGCCTGGATCGAGGACAATGAAATACTACCTTTTTACCAGACTGGTTTCCGAAAAGGCTGTTCCACTATAGACAACATTATGGCTCTCTCGTTCCTGGCACTACAGGCAAACACCAGTAAAAACCTGCCAGTATTTGCATGCTTTGTAGACTATTCGGCAGCCTTCGACGGGGTAAACCGAAGCAAGCTATGGCACAAACTGTCCTGCTGGAAGATCCCCGGAAAACTACTGAAGGCAATTATGTCACTGTACACCTACACTTGGGTGAGAATCAAACTGGCAGGGGGTACGGTCACACACAAGCTGCCAACTGACTGAGGCCTAAAGCAGGGCTGTGTTTTAGCACCTACACTCTTTAACCTTTACACGGCAGACCTGGGGAAAGCTATACAAGGAGCAAGCTTGGCAATCCCGAAAATCGGACAGCAACGGCTAAACATACTCCAGTATGCGGACGACCTGGTGATTTTCGATCACACCAGAGTAGGTTTGAAAAGAGGGTTGAATGCATTAAACAGCTACAACCAGGAGAACGAGCTTGTGGCCAACCCAAGCAAAACGAAAGCCGTGGTGTTTGGCAAATATCTGAAGAAAACATGCTTAAAGTGGAGACTGGGCAGTAACAACATAGCCACAGAAAGAGCATACCACTATCTAGGAGCATGGCTGAACGACAAAGGCAAGGCAACCTTGCACCAGGTCAAGATGCAAACCAAAATACAAGCCACCATCTACGTTCTGTGCAAACTTCAAGGTAAACGACACAGCCCTACTACAAAACCTATCATGAGAGTAACAAAATCTAAACTCCTCGCTGTTGCTGGGTACGCATCACACGCATTCCCAGGGAAGTTGGAAAAGATGATGGAAAAAGCCCAGTGCCAGTGTTACAAAAGGCTTTTTAGGCTCCCTAAGTATACACGAAACGCCCTGATTCGACTCGAGTTTGGCCTGGTACAACAAAAATATGAATGCAGGAGCACATTGGTTAAATTTTGGTTCAAGACAGTAAAAGCCCAGAAAGGATCCCTTAAGGAGGTATTGAGAATTATATTTGAGGGGGCACCGAACCCATGGCAGAAGTACTGTCTGGAGACAGTGGTGGAGCTGGGCTTATCCACAGCGTCCTGGTCCCAAGAAGAACTAAACTATCCTGCAATAAACAGGGCGCTAAACAATCACACCACCCAGATATCAAGGAGTGAAGATATAGCAAGACCGAAGGCAACCAGAGGGTTTATCGGCCTAACTAAAGCATATGAGTCATACAAAATTCAGCCATATATGAACAACGCCCTAGGAAAGAAGTGCTTGAAAGAAATTCAATGGGCACGCCTCCTAGTACCCCTGCCAATAAAAACTGAACTCGGGCTGGAAATCGCTGAGCAACATAGTCAGATGCAGGCTGTGCAACTATAGAGCAGAATCATTGGTACACCTACTATGTTGCTGCCCTGCATTACTGCAACACCGATGTAGATTGTTAAAACCAATGTTTTTAAGGCATGGGATCAGAAAAGGCGCTGACTCAGTGGCCCTGCTCCAGTCCAGCACGGAGCCCTCGGACCTGGCCAAATTTGGCAAATTCATGAATATGACACGAAGGGTCCTAATTGAAAACAACACAGAGGAAGATCGTGCGGTTGCAATTGTTGTGTCTCCGGGAGTAACAGAAGGAGACGAACGGTGAAGAGCCCCCGCCAGGAAAGGATCGCACAGCCCTCACAAGACCCCCAATGAACCAAGTGACTCTGTCTCAAGAACAGATAAGGAACAGAGACTTTTTCTAATACGCAATTTTTAAATCAATGAATTTTAGAATGTAACCCACATTTTACAAATGGTCTGTCACCGCTGTTTAAATGACACTTCTAATTCTTTATATACGATTAGACATTTGTATTATAATGGTGTGAGACACGTATTTTAGCATAATTTTGATAATGTACTGCAACTTTGCAATGATTTTAAGTAATTATGCAAATAAAAAAATCATTCATTCAAAAAGGGGCACTTTCCTACAATCACTCCAAGTCTTTCAACCTGATTAGTGGCCCTGAATGTATAAAAAACAAGGTTCATGCCATAGGCAGGGTTTTAGTTGTTAAAGTTGAAAATTTTAATTATTTAGGAATCCCCTTTGATTCAGCACATAAATGGGGCTTTTTATTGACACTGAGAGGGCTACAGCTCTCTAGAGTTGTTGAGGCTCTTTTTTGTTTTGTTGCTAAATTGGACCATAAGCCTGTCAGGGAGATGCTAATTCTTTATACGGCCAAATGTATTCTGGTGGGGGTTTATGGAGCTGAAGTATGGGGTTATTCCAACCCCGAATTAATTCAAAAGGTTGAAAAGGATTTCCTGCGGAGGCTCCTTGGTGTTTCTCTAAGTACTACAACATACAATTGTCATGCTGAAGTTGGGATGGATTATATAGAGGACACCATAAGCCTGGCCCCCCTGATGCTATAGCTTAAGATCTGACTAAAACCAGAGGTGGGCATTTCAAGATTAATTTAAAAGATTGCTTGAGCCTGGATAACACGATTAGAGTACCCTGGCTTGCCTATGTTGAAGACTCCTTTGCGAAAATGGGAATCCCAGAGCTTTTCTCTCGGGTCTCTTTCTCTATATTACCGTGTCATGTTAATGGCCAACAATTGCAATCTGTAGTAAATTACTTTTCTTTGGTCCCTGCATACAATTTGTAATTTTATTTAGCATTTACCCAAAATTTTCAATATAGATCACATCTAGCCTGTTTGCGTCTTGGCACTTTACATTTTTTATTAGCATTCCCCAAGCAAGGAGCATGGTTTCAATCTCTTCCAATTTGTCCCTGTGACAGTCATTCTCATCAAAGCACCGCTCACTTTATGCTACTTTGCACATTGTATTCAACATGAAGATCACACTTTTTAGCTCCTATCCTCCGAACTGCTAACATTAGAAACTTATAAGATGGGATTGATCTATTTGCAACAACTAAAATCCCCCGACGTTTATAGAGCTGTGATAAGCTTTATTAGATGTTATTTAAAAGTGAGGAAAATGTATGGCATTTCTTCTTAAGAACTGGTAGTCTTAGGATAGTTTTAAGTTGTATTGTTGTAGGGTTTTTAACTTTTAGAGAATGTTTTTAGGATACGTTATGCTTGTTTGTTGACCACTCTATCAGTGTGAGTTTGAGGATGGATTCTATTACAATAGGAATTTTTCACTAATAGTTATTGAATTTTTAATGTCTTATACTATACGATGAACTGTTTATATCATGTTGTGCTGAACTTTTATGTTGATTTTACAGAATAAAGCTAAATTGAGTGACAGTTCACTTTTTCATTACTACAATAAGTTTTGGGAGGAACTAAAGGAAATATTTGACAGAAGGACATTGACACAGTCAGTTGATATTGAGTTGATGGAGTTGAAACAGGGAAGGAAGGATCTTTTAAGTTATTTGACCCAGTTTAATAGGTTAATTCTAGAAGTAGGCTGGCCAGTGAAGAAAATGAGTGCCCTGTTTTATTGAGGGCTCAGTGATGAACTAAAGGATGTTTTGTCACAAATTTCGAATTGTCCAACCACTTTAGAGGGGCTAGTAGGACTGGTTTTACAGATAAATCATAGGCGGTGTTAGAGAAAAGGCAAAGTGATGTCAGAACTTATTTTGGAACTTCAGAAAAGGTTGAGAATAAGGTTCACTCTAATTCCCCTGAATCTATGCAAACCAGTGTAGTCAGGCCCCTCTAACTAGGGATGAAAAAGAAAGGAGAAGAAAAAAACACATGTTTTTATTATGGGTCCAACAAGCATAGTGTATGAGACTGTCCCATAAAAACAGTCAAACAGTGGTCAGGAAACAGAGCAATCCTGCACTGACGGGAATCCCAGTGCTGGAAAGAACTACTGAGATTCCATCCATTTCTGCAACTGTTTCCCATCTGTTTTTAAATGTATCGTTAATGTCTAAAGATGGAAGTATTTATGCAGCAAAAGCCTTGCTTGATTCGGGTGCTGATTGGGGAATAGCTCAAAGGTTAAAATGGCCTACACTAAAGAAGGAATAAGAATATCCTGTTAGGGCTATTGATGGGACAACACTAATGTCAGGACCCATTACTCACTGATCCCATCTGTTCATCATGCCAAGTGATCAGGTACATTCATTTTTTTATTTAATCGATGCTCCACAATATGAAATCATATTAGTGTTACCCTGGCTAAAGAAACATATTCCAAAATTAATTGGTCCATAGAAGAAACATGTTTCTTTTGTGATTCGAACACAAATGAAGTACAGGAAGTTCAGGACAAAGAACGAGTACTAGCAGAAATACATGTTAGCCAGGAAGATATGGATTATTCAGAAATAATTCCTGCTCAATACCATGACTATAGTGATGTTTTAAGTAATAAGGGAGTTGAAAAACATTACTGCCACATCGTGAATATGATTCTCGTATTGACTTGATTCCTGGGGCTAAATTACCTAGTTGCCGAATTTTTGCAATGACTGAGGAAAAGACTAAGAGCCTCATTTATTGGGTTTTGACGTAGGTTAGCACAGCAAGTCAGCTTGCTGGGCTGCCGTACGCCAAAGTGAAAGGGCACAAAAGCAATGTATTTATGCACTTTGTTGTATTCCTGTCCTTTTCCCCTGCATTGGTGCCCTTTTGGCAGCCTAGAGCCAACGCAGGCACCCTTGCACCATGGTGCAAGAGTGCCTGTGTTGTCAGCAGGATTGTTTTAGTGCAGTAAGGGGCACCTTCCTCCACAGACACAATCCGAAGAGGCGTTTAACTCTTCCTATGTGTGCTACGGAATGCAGCACACATAGAAAGAGGAAAAAATGAGGAGAAATAAAGATATTTCTCCTCGTTAAGCCTAAAACTCTAGAGGCATAACTGCTTCCCCAGGTTTACATGCTCTTGTAAATCTGGGTAAGTGTCAAAATCCCATGAAAGTTGCATAGAAAAACCCACTGCAACGCCCATGGAACACCTCCCGAGTGCAGAGTAAGGAAAAGCAGCTATTTGCACTGCCTTGCCTTACTCCATATCTATGAGGACATTCAAAGCCACGCATAGTTTTGCGTGGCCTCATAGATATGATTTTGTAATTTGTGCCACTGGAGCATCAGAAAAAGTGACGCTCCAGTGGTGTAAGGGGCTCGTAAATATGCATCTAAGTATCTACGGAAATATCTGGATAAATACGTAGCAAATGGCTTCATACTGACATTCTAGTTCTCCAGTGGCTTTGCCTTTGTTTTTCATCCCAAAGAAGGTAGTGCAATAATGTGTATTGATTACCACTCGCTAAATGCTATAACCATTAAAAACGAATATCCCATTCCATTAATACCAGTATGATTAGATCAAGTAAAAGGAGCAACAGTGTTCACAAAACTAGATCTGAGAGGTGCATACCACATGGTTAGGATTTGTCAGAGTGATGAGTGGAAGATAGCATTCAAGACCAAATTTGGGTTATTTGAATGTCAGGTAATATACTTTGGATTTTGCAATGCCCCAGCAGCATTTCAGTTTTTTATGAATGAGGCATCACATGAGGTGTTGGATCAGTTTGTAATAGTTTATCTAGATGATATTTTGATTTACTGCAAGTCTTTAAGTGAGCGTATTTCACAAGTTAGAAAAGTGTGATCTTTAAAGAGAAAATATGCACTGTTTGTTTAGGCAGAAAAGTGATCCTTTCATCAGGATTCTATTGAAATTTTGGGATTTGGGATTTCTAAACAAGTTATTCAGATGGGTCAGAGAAAGGTGGAAACTATTGTATCCTGGTCATCCCCTAAGTTTATCAAGAAAGTACAAAGTTTCATTGGGTTTGCCAATTTTTATAGGTGATTTATACAGGGTTCTGCTAGTATTGTGCATCTCATTACTCAAATCACTATAAAACATATGTCATTTGTATGGACATCAGAAGCAGAGGAGGCTTTTCAAGTATTTAAGAATAAATTTACTACAGCACCCATACTCAGACATCCAGCTGTTTTACACTGCGTTTTTGTTTAAGCATATGCTTCTGATATGGCAGCAGGAGATATTTGATCACAAAGGCATCCTAATTCAATGCATTTACCTCCCATTGTCTATTTTTCAAATAAATTCACTTCATCTGAGTTGAATCATACAATTACTGAGAAGGAATTACTTGCCATAAAGATGGCATTTAAAGAATAGAGATATTATCTCCTTAGTACTAAGGATGCAGTTACCATAAACACAGCTCATAAAAATCTCATCTTTTTAAGGTCAGCCAAAGTTATGTCGCCTAGGCAGATGGGCTGATCACTTTTCTTTTCAGAATACGATTTTAACATACAGACCTGGAAGCAAAAATGGAAAAGCTGATATTTTATCGAGATTTTGTGAACAAGAAAGGCTAATACAGGAGGTGCCAATCACTCTTCCAAACAAGAGTATTGCTGGCCATGTCAGTAGAGAAATAACTAGACTGGGTTGGTAAAGGAAGTGACAGACAAATAAGAAATGGGTTGCCACTTTTAAGAAATACCTTATATGTTCCTTCAACTCTATTATGAATTAAAGTGTTAAAGCGCTTTATTTGGTGGGAAAATATGTCCATTGATGTGTCTAAGTATGTTGATACCTGTGCAATCTGTACTTAAGACAAAACGGATAAATCAAGAACAAAAGGGTTTTTACAAATCACTGAAACCCCTACTCAGCCATGGGCAGTAATGTCTATAGACTTTATAACTAACGGCTAGGGCGGTCGACCTCGGATCTGGGGAACCGGGTTCGAGTCTCGGCAATGACACTGAACATCCTGTGATTCTGGGCAAATCACTTAATCTCCCTGGGCCTAACAAAAAATTGAATGTGTCCTCATGTAACGCAACTGGTGCTATGTAGAGCGCTCGGATACCCGATACCTTCGCGCTATATAAAACTTTATAAAAAAAGAAGGTTACTTACTCTTTTTGTAATGGTGGATACATTTACAAACATGGGTCACTCTATTCCAGTTAAGGGTCTTCCTGCTGCAAAGAGAACCAGTCAGCAATTTTTTCAACATATAGGGCCTGATTACGATGCCGGTCAGACTCTCGTCTGACCAGCACTGTGGCGGAGCAGGACCGCCCGACTAGAAGTCGGCGGTCCCGCTGCCCACTTTAGAATGCGACCGACTTAACATCGGTTGCAATGTGTATATTTTCTATTGCGGCGTGTGCTGCGGGCTGAAGCACACGCCCCAATAGAAAATAAACACATTTAAAACATCCCTGCACTATGTGGCAGGCATCATGCATGGCCTGCCACATGGTTCAGGGATGTTTAGGGGGCACCATAGGTGCCCCCAGGCCCCATAGCAGAGGGCCAGCGGGGAAGAGAGCCCTGCTGGGAGCCCCCAAAGTCACTTTCCATAGCAGTTAAACCGCCATGAAAGGGCAGGTGGAAAGGGACATTGTAATCCCTACGGCGGTGCTTGAGCAGGCACCGCCTTCATTGTAGGGATTACTGACCCACTGACGGGCTCCTTGAGCCCATCGGAAGCACGGCGGACGGTCCCTCCACCAGATGCCTCTGCCCGCTGCATCATAATGCAGCGGGCGGACTTCAGGGGGCGATGTCGGTGGGTACGCCACCGACAAGCCGTTGGTGCCAGACTCACCAACATCGTAATCAGGCCCTTATTTAGATTACATGGATTGCCTAAAAATTATTTCTGGCAGAGGATCTCACTTTATATCCAAGTTCTGGGCTGTGTTTTGTAAATCTTTGGGTATTGAAGTTGCATTCTCTTCCGCTCATCACCCTCAAACTGATGGACAAACAAAGAGTTAACCAGGAACTAGAGAAACACCTTGCTTGTTATTTAACGAATGAAAATTCTTAGGTGGAAAACCTCTGGCTAGTAGAATTGTGTTATAATAATGCTTTCCATTCCTTTACAAAGAGATTGACATTTTTTAGTTTACAAGGCTATCATCTTCGCATGGAAATAAATATTTTATCTCACAATACTACTAACCCTTCAGTGACAGAAAGAATAGAAGATATTCAAAAGAAGTGAAATAAACTTGAGTCACAAATAAAATTAACCAAGAAATTGTATAAGAAACAAACAGATAAGAAAAGATATAAGGCTCCCACATATGTACTCCTATCAAAGGTGTGGCTTTCTACTAAGAGCCTGATTACGAGTTTGGCGGTAGGGGAACCGCCGTCAAAGAAGAGTTGGATTCCCTGCTGCACAATTGACGGTCCGCCTACCGAATTATGATGTTGGTGGTCTGTTCAAGGAAAGACCGCAAGAGTCCTGCTGACACCATCAGCCATTCACAGACTGCTGCAACAGCAGTAGGGGGAATGCAGCTGTCAGAGGGTGGTAAAGACGAGTTCCCCACTGTCGGAGTTAGGAGTTGGCTTTCCGTTAAGCCGGCCATGGCGGGAAGATCGCCTGCTAAAAGACGCTTGGTTTGGCAGACTGCACCACTCTCAATCCCAATTCCAAATACCATGGCGGAATGTCTACGACAGCACCATGGCTCAAGAAGCCAAAACCAAACAACGCAGCCACACTAGGGAAACCCCAATCTACACTCTACAAATTCATAGAAGCCCTGCAAAAAGAACAAGGCTACCAACAACTAAGAATCGAGCAATAAGCTACTCAAATTAAACTGAATATAAGTAAACAAACCAGTATAATATACACCATGCTACAATGTAGAGTTAGAATCTTTATGAACAGCAAAGGATACACTACTTGGAATCAATAGCAAAATCATTATTATAAAACACCTGGCTACCTACACACTAATCAATAAACCTTAACAAAAGTAAACACCACCATATTACAGATTTTTAACTATTTATTAAGCAACATATCGAACATAGAAATGCTGATTGATAAATAAAAATATAATGCTTAGTAATTAAATAAAAAATTGCATATCAACAACCACAAACTCCAACATTAGAAATATAGACAAAATCGAACAAAATAAATCCAACACATAGAAATGCAAAGTAACACATTGTAATTAGAGCAAATACATAGAGATAATGAAATATTAAATTTCCCACAAACGAATAAATAAATGAATTACACTTACAGTTTTGTAGCTGTAGATCTTCCTCCATGTCCATGTGGTCAAAATACAATCCACCAAAAAGATTTTTAAAAAAAGTCTGAAAAAGCTAAAACAAAAATGAAATAGTCTAAGATTAATCCAATTAAGTAATCCAAAGTCATAAGGAACCATAACAAAACCCCAAAAATTAAAAAACGAAAACATCTCCAGGAAACCCAAAAATGCAAAGGAAATGAAAAATACTAATATTGGTTTAATGGAAACCAAATGAATTCACTCTAAAAACAAATGCAAAAGCCACATGTCCATGGGATGACTTGCAGTCTGTACACCTGTAAAAAACATGAAATACCTACCCTTACATAACACTTTTTCAAACACAACATCAACATTACATTTAAACTATAATAAACACAAAATATAACTCTATCTAAACAAACACAAGACCACTATAAAATTCTAAGTACGCCTAACACGACTAAGCAAAAGAACACAAACTACGAATAAATAAATAAATAACCATCAAAATAAAAACAAACACTATAACTAACATTAACTAGATCTGTCCACATCCTGCCCTATAGATATAAAAGGTCTTAGCTTATCCAATGACCGGCAGCAGGTAATACAACTCGCTCCCGGCAAATCCAATGAAAAATGTAAGAAATAGCAGAAACAGACTGCAAAAGTACACTTGGTGGTACAAAAAGTGAGCACTAAATGAAAATAAAAAAGACTATCTCCCTATAGAACACAATGGGGCTTTACCAAAAATTGTTACAAAATGTTTGAAAATATGTAATAATGTTCTGATATTTGTAAACAAAATCAATAAATGTATTAAGGCACAAGTTACTAACTTGTGTAACGATATATCTGTAAGAGACAGTAGTTAGTGACAGATTCCTTACCTTAGAATATCCCCAGGCGTCAGGCTGGATCCGGAAAAGTTTTGCGTAGCAGTACCCTTGCGCGTCGGTAGGCGGCGTCGTGCGGCTCCGCGTCCGTCGTCGGCATCGCCGGGATGACGTCGCGGGCAGTACTTAGACGCCGCCCCTGCGGCGCTGACGTCAGTTCTGTACACGACTTTCCGCGCCAGGAACGCAGAGCCATGCAAGAAGCTGACATAGGTGTCTGAAAAATACTAGGGCCCTGAAAGGGATGTCCTTAACCCTAGAAATCAGTTCGCAGAACGGGGAGGATGGGTGGGGAGGTAAGGAATCTGTCACTAACTACTGTCTCTTACAGATATATCGTTACACAAGTTAGTAACTTGTGCATCTGAAAGAGACACGTTAGTGACAGATTCCTTACCTTAGAATAGATACCCCAGCAATACCAACCCCGGTGGTGGGTCTGCAAACAAATTCAGACAAGGAAGTCCCGGAGGACAGAACGGCCAAAGAAGCCGTCCCTCCGGACCTGGTTGTCAAGGCAGTAATGTTTGGTAAACGTGTGCAGCGAGGCCCACGTAGCTGCCTGACAAATATCCTGTAACGGAACACCGCGGCCTAAAGCCATGGTAGCAGCCGTAGCCCTGGTGGAATGGGCACGCAGCCCAACAGGAGGCTCCTTCTTAACCAAAGAATAACAGGCCTTGATTCACAAGATGACCCAGTGGGAGATGGTCCTCTTGTGTACCGCCCGACCTTTTTTGGCGCCCACATAGCCAACAAAGAGCTGGTCATCCACCCGGAACTGTTGTGTGCGGTTGATGTAAAAGGCAAGCGCACGTTTTGGGTCCAGACGGTGGAGCCTCTCGTCCTCTCTGGAAGGATGCGGAGGCGGAAAGAAGGTGGGCAAAGTGATGGTCTGCCCAATGTGGAAGGCAGTAACCACCTTTGGCAAGAAGGATGTATGCGTCCGAAGAACAACCTTGTCTGGATGAACAGACAGAAAGGGAGGTTTGCATGAAAGAGCCTGGAGCTCACTCACCCGCCGAGCGGAGGTGATGGCTACCAGAAAGGCTGTCTTCAAAGTAAGAAGACGAAGAGGACAGTTATGCAGAGGCTCAAAAGGAGCGCACATTAAAAAAGTAAGAACCAAGTTTAAGTCCCACTGAGGCATTATAAACGGAACAGGAGGAAAGAGGTGTGTAATGCCTTTAAGAAACCTGTTAACAACAAGGGACTTGAAAAGAGAGGGCTGATCAGGAAGCCTGAGGAAGGCCGAGATTGCACAAAGATAGCCCTTGATGGTACCCAGGGCAGAACCCTGTTGGGCCAGAGAAAGAAGGAACAGAAGAACCTCAGAAAGAGGGGCAGAGAGGGGATTCACAGCCTTTGCTGTGCACCATGCCACAAACTTGTTCCACCGGCAGGCGTATACCACCTTAGTGGAGGGACGCCTGGCTGCCAGAATCACATCACAAACTTCGGGAGGCAAGTCGAAAGGAATCAACTGCCGCCGCTCAATCTCCACGCAAGCAGGTGTAGACTGGACAGGTTCGGGTGGAGGACCGTCCCTGCTGCTGCGACAGAAGATCCTCCCGAAGAGGCAGACGGATCGGGGATCGACGCTCATACTGAGTAGCTCGAGATACCAAACTCTTCGAGCCCAGTCCGGAGCCACAAGGATGACTTGGGCCCGGTCGCGCCGAATCTTCTTCAACACTCTCGGTAGAAGTGGTATAGGCGGAAAGGCGTACAGTAGACCACAACTCCACTCGCGACGAAAAGCGTCGCCGAGCGAGTGCCGCCTTGGAAATTCCAACGCGCAGAACTGCTGACATTGCGCGTTCTCTTCGGTGACGAACAGATCTAACCAAGGCTCTCCCCACTGCTGAAAGAGACCTTGCGCCACCTCCGAGTGAAGACGCCATTCGTGATCCATCATGCACCTGCGGCTGAGTTCGTCCGCCCTGGCGTTCAGGGAACCTGCCAGGTGTTGAACCATCAGGAAAATGCCCTGATGTCCCAGCCATGTCCAGAGGCGCAGAGCCTCCTGACATAGGGTCCACGACCCCACCCCGCCCTGTTTGTTGCAGTACCACATGGCGGTGGTGTTGTCTGTGAACACCTGCACTACCTTCCCTTTGACAGAGGGAAGGAATGCCTTGAGTGCAAGTCGGATCGCCCGGAGCTCCAGAAGGTTGATGTGGAGCCGGGACTCCGCCGGAGACCAGAGGCCTCTGATCTCCGCCTCTCCCATGTGACCGCCCCATCCCAGAAGGGACGCGTCCGTCACGACTGTGTGCTCTGGCTGGGGAAGGGAGAGGGATCTGCCCCTGACCCATTGCCGGTTCGAGAGCCACCACTGCAACTGTTTTGCAGTCCCCTCCGAGATCTGGACGTGATCGGACAGGTTGCCCTGGTGCTGCGCCCACTGGAACTTCAGGTCCCACTGCAGAGCCCGCATATGCCATCTGGCATGATCGACCAGCAGGATGCAGGAGGCCATGAGGCCCAGCAGCCTCAGGGTCATCCGTACCGAAACCCAGGATAGAGGCTGAAAGATCGGAATCATAGCCTGAATATCCCAGACTCGCCGTTCGGGAGGATAGGCCCGAAACTGCATCGTGTCCAGAACTGCTCCGATGAAAAGGAGCTGTGGAGAAGGAATCAGGTGCGACTTCGGCACATTGATGGAGAACCCCAGTGGGTGCAGGAGTTCGGCCGTAGTCTGGAGGTGGGAGACAACTGCCTGGGACGAGCTCGCCTTCAGCAGGCAGTCGTCGAGGTAGGGGAAGACTGGAACCCCTGCCCGGCACAGATGAGCTGCGACCACCGCCATCACTTTCGTGAACACCCGAGGGGCACTTGTGAAGCCAAAGGGGAGCACGGTGAATTGAAAATGCTCGAGGCCCTCCATGAACCGCAGGTAACGCCGGTGGGCCGGCAGGACGGGGATGTGGAAATAAGCGTCCTGCAAGTCCAACGCTACCATCCAGTCTCCAGGGTCGAGGGCAGTCAAGACCTGAGCTAAGGTGAGCATCTTGAACTTCTCCTTCCGAAGGAAGCGATTGACGTTCCGGAGGTCCAAGATAGGACGCATGTCCTCCTTGTCCTTTTTGGGCACCAGAAAGTAGTGGGAGTAGCAACCACGACCTACTTCTGGGGTCGGAACGTGCTCGATGGCCCTCTTGGCCAAGAGGGCCGCAACTTCCTTCTGAAGAAGCACCAAGTGATCCCCTGACATGCAGTGGAATTGAGGTGGCATGTCTAGGGGGATGGTCTCAAAGGGGAGGGAGTAGCCCCTTCGGACAATGTCCAAGACCCACTTGTCCGAGGTGATGGCACGACAGTGGTGAAGGTGATGGCGGACCCTGCCCCCTACTGGCGTGCTGTGCACCTGAAAGGAAGGACTAGGAGGGCTTGGAGGCCGCGGACGGGGCGGGGTTGGTGGCCTGACCCGCACGCTGGTTGCCTGACCCGCCACGGCGGGAGCCACGTCCACGGCCACGCGAAGACGCTTGCTGCGCGGGCCGGTGGCTGGGCAGCGGACGTGACTGGGCGCCCCTTCCGTGGCCACGAAAGGGGCGAAAAGCAGACTGTTGCGGAGGGCGCACAGCAGAAAGGCCCAGGGACTTGGCTGTTGCCCGTGAGTCCTTAAAACGCTCCAGCGCATGGTCTGCCTTGTTGCCGAAAAGGCCGACACCATCAAAGGGCATGTCCATAAGAGTGTTTTGGACATCACCCGAGAAACCAGTGGTTCTCAGCCAGGCGTGACGGCGCAGCTCCACTGTTGTCGCAAGCGATCTGCCTAGCGAGTCGGCGGTATCAAGGCCACATCTAATGGTGTATTTAGCCGCATCTCTTCCGTCCGCAATGGCGCGGGAAAGCAGTGTCTGGACCTCTTCAGAACACTGGGGCAGCACTTGCGCCACCGAGTCCCACAGAGAGTGGGAATATCGGCCCAAAAGGCAAGCGGTGTTGACAGACCGCAAGCCAGCACTGGAGGAAGAAAAGACCTTCTTCCCAAATTGATCCAGGCGTTTGGATTCCCTATCCGGAGGAGCGGTAGGGAAGGCGGTTTGGGAAGCAGAGGCTTGGACAACCAAGCTCTCAGGAGTGGGGTGTTGGGAGAGGAACAGGGGGTCGCCCGGGGCGATGGCGTCGGACCACGTTCCTATCCACAGGAGCCCCTGTGGCGGGCTTGGACCAGGTGCCCAAAAGAACGTCGGAAAGCGCGTCATTAAACGGCAGCAGTGGCTCCGAGGAGGTAGCTGCCGGCTGAAGCACTTCTGTCAGGAGGTTAGTCCTGACAGCCACTGTAGGCAATTGGAGGTGTAAGGCCCCAGCTGCTCTACGCAACACCGTTGCAAAATTTGCTCCCTCCTCCGTTGCCACGGAAGGAGGAGACAGCATGCCAGAGTCAGGGGAGGTGTCCAGACCACTGGCATCCCCAAGCTCCTCAGCCCAGTCCTGATCGAACTCACACTGCTGTGTGAGAGGGTCATCCGACCCCTCCCAGTTCTCTTCGTCCTCCTCTGATTCAAAATAAGGAGGAGGAGGGACATGCGGGACCCAAGGTCCCATCGGCGTCGGAGCCGGCGTCGAGCGACGCCGGTCCGGCGCCATGTCCGGATCCGGAGAGAACCTGGGGACGACGACGCCCGGAGCCCCGGGCGGCATCGGAAACGGCACCGGAGACATCGGCGAAGGGAGGTATTATTAGGTCAAACAGCGTCGATCGGGGTTGAGGCAGCACCGGAGCCGGGGTCGAGGCCGGGGCCGGAGCCGGGACCGAGGCTGGTGTGACAGGCGGCGCCGGGACCGGAGTCGCCGGCGGCGCCGGGGAAACCCCATCAGGGCCCGCGGGGCCCGAAGGCGCACCGGGGGGACCTTGAGGCCCGAAGAGGCGGGCCATGGACTACAGGAACTCCTGTATCTCGGCCGGAGTCGCCCCCGAACCCGGGAAGTGCGGGTAATGCGGGGGCGGCTCCACAGGCACTCCCGGAGCCACGGGGACGGTGCCGACAGGACCCTCAGCCGAGTCGCGAGACCTGTGAGGCGAAGTCGTCGAGCGATGACGCTTCTTAGACTTCTTATGCTTTGACTTACCGGAGGAGTGCGAAGACTTGGACCCTGACGACCGATGAGGACTCCGCAACCGGCCCCTCGACCTCTCACGTGACCGGGGCTTGGTGTGGCGCGGAGCCGACTGCCGGACCTCGAGGAGCTTTCGAGACCGCTCTCGCAAAGTCTTCGGATGCAAGGCCCGACAGTCGGGGCACGACTTGGGGTCGTGGTCGCGCCCGAGGCAGTAGAGACAATCCGTATGCGGGTCCGTGATCGACATCATACGACCACAGACGTCGCATGGCTTGAAGCCGGGCATCCCTACCGACACCTGTGGAGTCGAGCGACTCGAGAAAACAGTGAAAAATTCACCAAAAACGTATTCAAAAAATGACTAGGGCACTGCTCTTCCCGGATCTGCGCTTACTGGCGCGGAAAAAGAAGAACTGACGTCAGCGCGCAGGGGCGGCGTCTGAGTACTGCGCGCGACGTCATCCCGGCGATCCCGACACCGACGACGGACGCGGAGCCGAACGACGCCGCCTACCGACGCACAAGGGTACTGCTACGAAAAACTTTCCGGATCCAGCCTGACGCCTGGGGATATTCTAAGGTAAGGAATCTGTCACTAACGTGTCTCTTTCAGATAAAATATGTAATAATGTAAAGTATAATGTCAATAATACTATAAATACAATTAATATCATAATATAGTATTATTTATTATATACTTTAAAATGTTTGTAAATCCTGTTATAACAAAAAAGTATGTATAACAAATATATATGTTTACTAAATTGTACCATATTTACAAAAATGCTGAAAAATAACAATATGTGAAATGTTAAAAAATATAGCATGATGAACAAGTTACTTACCTTCGGTAACGCCTTCTCTGGTAGGCACTATATCTAGCCGCAGATTCTTTATCTTTGAATTTCCCATGTGTCAGACTGGATCCGTAAGAGTTTTTGGGTTCACTGACAGAATATCGATATAAAAAATATAGAAGTAAACAATATAGGTGAAAAAATATAGAAGTAAAAAATATCGACTCCCTATACTTAAACAGGTAAGTACAAAAATATCGGAAAAAAATATCGATGTCAAAAATATAGTTGTACAAAACATCGATTTTTATATATATTAAATAAAATAATAAATATTAAATATGTTAAATAATAAAAGTAATATAAAAAAAGAAAGTAGATTTAATATAAATTTTAACAATTATAACAAATAAACTTAATTAAAAAATGTTAAACACATACATATTAATTAATATATATATTTACTTTAAAACAATTAATAAACCATTAATTTTAATTTATTTTATAATTTTAAAATTATATAAAAATCTACATATATATACATATATATATATATATTCACTGAAAAAACCATAGGTTTCAGACACGTTATAGTTACAAATTAGCATTTAAAAAACCTTTGAAATTCACTGAAAAAACCATAGGTTTCAGACACGTTATAGTTACAAATTAGCATTTAAAAACCTTTGAAATTCACTGAAAAAAACCATAGGTTTTAGGGACAGTTATAGTTACTTGGACATTGCACTCGTACAAAACCCGTGAAATTCCCCCGTTATAGTTAGTTCAGCTAACTATAACTCGCGCCCCGCAATGCACTGCTGATGACGTCACATATTACATCACTCATGACATGGTCAGTGACATCACTGATGACATCACTGATGACATCTCAAATGACATCACTGATGACATCATCCAGTGACTGTGTGTTTCTGTAAAGTTTAAATATTTTTAATATATATAGGAAAAGACGTATTGAAGAATGAGTGGGTGTGTAAGTGTCTGTATGGATGATTTAGTAGGTGCGTGACTGACTCTATAAGTGAGTGATTTAACGTATCTTACTGAATGCATGGGTTAGTGACTAAACTGGGTGAATGTCTGTATCCGTCTGTCTGTTGCTGTGTAAGTGGCTGCATGTGTTTGTGAATAGCTAAATGAGTGTCTATATGAGTTATTGAATGCTTGTCTGAGTATCTGTATGGGTGCCTGAGTGTTTGTGTGGGAGGGGTGTGTGCAACTCTGTGCATAGATGTGTGAGTGGGTGATTCACTGGGTGGATGGTTTCAAGAGTGCATCTGTGATAGACTGTATGGGTGGGTAAGTGTGTGTAAGAGTGTGTTAGTGAGTGAATGTATGTCCCAGTGGTACATGTGTGAGTAACTACATATGTGAAAGGCAGTATATATGTGTGTTGAGTATATAAATAGCTATAAGCAAGAGTGAGTGATTGTGATAGTGGCTGTATGGATGAGTGTGTGCTTGTATCAGTGATTGTATAAGAGCGTAACAATGTGCTACTATTTGTATGAGTAAGTGAGCTGGTGTGTGTATAACTGTATAGGTGAGTAAATGGCAGTGTGTTTAATTATTTGCATGACTGACTAGGTGTCTGAGTATCTCTATGGATGAGTGGCGTTGTTTGAGTGTCTATATAGGAGTAAGAGTGCATATGATAGTCCTGTACTGAGTGACCGTAAGTATGAGTGACTGTACGGGTGAGTGAGTGGATGTGTGTGTGTAGACCTAAGAATCAGTGAGTGGGTATGTAGTTATTGGTGTTGGAGTGTCTATGGTTTTGCGAATGGCAGTCTGTAATTTAGAGTGGGTGTATCAAAGATTATATTAGGGTGTGAGGAGGTGCATCAGATTATCACGTGGATGATGTCATCAGTGATGTCATTTGAGATGTCATCAGTGATGTCATCAGTGATGTCACTGACCATGTCATGAGTGATGTAATATGTGACGTCATCAGCAGTGCATTGCGGGCGCGAGTTATAGTTAGCTGAACTAACTATAACGGGGGAATTTCACGGGTTTTGTACGAGTGCAATGTCCAAGTAACTATAACTGTCCCTAAAACCTATGGTTTTTTCAGTGAATTTCAAAGGTTTTTTAAATGCTAATTTGTAACTATAACGTGTCTGAAACCTATGGTTTTTTCAGTGAATTTCAAAGGTTTTTTAAATGCTAATTTGTAACTATAACGTGTCTGAAACCTATGGTTTTTTCAGTGAATTTCAAAGGTTTTTTAAATGCTAATTTCTAACTATAACGTGCCTGAAACCTACGGTTTTTTCAGTGAATTTCAAAGGTTTTGTAAATGACAATTTTTAAATGTATTAATTGTTATACTAATTTTTTTCATACTGATTTACTACATTTTTAGAAACAATTTTTTTTTACAGATTTTATTTTTTAAATTACATTGTAATTACATTATACATTACATTACAAAAAATACTTTCTCAGAATGAATTACTTTAGTTTAAATACTTTGCACGTAGGCAATAGACTTTTAAGTACAGTAGTTACAGTTGTTGCAATGGGCAACACATTTTCAAACACAATGCAACATTCAGCTCAATGTGAATTTCTAGTTAAATGCAATTAGTTACTTTATGGATTACTTTTTCTAACCACAGGACTGGATCCTAGATTCAGTCCTGGTACATCTCCTGTAAACAGTTGAGTAAAGCGTTTTGGTTACAGTCGTGATTTTTAAGGAATATTATTGTATTTTAAAAGTTGACACTTAGAAACTTTTTCTCATAGAATCACCAATGTTATCCTATGGAAGGAAATTCACTTAGCAGGTAAAAACTGTTATCGTTACTTTTTCTTACTCAGTGTTGGATCCTGGATCCAGCACTGGTGCATCTCCTGTAAACAGTTGAAAGAATGCGTTTAAGTCATACAGGTGATTTTTAAGGAATATTTGTAGTTTGTAAAAATCAACACTTTGAAACTTTTTTGCTGAAAACCAGACAATGGATTCCTATGGAAGAAAATATAAGTTACTGGTAAGTACGGTTAAAATTACTTTTCAGGATTAGTACTGGGCTGAAAGATGCAGCACTGAGGTCTCTCCTGATAACAGGTGAGTAAATCGGAATTCGTATTTCGGCTGATTTTAGAGGAATATTTTAAAGTTCCAAAACTCCACACTTAGAAGAATTTCCAAGCGAAACCAGTCAATGTTAGCCTATGGAAGGAAATTCAAGTTACTGGTAAGTACGGTTAAAATTACTTTTCAGGACCAGTACTGGGCTGAAAGATACAGCACTGAGGTCTCTCCTTATAACAGGTGAGTAAATCGGAATTCGTATTTCGGCTGATTTTAGAGGAATATTTGTATGTTTCAAAAATCAACACTTAGAAACTTTTTCAGCAAAAAGCAGGCAATGATATCCTATGGAAGGAAATTCAAGTTACTGGTAAGTACGGTTAAAATTACTTTTGAGGATCAGTACTGGGCTGAAAGATGCAGCACTGAGGTCTCTCCTGATAACAGGTGAGTAAATCGGAATTCGTATTTCGGCTGATTTTAGAGGAATATTTTAAAGTTCCAAAACTCCACACTTAGAAGAATTTCCAAGTGAAACCAGTCAATGTTAGCCTATGAAGGAAATTCAAGTTACCGGTAAGTACGGTTAAAATTACTTTTCAGGACCAGTACTGGGCTGAAAGATGCAGCACTGAGGTCTCTCCTGATAACAGGTGAGTAAATCGGAATTCGTATTTCGGCTGATTTTAGAGGAATATTTTAAAGTTCCAAAACTCCACACTTAGAAGAATTTCCAAGTGAAACCAGTCAATGTTAGCCTATGGAAGGAAATTCAAGTTACTGGTAAGTACGGTTAAAATTACTTTTCAGGACCAGTACTGGGCTGAAAGATACAGCACTGAGGTCTCTCCTGATAACAGGTGAGTAAATCGGAATTCGTATTTCGGATGATTTTAGAAGAATATTTGCACAATGGTGAAGGGAGGGGGCGGGGCCTGAGGTGACATCTGTGCAAACGCGCCCCGTGGCGCGTTTTAAGTTGGGGGATTAAGTCCCCTTGAATCCTGAGGGTCCCTAGGGGCCAACTAGCCCACCAGGAACCTCCAATATGCGCTAGGGCTGCGTTGCAGAGACGTGTAGAGAGGCCACACCCCTTTACACCTCTCTGCAACGCAGCTCTGTGGCGCTTTCTGGATGTACCTGTTGGGCTAGTTGGCCCCCAGGGACCCTCAGGATTGAAGGGGATTTAATTCCCCATCTTAAAACGCGCCACGGGGCCTGTTTGCACACATGTCACCTGAAGCCCCGCCCCTCCCTTCACCACTGTGCAAACGCGCCCCGTGGCGCGTTTTAAGCTGGGGGATTAAGTCCCTTGAATCCTGAGGGTCCCCGGAGTCCAACTAGCCCACCATATACCTCCAAAAGCGCCACAGAGCTGCGTTGCAGAGAGGTGTAAAAGGGGTGTGGCCTCTCTACACGTCTCTGCAACGCAGCCCCTGGCGCATATTGGAGGTTCCTGGTGGGCTAGTTGGCCCCCAGGGACCCCCAGTATTCAAGGGGAATTGTTCCCTCTCTGCAAACGCGCCAGGGGCGCGCTTGCAGAGTGGTGAAGGAAGGGGGCGGGGCCTGCGGGCCCGATCGTTTTATTTTTTATTTTTATTTTTTTGTCTCTGGAAGGGGGCTGTGTGGCCTCCTTCCTTTTTCCTGTTTTTGGGCCCTGGGGACCCCATCCCCCAGGGCCTTACCCCTTTTTTAATTTTTTTTTTTTAAAAAACGGGAAGGGGGCCGCGTGGCCCCCTTCCCTGGGCCTGTATTGGCCCCGGGGACCCCATCCCCGGGGCATGGCGTTTTTAAATTTTCTTGGGAGGGGGGCTGCGTGGCCCCCCTCCTCAGGCCATTTAAGGCCCCGGGGACCCCATCCCCCAAGGCCGGCCTTTCCATTTTTTGTTGTTGTTTTTTTTGTTTTTTTTGGGGGGAGGGGGTCCGCGTGGCCCCCCTCCTGGGCCACTACTTGCCCCGGGGACCCCATCCCCCGGGGCTGGCCCTTCTCCGTTGGGGACTGTGGGGGTCCCCAATCCCCCACAGTCCCGCTCGGCTCCCCACGTCCCTTGGGAGCCGGGATTAGCTAGTCTCCACATGGGGAGCAGCTGACATGCTGCTCCCCATGTGGAAAGCAATCGGCTTTGGATATTGGAAGAGAGAGCAGGTTTCCCTGCTCTCTTCCAATATCTCAGCAGTTAGTTATGGCAGGACGGGAGCCGCGAGGCTCCCGTCCTGCCATAGCAAACTACAGTGTCCCGGGGTAGGCACCCGGGACACTGCAGGAGCCGGCCCTGGGGAGTGGCGGTCCCCAGGGCCATCAAGGGCTCCAGGAGGGGGCCGCGCGGCCCCCTTCCCTACATCAGCACAGCCCCGGGAGGTGGTGGTCCTCGGGCTTCGGGGGTCCAAAACGGACCCCCATTTTAATTTGTTAGTGCCCCGGGAGGTGGCGGTCTCGGGCGTGTGGGGCTGGAGCCCCCACACAGGTTGTTTAATTTTTTAAAAAGCCCCGGGAGGTGGTGGTCTCGGGGCTGCGGGAGGGCTCAGAGCCCTCCCGCACCATTTTTAAAAGAAAGCCCGGGGGTGGCGGTCCTCGGGCTTGGGGGGCCCTTTGAGGCCCCCACACATAAAATTAAACTCCTCACCATGCCCCCGGGACTTGGGCCACCCGGGGGCAAATTACAATCGAAGCGCGGAGACCGCGCTTCGATTTTTTCTCGGCAGGATTCGCGCACCCTGAGCGCATCCTGCCGATTTTTTTAAATTTTTTTTTTTTTTGCCCAGGGGGTCCTTGTGGGACCCCTGAGCAAACCTAGGGGGTCAGGGTGTTTCTACCCTGCTCCCTTTGTGCGCTTTGCGCACTTAGCTTCTGTCCCTCGGTTCTACCGAGGATAAAATGGCTGCCAACATTTCCTGAATCGGAATGTTGACAGCCAGCTGACAGCCAATTAACATGCAGCTCGTGGATCGGGACGGTGCGCGCAGGGTGCGCTGAGGGTACGCGGACCCTACTCGGCCATAGATATCACTAACTTTTTACTTTTCATTTTCTCAGCAACTACTGAACGGATTTACACCATTTAACAAAAAGGGTTCTTTCTGAACCAAGAACTACCTCTTTGCCAAATTTGGTGTAATTCCGCTCAGCAGTTCGGGCTGTAGCCGTGTCTAAAGTTTCCTATGGAAAAGTGCATGGGGAAAACACGCTTTGGGACCCCCTTTTTCTCGGCCCCCGCTGACGAATCCCCCGAGACTTTCAAGGTAGGAGCGGACCGGAGCGGGCCACAAAGTTTGAAAATTTCGCGAAGATACGTCAACCGGCAAGAGAGTTATTTCAAATAGAATGTCGCGGATTTCCTATGGATAATAGGTTGTAACTATAACTATCTACTGGCGACCGCCAGTAGATAATATATATATGTACCAACAACATAATATCTAGTAAAAAAACATTCTATTATAAATTAATACATTAACCTTTTTAAAAATCTCCAAACTTACATTTCCGACTCCAGTGAGTGCAACAGTAGGGAAAGTGTTGGATAGCGGAGGGGTAAAAATTATTATTCCCACTCCAGTGAGTGCAACAGTAGAGAAAGTGTTGGATAGCGGAGGGGTAAAAATTACTATTCCCACTCCGGTGAGAGTAACAGTAAGGAAAGTGTTGGATAGCGGAGGGGTAAAAATTACTATTCCCTCTCCAGTGAGTGCAACAGTAGGTAAAGTGTTGGATAGCGGAGGGGTAAAAATTACTATTCCCACTCCAGTGAGTGTAACAGTAGAGAAAGTGTTGGATAGCTGAGGGGTACAAATTACTATTCCCACTCCAGTGAGTGCAACAGTAGGGAAAGTGTTGGATAGCGGAGGGGTAAAAATTACTATTCCCACTCCAGTGAGTGTAACAGTAGAGAAAGTGTTGGATAGCGGAGGGGTAAAAATTACTATTCCCACTCCAATGTGTGTAACAGTAGGGACAGTGTTGGATTGCGGAGGGGTAAATTTAATATTCTCACTCCAGTGAGTTCAACAGTAGGGAAAGTGTTGGATAGCGAAGGGGTAAACATTACTATTCCCACTCCAGTGAGTGCAACAGTAGGGAAAGTGTTGGATAGTGAAGGGGTAAAAATTACTATTCCCACACCAGTCAGTGCAACAGTAGAGAAAGTGTTGGATAGCAGAGAGGGTAAAAAATACTATTCCCACTCCAGTGAATGCAACAGTAGGGAAGAGTGTTGGATAGTGGCGGGATAAAATTTACTATTCCCACTCCAATCAGTGCAACAGTAGGGAAAGTGTTGGATAGCGGAGGGGTAAAAATTACTATTCCCACTCCAATGAGTGCAACAGTAGGGAAAGTGTTGGATTGTGGAGGGGTAACAATTAATATTCTCACTCCAGTCAGTTCAAAATTAAAAACAAACAAAATATTAACAACAAAAATATTTCAAAAAACAAAATAAATTAAAAAATATATAAATATGTTCAAAATTAAAATACAAATATATTTATTAAAAAAAAATCAAAAAACATATTATAATGTTAAATACATATGACAAATACCTACAGATATTATATTAAATAAAATAAAAATAATTTTCAAACAAATAAATATTTTTAATTACATAATTATTTTTTATTTCCTACTCTATAACACCACACATTTCACAACCCAGATATAAATTTAAAAAAATGTACTTCCTTAATTAACATAATTAATTACCAATTAAATACATATTATTAATTAACAAATTAAAACTCATAAAAATGTATTAACTTCCCACACTTTACCCCTATAATCACCACAACCCACAGCTAAAATTAAATTGTAAAAAAATGTATTACACAATTTAAACTTATTTTCAATTAAAAAATTAATAGTATTTAACAACTAATTATAAAGTAAGTAAAAATAATTTACTCCCCACACTGTACCCCTATAAAAGTAAAACCCACACATAAAAAAATATAAACAAATACCCTAATTAAATATCAATTAATTATTAAATATTAATGATCAACTAATTATTAATTAATTAAACATAAATTACTTCCCACCCTTTACCCATATAAACTCCACAACCTACACCTAAAATTAATTACACAATTTCCATAATTAGTTTACAATCAATTAATTTAAATTAACAACTAATTATTAATTACTTAAACATAAATTACTTCCCACCCTTTACCCCTATAAACAACACAACCCGCACCTAAAATTAATTACACAATTTCCATAAAAAATTTCAATCGATTAATTAATATAAATTAACAACTAATTATTAATCAAAAATTATATCCCACCCTTTACCCCTATAAACCCCACAATCCACACCTAAAAAGAATTACACAATTACCATAATTAATTACCAATTAATTAGTTAACATTAATTAACAACTAATTAATTATTAATTACAAAAAAATCACTTCCCACCCTTTACCCCTATAAACCCTACAATCCACACCTAAAAGAATGTACACAATTACCATAATTGATTACCAATTAATTAATTAATATTAATTAACAACCAATTAATAATTAATTACAAATACATTACTTTCGATAATTAACACTATAAAATCTCAATTAAATATATATTAATAAATAAAAATAATCATTAATTTATTGTAATTAAATTACTTCCCACCCTAGTCCCTTATAAACGCACAACCCGCTACAGAACTAAAAACGCAACATTTACTTAAAATAAAATTGATAACTACTAAAAATGTAACACATATATTAAAAAACAATACTTATACAAAAAACATACATCACATACATTTAAAATATAAATTAAAATACATTACACTAATTTAAAAAAATCGATATTTTAAACTATATTTTTGCAAACTATATTAATGACTTCTATATTTTTGAAAATGATATTTCTTACCTTAAATTCGATATTCTTGACCACGATACTCTTGCTGTCGATATTTCTGTCACGATATTTCCAACTCGATATTTGTGTAAGTCAACATTTCCAACTGATTATTCTGTTCGAATACCGAATTTTTGTGAGCAGTACCCCTGCGTGCGTCATCAGCATCGCCTGCGCTGGAGGTGACCACTGCGGCACCTACATAGGTGCCACCTAGGCGCGCTGATGTCAGTTTCTTTTCACGACTTTCCACGCCAGAAGCGCGGAGTCATGAAGAACACTGACCACTGGTGTGGAAAACTAGGGGGTGATTAGGATGTAGGGCGGATCGCCACCGCCCGCATGGCGGTGGCGATCCGCCCTACATTTTCCTCCGCCCGCCACCCATTTCCCCCCGCCATATTAGTATGGCGGGGGGGACCCCGGCGGACGGAAAGACCGTCCGCCGGTTTTCCGCCGGTAGGCAATCCGCCCGATTGCCTACCGGGCGGAAAAGGCCTGCAATATGGAGGTGGTGCCTTGCAGGCACCGCCATCCATATTAGGATGATGGCAGTCACATGCCTTTCCATGGCGGAGACTCCGCCATGGAAAGGCATGCGGGAATGCCTTTGGGGACCCGTTGCGGGCCCCCTGTGGGATGGGGGGGTGGGGGGCTGCACTTGGGGGGTACCCATGGTACCCCCGGAGGATGCCACCGCCACGGTGGCATCCTAATCACTGGTGCGGAACCGCCGCACCACTGGCGGCCGGTCCCAGCACCGCTCGGGTGGTGGGCGGACGTAAGTCTGCCCGCTATCCTAATAGGCCCCCTAGTGTCTTGAAAGGAATCAGCCCTGTCCCTAGAAATCCGCTTGCAGAGTGGGGAGGATGGGTGGGTCAGTAAGGAATCGGCGGCTAGATATAGGGCATAATTTAAATCTTGGCGGCCGTGTTACTCCGTCAGAATGGTGACGGATAGCCCATCCGCTGAAATATAAATCTTATTATATTCTATCGGATTTCGACGGACTGGATATCTATCACCATCTATAGAGGCTGAAACATTGGCATCATAACCTGAATATCCTGGACTCGCCATTCGGGAGGATAAGCCTGAAACAGCTCCAATGAAAGGGAGCGTCTGAGAGGGAGTCAGGTGCGACTTTCGCATTTTGGTAGTGAACCCCAGTGAGTGCAGAAGGTTCGCTGTAGTCTGGAGGTGGGAGACGACAGCCGGGGGTGAATCCACCTTCAGCAACCAGTCGTTGAGGTAGGGAAAGGCTAGCACCCCTGATCTCTGCAGATTAGCTGCAACCAACGCCATCACCTTGGGGGCGCTGGTAAGGCCAAAAGGAAGCACGGTGAACTGAAAGTGCTTGTGGCCCACTGTAAACCACAGGTAACGCCAGTGGGCAGGCAGGACGGAAATGTGGAAATACCCTACCATCTAGTCTCCTGGGTCGAGGGCAGACAAGACCTGAGCTAATGAGAGCATTTTGAATTTCTCCTTCTTGAAGAAGTTATTGAGGCCCTGCAGTTCTTTGGTAGGACGAAGGCCTCTGTCCTTTTTGAGTACAAGAAAGTAGCGGGTATAGCAACCACAGCCCACTTCTGGCACCTGCATCCTCTCTAAGGCTCCCTTGGCCAAGAGAGCTGTGACTTCCTTGAGGATAAGGGATATATGATCCACTGTCAGCCGGTTGTGAGATGGTGGCATGGAGGGAGGGTTAGTCACAAAGGGGAGGGAGTAGCCCCTTCAGATGATATGCAAAACCCTCCTGTCCGATGTTAGAGACTGCCAGTGGGGCAAGTGGTGGTTAATCCTGCCGCCAACTGGATGCCCATGCTGGTAATGGGGCTGATTGCGAGGGTTTGGAGGCTGCAGCTGCCGGAGGACTGGTGTACTGACCAGACCGCTGGCTATCTGACCCACGAGGTCTGTGGGTACTATGCCCTCGGCCATGTGCAGTCTGGGGAGCATGCCTGGCTATGTGGCTGGGAGGGAAATGGGAGAGCTGAAAGCTCCTTCCATAACCACGAAAAGAGCAAAAGGTGGATTGAGGGTGACGTGGGGCCATAGAAAGGCCCAAGGACCTGATCATAGCCCGACTGTCTTTGAAGCACTCCAGCGCCGAATCCGCCTGGTCTCCGAAGAGACGGGTGCCATCAAAGGGCATGTCCATAAGAGAGGATTTGAAATCCCCCGAAAAGCCAGTTCTCAAGCACGCGTGACGCCTCAAGGCCACCGTCGACGAAACCACTCTGCCCAGAGAGTCAGTTGTGTCAAGTCCAAGACAGTTAGTGAACTTCACTGCATCTCTCCCATCAGCAACAGCCTGAAAGTGTATGGCCCAGTCCTCCTCTGGGACTGTTAGCAGCACATGCGCAACCGTGTCCCAAAGAGCATGGGAATAACGGCCCAAAAAGCATGCAGTGTTCACAGACCGCAATGCCAGGCTGATGGAAGAAAACATCTTCTTCCCCAAAGAGTCTAGCCTTTTGGATTCCCTATCTGGGGAAGCAGTAGGGAATGAGCCTTGGAATGTCGAGGCTTGGACCACAAGCTCTTTGGGGTAAAGTTTTGGGTGAGGAAGTTTAGGTCCCCTTGGGCGGGGCGGTGGTAGCGGGCAATCATCTTATTCACAGGAGCCCCTATGTGGGTTTTTTGACCTAGTCCCCAAAAAGACGTCATTGAGGGTGTCATTGAACGGGAGTAGCAGTTCTAAGGGTAGGAATACCAGTTGCAGCACCTCTGTCAAGATGTTAGTCTTGACTGCCACTGACGGCAACTGAAGGTCGAGGACCTCATCCGCCCTCCGCACCACCATTGCAAAAGAAGCTCCCTCCTCTGTAGCCACGGTAGTGGCAGAAAGCATGCCAGTATCTGGAGAAGCATCCAGTCCACTGGCTTCACCCAGTTCCTCACACTAGTCCATGTTAGGGTTTTCTTCATATGGCTGGTATTCCTCAGGGTCCAGTGATCCCTCCCATTTCTCCTCCAGTCTTAACCCAAGGGAATAGGGGGCAGGCTCTGATCTAGGAGGCAAAGCTTGTGTCGGCACCGGATATGTCCTTCCAGCTGCGTATCAGAGTTGGGGGATCAGAATGGGGATGATGCTGGTGGCTCCGGGAGCGTCGGCATCGGGACCGGCATCGGGTAAGATCGAGATGGTACAACCGGCACTGGTCCAGATCTGGGAACAGATCCTTGGGGTCCAACTGAAACCAGGGCCAGAGATGCTGGCGCAGAAGTAGATGGGGCGCCTGCTGACCCTGCGGGGCCCAGAGGGGCACCGGTGGGGCCAGGCCACCAACATATGAGGCGAATGGCCTCATAAAACTCCTTTAGTTGGGTGGGGGTCGCTCTGGCTCCCTAAAAGTCGGGGTGGCGCTGAGTCGGCCTAGGCGTAGGCTCTACCGCGGATCCAGGCCATAAATGTTGACAGTCCCTCATCTAGTTGGCCGATGGACAAGGAGAAGTCGAAGATCTCTTCGATTTCTTCCACTTCTTGTGTCGAGACTTAACCTAATGTGCCAAGGGTTTGGAGTGGGACGAGGATCTCGGACTTCGCAACGTCTCCCGGGACCTTCCCCTTGACCGGGACCTCGACTGTTGCAGCGTCACACACCGAGCTGCCATGACCTTGAGGGACCGCTGGGAAATTCAAAGGTAAGGAATCTGCTGCTAGAATTCACTATCAGATGTGTATTTCACTAAAAATATAAGAAATGTTGTAAAAAATGACAATAAAACCTTTTTATTTTCTGTTATAAAAATATATTTATGTGCTTAAAAAATGTAAACATACAAAAAATAAAATATTAGAAACTATGGAGGTCATTACGATGGCGGACGGAAAAACAACCGACCGCCATGGTAGCGGGAAATCACCGCCCGCCGCTACCGCGGGAAAACCGACGGCTAGATTAGGATCCTTGGCGGTAAAAATTCAACCGCGGCGGAAAGGAGACCCGAGGAGAAGGCCCAAACCCATCCGCGGCGGTCGGTTTCGCAGCGGAAACAGCCCAAATGACCGCAACCACAGCGGAGACACCGCCATCGAAATTATGATATTCCCGACATCCCTGCGGTGCAGTGCGCTGTTTCCGGCCGCCGCGGTCGACAACATTGAAGAATCAGTGCGACGGCGGAAGCGCCGTAGCCGAGCCAGCATTGCGGACGCTCCGTTAAAAAAATGGCGGTCGCTAGAAAAACACACAACATGGCCACAAAGTGCACCAACCAAACAAGGCATGCAGCCAAAAATAGCTAACACAGCCCAAAGACACACCCCCATGGGAAACTCCAAAACTCCAAATCCCAGGTTCACACACACACCACACCTGCTACCAATACCCCATCCTGACACACCCACAGACACCAGTATAAATCCAGCCCCCAACATACCACAATCCTTTGCAAAACTCCACAACTGAGGGGACATCCACCACAGATGACAGGAGAGGCAAATCTGCACAACACACACACATCACCACCACCACCACCACCAACACCACTTCCACACCTGCACCTCTAACACCTTTGCACAGCACACACCATACACATCACAACCACCACTACCACTTCCAAACCTGCACCCTAAACACCTTGACACATCACACACCATGTCACCCCAGAGAATGCCCAAATTCACTGAGAGTGAGTTGAGGGTCATGGTCGATGAGATAATCAGGGTAGAACCACAATTGTTTGGTAACCAGGTCCAACAGACACCACTAGCAACAAGGACGCAAATGTGGAGAAGGATAGTAGAGAAGGTCAATGCAGTAGGGACCGTGCCACGCAATAGAGATGAAATCGTGAAGAGGTGGCACGATCTGAAGGCAGTGGTCAAAAAGAAGAGAGCCAAGAACCATGAGCTGGCTCACAGGACAGGCAGTGGCCCTCCCGTTCCACTCAAAACATTTACTGAATGGGAGGAGAAGGTGCTTGGCATTCTACATCCAGAGAGTCTATCAGGAATACCCGGGGGAGTGGAGGCTGGTAAGTACAAACAAATGCCTAACATCACACAAATGTACTGTCTTGCACTATTACAAAATAATACCTCCTAGGTTCAAATTCATTCATGTACACAACACTCCCCCAACACATCTCTCACAGATACAACAGACACTCCCCCTGAAGCCCCCAAAGGTAGTTAGCAACATCACCATGGGTACATGTGTACATGCTGCCAGCACTACAACTCCCACCAGGCCCCCTTGCCCACAGCTGAGCAGGATGTAGCCCTCCCCCACCCAGAAGCATGCCTCAGCCATTGTGTGCTACACCCTCACCTAACAGGTAGGTAGCCATCTTTACAGGGAGGTGGGTGGGTGTTTGGGAGGCCTGCACTACAACTCCCACCTGGCCCCCTTGTCCCACAGCTGAGCAGGATGGAGCACTGCCCCCCACCCAGAAGCATGCCTCAGCCATTGTGTGCTTCACCCTCACCTAACAGGTAGGTAGCCATCTTTACAGGGAGGTGTCTGTGGAATAGGGAGGCCTGCACTACAACTCCCACCTGGCCCCCTTGTCCCACAGCTGAGCAGGATGTAGCCCTCCCCCCACCCAGAAGCATGCCTCAGCCATTGTGTGCTACACCCTCACCTAACAGGTAGGTAGCCATCTTTACAGGGAGGTGGGTGGGTGTTTGGGAGGCCTGCACTACAACTCCCACCAGGCCCCCTTGTCCCACAGCTGAGCAGGATGGAGCACTGCCCCCACCCAGAAGCATGCCTCAGCCATTGTGTGCTTCACCCTCACCTAACAGGTAGGTAGCCATCTTTACAGGGAGATGGGTGGGTGTTTGGGAGGCCTGCACTACAACTCCCACCTGGCCCCCTTGTCCCACAGCTGAGCAGGATGGAGCACTGCCCCCCACCCAGAAGCAAGCCTCAGCCATTGTGTGCTTCACCCTCACCTAACAGGTAGGTAGCCATCTTTACAGGGAGGTGTCTGTGGAATAGGGAGGCCTGCACTACAACTCCCACCTCGCCCCCTTGTCCCACAGCTGAGCAGGATGGAGCACTGCCCCCACCCAGAAGCATGCCTCAGCCATTGTGTGTTTCACCCTCACCTAACAGGTAGGTAGCCATCTTTACAGGGAGGTGGGTGGGTGTTTGGGAGGCCTGCACTACAACTCCCACCTGGCCCCCTTGTCCCACAGCTGAGCAGGATGTAGCCCTCCCCCCACCCAGAAGCATGCCTCAGCCATTGTGTGCTACACCCTCACCTAACAGGTAGGTAGCCATCTTTACAGGGAGGTGGGTGGGTGTTTGGGAGGCCTGCACTACAACTCCCACCAGGCCCCTTGTCCCACAGCTGAGCAGGATGGAGCACTGCCCCCACCCAGAAGCATGCCTCAGCCATTGTGTGCTTCACCCTCACCTAACAGGTAGGTAGCCATCTTTACAGGGAGATGGGTGGGTGTTTGGGAGGCCTGCACTACAACTCCCACCTGGCCCCCTTGTCCCACAGCTGAGCAGGATGGAGCACTGCCCCCCACCCAGAAGCATGCCTCAGCCATTGTGTGCTTCACCCTCACCTAACAGGTAGGTAGCCATCTTTACAGGGAGGTGTCTGTGGAATAGGGAGGCCTGCACTACAACTCCCACCTCGTCCTCTTGTCCCACAGCTGAGCAGGATGGAGCACTGCCCCCACCCAGAAGCATGCCTCAGCCATTGTGTGTTTCACCCTCACCTAACAGGTAGGTAGCCATCTTTACAGGGAGGTGGGTGGGTGTTTGGGAGGCCTGCACTACAACTCCCACCAGGCCCCCTTGTCCCACAGCTGAGCAGGATGGAGCACTGCCCCCCACCCAGAAGCATGCCTCAGCCATTGTGTGTTTCACCCTCACCTAACAGGTAGGTAGCCATCTTTACAGGGAGGTGGGTGGGTGTTTGGGAGGCCTGCACTACAACTCCCACCTGGCCCCCTTGTCCCACAGCTGAGCAGGATGGAGCACTGCCCCCCACCCTGAAGCATGCCTCAGCCATTGTGTGCTTCACCTTCACCTAACAGGTAGGTAGCCATCTTTACAGGGAGGTGGGTGGGTGTTTGGGAGGCCTGCACTACAACTCCCACCTGGCCCCCTTGTCCCACAGCTGAGCAGGATGGAGCACTGACCCCACCCAGAAGCATGCCTCAGCCATTGTGTGCTTCACCCTCACCTAACAGGTAGGTAGCCATCTTTACAGGGAGGTGTCTGTGGAATAGGGAGGCCTGCACTACAACTCCCACCTGGCCCCCTTGTCCCACAGCTGAGCAGGATGTAGCCCTCCCCCCACCCAGAAGCATGCCTCAGCCATTGTGTGCTACACCCTCACCTAACAGGTAGGTAGCCATCTTTACAGGGAGGTGGGTGGGTGTTTGGGAGGCCTGCACTACAACTCCCACCTGGCCCCCTTGTCCCACAGCTGAGCAGGATGGAGCACTGCCCCCCACCCAGAAGCATGCCTCAGCCATTGTGTGCTTCACCCTCACCTAACAGGTAGGTAGCCATCTTTACAGGGAGGTGTCTGTGGAATAGGGAGGCCTGCTCTACAACTCCCACCTGGCCCCCTTGTCCCACAGCTGAGCAGGATGTAGCCCTCCCCCACCCAGAAGCATGCCTCAGCCATTGTGTGCTACACCCTCACCTAACAGGTAGGTAGCCATCTTTACAGGGAGGTGGGTGGGTGTTTGGGAGGCCTGCACTACAACTCCCACCAGGCCCCCTTGTCCCACAGCTGAGCAGGATGGAGCACTGCCCCCACCCAGAAGCATGCCTCAGCCATTGTGTGCTTCACCCTCACCTAACAGGTAGGTAGCCATCTTTACAGGGAGATGGGTGGGTGTTTGGGAGGCCTGCACTACAACTCCCACCTGGCCCCCTTGTCCCACAGCTGAGCAGGATGGAGCACTGCCCCCCACCCAGAAGCATGCCTCAGCCATTGTGTGCTTCACCCTCACCTAACAGGTAGTTAGCCATCTTTACAGGGAGGTGTCTGTGGAATAGGGAGGCCTGCACTACAACTCCCACCTCGCCCCCTTGTCCCACAGCTGAGCAGGATGGAGCACTGCCCCCACCCAGAAGCATGCCTCAGCCATTGTGTGTTTCACCCTCACCTAACAGGTAGGTTGCCATCTTTACAGGGAGGTGGGTGGGTGTTTGGGAGGCCTGCACTACAACTCCCACCTGGCCCCCTTGTCCCACAGCTGAGCAGGATGGAGCACTGCCCCCCACCCAGAAGCATGCCTCAGCCATTGTGTGTTTCACCCTCACCTAACAGGTAGGTAGCCATCTTTACAGAAAGGTGGGTGGGTGTTTGGGAGGCCTGCACTACAACTCCCACCTGGCCCCCTTGTCCCACAGCTGAGCAGGATGGAGCACTGCCCCCCACCCAGAAGCATGCCTCAGCCATTGTGTGCTTCACCTTCACCTAACAGGTAGGTAGCCATCTTTACAGGGAGGTGGGTGGGTGTTTGGGAGGCCTGCACTACAACTCCCACCTGGCCCCCTTGTCCCACAGCTGAGCAGGATGGAGCACTGCCCCCCACCCAGAAGCATGCCTCAGCCATTGTGTGCTTCACCCTCACCTAACAGGTAGGTAGCCATCTTTACAGGGAGGTGTCTGTGGAATAGGGAGGCCTGCACTAAAACTCCCACCTGGCCCCCTTGTCCCACAGCTGAGCAGGATGTAGCCCTCCCCCACCCAGAAGCATGCCTCAGCCATTGTGTGCTACACCCTCACCTAACAGGTAGGTAGCCATCTTTACAGGGAGGTGGGTGGGTGTTTGGGAGGCCTGCACTACAACTCCCACCAGGCCCCCTTGTCCCACAGCTGAGCAGGATGGAGCACTGCCCCCACCCAGAAGCATGCCTCAGCCATTGTGTGCTTCACCCTCACCTAACAGGTAGGTAGCCATCTTTACAGGGAGGTGGGTGGGTGTTTGGGAGGCCTGCTCTACAACTCCCACCTGGCCCCCTTGTCCCACATCTGAGCAGGATGGAGCACTAGTCCCACTCATAGGCATGTGACGTCTGTGTAGCCGCACATGACACCATGCCACTTAGTCCACAGTCACCAACACAAATAATGCAAAACAGTTGTGTTGTAGTCACCATGCACAAGTCTCTGTTCAAAATTGACCCACATTGTGTACACTGTGCCAGGCATCACACACTGCAACACTAACAACGATCATGCTACCCTGTAGCAGTGTCTGGCCGTTTGTTTGGCAAAGTGCAAATCACCCATGTCATACCACAGTGTTGCAATGTAAACAGTGGAAGTGCAGTGTACCCAAAAACTACACTGCAGCTGGGACTCACAATGCTAAACTAAGCACATCCCAAATGTCCTGCAACACACCCAGCTACCACAGTGCTGCACTGAATTGCAGAACAGCACCTTGTCTGAATTAAATTGTCAAAGGTGTCTTGTTTGGGCCACCAATGTGTGTATGCATTGACAATGTTCACATCTCACACTGTCTGTCTGAACAGTGCTGGTATAGTCTGGCCCCAAAAGCACACATTGTCTGCACAGGGCTGAGTACATCTCACACACACACCACTGTTGACCACAACATGTCAGTGTATGGATGCCCTGGAACAACTGCTTCACCAGTACTGTGCTCATGTTCTCAGGTCCACAAATACCATGAAACCTTGACAGTGTGGAAATGTATGCTGGGTGAGATCTTCACCCTGTTGTATGTCACCACTGTGCTACGAGACTATACCCCTTGCCCTATTGTGCCTTCAAATGTCGGGGGAGTGAACCCCACAGCCAGATAGCTGGGACAACAGTGATGGGGGCTATACCCCATGACCAAATGTAATCTGAAATCAATGGGTACAAAAAGCCACACACACATCATGCTCACCACACGCACATTCCATCCAAAGATTTCTACCAAGTCACATAGCCATGTCATTGCTCACCTTCACCTCAAACGGTAGTTAGCCATCTTCACAGTGAGACAGTGTAGTGTGTTTGGCTATCCGTCCCACAAAATGCAACATGCATGCTGTTCCACCACTATGGAGGATGGGACACTACACCCCCAATAAGAAGCCTGTGGCAGGCAATGTATGCGACCCACCCAACTCACATGTAGGTAACCGCATCTCGCAGGTCGGGGTGTGTGGGGCTGGGAAGCTTGCACAACAACTCACACAGGCCCACCTGACCGCCAGCACACAAGACCCATTACTTCCTGGCACCAACATGCATGTGTCAGTCATTGCAATGTACACTTCAAAAGAACTGGCATGTGGACATATCATGCTGACTTGTCCCACACTGGACCAAGATGGAAGCCCTCATCATACACACACAGAGAGGTCTCTCAAATACAAGGAAAACACAGCAAACACAACATATCAACAGCCACAACATGCAGCCAGATATGCATTTAAAAAAACATGTTGGCATAGGATACCAGGCCTCTCAATGCACAACTGCACACCCAGATAGCATTAGCAACTATAGTGTGCACACACCTAAGAAAATGAAACTGTGACAGCAACCAAAGTGTGAATGTCTGAAACACATGTAGATGGAACTCCGAGCACAACCATGCACACCACTACATGCCATCTGACAGTAGCAGTGGTCCAGACCACCTAGGATCTAATTAAAGCAAACTTAAGCATGTCTGGAATTGCAAATACAGATATCTACACCACATTGAAAAGGTATGCATGAAACTACAATGTTCACTCACTGTGCAGAGTAAACCGCTGCAAGGGCTCAACAAGTGACACATACGCGTAAATGGATGACATATGATTGATCAATAACAGGATGCCAACATGAGACTGTCAATGTCAAAAAATTATATTGTGCATGTCATGTCTTGACAACTCCCAATATGGACAAGTAATGCATGTACCACAACAGCTTGTAATGCATCACTGGATGTCGGTCAATGCAAATTTGTACAGTGAACAACTGCTAGATGTACAAACAGTTGATGTAACACTGCTAACACAAACTTTGATGGGTGCAACACAATGACCATTTCTCATCTGACCCACAGGTGACCTTGAACTCAATGCAGAGGATGACACCACCCTGCAGAGCCAGTCCCCCCCCGGAACAGAGACAACTGGATGAGGACTCCCTGGATTCCTTGGATGAGGAGCTCCACGCTGGCACATCTGGTGTGGCAGGCCGCAACCAGTCCCAGGCACCCATTGTCCCCCCAACCACATCAGCTGCAGCCCCTGACCATCCTCTGACAGCTGCTGTCACGGCCTGTGTGTCAACCACTACCACCACCACCACCACCACCACCACAGCTATCCGCAACACCCTCCCTGCCCCAGGGGTTGAGCAGCCCACCACATCGACTGCGGAGGCCAGGGAGAGGATGCAGCGGGCCAATGTGAGGACCGGACAGGACTGTGGCAGCAGTGCAGCTGGTCGGGACAGGGTCATGCAGAGGGGGACTGATCCTGGGACGGAAGCCCTGGGCCACATCGACAGAGTCCTTTGAGCCTACCAACAGGCCCAGGGACGAATGGGCCGGTTAGAGGAAGAATCTCGGGAGCACCTCCTGCTGCTGAGGTCCATGGACACACGCATGGGACAGATTGTGGACCTCTTGGGGCAGCTAGTGGCGGTTCTGAAGGACAGGCAAGCGCAACATTCTACCCCTCCGCCTCCCCCTGTTGGGCAGCAGGATGACACTTCATCATCCTCCCCTGCGTCCACAGAGGGGGGTGAGTCCTCAGACACCACTGCCCCTGCAGCAGTAGCCCCTCCAGTCAAGCGCAAGAGGGGCCATCCAAGGAAAGGCCAGGGGGCCTCACATGCCAAAGCACCTGCCAAACGCTAGTCCCCGAGCCAGCCATGATGGAAGACCACTGCACCACTGCATTGACCTTTTGGACTATCTTTCACCACACTGCCATGTGAATGGCATCTATCTGTTGGACTGGGTCTCCACATCATTGTGCGGACTACTCAAGTATCTCATCTACCATGACTGTCAACTCACTTCTTCAATTCCCCCTTCACATTTTCTCCACCCTCGCATGTCACAGTTGTAAATAAATACACCTTACACACATGTTGTTGTGTCTGCTCCGTCTTTAATACAGGATGTGCAACCTTCACCGTGTAGGACATGGTCCAGGGGAATGGAATGTAGGTAACAAGTGAGATGCTGAAGGGACCTAGGGAAAACCGCAGAACAAGAGTCACTTGTATGGGTGTGGCATTGCACACATCACACAACACTTGTCAACAAGGTACTCAGATCTACAAACTTTACACAGAGCAACAGTCACCATAGAGACATTCTGTATCACACGAACCAATCACACATACATTGGCAGGCAGCAATGAGTCAACACCAAGCTGCAGTCCGCAAGCTCACATACACCCACACAGCAACAGCAACACCATCAGACCATTTTGTCCCTTCTACATCGTCACTCACCTTCAAGTGAAGTAGCGGGTGATGAGCTGTCGACGCATGTCGACCCCTTCCTCCTCTCCACTGCCCTCGTCACAGGATCCGGGTTGATTTGCAGGCGGCGGCCTTGGCTGCTCATCATCGTCATACAGGATCAGGGGTATTGCCTTGCGAATGGCCAGGTTGTGGAGCATGCAGCATGCCACCACTATCTGACACACCTTCCCTGGCGAGTACATAAGGGCACCTCCAGTACGGTCCAGGCACCGAAATCTTGATTTTAGGAGACCAAATGTCCGTTTGATCACACGCCGTGTCCTCCCATGGGCATCATTGTATCGCACATCAGCTGGCGTGACGGGATTCCGCAATGGGCTCAGCAACCACGGGCGGTTCGGATATGCCGAGTCACCTGGGTGTGAGAGACACAGATTAACCTTGCAGTCCCAAAATGCAACACAACAGCATGTCACACACACACCACTCTAATCCACTATGCATACTCACCCACAAGCCATGCACGCTCAGGAAGCAGATTGGCCATCAGCTGAGGAACGATGCTGCTGCGCAAGATGTGGGCATCATGGGCTGAGCCGGGAAACTTGGCACACACGTGTGAGATGATCATGTCCGCCAGGCACACCACTTGAACATTTACCGAGTGTGAATGCTTCCTATTGCGGTAAACCTGTTCACGTGCCTGTGGTGGCACAAGCCCAACATGTGTGCAATCAATTGCACCAATGACATGGGGGATATGTCCAAGGGCATAGAAATCGCCCTTCACAGCCACCAACTCAGGCCCCCTGGGAAAATGGATATATCTGTCTTTGTACAGCATCATGGCCGACAGGACATCCCTCAGCACCATGCTGAACATCGGCTGTGACATCCCGCCTGCACTTGCGACCGTGTGCTGGAATGAGCCTGTTGCAAAGAAATGCAGGCATGCCATCACCTTAGATGTTGCGGTGAAAGCTGTTGGATATGTCCGACGTGGCTGCAGGTGGGGCTCCAACATGGCACATAGGTTCTGCAGGGTTTGTCGGTCCAGCCTGAATTTGCGGATTATATCCTCATTCTCCATGTCTGCCAGGACTGTGAACGGACGATGGATATTGTGCCTCCTCCTCCTAGGACAGATCACAGTGCACAGATGTCAATGCAGAAGACCATGAAATGTGCATCACATACATTTTTTCGACAGACACATTCCCAAGTCTTACAACATGCACCATTAACCGACAGGGCACTTCACAAGTAGGTACACATCAGGCACACTACTCGTACACCTGTCCCCTTACCAGCAGCAATTATCTGTGCACCCCTCCGGCTCATTCGCATGCACAGTGTGATATACTAACAGATATGTGTGCATACCTGTGAGTATGACCCCCAGCATATGTTACTAATTGCAATACTACCCGAACACACCATGTTGCTGGCCCTGATACACCTACCAAAACAGGTTGCACATGGCACACTTCAACTACACACTGACCACCGGCTGAGCGTGGGGGACACGTGTGTGCATGTGCATTGGACAATGTGCCAGTTGCTGATGCCCCTAGTTCAGTAAATGAGACGACAGTGTGCGTTACATTGCACACACAGACATTGACCATTATCTACATATGCTATGCAACACATTAACTGGACAGTCTACATTTCATTACACAGCACATGTGACATGTGCGAGTGTATGTGCCCATGCAATGTATTGGCGACCCATATATGGTATGTGTTGGTGACGTGGAGTGACATGTCCCTTTTGTGCATTTGCCCTCATGAGGACCCTTCAATTGTTGAGACACTGGGCACTGTACATGTTGGCCTATGCAGAGAGCTGGAGGACACGTTAGGTGCAGCACAGCTACTCCACAACTCCATTAACGCTCACTCCAGGCACTGTCTGGCAGACATATGGCGGTGCCTACCGCCTGGCCCCTGTGGTGTGGCACCGCCCATAACCCAGGCACGATCGCGGGTGACACCGCCAGATATGTATGTGACAATGGCGGTCACCATGCACCGCTACCCAAATCACGGTCACTCCAGGCACTGTCTGGCAGACATATGGCGGTGCCTACCGCCTGGCCCCTGTGGTGTGGCACCGCCCATAACCCAGGCACGATCGCGGGTGACACCGCCAGATATGTATGTGACAATGGCGGTCACCATGCACCGCTACCCAAATCACGGTCACTCCAGGCACTGTCTGGCAGACATATGGCGGTGCCTACCGCCTGGCCCCTGTGGTGTGGCACCGCCCATAACCCAGGCACGATCGCGGGTGACACCGCCAGATATGTATGTGACAATGGCGGTCACCATGCACCGCTACCCAAATCACGGTCACTCCAGGCACTGTCTGGCAGACATATGGCGGTGCCTACCGCCTGGCCCCTGTGGTGTGGCACCGCCCATAACCCAGGCACGATCGCGGGTGACACCGCCAGATATGTATGTGACAATGGCAGTCACCATTCACCGCTACCCAAATCACGGTCACTCCAGGCACTGTCTGGCAGACATATGGCGGTGCCTACCGCCTGGCCCCTGAGGTGTGTCACCGGCATGGACCATGCCCTTGCAGCCAATGGGAAGCAGCCTCGCGGTAGCCTGATGCGAGTTTGAAAATCGCGGTAGGCGTGCACCACCCCCGCGGAGGCGGTCACTGGAGGCATTCAAAAGATGCACCACTGCGGTAGCGCGCGCATGGACCCTACGGTGTGTCACCGGCATGGACCATGCCCTTGCAGCCAATGGGAAGCAGCCTCGCGGTAGCCTGATGCGAGTTTGAAAATCGCGGTAGGCGTGCACCACCACCGCGGAGGCGGTCACTGGAGGCATTCAAAAGATGCACCACCGCGGTAGCGCGCACATGCACCCTACGGTGTGTCACCGGCATGGACCATGCCCTTGCAGCCAATGGGAAGCAGCCTCGCGGTAGCCTGATGCGAGTTTGAAAATCGCGGTAGGCGTGCACCGCCACCGCGGAGGCGGACATTGGATGTATTTGAATGAGGCAGACCTGGTACACCAATTGCAGCACCCTGGGACCACTGACACAGCCCCAGGGGCCTATATATTTGTGGGAGGGTGCACCACATTCCCACAGCTACCAGGGACTGCTGACTGACAACCCTCCACCTGCTGCTGCTGCCTCAAGGGACTGCTGGCTGCCACCCTGCACCTGCTGCTGCTGCCTCAAGGGACTGCTGGCTGCCACCCTGCACCTGCTGCTGCTGCCTCAAGGGACTGCTGGCTGCCACCCTCCACCTGCTGCCTCAAGGGACTGCTGGCTGCCACCCTCCACTGCTGCTGCTTGCTGCCTCAAGGGACTGCTGGCTGCCACCCTCCACCTGCTGCTGCTGCCTCAAGGGACTGCTGGCTGCCACCCTCAACGTGCTGCTGCTGCCACATGTCCATTGTGATGTCGAGGACTCAGAAGATCCGTGCCAGTCCCTTCACCAGTGAGGAGCTTGGGGTCCTGGTAGACGGGGTGCTTGCACAGTACCCAAGGCTTTATGGCGGCCCTAATGTCGTGGTAAGTCTCCCAGACTGTGAGTGAGAGTGCAGGGTGTGCACACGTGGGGTGGAGGTGCTTCGGTATGTGTCAGTGGTTGTGGGGCTCTGACATGCACTGCCTATCATGTTTACTACAGCGGGAAGGGCTTGGTGGGCTCTTTCACACGTTACCCTGCATGCCTATCCTGAGTAGAGGGACATGTCCTGTAGTGTCAGCCATACAGTGCAGCTGCATTTTGGTGATGCAGGAGTCTGGCCAGTTATCGTTTGTGTGAATGGCTGTGTTGCTCCCAATTAACCCACTCAGTGTCAGTCCACCTGCCCTGCACAGTCCCCGCCGAATGCCACATGTCCACATCACTGCATGTACAGTGTGTTCCATGTGTGTTTGGGTCACGCCTCTTCATCTAAGTCCCATCTCTGCCATGTAGATTGCACAGGAGCAGGCGTGGGAGAAGGGTGTGTGTATGACAGTTGTTGTCACTCTATGTGAGTTCCAGGACACAGTGAGGCTTTCACAGGGCTAGGACACTTAGGAATGCGCAGTGTTGGACACAGTGAGTCCAACAACAAGACACATGTTTTGCTATCTTCTCTATGTGTAGTTGTAGGTAACTGCAGACAGTAGCTGCGGCCAGACTACACGTTGCTTGCTGTGTTGGTATCCTGCATGTGAATGGGATGTGGAGGTACTGTGTCCACCATCGAACATGCATGCCTGTACGTCTGATTGACCAATGACATTGCACCATGTTCACAGCAATTGTTGGCTATGTGACAGTTGTAGCTGGAGTTTTGGATGAGTCACTGTCGTGCTACTGCATTTTCGTTGTGTTGTCATTGTGCACTGTGTCACTGGAACCTCACCCCTCTTGTCTCCCATGCCTGCAGCTGAAGGTCCACCAGCGTAAAGCCGTGTGGAGGGCCATTGCCTCCAGAGTCCGGGATCTGGGTGTGTCAAACCGAAGGCGCACCCACTGTCATAAAAGGTGGGACGACATCTGCCGGCTGAGCAAGAACGTGGCCGAGATGACGCTGGGGCTGCTCCCTCGGACTGGCAGGTTGGCTAGGCGCAGCATGACACCACTAATGGCCCGCATCCTGGCTGTCACACAACCTGAGCTGGACAGACAACTGAAGGAGCATCAGCAGCGAGCCAGGGGTGAGTATGTGTTGCAGGCTGCCTTTGGCTGGGAGTGGGTGCATGTGTCTACAGAGTGTGCAAATTGTCAGCTGTGTGACGTTGGTTGTGTGGTGCAATGTTTTGGGAGTGGCCTCTGTGCTGGGTGTATGTGCCATGCTTTTGCCCAAACGGTGCTTCATGAAGTGAGTTTTAGCACTGTGCATCTCTCTTACATTTGGAGTTGTGGCCTTCAGGTACCTTCTGCTGTGGGGTAGTGTGTGAATTCAGATGGATGGGAATGCCAGTGTGCCAACTGTGAATGCGTTTCAATGAATGCGTGCAATTCCAGACCTCAGATGTCTGCCAGTCAGACATCTGAGGCCAATGTGCAACAGTAGATGTGCCCATGGACTCGATATGGTGGATGGCATGTGTGCAGGGTCATTGTGGGCTGGTATGTTGTAGTCTGTGTGGTCCCCTACTGCTCCACACATGTAGGTGATGTGCACCATGTCGTGGTGTTCATCCTTGCCAACATCGGGACAGTGTGTGTGCACAGGCCATTTTGGGGCTGTGTCTGATGTGAGCCAACTGCAGGATGGTGTGCTGTGTGAGTCACCTGGGGCACTTATGGCAGGATGTGTGGCGGACATGCACCGTTGTGTTGAAATTTTGGGTGGCAAGATATATGTGTGCACAGGGTGGCATGCAATGTGCTGCACACCTCTTTCTAGGATGCAGATGTATTGGCACGTGTTAGTTCTGTTGATGCCACTCATCTCACAGTACTTCTCTCTCCTATGCAGCAGCTCCCGTATGTGCAGAGGGAGAGGGGACGGACACCAGTGGTGAGGCTTCCAGTGCAACAGCCGCACCGGAGCAGACTGACACAGATGTGACCAGCGCCGAGGAGGGGGACAGGAGTCTGCTAGAGGATTCACAGCCGGAGACACAAAGCTCTACCTCATCTGACGCCAGCGGTGACACATCCATGTTGGGGGGTACAGGGAACGGGGACTCGGCCTCCTCTTCCGCCACACAGCGTCCAGTGCCCAGCCTCCCTTCAACCTCCACTGGTGCTGCCCGTGTCCGCACGAGTAGGAAGGGAAGAGTCACCTTCACCCCAGGCACAGCTGCCCCAGCCCATGTCAGCCCTGCTGCCCTCAGTGCAGAAGCAGTCGAGCTATTGCGCCAGCTGTGTGTGGGGCAGACAGCACTTCTCAATGCCTTCCAAGAGCACGACAAAAAGTTGGGGCAGGTTATAGCTTTCATGGAGGGCTTACATTCTGACGTAGGTGGGCTACACCGGACTGTGCAGTCCTTGTCATCAACTGTGACAGCAGCCCTGCAACAGGCACATAGTCAGGGAGCGGCTCCCAGCACTCGGTCTGGCCCCGTGTCACTGTGCACCTCTGACGACAGTGACAATGCTCAACGGACCCCAAAGTCCCGATACAGAACCCGCAGCACACAGGAGCAGCAGCAGCCCAAGCGTACTAGGGCGCAGACACCATCCCCACATAAGAGTAAGGCCACCCCAGAGCGCAGAGAGAAAAGCCCATCAGGCGACAGCAAGGGCCACAAAGCAAAGAAAAAAGCATCAGGGTCACAGGCCTCACCTTCCTCCCCTGCCAAAGACTCCCCTGTCCCAAAGACGTCTCGCAGAGGCAAAATGACAGTTTCCACACCCACTGAGAAGGTGTTGCCTGCAAACATTACACAGGATGAGGGCCCCATGGATAATCCATCCTTGACCTCCACTCCCATCCCAAGCCCTGTGAAGCCAGCACGGGAGGACACTGTAGGGGGCAAAGCTGGTGGACAGAGGGAGGCAGGGCGGCGGCAAACACCAGGCAAGCGCACAGCGGGATCCAGCATGTCCCCAGAGGGAGGGTCACCATCCACACCAGAATCAGCTTTGGTGTTGGGGTCACCTGTTGTGTCTGCCCCAGTTCCCCTCAATCCCCAGACAGGGAAGCCTTTCAGGATCCCCAAGAAGTGGAGAGGCACCCCTCCACAATCTCCGGCACACACTGTGTCTCACCAGGGCATGAGTCCACCTCCCCGGGCCACCACCCCACCTGGTCCAAGCAGCCCCCAGCTACCACATGCACAGTTGGCTCTTCCACAGTTGTTACTCCCACTGCCCAGGGCAGTCCTCCAACTGACCCCAACACACAGTCAGCTCCAAGTCCGACAGACAGCCCCATCTGAGTGGTGGTCACCCTCACACACCTGTCTGTCCACAGGGGTGCGTGTGATGCCCATTGTCAGGCCCATTACTCTGTTGCTGGGCATGGCATGGTAGAGTTGCATACATTCCCTGTGTAGCTTCTGATGTCACTACTCTGCACAATGTCTTTGCCTTTTTGTTCACTGCTGTTTCCCCTTGCCTGTGCAGCATCTCATGTACCTCACCTGCACTTTGGACTGGCCACTGGCCTTGCTGTTCACTGCTGTGTGCCCCCTGCCTGTGCAGGATCTCATGTACCTCACCTGCACTGTGTCCTGGCCACTGGCCTTGCTGTTCACTGCTGTTTGCCCCTTGCCTGTGCAGGATCTCATGTACCTCACCTGCACTTTGGACTGGCCACTGGCCTTGTCGTTCACTGCTGTGTGCCCCCTGCCTGTGCAGCTTCTCATGGACTCCCTCTGCACTTTGTCCTGCCCACTGGTCTTGCTGTTCACTGCTGGTTGCCCCTTGCCTGTGCAGCTTCTGATGGAACTACTCTGCACATTGTACTTGCCTTGTGTTTCACTGCTGTTTGCCCCTTGCCTGTGCAGCATCTCATGTACCTCACCTGCACATTGGACTGGCCACTGGCCTTGCTGTTCACTGCTGTTTGCCCCTTGCCTGTGCAGCATCTCATGTACCTCACCTGCACTTTGGACTGGCCACTGGCCTTGCTGTTCACTGCTGTTTGCCCCTTGCCTGTGCAGCTTCTGATGTAACTACTCTGCACATTGTACTTGCCTTGTGTTTCATTGCTGTTTGCCCCTTGCCTGTGCAGCTTCTCATGGACTCACTCTGCACTTTGTCCTGCCCACTGGCCTTGTCGTTCACTGCTGTGTGCCCCCTGCCTGTGCAGCTTCTCATGGACTCACTCTGCACTTTGTCCTGCCCACTGGCCTTGCTGTTCACTGCTGTTTGCCCCTTGCCTGTGCAGGATCTCATGTACCTCACCTGCACTTTGGACTGGCCACTGGCCTTGTTGTTCACTGCTGTGTGCCCCCTGCCTGTGCAGCTTCTCATGGACTCACTCTGCACTTTGTCCTGCCCACTGGCCTTGCTGTTCACTGCTGTTTGCCCCTTGCCTGTGCAGCATCTCATGTACCTCACCTGCACATTGGACTGGCCACTGGCCTTGCTGTTCACTGCTGTTTGCCCCTTGCCTGTGCAGCTTCCCATGTACCTCACCTGCACTGTGTCCTGGCCACTGGCCTTGCTGTTCACTGCTGGTTGCCCCTTGCCTGTGCAGCTTCTGATGGAACTACTCTGCACATTGTACTTGCCTTGTGTTTCACTGCTGTTTGCCCCTTGCCTGTGCAGCATCTCATGTACCTCACCTGCACATTGGACTGGCCACTGGCCTTGCTGTTCACTGCTGTTTGCCCCTTGCCTGTGCAGCTTCTCATGTACCTCACCTGCACTGTGTCCTGGCCACTGGCCTTGCTGTTCACTGCTGGTTGCCCCTTGCCTGTGCAGCTTCTGATGGAACTACTCTGCACATTGTACTTGCCTTGTGTTTCACTGCTGTTTGCCCCTTGCCTGTGTAGCATCTCATGTACCTCACCTGCACATTGGACTGGCCACTGGCCTTGCTGTTCACTGCTGTTTGCCCCTTGCCTGTGCAGCATCTCATGTACCTCACCTGCACTTTGGACTGGCCACTGACCTTGCTGTTCACTTCTGATTGCCCCTTGCCTGTGCAGCTTCTCATGTACCTCACCTGCACTGTGTCCTGGCCACTGGCCTTGCTGTTCACTGCTGTTTGCCCCTTGCTTGTGCAGGATCTCATGTACCTCACCTGCACTTTGGACTGGCCACTGGCCTTGTTGTTCACTGCTGTGTGCCCCCTGCCTGTGCAGCTTCTCATGGACTCACTCTGCACTTTGTCCTGCCCACTGGCCTTGTCGTTCACTGCTGTGTGCCCCCTGCCTGTGCAGCTTCTCATGGACTCACTCTGCACTTTGTCCTGCCCACTGGCCTTGCTGTTCACTGCTGTTTGCCCCTTGCCTGTGCAGCATCTCATGTACCTCACCTGCACATTGGACTGGCCACTGGCCTTGCTGTTCACTGCTGTTTGCCCCTTGCCTGTGCAGCTTCTCATGTACCTCACCTGCACTGTGTCCTGGCCACTGGCCTTGCTGTTCACTGCTGGTTGCCCCTTGCCTGTGCAGCTTCTGATGGAACTACTCTGCACATTGTACTCTGCCTTGCTGTTTCACTGCTGTTTGCCCCTTGCCTGTGCAGCATCTCATGTACCTCACCTGCACATTGGACTGGCCACTGGCCTTGCTGTTCACTGCTGTTTGCCCCTTGCCTGTGCAGCATCTCATGTACCTCACCTGCACTTTGGACTGGCCACTGGCCTTGTTGTTCACTGCTGGTTGCCCCTTGCCTGTGCAGCTTCTGATGTAACTACTCTGCACATTGTACTTGCCTTGTGTTTCACTGCTGTTTGCCCCCTGCCTGTGCAGCTTTTCATGTAAATACTGTGCATATTGAAATGCCCACTGGCTTTGCTGTTGCCCAAATTTGTTGTCTCTATATGCAAATTGTGAATAAACACAGTTGGTCCTGCAGTGAGTTGTGTCAGTGTCCTTCCTGAATAAAGTTGTTTCTGTGTGTGCATGGTTTACTGTGTCACAGGCTCAGTATGCCACTTCAACATTGCCAATGGGTTGTCTCACATTTCATTTTTTTTGCAGGGGTGGGAGGCACTTCATTTCTACATGACTGTGATACTTATGGGTGCAGTGCAGGTGGTTGGCAATGAAATCTTGTCGTCATCTTCCTTCTTGGCTCATGTTATCTATGGTGGACACATGTCAGGTTTGTGGGCAATGGCAGCACAGGGTGGGAGTTTGGGCACAGGCTTACAGGCAGGCAGGCCAGGGTCATGGGGTCTGTGTGAGCTTCCTTTCTGTGTGCCAATCAGTGTCGGTGTATGGACATCTTGTGGTGATGAGTTATCCAGGTCCCATGGCTTACTTCCAATGTGTGCACTTGGGTGGTGGAGAAGTGTATGGTGTGAAGGGGTGACTTGGTTGTGACTGTGGATGTGTGTGCACCTGCATTGTCAACTACTGCCATGTGTGACCCTGGAGTGGTGTGCCTGTATGTGTACTTGTTTAGCCCTGTGGTTGTGTTTTGTGCACATGGCAGTATTGTGTGTTGGTGTTGTGGGAGGAGGTATGTGTGACATATCCTACTTGTGCTTGGCTGTCATGTAGTGTGTCACTGTGTGTTGTGCAGCAGACATTGTCTTGTCCAGTATTTGGATGCCTATGTGTGGCTGGTCAGTGTTTGAGTTCAGGGCCTTCCTTACATCCCTGTGCCTATACATGGGTGTCCTTGCTGTCTCCAGGAGTTGTTGCATTGGGGTGACCGTGGTTTGTGTTGACTGACTGTGTCAGCCATGTGTGCTGTGATGGGCTGTGTGTGTTCTCACATGTGTCTTGTCTTGCATGAGCATCACACATGCTTGATGGTTGTGTCACTGCCCTTCCATTTGTGGGCACCTCACTTTGGCTTTCCTATATGTTGTCCTCCATTACTGCTGGCATGTGGTGTGTGTATGTAGCTGTGAGTTAGGGTGGTGTGTGTGTGTGTGACTTGTCAGGTAGTGTGTGCAGTGAAGTGTTTGGTCCTCATCTGTGTGTGTGTACATTTTGTGCCTGGCCTCAGTGTTCTTGGCTTGTGTGTGATGTTGTTGTGGTGTGTGTGTTGGCTGGGGCCTGGGCTTCTGTGCTATGTGTTCCTTTGCAAAGGTTCCTGCTGCGGCTGTATATGCAGTTGTTGGGACGTGGGGCATGGTTTGGCTGTAGTTGTGTGGTTGTTGTGCAGGAGTGGCACTTGGGAGGCACATGTTGTGTCCCTTCAGGGAGGTAGCTGGTGTGTTGTGGATGGAGTTGTGGCTCTGTGCGATTTGTACGGTGCCCTTGGCATGCGCTGGCCCTGTGCTCTGCGTTGTGTGCATGGTTTCATGCACACTGACCGAGGCGGTGACGTAACCGGGACATTTGTTCATGAATGCGGTACATGGGTGGGCAGTATGTGGCGAGATGTTTTTGTCACAGGTGGGACATGTGTGTGTGCAGTGATGGCTGTGTGCCTGTCCCCACAGGGGTGTGTGGTGTTCCCATGCGATGTTTTTCCACCCTGGAGCTGTGTATTGTGTTACTTGCACTGTTGTGTCTGTACGTACCTGCGGAGGCGTCCGCGGCGGTGGATAACTTGCAGGTGGTGTATCATGTACAGCACCGGGAAGGCGTGTAGGGCAGGATCCATCGTGGTGTGTCCCGGGTGTTTCTTTTCTGTCTCCGCTGTGATGTCTCCGCCGTCTTTCGCTGTGCGGTTTCTCCATCGCGGTGCGCTGCCATGTTTCCGGCATCGTGATATCTTCGGCGTACGGGACGTCATTCCGCACGGCGGTGTGTGGTGATTGGCTCACTCCGCCGCGGTGGCGGGCGCACTTTGATGGCAGTCGGCGTCGCACCGCATCGGGCGGGAAATGTGCAATGTGTGGCCATCCTAATATGGCGGCGTGGAGACCGCTGGCGGCGTGCGGTAAATGGGTGTTACCGCCACCGCCGGCACCGCGGTCGTGTCTCCGCCCGCCATCCTAATAGGCCCCTATATAAAGAACAATATAAAAATCATAAAATGTGTCATTTACTGTTGTTTAAAAAAACAACACTAATAATGTGTGAAAAATGCAATACTTAAGTTTTCCATGTAATATTTACACTGCAACAACATATTAGGATAAGAATGTTATACCCTTAAGTGGCTACATTTACCACTCCCACTTCTATTTAAACCATTTTGGAGATTATATTTTACACTCAAGGAATCACAATTACTATTCTCACGCCAATCAAAACCATTTAAGGGAAGGTGTAGGACATTAAGTTGTTCATATTTACTATAGGTGCTCCAATATAAACCATTTAGGGGGAGGTGTTGGACACGAAAGATGTCACACCTACTATACCTACTGTAATCTAAGTCATTTAGGGAAAGGTGTTGGACACTAAAGGAGTGAAATGTAATATTCTCACTCCAATCTAAACCATTTCGGGGAAGGTGTTTGACACTAAAGGGGTGACATTTACTATTCCCCCACTCCAACCTAAGCCACTTAGGGCAAGGTGTTAGACACTAAAAAGGTCATAGTTACTATTCCCACACTAACCCAAGCCATTTAGGGGGACGTGTTGGACACTAAAGAGGACACATTTACTATTCCCACTCCAATCTAAACCATTTGGGGGAAGCTTTTGGACACTAAAGGGGTGGCATTTACTATTCCCACTCCAATCTAAGCCATTTAGGAGAATGTGTTGGACACTAAAATGGTGAAATTTAGTATTCCCACTGCAATCTAAATCAGTCAGGGGAAGGTGTTGGACACGAAATGTCGGACATTTTCTATTTGCACTCCAACCTAAGCCTTCTGGGGCAAGGTGTTGACACTAAAGTTGTCACATGTACTATTCCCACTCCAACCTAAGCCAATTAGCGGAAGGTGTTTGACACTAAAAGGGGCACATTCACTATTCCCACTCCAATCTAAACCATTTTATGGGAAGATTCTGGACACTAAAGAGATTACATTTACTAATTGCGCTCCAATCTAAGGGGTCGATTACGATGGCGGTCGGTGTCAGTACCGCAGTGCCGGCGGTGTGGAAAAATGCCTTTTACCGCCCGCCAGCAGCGGTCCTCACGGCCGCCATATTATGAAGGGCAAATATGCCCCATTTCCCGACCTCCGCGGTGCAACGCCGACCGCCATGAAATTGTGCCCGCCACCGCGCCGGTGGTAGCCAATGGAGACTCACCACCGTGCGGAATGACGTCCCGTCCGCTCAACAAATTAGGATGCGCCAAACAACCAGTCGAACCGCAGGGGAGAAACCGCCCTTCCAGACACGGCGGAATCTCGACAGCGGAGCGTGAAACGAGACTTCCGGAGCCCTCCACCCGGAGCCGAACGCCATGGATCCAGCACTACACGTCCTCCCGGTGCTGTACGTGATACATCACCAGGTAAACATCGCCCGCCGCGGACGCCGCCGCAGGTACGTAATAAAACACAATACAACACAAAACAGAACACAAATTCCACGGGCTGAAACAGGGCACCTGGCCACACCAGACACACTGGTGTGGACAGGAACACATCCATCAGTGTACCCACACATGTCTCATCTGGCACCAATTCACACCCTGCATCAAGCCCACCAAATTACCGCGATCATAATGTAATGTGTTGCTGACGACACCGCAGCGGTGAGTATGCGGGAAATCCATCGCACAAAGCAGAATGCATGTACAGCAACGGTCAGGCCAGAAAGACCACAGGCCACCACCACCACCCACCACCCACAGCTCCGCCGCACACAGCAAGAAACATGCCAATCCCCCCCCTGTGCACCCCCATGTCCAACACCAAGCGAGCTAAATCCACACCCAGCAGCACACAACTAACACCTAGGGAGACAGACACAGCAGCATTGGGTGTAGATTAACACACAGCACAGAAGCACAGGCCCAGGGCAACACACACACACACCACAACACCACATACATGGCAAGAAAGCTGAATACAAGCACAAAATTAACATCCACACACACAAGGAACATACAGACTACTGGACACACACCCTGCCAACTCACACAGACATACCCCACACCGACACACAGCCACATACACAGACTACATGCCACCAGCAATGGAGCACAACATAGAGGAAAGCAAAAATGATGTGCACACAAATGGGAGGGCAAGGAGACAACCAACAACCAGGTGAACAGACACATGCAGGACAAGGAACCTAGAACAACATCCACACCCCATCCAAGCACATGGCTGGCACAGTGAGTGAAGTCAAACAACAGTCACCTCAGTGCAACAACTCAGGGAGACAGCAAGGTAACCCATGTATAGGGACAGGGATGAAAGGAAGGACCTCAAGTCAAACAGTGAACAGCAAGTACACATGAGTATGCCAGCACCACAACACACAGGGCACATTGGCACACTCAATGACTGTCAAACACAAGTAGGAGTCCCCAAACATACCCCCTCATATCTGCAGCACACAACCCCAATGCCAGACACACAGAAGGGCCTACATAATGTCCAGACAAGAGACAGACAAACAATCAAACCCCCTGGGGGCATCCACAAACATCACACACACACAGGGATGCCAGTACCAACGTCTGCACCAAAACAAAAATGGCAAACACAATTCAAAACAGAAACACATACAGAACCACAAAAATAACACACATCACCTGTGCAGCCAAACTAGGGGAAGGCAATGGGAGCACACACACAACAGGAGTGCACCACCTCATCAGTCAGGAAAAATGCATAGGCTACATACCACAACACAGACAAGAAGTGCACCATCACAGAACAACACAGACACATCAAACACACAACAGATGCACAACACCACAAAGCACATAGCAAACACAGCAGTACATCAGGGGATGTACACTAGGACAGCACAAGGCAACATACAGCCACAGCACTGAATGCACAACAAGCAGTGTGTGCACACAAACACACAACAGTCCCACACAGCCATGAGTCACACGCCATTAACACACACATCAACACACACGACAAAGCCACAACCAACACACCGTACAACCCTTGACCACCCAAATGCACACCTTGTAAGTAACCGTTGTGACTAGGATGACTGCCCATCACAACATGACTACACATCTACACTGCTAGGCATACATGAAAGCAAGAACGCACATACATGTTGAGCCTGGTCAGCCTGCCTGCAATCCCGTGTATATGACCCCTCTATGTGTTTGCAGTGCCCACATACCAGGATTCAGTAAAACATAGCCAACAGCAACAAGGAAGGAACATGAGTCTGGTATGTCACCGAAAACAACATCACTGACCCCACAAGTATCCGAGTCATGAAGAACTGAAGTCCCCGTCACCCCTGTAAAAAAATAATAAGTTAAACAAGCCAGTGGCACAGTTGAAGTGGCACACAGAGCATGTGGCCCAGTAAATGTTAGACATACAGGAAAAGCCTTATTCAGTAAGGACAATGACACAACTGACAACATGAGCAACTGTTTTTATTCACAAATAGCACTGATAGGCAACAATATCAGACAAGACCAAGGCACAAGATGCAGAGCCTGAACATGAGAAGCTGCACAGGCAGGGGGCAAACTGCAAGGCCAGTGGCCAGTCCAAGGTGCTGACAGAGTCAATGAGAAGCTGCACAGGCAGGGGGCAAACTGCAAGGCCAGTGGCCAGTCCAAGGTGCTGACAGAGTCAATGAGAAGCTGCACAGGCAGGGGGCAAACTGCAAGGCCAGTGGCCAGTCCAAGGTGCTGACAGAGTCAATGAGAAGCTGCACAGGCAGGGGGCAAACTGCAAGGCCAGTGGCCAGTCCAAGGTGCTGACAGAGTCAATGAGAAGCTGCACAGGCAGGGGCAAACTGCAAGGCCAGTGGCCAGTCCAAGGTGCTGACAGAGTCAATGAGAAGCTGCACAGGGAATGTGTGTCACCAAACTCCGCCATGGTCAGCAACACAGTCTGGTGTGTCACGATGGGCAGCACAGGTACCGGTGTGGGAGAGATAGGTCTGTGACGTTGATCAACATTCATACTTGGCTGTCAGTCTGACTGGGAGCTGACTGTGTGTCGGGCACAGTTGGACCACTTGACTGGGGAGTGAGACGCCCAGCTGAGGAAGAGCTATCAGTGGCCTTGGACGCTGGAGGGCTGCTTGGACCAGGTGGTGTAGTGGCACGTGGAGGTGGACTCAGGCCGACGTGGGACACAGTGTGGGAGGGAGATAGTGGAGGGGTGCCTTTCCACTTCTTGGGGATTCTAAATGGCTTGCCTGTCTTGGTATCAATGGGAAGTGGTGTGGACACAAACGGCACACTCATCACCAAGGCTGCCGCAGGTGCACACGCTGGACCTCCCTCTGGGGATGTGCTGGATCCAGAAGGACGCTTAGCCTGGCATTGCCTCTGCCCCTCCATCCCCTCTTTACCCTGTGTGCCCCCTACAGTGCCCTCCTGTCCCTGCTTCACTGGTCTTGGAATGGGAGTAGAGGTAGTTGGTGAAACAGCCTTGGATACCTTACTATGTGTAGCCTTGCCAGGCCCCACCTTCACAGTGGGCATGGAGAGTGTCTGCATGCCTTTGCGAGACGTTTTTGGGACCACAGAGTCTGTGGCCGGGGATTGCTCTGAGGCTTGTGACCCTGAGTACTTCCTCCTTGAATCATGTGCCTTTGCAACGCCTGACGGGCTCTTCCCTTTGCGCTCTGGGGTTGTTTTTTTCTTCGTAGGGGAAGGTGTCTGTGACCTTGACCGCTTGGGCTGCTGCTGCTGTGTGCTACGTGTGCAGTATCGTGACGTTGAGGTGTGTGAAGCGTGGTCACCGTCGTCAGACGTCGCCACTGGCATGGGGGTGGACAAAGGGACTGGAATTGGACTACGAGATTGAGCCAGTTGAAGTGCAGCCGCCACTGTGGAGGACATTGTCTGGACAGTGCGGTGCAGCCCACCCACGTCTGAATGTATGCCCTCCATGAAAGCTAACACCTGTGCCAATTTGCGGTCGTGGTCTGACAATGCATTGAGGAGCCCTGTCTGCCCCACACACAGCTGGCGCATAAGGTCCACACACTCTGCACTGATGGCAGCAGGGGGCACAGGGGCAGGGGCAGCGGTGCCTGGAATGAAGGACACTCTTCCCCTCTTTGTGGTGCGAACACGGGCAGCAACAGAGGAAGTGGCTGGGAGGGTGGGCACTGCACGCTGTGTGCTGGAAGATGTAGCAGACTCTCCGTTCCCTGTGTCCTCCAAGATGTCTGCACCACCGCCGTCATCAGATGATGTTGAACTTTGCGTCTCGGGCTGTGATTCCTCCAGCATACTCCTATCCCCCTCCGAGGCGCTGGTCACATCTGTGTCACTGGGATCCTGTGCAGCTGTTGTGCTTGTTTCACCACCACTGGTGTCCGTCCCCTGTCCCTCCGTGCCCACGGGAGATGCTGCATAACAGAGAGACATGTAGGGTCAGCAAAGTGACAGCAACAGGACAAACATATTCAAGCAAAGCAACACTGAGGATGACAAAGTCTACATGTTGCAGGCCACCCCGTGCATTCTCACCATGCAGACACACTTCACTACCTCAAACAGTGCGTACAAACATCTAAACACGGCATAGCTGAGCCATGTGATGGGCAGACAGCACAACATCATGCATGTTGGGGCGTACAAACACTAACACCAATGGACCAGGCCTGCAGCACACCACCCACAATGCCATTGAAATTCCCAGGATTGGAAAAACATCAGTAAGTGCATGTATGTAAAATCCGTGACTGCCACACCCAGCACAGGGGCCACTTACAACCCACTGCATCACAGTAACCACATCACGTACACCAGCGCAGGTACAGGCTTGGTACACATGCAGCCACTCACAGACAAAATCAACCTTCACAGAATACTCACCCCTAGCTTGCTGTTGATGCTCCTTCAAACGTGCGTCCAGCTCAGGCTGTGTCACAGCCAAGATGCGGCACATCAGTGGTGTCAAGCTGCGTCGTGACAACCTGCCACTGCGAGGGAGTATCCCCAGTGTCATCTCGGCAACGTTCTTTGCCAGTCGTGATATGTCGTCCCACCTCTTGTGGCAGTGGGTGCGCCGGCGGTTTGACACTCCCAGAGCCCGCACCTTGGTTGCAATGGACCTCCACACGGCCTTACGCTGGTGTACCTTGAGCTGCAGGTGTGGGAGACAAGAGGGGGAAAACATCAGTGACACACTCTCATGGTAAAACCTCTCTCTCTGAACAGTGGCATGACACAGACTCATCCCAACACGGCAGATATGTCCCGCAGATACACCACAACATCTCACAGGGTACATCGTCATGTGTGAAGTCCACGTCAATGCATGCATGTTTGAGGAGGGACACTGTATCCGCACATCTCACATACAAGCTGGATGCTAGCACAGAAAGCCATGTGTAATGTGCCCACATCTACTGGCTATTACCAGGTAGAGCAAGACATATGTCACAGTGCAACATGTGTATGGGGTGAGAGTCACTGTGTCCACCACTGCGCACGCCTAAACGACCTTGCTCTGTGAATAGCTCACTGTGTCATGTATGTAGCATTGAGGGACATGATCTCACATAACCACTGACTGATCAGAGGGCCAGTCATGTGCAGTCCACACGGCAGACATGGGTCATTGATGTACACTCCTGCCAACCACACACGTATCACACTCTGTACAGTCAGTGATGTGTCCTTGTCACATTGGGCGTGGACAGTCCATGCCAGGTAGAATCACACAGAGATGGACAACGAGGACCCACACAAACAGTCACATGAACAATAACTGTCCCGAAACATGCATCACCAGATAGCTGTCACACCATATGGATGTGTACACAACACATGTCCATCCACCCTTCATGTCCATGCATTTAATGTGTGGGTTGCATACACCCCCTTAACAACTAGGAAACAGCATGTCAGCCAGTGCATGACACAACCCCACACTCTCAGGCACATACACCATCTGATCGACTACATGTGTGCCCCCCTTGCACTCACACCCCCACTGTTGGAGACTTACCACAACATTTGGGCCACCATATAGCCGTGGGTACTGTGTCAGCACCTCGTCCACCAGGACATCCAGCTCCTCGCTTGTAAATGGACTGGCACGGATCTTCTCTGTCCTAGCCATCACTGTGGACATGAGACGTCAGCGGCGGCAGTGGGCGGTGAGGGGTCCCAGGCAGCAGTCCCTGGAGGCAGCAGCAGGTGAGGGGTCTCAGGCAGCAGTCCCTTGAGGCAGCAGCAGGTGAGGGGTCCCAGGCAGCAGTCCCTGGAGGCAGCAGCAGGTGAGGGGTCCCAGGCAGCAGTCCCTGGAGGCAGCAGCAGGGGAGGGGTCTCAGGCAGCAGTCCCTGGAGGCAGCAGCAGGTGAGGGGTCCCAGGCAGCAGGCTCTGTGAGCAGTGGAATTGTGGTGCTCCCTTCCACACATATATAGGGTCCTGGACTGGTTTCAGTGGTCATAGTCTTCTGCCATTGGTGTTCCAGGTCAGCCTTCTTCAAAAGCATCCAATGACCGCCTCCGCGGGGGCGGAGCACGCCTACCGCGATTTTTGAATGTGCATCATGCCACCGCGATAGCGGTCCCCATTGGCTGCAAGGGCATGGTTCATGGCGGTGACACACCGCGGGGTCCTGGCCGGCGCTACCGCGGTGGTGCATCTTACAATTGCATCCACTCTCCGCATCCGCTGGGGGCGGAGCACGCCTACCGCGATTTTTGAATGTGCATCATGCCACCGCGATAGCGGTCCCCATTGGCTGCAAGGGCATGGTTCATGGCGGTGACACACCGCGGGGTCCTGGCCGGCGCTACCGCGGTGGTGCATCTTACAATTGCATCCACTCTCCGCATCCGCTGGGGGCGGAGCACGCCTACCGCGATTTTTGAATGTGCATCATGCCACCGCGATAGCGGTCCCCATTGGCTGCAAGGGCATGGTTCATGGCGGTGACACACCGCGGGGTCCTGGCCGGCGCTACCGCGGTGGTGCATCTTACAATTGCATCCACTCTCCGCATCCGCTGGGGGCGGAGCACGCCTACCGCGATTTTTGAATGTGCATCATGCCACCGCGATAGCGGTCCCCATTGGCTGCAAGGGCATGGTTCATGGTGGTGACACACCGTGGGGTCCTGGCCGGCGCTACCGCTGTTTGATTGCCATAGAGTGACATGGGTGACCGGGATGTGGCTGGTGGGGCATGACAAACGCCATCTGCAGCTATGTAGAGGGCCATCACTAACACCAATGTGTCATGTGCAGCACATGAAACACTTGCGTCAGTGGTGGGCATCGACAAAGGTTCAAATGGTGGTTGGCATGCTCCGCCACCCAATTCACGGACAGTATGTGCGTCCGCTATGGGGAATATGCAGCATCACATCGTACACTCTGTGCGTCATTGTGTTTATGGGGCACGTTTAAGGCACCTACGGACAGTTCTTGTTGTGTGTGGATCAATGGTCATAACTGTACTACGCACAGTGGATACGTACAGTGGCACATGGCACTGGATGACATTGATATGGTCTCCTGTCACAAATGTCAGCCAATGTGTAACGTCTCACACCAAATGGAACACTGTACTCCATTATGTTGAGCAATATTTACACACAATGTCGTATCTGCCACCCATGCTGACCACTATCTCACACCTGAGCCCATGTGTTACACTGAAAACCCAGATGAACTCATTTATTCAGCATGACTGTCATCATTGGAAACAGATGTCACCCTGTTGTGTTATTGCTAAGACCAATTACATGCCGCATGTAATGTCTTTGTACACACTGGCAACTCCTGCAGTGTATGTCCACATGTACAGGGGGGCTCGACCTGCTAAAGGATGACGAGTACTTCAGCACCACACCTGGCATCCGTTGCATTATAATTGTTTGTCACTTGGGTAGACGGCCAGAGCAGATGTCTTTGCTACATGTCTGCCACCTGTAACCACAGGGACCTATGTGGTAGTGTCAGGTCTGTGCTCATGTTGTTTGGACTGTTGTATGTGAATCAGTGACATGTACATTTCAACAATGGTGCTTAGCTAAACTATGTTTTTGAGTGTTGTGCTGTGTTCCGGTGCTACCCACCTGCCACCAGTGCATGTCCATTGTTCACATCAGGAATGTTGCGTTGGCAGATGGACTGCATGCACGGTTGTGGATTGTGCTAACTGTATGGAATATAGTATGCGACATTTGTCCACAGGCTATGGGTGTCCAGTATTGCCTGTGCAATGTGTGTGCACTGATTAGCGGGAATTGTCTGCAATGTTGGATGGTCAGCACAAGTGGCACACGTGTGCAGTGTGTTGCCACCAACACTAGTGTATGTGCATGCTATGGGGTGCTAGCCATCCTTGCTCACCATCTATTCCAGCACTGTGTGGGTGGATCACATCTGCTGGTGTATCAGGATGGAGTGGGCACCCAAGACAGGTGAGATGTACCTTGATTGTTGTGCCTGTGACACTCATCCAACTACGACATTTGGTCAATGTGAGGTACCAGTGTCCCACTACTCATGCACAGCCAGCATGTTTGTTAGATGTGGGATATTGATTGTATGCTGTGTTGGGCCTGACAGCCTGTGTGGAATGAGGGTCAGGATGCATGTCCTTTGGGACATGTGGTGTAAAATTACATCCACTGGTGTCAGGTGTCTGAGCCAGTTGTCCATATGTAATGCATACAGTCTGTTCATGCGTAGACTTGTTGGCATACTGGCTTGGCATTGTCCATGTAGTGTTGTATGTTTGTGTTGTGGCACTGTTGTGTCTTGAAACAGCTGGATGTGTATCACCATGGTATGTGTTGTGGTGCACATGTGTCCTTGGGCAGTCCCTCCTTGATGCTGCATGTAAATGTCCAAAATGGGGGAAGATTAAGGGTGCATACAGGCCCTGCTGATCACGTCCCTCATCTATTGTTAATGTGTGCCACATTGGCTATCTGTGTGCTTGTAGAGAGTATTGGGCAGTGGGGTAATGGTGGCCTGTTACAGTGGTACACATACTCTGCACAGGCGTGACCTCATCTGTCACTGTCCGACTTTGTATTCAAGTCAGCAGCAGATATGGGCTGTGTACTGATGACATTGGCACATGTATGGGTTTGGGATGTGAATGTCATTGAATTTGAGTGTGTTCGAAGTGGCACTGAGTACAAAGACAATCCCAATGATCTATCCACATTGTGTTGTTGATGTGTCCCCTGCAATTATTGGCCAAGGAGGTGTGGCAGGTACAGCAGCAACGTGGAAGCCAGCAGTGTCTCTGCTTCACACATGTCCTGTGTCATGTACACCCAAGGCTGAGTCCACCTCAGCTCGATATGTGACTCTTGGCATTCACATAGACAGTGTTCGTATTGTGTCTACTGACTGTGCAAATCCATGACAGTTGTACAATTAATCTGTCTCATGTTGGGACAACACTGAATTGCACTGTGTGCTTTCAGGGATGACAGTCAATGTTAGCGCCGTGACAGGACGGACTTTATGAATTTGTGCACATCCTAATTTATGTTGCTATGACGTGTCCCCTTTCATCTCACCTAGGAGGCGACCTAATGTGTTTCGTACCTTCACCCTGCTGGCTAACATGGAGGATACCGACATCATCAGGCGATTCCGTCTGGATCGGACAAACCTCCTGGAACTTTGTGCAATATTGGAGCCACACCTGCTTCCACGCAGGACATACCCAACAGCACTCACGGCAACGGCAAAGGTGATGGCATTCCTACATTTCGTGGCTACGGGATCCTTCCAGCAAACTGTGGGCATTGCAGGGGGGATGTCCCAACCAACATTCAGCATGGTGCTACGTGATGTCCTGTTGGCTATGATGCAACACAGGGACCAATTCATACATTTCCCCAGGCGGCAGGAGTTGGCGGATGTGAAGGGCGAATTTTATGCACTTGGACACGTTCCTAATGTAGTTGGTGCAATAGATGGCACACATGTTTCCCTGATTCCACCCCAAGCACGGGAGCATATTTACCGAAATAGGAAACATTATCATTCCATCAATGTGCAGGTGGTGTGCCAGGCAGATATGGTCATCTCACACGTTTGTGCAAAGTTTCCAGGATCAGCCCACGATTCACACATAATGCGCAACAGCATTTTACCACAGCTGATGGCCAATCTGGCGCCGGAGCGGGCATGGATTGTGGGTGAGTACAAAGGGTCGAGTCGTGTGCTGTTTGTGTGCCATGCTGTCCTCGGACACATGTCAGACACTCAATCTGTATGTGTCTTTCACACTTAGGTGACTCTGCATATCCCAACGGACCTTGGTTGCTGAGTCCACTTCGCAATCCCAGGACACCAGCTGAAGTGCGCTACAACAATGCCCATGGGAGGACACGTCGGATCATTGAGCGAACATTTGGACTCCTGAAATCGCGTTTTCGATGCCTCGACAAGACCGGAGGGGCTCTGCAGTACTCACCCGTCAAGGTGTGTCAGATAGTGGTAGCATGCTGCATGCTACACAACCTGGCCGTGCGGAAGGGGATCCCCTTAATCCAGGATGATGATGACCAGCCACAGCCCCCACCTGCGAACACCCAAATGTCAAGTGACGAGGATAGTGGAGAGGAGGAAGGTGTTGGACAGCGTCAGCAGCTCATCAACAACTACTTCACTTGATGGTCAGTGGCAATGTCAAAACTGGCTGTTGTCTGATGATGTTGTGCTTGGTGAATATGTGTATGTGAGCTTTGTGACTACAGCATGTTGCAGAGTCAGTGCTGGCTGCAAATGTGTATGGTAAGGGATCTTTTGACACAGCTACTTGATGTCTATGTTGGTACAGTTGCTCCTTGTGACATGTGCAGATTGTCGTACCTTGATGTGCTGTGTTGTGTGATGGTTGTTAGTCCACCACCTGAGTAGCAACTGATGTTCTGTTGTGTTTTCCTAGGTCCCTTCAGCCTCTACTTGCCTGCGGAGTATCCCTGCTCCTGTGACATTGTAATCATGGGTGTGAGTTAACATACTGTGATGAACATGGAACAGTGACAACTACATTGGTGCGTTATTAGTGTTTATTTACAGTGGATACATGTGATGTAGATGTGGATATTTACAGATTTGTGAATGGTGAATAACAGATTTGTCAGTGATGGTAGATGAGACAATAGAGTATACACAAGATCAGTATGGTAACACAGTCCAACAGTCATTTGCCATTCCCACGGCATTGTGGGTGGGGACAGTCTGCAGGGTACACAGCAGGGTGAAGAGGGGTGCCATCATGGCTGGCTACTTGACTGGCTTTTGCCAGGTGCTTTGCCACGGGATGCTCCCAATGATTTTTTCGGGCGGCCCCTTGCTCTTTTGGCAGGGGGGACACAGGTGCATGGCCAGTGGTGTCTGATGAGTCCCCATGCTCGCTGAACGCAGGGGAGGATGGGGGTCTGTCATCCTGCGGCACAACGGAGGGAGCTGTAGGTGTTGGCGGTGCCGCATGCCTGTCCCTGAGGACCCCCACTAGCTGGCCCAGGAGGTCCCTGATTTGGCCCATGCAGGCCACGAGTTGGCCCATGCGGTTGTCAATTGAGCGCAGCATCTGTTGTTGCTCACGGGCATCCTGCTGAGCCTGCCTCAACTGTCCCTGGGCGTGTTCATAGGCCCCCACAACTCTGTCAATGTGTGCCAGTGATTCAGTGCCAGGGTCTTGTTCCCTTTGGGTCAGCCTTGTCCTCACACCTGGCCTGCTGTCACGGCCCTGTTGCCTCCCTCCTGTGGGCACCGGCCTACTCTCCCGTACCTCCGCAGTTGTTGTGGTCTGGTTGGCCTCTGGAGCAGGGCGAGTGTTGCAGGCAGCAGTGGTAGTGGTAGTGGTGGTGGAGGTGGTGGTGGCACAGGTCGTTGCAGCAGGGCTCTGCGTTGATGTTGTTGCTGAGGGTGGTGGGGCTGTGGGGTCCTGGGACACATTACGCCCTGCCACACCAGATGGTCCCGGTTGGTCCTCCTCCTCCTCATTATCCAGGGAGTCTGCATCCGAGGGGAGATGTTCGGGAGCTGGTGACTGGCTGTGCTGGTTGAGGTTGTCGTCCTCTGCAGTCAGTTGTTGGTCACCTGTGGGACAGGAAGTAGATGGTAATTGCCTTACACACCTCAGGGTTGCTGTGTTTGATGTCTCTTATTTACATGTTATGCTACACACAGTTGCCTTTTTCACACATTGTATGTCTGCACAGTGATGTGCCTCATGCCATGAAGTGGAGTTACATTCATCATTTCACAATGGTGTGACCTGTGATTGGTTACCATGCCACACGTCTAGTATTGGTGATTTCAATGTGAGGTTGTCATCTGACAACTGGCATGACTACAAGTTGATGTTCAGCATCTTTGCTGATCACTCTGCCTGGCAGACATTACCTGTGTGCATGGACTAGCCATTGTCATCACATGCATACCGTTGACATGTCCTGTGCTTGTATTTCTTTATACAGCAGACCATGCTAGTTTGTTTTTCCCATGGTCCTTCATGATCAGCACCCATGTACGCTACAGAGGGAAGTCTGGGTGATGCATGTCAGAGGCCCGTTTGCTTGGACATATTTGTTGAGAGTCACAGTTCTGTTTCTGTCACAGTTACGTACGCTGAGCTGTCTGCATCCTGTCAATGGCTGTGCTTTTCTTTTCTATTTTTGTGTGAAGTAGAGCCTCGTGTTGTCATGTCTCTCAATGCTTTTGTTGAGTGATGGTGGGGTGCATGCACTGTCTGATTACCTGTGCAGTGTCACTTTGGTTTTTACTTTCAGACACATGCTTCTGGGTGGGGTGCTCCATCCTGCTGAGGGGTGTGAGAGGGGGGCCTGTTGGGAGTTGTTGTGCTGCCTCCAGATACACATTCCCCATCCCTGTGAAGATGGCTACCTACCTGTTAGGTGGTGGGGGAGCGTTCAATGGCTGACACATGCTTCTGGGTGGGGTGCTCCATCCTGCTGAGGGGTGGGAGAGGGGGGCCTGTTGGGAGTTGTTGTGCTGCCTCCAGATACACATTCCCCATCCCTGTGAAGATGGCTACCTACCTGTTAGGTGGTGGGGGAGCGTTCAATGGCTGACACATGCTTCTGGGTGGGGTGCTCCATCCTGCTGAGGGGTGTGAGAGGGGGCCTGTTGGGAGTTGTTGTGCTGCCTCCAGATACACATTCCCCATCCCTGTGAAGATGGCTACCTACCTGTTAGGTGGTGGGGGAGCGTTCAATGGCTGACACATGCTTCTGGGTGGGGTGCTCCATCCTGCTGAGGGGTGGGAGAGGGGGCCTGTTGGGAGTTGTTGTGCTGCCTCCAGATACACATTCCCCATCCCTGTGAAGATGGCTACCTACCTGTTAGGTGGTGGGGGAGCGTTCAATGGCTGACACATGCTTCTGGGTGGGGTGCTCCATCCTGCTGAGGGGTGGGAGAGGGGGGCCTGTTGGGAGTTGTTGTGCTGCCTCCAGATACACATTCCCCATCCCTGTGAAGATGGCTACCTACCTGTTAGGTGGTGGGGGAGCGTTCAATGGCTGACACATGCTTCTGGGTGGGGTGCTCCATCCTGCTGAGGGGTGGGAGAGGGGGGCCTGTTGGGAGTTGTTGTGCTGCCTCCAGATACACATTCCCCATCCCTGTGAAGATGGCTACCTACCTGTTAGGTGGTGGGGGAGCGTTCAATGGCTGACACATGCTTCTGGGTGGGGTGCTCCATCCTGCTGAGGGGTGGGAGAGGGGGGCCTGGTGTGTGTTGTAGTGCTTTTTGTCTGTACACATGCAACCCAGTTGATTTTGTTTAGCTTTGTGCTTTATCAGGTTGAGTGGTGGTTACATCTGTGTGACCTGTTTTGGGTATTGTGGGTCAGACGAATGTCCTTTGGCCTAGGGGTTGTAGGTTTGAAGTTGTGCAAGACGGTACATGGCAATGTGATGATATACATTGGTTTGTACTTACCAGCTTCCAGTCCCCCGCGGATTCCTTCAAGACTCTCTGGATGTAGGATTCCAAGGACCTTCTCCTCCCACGGACTGTATGGTTTGGGTGGGATGGGAGTGCCTCCACCAGTCCCGTCAGCCAGCTGACGGTTCTTGGCCCTCTTCCTCTTCACCACGGTCTTCAGGTCATGCCACCGCTTCTGTATTTCCTGCTTGTTGCGGGGGTGGTCCCTACTGCATTGACCTTATTGACTATCCTCACCCACATTTGGGTTCTTGTGGCTAATGGGGTGTGTTGGACCATGTTGCCATAGAGTTGTGGTTCAACTCTTATTATCTCATCTACCATGACTGCAAGCTCTGAATCAGTGAATTTTGGCATTTTGTGTGGTGCCATGGTGTGTGCTGTGCAGATGTTCTGTGGTGCAGTTGTGTGGGTGTTGTGGGTGTTGTGGGTGGTGTAGGTGGTGTGTGTGTTGTGGTGGTGATGTGTGCAGGTTTGCCTCTCCTTTGTTCTCTGGGGTTGGGACCTTCAGTTGTGGAGTGTAGCAAAGGATTGTGGTCAGGGAGGGGCTGGTTTTATGCTTGGCTATGGGGGTGTGGCAAGCTGGTATGTTGCTGTCAGGTGTGTTGTGTGTGTTGTCCTGTGATTGGTTATTTTGAAATTTCTGGGGCTGTTGTCATTGGGCACTTTTGGTTTGTATTGGGACAGGTCTACATCACTGTGTGCATTGTTTGTATTTTTTTTCGTGTTTTTTCTACGTCCGCCATTTTTTTGCGGATCCTCCGCAGCGGTTCCTCGGCAGCGGTGGCTATGCTGCAGCCCTTCCGCCGCCTATCGGATTCATCACTGTTCGCGCACGATGCGGTCGGATTCATAGGTAGGTACCATGGTGGTAACGGGGATGTCATAATGTCACGGGCGGTTACTCCGTGTGCATGGCGGCGGTTCTTGGCTTTTCCGCTGAGTATCCGACCGTTGCGGTCGGATTTTCAGCTGGTCCGGCGAGTGCGGGCGGTTTTTCGTTGACTCCCGCCGCCGCGGACGGATTATTCTGCCGGTTCATCATAATGTATCCGGCGTTTTTCCCGTTGGCCATGCGGGCGGTTTTTTGCCGCTACCATGGCGGTCGGTATGCTTTTCCGACCGCCATCGTAATCGGCCCCTAAGCCATTTAGGGGAACGTGTTGAATACTAAAGGGGTAACATTTACTATTCCCACTGCAACCTAAGTAATTTAAGGAAATGCGTTAGACACTAAAGGGGTGGCATTTACTATTACTGCTTCAATCCAAGGGCCTGACTTAGATTTCGGGGGACGGGTTACTCCGTCACAACGGTGCCGGATATCCCGTCTGCCGAAATATAAATCCCATAATATACTATGGGATTTATATTTCGGCAGAAGGGATTCCCATCATCTGCCGAAATCTAAATCAGGCTGTAAGCCATTTATAGAAAGATATTGGACATTAAAGGGGTGACAGTTACTATTCCCACTCCAATCCAAGCCTTTTAGGGAAAGTGTTGGACACTTAAGGGTGAATTTAACTATTTCCATGCCAATCTAAATGAATATTTTGGAAGGTCTTTAAAACTAGAAATACCACAATCTATATTTAACACTCCATTAAACATTTAAAAATTATAAAATTATCTAAATAATATCACTTAAAAAAATTATTAAAATGAACATATATTTTATATAAAACATTTTAAATCTAAACATGTACAAAAACCTAAAAAGTTACACATGCATTAATAAATTATGTAATAATTATTTATTTACTTATAAAGCGACTGAATCACCCCCAAAGTGGTTATCCGAGCTGTAGGAGGCGTAGCCGTCGGTGCAGACCAGGTAAGGAAAGCTCAGAAGAGCTCAGTCTTAAGAAGTTTTCTAAAAGAAAGATATTCTAAACATTTACAAAGATGGTCGGAAGTTGATTCCAATAGTAGTTGGGCTAGATAGTTTTAATAACACAGATAACCATATTATTTATTAATTATAACTAAAATATAATCATTTTCCAACCACACAAATTAAAAAGAAAAAATTAGATTAAAAAACAAGACTGACTAAATGTAAAAACAAAATATAACCAACATAACTATAAAAATAATTTATGAAAATAAGAATTAAAAAAAAAGTTTTCATAAGCCATATAAAATAAACATTCATACACATGTATAAATACACATTAAAAAATAGTATTTATTTTTTCTAAAACACACTTAGAATCAAAGTTAATCAAGTGAACATATAAATTATGACTATTTACAATCTAATTTAAAAGCATTATAATTCTAATTTAATAAATAATGACAAATCTATAATTCTATAATCTAAAATCTATAAAAATAATTTATGTAATACTTGCATCTTTGAATAAAAGTTTAATTTAATGTTTTAAAACAAACTTTTCCATAGTATACATTATTACATAATAAAATTAATTAATTATATTTAAAATAAAACCATAAATAAAAAAATGAAAACAAAATATTAAAAATTTCACACTAGAAATTAAAATTTATTCGAAAACATTATTCAAAACCAAACCTTAAACATATTGTCACTATACATTAAAAATAATTATTCATTATAATAAATTATATATCAAATGTATCAAAAGTATTTAAACAATATTAAAATATAAGCAACTATCAATATTACAATAAGACAAAATCACTACATTTTATTTTAAAAAACATTAAACGCATTCACCGCAGATTTCTTCATGTTTCTGCAGACATCCCCTTGAACGATAGATGGGTGTTACTAATGTCATGCACTAAATTACTGTACACACCAAATTTCAAATGTGGGGGGCAGTTCAGATCCTGCCATCGCTATGCAATGTTATACTTTGCAATTACCAAACCAAGATGCAAGAGTGCTAGTTTGTACTGAGTTGAGTCAAGGTCTAGCGGGATATGCAAATGTATGAATTTTGGGCTATCCTCAATCCGTCAGTTTACCACCGTTAGCGGATTCTTCACCCGATTACAAAAGGGTGCTATTATAGGACAACGCATGTTAGTGTGCACAAAGTCCTCGATGGGGTCTTCACATCTCACATATTCTGGACAATCAATTTTCCCAAATTTCCATAGTTTTTGGTAGGTAATACCTGTCCTGTTTAGGAGCCAAAATTGTTTGAGTTAGTATTGGCGGTATCCCATGCATCTCTATAAATTTCAAATGTGTCAGGGAGTGGATGATAAATGAATCGTACAATTTAGAAATCTTATTGTCTCTGAGATCCCCCCCATAAGGAGCTTCACCTCCAGATGGTTAAAGTCAGGAAGGTCAGCAAGGCCCCTGACCTAAGGGAGTAAGGCATGCCTAAGTTGTAGGTATTTATACAATTTATATTTTTGCATGTCATATGTAGTTTGAAGGTGTTTAAAGGCCCATATGTTACTGCCAGTCATGACATCACCCAATTTAGAGATACTAATTATGACTCACATCTGAAAACTCTGGAGGGCACTGACATCACCCAAATCGATCCCCTCCCAAAGTGATGTTTCTTTGCTAAGTCGGTTGTGCCACCATATGCTCATTGATGTCTTGTGCCATAGTTGACTGATGGTGGTGATGGCTGGTAACAGATGGGATGTTTTTCCCGTGCTATAGAGGAAATGGATCAGGCATGTCTCCTATTGCTCATTTTTCTGTAGCAATAGCAGAATCTTTCTGGCTGTCCCCCAGCCAGTCAATCATGACGAGAAGATGTGCCGCACGGTAAGATACCATCACATCTGCTGTGCTTATCCCCACCATCATAAGGAGATTTGCAGCTCTTAGTCATAGCTATACGTAGAGATCACAGTGCCCACATAAAAGATTGGAACATGGCAGTAATGCAGGTGAAGCAGGCACGCAGAATAGAGGATGGATACGTTGGCAGCTGGTATAACTACCTTGGCAGTGGGACCATCTTAAGCATAGCTGCCCGTGATAGGAAGGGGGAACCAAAAGTCAAGGTCACTTTGCAATCTCATAATTTGTGGGGTAATATTGCCCTCTCAGGCTTGTAGTTTGTCTCCTCTGGTTGCCTGAGGAACAGCAAAAAGTCATCTGCATACAATGATACCCTATCTGCCACTGCAAATGCCCATTTAAATCCTCTCAGGAGAGCAGCCACCTAATCCACTCCGCCAGAGACTCTATTGCGATAGTGAGGAGCAGCAGTGGCAGTTGGCATCACAGACTTGTTTCCCTGCCCAATAGGGAGCCCTCCAACAATACCCTGCTGATGCGGACTGTCGCCCACCGATCATAGTGTAAAAGGCTAATATAGCCCAGAAACTTCAGCTCAATGTTGAGCTGTTTAAGTAGCCTGAAGAGGTAGTCCCACTCCACCAGGTTGAACACCTTTTTGAGGTCTACCATCAATGGAGCCAGTGGACCAACAGTCAGTGCAACAGGTTAAGACATTATGTAAGTGACAGATATTGTGCCACATAGATCTTCCTGGCATAAAACTGTATTGATCTGGATGCGCCGTGAACAAATGACTTTGAGTATAAGAGAAGCCAACATCTTATAAATAACTTTGGCCTCAATATTATTCAACAAAATTAGGCTTCAATATTGATCAATATAATTGGGCTGTGGTGTAACCACTATATCTACTGTATGTATGTCAAGCAGAAGCACCCCGGCCTCCATTAACTCTGTCAGCATTGCTGCAATTGGTGGTACCTTGAAGGATGCAAAATGTACAAAGAAGTCTGCCGGGAGACAGTTGGGTCCCAGTGTGTTCCCCACCTGTAGCTCTTTTAGCGCCATGGCCAACTCTTCCCCTATTTCTGCTTCCAAAAGTGCAGTCTCAGACATGGACAACTGTTTTGTGGAGAGAACTCACAGGAACCCGTCCAAATTAGCTGCGCATGGGCTTATTCCATGAGCCAGCAGCCATTGATATTCAATGAGGGATTGTACACTTGCGCATCGGTCAGTTACCAGCTGGCCCTGTGGATGTAGCATTTGATTAACATACATCGAGGGATGTTTCCTTGGTAGAGCCATTTAGAAATATTTCTTGCCTTGTTTCACCATTGATACAACCTACTCTGGCATTTGATCCAAGCAGCTAAAGCTTCATTTAATAGAATCTACATCAGTCTGGTACTTTGATGTTAGATATTTCTAAAGTGAGCCTAGTCATCATGGTTGGGAATTAACTCAAACTCCAGTTCTAGGAGGACTGTGTCCAGTGCCGCCACTTCTTCCATTTATTGCTGGAAAACACCAGCTGTATAACTCATGATCCTACCTCAGATAAAGGCATTGAAGGCCACCCACAGAATGATCTGAGAGGCCACTTAGTCTTTGTTTAGTATGATGTTTGTGTCAGTGTCTTTCAGGATACTATCTTTAAAATGTGGGTTAGTCCTCCAGCAAGTGCTGAGGTGCCAACTACCACAATGTCTATGGCATTGATCACCTAGAACAAGTTGCACTGGTGAGTGGTCCCATAAGCCAAGGCCCAGGATACAAACCTGCAGATTGTCAATTCAATCAACTGCAGACATGAGGAAGAGATGCAGCCATGAAAATATTTTACAGGCCCTGAAAAGAAACTGCGTTCTTTTCTGGTCAGGTGTAAGAATGGGCAGGGGTCTCCCAGTGCCAGGGCATCTACAAATTTGGCTAGCAGTTGCAGATCTTTGTAGTTCTGTGATTGACCAGTTCTACCTAACTGTGAGTCCATAACTCCGATAAAATTGCACCCTATTATCAATTTCCTAGATGGGAGTTGTGCTTTAAGCTGACCTATAAGTCTGAGGAAACCAGATATCAGTGGGGGGGGAGGAATAGATATATACGAGATAAATGGATTGTCCCCACAACCTACCAGTGACTACTACATTACACCTCGACAGGTCTCTGAGAACATGCGTTTGTGTGAATGGGAAGGACATTTTCAGTATTATTGCGAACCCACATAAACCCCACACAAATCCGGCATGTAGTAGTGTGATAAAGCTCTGTTGTGTTAAGAAAGGACACTTTGTTCTCCTCAAAAGGGTATTTTCCAGGAACAGGTCATCAGCCAAATATCTTTTAGCCATCTTAAGTACTGCCCCCTGCTTGATCTTGTTTAAAAGACCTTTCCAAGTAACAATGCATAAGGATTCAGCCGCAGATGCCTCTACGTTGTAAGCCATGACATCTGTGTATGTGTTAATGAAGTGTGTTTAGTGTGCTCCCCTGGTGGATCAGGATCCTGAACATGCTGAAAAAGATCAAGTTAACTATATCAATCAATCAATCAGGGAATTGTGAAGCGTGCTACTCACCCGTAAGGGTCTCAAGGCGCGGGGGCAGCTCCGGTCAGTCGAAGAGCCAGGTCTTGAGGGTCTTCCTGAAGATGTGCAGAGTGGGGGCGCGTCTGATGTTGATCGGGAGCTCATTCCAGGTCTTTGCCGTGATGTAGGAGAAGGCCCTCCCACCTGTTCTGGCTCTGCGAATGTGCGATGTTTCGGAAAAAGCGAGGTCGGCAGATCGGAGGTTTCTCTTGGGTACGTGGAAGGCGATTCTTTCGTTGAGATATTGGGGTCCAGTGTTGTGGAGGCATTTGCATGAGTGGGTGAGTATCTTGATGGTAACTCTTCTCGACGGGGAGCCAGTGCAGGTCTCGCATGTGTGGGGGGATGTGTTTGTGTCAAGGTACCCCTGTGGGCAGGGTGCAGTGTATGTGAAAGGTAGGACATGTACTGGTGTGTTGTACTTGTCCTGATAATACTGAGCATTTCATTTTTCACTATTGAAAGGCTATCTGTCCCATAGGGTAACATGGGAGTTTATGTGTAACATCTTACAAGTATAACTTTCCATTGGGGCAAGATAGAGAAATTGAGTTTAGGTACTCTAAACTCAGAATTTAATTACACATCTTTTAGTAAAGATGGTTTTTAAATTGTGAGTTTGAAAATGCCACTTTTAGAAAGTGGGCATTTTCTAACTTAGCAATCCTATGTGCCTCGGCTGGATTGTGTATTGACTGTCTGGTTTTGGAGTGACAGGAGCTGGGCATGTGCATTCACCGTAGACAGCCACTGGGGAGGTTCAGGTGTGTCCTGCCTTTCCTGGATGACTCAGAGCGTAGCTGAATAGACCTGGGCTGCATTCAGAGTAGTGGGAGGTGTTTTCCTTGCACCCGAATAGGCTCTGTCTCCTGTGCACAATGCTGTTTCCACCTCCTGCCATGAAGCTGGACCAGAGAGGACAGAACTGGTCTGGACTGAGCTGAGATACCTTTTGCCACAAGAGAACAAAGGAAAATGTTGTATAAATATTGGGGCCCAGACCCCAGAACTTTACAATACTTCTGGACTCAAGAGGAACCTCTGCAAAGGAGAAGAGCTGGAGAAGCTGAAAGAGGAATACTGCCCCATTGCTGTGTGGATGCTTTGCTCGGCTGGCTTGCAGTGGCTGCTTCTGCCAAGGAAGGCATCAAGGATTGGACTTTGCTGTGTATCCTGCTTGTGAAGTTTCTCCAATGGCTTGTGTGTGCTTGTCTCCTAATAAGAAGTCTCAGTGACTCAAAATACTTCCTGCAACTCTGCTGGTGCTGCTGGACTCTGCCATCTGTGAATCCTATCATTGCCATGGGTGCCTCCCTCCAAATGGTCTCAGAAGTGCGTTTTGCAGCTGATCTCTGTAAGAACCGGACCGAAGCAACGCAAAGCCTTGTAAAGCCCTGCCGAGTCCCGCTGCACAGCTGGGCACTCCTCGGAACCGACGGCGGACGACATGAAACCTCGCCGAGTCTCACCGCACAGCTGTGCACTCCTTGCAACCGACACCGGACGAAGCAAAGCCTTGCTGAGTCCATCCACACAGCTGCGTGCTTCTCAGAACCGACACCGGACGACATAAAGCCCTGCCAAGCCTCGCCGCGCAGTCCCCAGCACCGACGCCAGACGAAGAGAAGCCTAGCAAAGCGATGCCTCACCTCCGGTGCACAACGCATCACACCTGAGCACCAAATCTACCACAACGCCGGGGCCGCAGTAAGAAACCAACGCATCACCTCCCCACAAAGTAAGGAACCAATGCATCACCTCCTCTCCAGTAGGAACTGACACATCACCTCCCATGCGTGGCAGTAAGGAACCAACACATCACCTCTCCTGGAGCAAGGAACCGATGCATCACCTTCCCTGCATGTACGGAACCGACACATCACCTTCCCTGCGGTAAAAAAATCACCTTCCCTGCAGTTGTTTTTACTTGTGATTTTTGATGCATTCCAGATACTTTGTGTTGAAACTGATACATCCATAGTTTGCTATGAACAGAACTGTTTCTACCTTTTAAAAGTCATATTTTGAAAAATGTATGGTGGATTTTTGTCATTTTGGTCATATTTGGTTTAGATAAAGATTTCCTATTCTTCTAAACTGGTGTGGTGTCCATTTGTTGTGTTTTTACTGTGTTACTGTATGTGTGCATAAATGCTTTACAGATTGCCTCTGAGATAAGCCTGCCTGCTCATGCCAAGCTACCAAGGGGGTGAGCAGGGGTTGTCTAAGGGCGCAACTCCCTTACCCTGACTAAAAGCAAGGGTCCCTATTTGAACAAAGGTGCACACCATTGCCAACTAGAGACCTCAATTTCTAACAGGGGGGGTTTATTATTTGCTGCTGTCCGAGGGCAAAATTGTTGCTGGAATTGAGAGCTGGTGCATATACCCAGCCAAAACGCTACTTGGGCGCTTTTGTTACAGAAGACATAGGTGGGGTGTATAAAATGATTTATAAGCCCCTCTTGAATAAAGTGAAATCACTACTAGATTAGTGGGTGCCATTACCTCTAAGGCTTCTGGGATGGGTTGCACTTACAAAGATGGCAGTACTTACTTTATTTAATTTCTTGTTTGCAGCCGCTCCTTGCATTTTGTACTCCCAATATTTTTAAAAAGCTGATTCTTTGATTTCACCAATTTTATAGGCCAGAGGCAGCTTGAGAATTTCTTTGGAAATTCTAAACAGGAACACGGGGTAAGGGGGTTAGCCCTCCCTAACCTGAGATTATATTACTTTGCTCACGTTGCACAGTTTGCTTTTAGATTTAGAAAACCTTTTCCATTGTTTTAACGCTGGCACAATGAACTTCTAGATATAATGACCTCAGAGAACCTAATTCTTGATCTCCTAAGTTTGTCTTAAAAAGTTAGATAGAAGACTCTCCAATAGTTTTTTAGAAAGAAAATGCAATTCTTTAAAAAATATAATCTCCCCTATATAAATTCTGAGTCTATTATTAGGAATATCGAATGGGGGAACGGACAATAATGGATGTAGCCATTGCTAAAACCTGGCAAACCAATGGGTTTGCAAAACTATCCTGGTTTGCGACAAAAGGAAAACTTGGCAGGAAGTAGAAGCTCTTATTACCAGCAATAAAAGCTGGCTCCAATGGTCACATAGGGTCATTTACGGCCATTTACAATGCATGGATCCCACACTTTTGGTAGAAAATAGGGAGTTTGCGGATAATTTAATTAGCATTCCTCAGAAGAAGGTTGGAGAATGGTATAGATATCTGCTAGCGTGACAAGGTAGATATCTTTGGTTGGATTTCTGCTAAATAGTTTAAGGAGGAAGGTTCTCGTGACATTTGGAAGGAAGTTAATGAATTAACGGACAAGTTACTTACCTTCAGTAACTCCTGATCTGGTAGAGACATGATCTAGCTGCAGATTCTTTACCTTTGAATTTCCCAGGCGAAGAAGATTTTTCTGCAAGCAATACCCCCGCGCCAGTAGGTGGTGTCGGTCGGCTCTGTGTGACATCAGCGTCGTCGTCCACGCCGAAAGTGACGTCTGCATAACCTATATAGGCACCACCTTGGCACACTGATGTCCATTACCTTTCACAACTTTCCACGCCAGACGTGGAGCCATGAAGAGTACTGACATTGGTGTGTTTTTAAGAAACTAGGGCCCTGAAAGGGAATAGCCCTGACCCTAGAAACGCATCAGCAGCACGGGGAGGATGGGTGGGATGGTAAGGAATCTGTAGTTAGATCATGTAGAGATGTTACCTATGGTAAGTAACTTGCCCATCTAATAGATACATCTAGCTGCAGATTCTTTACCTTTGAATAGATACCCAAGCAATGCCAACCCCGGAAGAGGGACTGAGGACAAATTTACCTTAGAAAATCCTGCAGGACTGAACGGCCAAAATGGCCATCCCTGCGGACTTGACTATCAAGGCAGTAATGTTTGGTGAACGTGTGCAGAGATGTCCACGTTGCTGCCTGACAGATGTCCAGGACTGGGTCTCCATATTGCAAAGCAGTGGTAGCAGCCGTAGTTCTGGTGAAATGAGCCCTTAAGCCTTCAAGAAGCTGCTTCTTGGCCAGAGCATAGCAAATTTTGATGCAGAGGACAACCCACAGGGAGATGGTCCTCTTCTGTAGTGCACAATGTTTCTTCGCTCCAAAGTACCCCACAAAGAGTTGGTCATCCACCCGGAACTCTTTTGTGTGGTCAAGGTAGAACGACAACGCTCTTTTTGGGTTCAGGCGGTGGAGTCGCTCCTCTTCCTTAAAGGAGGAGCAAAGAAAGTGGGCAAGGTGACAGATTGCTCCACATAAAATGGAGTTATCACTTTTGGAAGGAATGAGGCCCTAGTGCGAAGCACCAATTTGTCTGGGAATATCGTCAGAAAGGGGGGCTTGGACGATAAAGCCTGCAGATCGCTCACCCTCCTGGCAGATGTAATTGCCACTAAGAAAGCGGTTTTGATGGTGAGCAGACGGAGAAGGCAATTATGCAGGGGCTCAAAAGGAGCGCACATTAGGAAAGTGAGAACCAAATTAAGGTCCCACTGAGGCATAATGAAAGGGGCAGGAGGGAACATATGTACAAGACCTTTCAGGAATCTATGTACAATTGGTGATTTAAATAGGAAGGGTTGTTCTGGCATCCTGAGAAAGGCAGACAAAGCCAAAAGATAGCCTTTCAAGGTGCCCAGAGCAGAGCCCTGCTGGGCAAGGGACAAAATAAAAAGCAGAATATCGGAAAGGAAGCAGAAAGAGGCTCAATAGATGTTTCTGTACAATATATTACAAATTTGTTCCACCGTAAGGTTTATACCATCTTAGTGGAGGGAAACCTGGCTGCCAGAATAACATTGCAGACTTCGGGAGGAAGGTTGAAAGCTGCCAACTCCTGCCACTCAATCTCCACGCAAGAAGGCCTAGAGTTGACAGGTTCAGGAGGAGGACCCTCCCCTGCTGCTGCAACAGAAGATCCTCCCAGAGGGGCAGCCTGAGCAAAGGATCGATGCTCATTTGCAGAAGCTCAGGGTACCAGACTCTCTGTGCCCAGTCCAGAGCCACAAGGATGACTTGGGCCCGGTCATTCATGATCTTCTTGAGAACTCTGGGCAGGAGTAGTATGGGCGGAAAGGCATACTAAAGGCCTGAGCTCCACTTGAGATAAAAAGTGTCTCCGAGTGAGAGCCACCTTGGAACTTGCAGCACGCAAAACTGCTGACATTGTGTGTTCTGGGCGGAGGCAAACAGATCTAACCAAGGCTCTCCCCACTTCTGAAAGAGACCTCGTGCCATTTCCAGATGGAGATGGCATTCATGATCCGTCGACGGCTGATTTTGTCCTTCCTGGTGTTCAGGGAACATGCCTGGTGTTGAGCCACCAAGGATATGCCCTGCTGTTCTACCGATGTCCATGACCCCACTTCGCCCAGTCTGTTGCAGTACCACAAGGCGGCAGTGTTGTCAGTGAACACTTGAACTAGTCTTTCTTTGATGGAGGGGAGAAAGGCTTTTAATGCCAATCAGAGCATTCGGAGCTCCAGCATGTTGATGTGGAGTCCGGATTCCGCCAGAGACCAGAGTGCTCTGATCACCACCTCTCCCAGATGGCAGCCCCATCCCAAAAGTGATGCATCTGTCACTACTGTGAGATTAGGTTGGGGGAGGGAGAGTGGTCTGCCTGTGACCCAATCCTGGTTCGTCAGCCATCACTACAAGTCTCGTGCAGTTCCCTTCCGAGATCTTGACCATGTCAGAGAGATTCCCCTTATGCTGTGCCCATTGGAACTTCAGGTCCCACTGCAGAGCCCGCATATGCCATCTGGCATGTGTTATTAGCATGATGCAGGGGGCCATGAGGCCCAGCAGCCTCAGAGTCATTCTCACCGAATACCAGGATAGAGGCTGAAACATTGGTATCGTAGCCTGAATATCCTGGACTCGCCATTTGGGAGGATAAGCCCAAAATTGCACAGAATCCTGAACAGCTCTGATGAAAGGGAGCGTCTGAGAGGGAGTCAGGTGTGACTTTAGCACATTTATAGTGAACTCCAGCGAATGCATAATCTGGAGGTGGAAGACGATAGCCTGGGGCAAGCCCGTCTTCAGCAGCCAGTCATCGAGATAGGGGAAGCCTGGCACCCCTGATCTGCGCAGATGAGCTGCGACCACCACCATCACCTTGGTGAACACTCCAGGAGTGCTGGTAAGGCAAAAGGGAGCACAGTGAACTGAAAATGCTTGTCGCCTACCGTAAATGACAGGTAGCGTCGATGGGCAGGCAGGACGGAAATGTGGAAATAGGCATTCTGCAAGTCAAATGCTACCATTCAGCCTCCTGGGTCTAGGGCAGACAGGACTTGAGCTATTGTGAGCATCTTGAATTTTTCCTTTTTGATTAAGTAGTTGAGGGATCGTAGGTCTAGGATAGGACAAAGACCCTAGTCCTTTTTCGGGACCAGAAAGTACCAGGAATAGCAACCACAGTCTACTTCTGGCTCCAGAACCCTCTCTATTGCTCCCTTGGACAAGAGAGTCATGACTTTCTCCTGGAGTAAAATTAAAGGATCCTCCGTCAGCCGGTCATAGGATGGAGGCATGGAGGAAGGGTTGGTCTCGAAAGGGAAGGAGTAGCCCCTTCAAACTATCTGGAGGACCCACCAGTTCGATGTGATGGTCTGCCAGTGGTGGAGGTGATGGCTGATCCTGCCACCAACTGGACACCCATGGTCTGGAAGGGTGAGACTAGGAGGGTTTGGAGGCTAAAGCTGCCAGGGGTGGTGATCTGACCCACGTGGTTGGAACAAACCGCGGCTTGCACGGCTCGGTGGCTGGGGTATTGCTGGCCTGGCTGAAAACTCCTTCTGTAGCTACGAAAGAGACAAAAGGCAGACTGGGGACATGCAGCCACTGAGAGGCCTAAGGACTTGGCTGTAGCCTGTGGGTCCTTAAAGCGCTCCAGCTCTGTGTCTGCCTTGTTTCTGAAGAGATGGGTGCCATCAAAGGGCATGTCCATGAGAGAGGTCTGGACATCCCTCAAAAAGCCAGATGTTCTCAGCCAGGCGTGGTGTCTGACAGCCACCGTCGATAAAATTGGTCTGCCCAGTGAGCCGGTTGTGTCTAGACCACATCGAATGTTGAACTTTGCTGCATCTCTCCTATCTGACACTGCTTGGGAAAGGACGGCCCAGGCCTCCTCCAGGACCTGTGGTAGCACTTGCGCAACTGTTTCCCACAGCGTGTGGGAATAACGGCCCAATAAGCATGCAGTGCAATAAGCATGCAGTGTTCACCGACCTCAATGCAAGGCTGGCGGAAGAAAATATTTTGTTGCCCCAACTATCCAGCCTCTTGGATTCCCTATCCGGGTGAGTGGAACGGAACACGCTCTGGGACATAGATGCCTGGACTACCGAGCTCTCTGGGGTAGGGTGGGTGGTGATGAAATTTGGGTCACGTGGAGCAGGGTGGGGGCAGCGGGCAATCGTTCTATCCACAGAAGCCCCTGTGCTGGGCTTGGACTAGGTTCTCAGTAGGACGTCCGTGAGGGCTTCATTTAACGGGAGTAAGGGTTCCAAGGAGGAAACTCCCAGCTGTAGCTCCTCCGTCAAGATGTTAGTCTTAACCGTCAATAAAGGAAGCTGAAGGCCAAGGACCTCAGCCACCCTTCGCAACACCATAGCATAAGACGCTCCCTCCTCTGTAGCCAAGGTAGGGGAAGAAAGCATGCCAATATCTGGAGAAGTATCCAGTCCACTGGCTTCACCCAATTCCTCATGCCAGTCCATTTCCTGATCAGGCTGGCCTTCTAAAGGGTCGAGTGACCCCTCCCAATCTTCTCCCACTCCTAGCCCTTCGGAATAAGGCTCAGGAATCGACCTAGGACCTGTAGGTCCTTTCAGCGCCGGAATCGGCATTGGGTGACTTGGTATCGGTTCCGGGTCGTCGGGGATCAGAATTGGGGCTGACATCATCTGTGGGCACCAGCATCGTTGGGAGCATCGGTGTCAGGGAAGGTTGCAGTGACATGACTGGTGCCGGTCCAGAACCATGTCTGGATCCATGGGGGAGCATCTGTGCCGTGGCCGGAGCTGCCGGCGAGGAACCTGATAGAGTCCCCTCTGACCCGCAGGGCCCAAAGGTGCTCCAGAGGGGTCAGACTGCCCAAAAATGAGATGCATGGCCTCATTAAATTCATTTAGTTGGGTGGGGGTCACTCCAGCTCCCAGAAAATCGGGGAGGTGTGGAGCCAACCCAGGCGCAAGTTCCAAAGAACGAGGTCTTGAATACCGAGGCTCCTCCATCGCATCGGCCGATGGATGGGGAGAAGTCAAAGCACGCTTTGACTTCTTGTGCTTTTTGTACCTCTTACCTGAATTTCTTGATGATTTAGAGTGGGATGAAGAGGATATGGGACTCCTGGAGCGGTGTCGGGACCTTCCTCTCGACCGGGACTATGACCTCCGAGGAGTCGAGAGACGCGGTGTCACCTACCGGGCCGAAAGCAGCTTTAGGGACCGCTTTCTCAAAGCCTTCAGAGCAATGGCCCGGGAGTCGAAGTTTTGTATGTATTCAATGTTTTGTATGTATTGCAGTGTACCTCTGCAATACATTTTTTTTTTTTTTTTTTTAAAAAGAACATCTTCTTTACATAGAATTTGTCTATTTGCCACAGTCTAAAAACTATTTAACATGAGCATGTGCCCAGACATAAACTGGTGGATTATTGTTTAAGACACACTTTGGCTTTAGGCAAAAACCTACTTTGAAACATGCCTCTGTTACCAGCTTTAGGTGTGCTCAGGCTTTAAGCGCTTGTACATGAAACTTTACTGGTTGACAAACCATGCACTTTATAACCTACAACTTGCACAACTGCAGTTGCCTCGAGTTCTTACGCTATTTCCATTCAAGGCACCCTCATATGTACACAGTAATATGCTGTATACGACTATAAGCTCTTTACTTCCATTTTTAAAAAATGGTAGAGTTTATGGAGTAATGTTACAAGCACTGTTATGAATGTTGTCATCAGTGATGTCATCAACAATGTAATTTAAGATGTCCTTAACGATGTAATGTAACATTTTCTGAGTGATGTAATATGTGAGGTCATAAGCAGTGGAGTGCAAGTTACAATTAGTTCACTAAACTATAACTGGCAAATTTCAATGGGTTTTCAGTTTTTAAACATTAGTGCTTATCTTATTTCCACACTTAACTATAATGTCACTAACTTTAACCTTTGTTATATGTATGTGTGTATATATATATATATATATATATATATATATATATATATATATATATATATTTACATATGTGTGTGTGTCTGTGTGTGTGTATATATATTATCTACTGGCGGTCGCCAGTAGATAGTTAGGACCACGTTTCCATAGGAAAAGCATTTTTTGATGTGCTTATAACTTTGGCGTCGTTTGACGAATCTGTATGAAATTTTCCAAAAGTTCCTCTTTTCAGGTGAGCTCCTATCCTGAAAGTTTGGGGTGATTCGTGAAGGGGGCTGAGAAAAAAGGGGGTCCCAAAACGTGTTTTCTCCATGCAATTTCCATAGGAAACTTTAGACAAGGCTACAGGTCAAACTGCTGAACGGAATTACGCCAAATTTGGCAGGGAGAAAGGTCTTGGTCCAGAAAGCATGCTTTTGTTTAAATGGGGTAAGTCCGTTCAGTAGTTTTAGAGAAATATCAAAATTTACAGATAACGATATTTGAGAATTCTGACATCTGATTGGCTGAGGCGTTACGAGCACGAGCGTGCGGCTCATTGGTTGCGAACTGTTGAAACTAGGAAGTGTTGGCAGCCATTTTGTGACTGAGTTGAAAGGCGTAGGGTGAAACAAAAGAGAAAAATTGTATAAGAGGGTATAGTAGGAACACTGTGGTCTTACTTTAAGCAGTCTGTACGGTGCAGAGGCAGGGAGTTTGAATGTTGCGTAGCCCGTGGAAATCACGTCCGCAGAACAACGGTGCGCGGTATTGCGGCAAGGTTGCGTAGGCTCTGGAAATACCGTCGGGAAAACAATGCGCCGTATTGCGGCAAGCAGTGTGTAGGGTGCACACACAGGTAGTGTGAATGTGCGGTATTGCGGCAATGTTCAGTAGGCTGTGTAAATCATATTGGGAAAATAACAATGCGCCGTATTGCAGCCTTCCTTTAATATAATGCGCAGTAATGTTTACTTATAATGCGGTGTTCACTTTTATCACGGACAGTGTCACTTTCTTAGACGAAATTTAATATTATGTGGGAGGGCGTGTTCTGTTCGTGTGTCTGGAACAAAATTAACGTTTAATTGGCTGAGGTGTTCCAACAACGAGCTCAATGTTCATTGGCTGCGAACCATTGAAAGTAGAAGTGTTGCAAGCCATTTCCTCCCCGTCCGCGGAGTAGCAGGGACATCTGATTGGCTGACGTGTTCCAAGCAGGACCTTCCCAAGCTTAATGTTCATTGGCTGCGAACCATTGAAAGTAGAAGTGTTGCAGCCATTTCCTCTCCGTCCGCGGAGTAGCAGGGACATCTGATTGGCGGACGTGTTCCAAGCAGGACCTTCACAAGCTTAATGTTCATTGGCTGCGAACCATTGAAAGTAGAAGTGTTGCCAGCCATTTCCTCCCCATCCGCGGAGCATCAGGGACATCTGATTGGGTAACGTGTTCCAAGCAGGACCTTCCCAAGGTTAATGTTCACTGGCTGTAAACCATTGAAAGTAGAAGTGTTGGGAGCGATTCCCTACCCCTCTGCGGAACACCATGGACATTTTATTGGCTAAAGTGTTCCGAGTACAAGTTTGCTCATTAATGGCTGGGAACGGTTCACTGTTGTGAACCATTTTGTGACGCACTTCAATGGAGTACGGGAAAAGAAAGTAGTAGCGGGGAGGGTAGGAACACTATTAACTCTGTACAGTGGTCACAAGGTGGTGGACAGGGATTGTGAAGGTAAAAATTGTTTTTTATATATTTTAAGGGCCATTTATATAATTGGCGTGGGGTGTAGAAATCACGGCGGGAAAATAACAAAGTGTGTTGCGGTCTTCTTTTTATTAAGTTTGCAGGTGGGATACTTCCCAGGAGCACTGTTTAGTTATAATGTGGTGTTTACTTTTCTGACGGGGAGCTGTGGTTGCGCAGCAAAAATTTCAGTCTAGGTTTCAAATAGTTTTTATTAAGCAATTACAAATATACTTTCTTCGGAAACTGAAGCTTGATATATCAAAGGGGTGACAAATAAAAACGCAATTCATAAAATATCCCTTAAGCGTGGGCACACCCTCCCTTTTTTTTCTGCTATAGTTTGTAAAAGTGTTGCCCCATATTCTTGATAATATAAGAGGGCATGAGTTACTTTTAGATAAAGTAGAAAAGAAGTGCTACAAGAAACACTCCCGCACTATATCATCTCAGGTCACAAGAACAATAATAAGTAAAAAAACAGTTAAACACAAATCACTTTATAGTACATAGAAATGTACGCTTTATCATTTTTTATAATTTCTATTCTGTAGAATTCGGGAAAGTTCAGTCGTAGTGCTTAGAGGTCGCTCACTGCTCCGCTAACAAATCACGTACTCCTTTAAGAATATATAGGATAGTAGTATAATAATATACACTGCTGGTCGTATATATTCTATAGGGAGAAGGTGAATAGGAACCGCAACAGACAAAAATAGAAATAGCAAAAAAACATTCAGAAATGTAGGGTTTATCAAAGGGATTCACTAAGAAAGTATCTATGGGAACTATTTTTTTTTAAACTGCAATTTCCAAAAATATTGGCACTGTAAAAATATCTGATCAAGTAAGTTATAAAAGTCAGTAAACTGTATTTCAGATGGTTTACTCCTGGCGGCGACAAATCTCCAATTCCTGTTGTGTGGAAATATCACACTCTTACAATATACACAGTGTCAGTGACACAGTGGTGGACTAACGTGCCGCTGGAGCCGGGAATCGAACTGTGAACGCTGTTGTTCGAAGTCAGGTATCATAGCTGCTGCGTCACACTTTTTCCACACTTATATGTTAATTAGTGCTAATTAAGTTTTAAACATTGTTAAATTATAACTTATAACAGACTACTGTTACAGTTAGTTTTTCACTACAAAAAGTATGCACGTCTTTTTTAAATTTAGCTAAAAACAATATAGGTTTCAGGGACATTGTAGTTAGAAATTAGTATTTATAAAAACTTTGAAATTCACTGAAAAAGCCATAGGTCTTACAGACGTTATAGTTAGAAATTAGCATTTATAAAACCTTTGAAATTCACTGAAAAAACCATAGGTTTTACAGACGTTATAGTTAGAAATTAGCATTTAAAAAACCTTTGAAATACACTGAAAAAACCATAGGTTTCAGGGGGGTTATAGTTAGCTGGACATTTCACTCGTACAAGACCATAGAAATTCCACTGTTATAGTAAGTTCAGCTAACTATAACTCGCGCCCCCGCAATGCACTGCTCATGACGTCATATATTACATCACTCATGACATAGTCAGTGACATCACTGATGACATCTCAAATGACATCACTGATGACATCACTGATGACATCATCCAGTGACTGTGTTTCTGTAAACTTTAAATATGTTTTTTATATATATATATATATATGCAAAGCTGTATTGAAGAATGAGTGGGTGTATAAGTGTCTGAATAGATGATTTAGTAGGTGCGTAACTGACTGTATAAGTGAGTGATTAATCGTGTCTTACTGAATGCATGGGTTAGTGACTAAACTGTGTGAATGTCTGTATCAGTCTGTCAGTTGGTGTGTAAGCGGCTGCATGGGTTGGTGAGTAGCTACATGAGTGTCTACATGGGTTATTGATTGGTTGTCTCAGTATCTGTATGGGTGCCTGAGTGTATGTGTGAGTGGGTGGGGGGTGTGTGAGTGTGCATAGATGTGTGAGTGGGTAATTCACTGGGTGTACAGGTTCAAGAGTGCATCTGTGAAGGGCTGTATGGGTGGGTGAGTGTGTGTGTGTGTATGGGTGTGTTGGTGAGTAAATTGATGTCTCAGTGGTACATGTGTGAGTAACTACATATGTGAAAGGCAGTATATGGGAGTGTTGGACTATATAAATGACTATATGTGAGAGTGAGTAATTGTGAGAGTGGCTTGATGGATGAGTGTGTGCTTGTGTCAGTGATTGTATAAGAGAGTAAGTATGTGTTAGTATCTGTATGAAGTGAGGTGGTGTGTATATAACTGTATAGGTGAGTAAATGGGAGTGTGATTGATTCTTTGCATGACTGACTAGGTGTGTGAGTAACTCTATGGTTAGTGGTGTTGTGTGAGTATCTGTATAGGTGTATGAGTGCATATTTCAGTGGCTATATTGATGAGTGACTGCATGTATGAGTGACTGTATGGGTGAGTGGATGTGTGTGTAGACCTATGAATCAGTGAGTGGGTTGTACTAACTGGTATTGGTGTGTCTATGGTTTCGAGAATGGTACTCTGTATTTTAGAGGGGTGTATCAAAGGTTATATTAGGGTGTGAGGAGGTGCATCAGATGATCACGTGGATGATGTCATCAGTGATGTCATTTGAGATGTCATGAGTGATGTCACTGACTATGTCATGAGTGATGTAATATGTGACGTCATGAGCAGTGCATTGCGGGGGCGCGAGTTATAGTTAGCTGAACTAACTATAACAGTGGAATTTCTATGGTTTTGTACGAGTGAAATGTCCAGCTAACTATAACGCCCCTGAAACCTATGGTTTTTACAGTTAATTTCAAAGGTTTTTTAAATGCTAATTTCTAACTATAACGTCTGTAAAACCTATGGTTTTTTCAGTGAATATATATATATATATATATATATATATATATATATATATATATATATATATATATATATATATATCTACTGGCGGTCGCCAGTAGATAGTTATAGTTAGGACCTATTTTCCATAGGAAATTCACAACATTCTATTTCCAATAACTTTGGCGCCGGTTGACGAATCTTCGCGAAATTTTCAGAACTCGTGGGGCGCTCTGGTCCGCTCGTATCCTGAAAGTTTCGGGGTGAGTCGGCAAGCGGGGGCCGAGAAAAAAGGGAGGTCCCAAAACGTGTTTTCTCCATGTTAATTCCCATAGGAAATTTTAGACACGGCTACAGCCCGAACTGCTGAACGGAATTACACCAAATTTGGCAAAAAGGTAGCGCTTGGTTCAGAAAGCAACCTTTTTTTTAATGGTGTAAATCCGTTCAGTAGTTGCTGAGAAATTCAAAAAATAAGAGTCAAAAAATCAATTTCCCATAGGGAACTTTGTGCAAGGCTACTGCGGAAACTACTGAACGGATTTACCCCAAATATGGCATAAAGGTACTGCTTGGCTCAGAAAGCGAGCTTGTCAAAAATGGTGTAAATCCGTTCAGTAGTTTTTAAATATTAAAGGAAAAAGAACTATATATATCTGGGCGGAGCCTAACCACACATGTCATCGTGAGATCTGATTGGCTGTCAGCACTTCATCCAAGAAGTGTTGGCAGCCATCTTGGGACCAATATACATGATAGCACCCCAATGAAATGCATTGTAGTGAATAGAAGATTTTGAGGGTCAGCAAAAGGAGAACTATAAAGGGTGATAACAGACTTTAGTTACATTAGAATTCATTTGTTGATGGTACCATACTAATTTTAGGAATTGTGGTGTGTTCTAGGGTGATTTTACCCTGTGAAAAACCTTCTGCTAGGATTTCATGAATCATGTTTGAGAGAAAACAATTTTCTCATGCTTGTCCCACAGAGGTTTGGTAGGTGCTCCAGAAGCTAAAATGAGAGCATATTTTCTGTAAATTCACATTATCTTTCTCAGTCATGTGAGAATGAAGTCTGACATTCTCAGTAAAATATGTAAATCCAACAAGGGCAGAGACTGTCAGTTGATTCCTTTGTGTTCTACTGCAGCTTCCCAGAGTGTTCTTAAGAACAACTAGAGTGCTAACAACCTTACCTATGACAAAAGTATGGCACACCTGAAGCCATCTTGATTGGAATAAACTGGTAACACTTAAAACATTTAATTTAAAAAGGAACAAAATGATGGGGTTCATTTTGTCTTAGAAATTATGGTTAGTGCTGTAGAAGGAAAAATAAGGACATGTTTTAAGTGAGATCTCAAATATCTTCCTGTTATATTTCAATAGGAGCAGCCTGCCAGTTGATTCCTTTGTGTTCTACTGCAGCTTCCCAGAGTGTTCTAAAGAACAACTGGAACGCTAACAGTCTTACTTATGACAAAATTATGGCACACCTGAAGCTATCTTGATTGGAATAAACCGGTAACACTTAAAACATTTAATATAAAAAGGAAAAAAATGAGGGGGTTCATTTTGCCATAGAAATTATGGTTAGTTCTGCAGAAAGAAAAATTAGGGCATGTTTTAAGTGAGATCTCAACTCCTCTTCTATTTCATTAGAAAATTCTGACATGCAGACTGAAACAATCACTTTCAATACCAGCAGTAGACTTCCAGTTAACTCCCTGGTGAGCAGTAGCTTTACTACAGTGATCTAATGAGCAACTAGAGTGCTAACATTCTGAATTTATGGCAAATGTGTGACACATCTGAATGCCTTCTTGATGGAATCAAAGTAAAAAACTGAAAGCATTTCCTACTGGGGAGACTGCAGTAAATGAGGAAATTAGGAAACTTCATAACAAATAAGTATCCCAAGATGGCCACCAGAGAAAAAAGAGCCCAAATGTAGCACAAATATCACCCACATGTAGCCCACATATAGCCCAATGACAGAAGTGTGGAAAACACTTTTTATTTTTATTTTTTTGCAGTTTTATATAGTGCAGACTGGTCAGGTATTGGAGTGCTTTACATGAGCATTGGTTACATCATACAAGGACAAACTCATTTTGGTTGTAGGCATGGGGAGATTAAGTGATTTGACCAGAATCACAGAATGACGAGCTGAAGCAGAAACTCCAACTTGGTAACACCACATTTTCTCCCCTAAGCGTAACATTTAATCAAGTGGTCAACTGGATAAAAAACAGAGATAACAAATAATTCAAAAGTGCTTTGTTGCTATTTGAGAACTGCTTGGCTCAGAAAGCGACCTTTTTAAAAATGGTGTAAATCCGTTCGGTAGTTGCTGAGAAATTGTAAAAAACAAATATCGATATCTAGAGGCGCGGTGGATCCGCGAACCCTCCCGACCACGAGCTTCATTTTAATTGGCTGTCAACACTCCAAACCAGGAAGTGTTGGCAGCCATCTTGTGACTCGGTAGAACCGAGACACACGAAAACAGGGAAACAAAGGTGAAAAAGAAGAAAAGGGGGCAGGGTAGAAACACCCTGACCCCCTAGGCCTGCTCAGGGGGTCCCACAAGGACCCCCAGGGACAAAAAAAGCATTTTTTAAAAAAGAATTGGCGAAATTCGCGCTGGGGTCGCGAATCCCGCCGAAATGTAAAAAAAAATGAGACCCCCGGGTGGGCCAGGTCCCGGGGGCATTGCCAACAAATATATGCAGGGCCCGCGGGGGCCCCCGCAGCCCCGGGGACCGCCACCTCCCGGGGCTTGTTTTTTTAATGTTTGGGGGGGCTTTTATCAAATAGGGACCCTCAGGATTCAAGGGAATTAATCCTCCAACTTACCCTGAGCACTACTGATGCAGTCCAGCCATCGCCCTGTCACTACCCATGCACTCCTCCAATCAACCAGCGAGCACCATGTACTTATCCAATCACTCCGCCAAAACACAAGCACTTATAAATTCACCATCCACTCTCCTTGCAGTACTCTAATCATCCAGTCAGTACCCATGTACTCATCCAAAGACCCAGGCACTAACTCATGGCAAATACAGAGGAGGTCATGCTAATTACAGGGGTACCCCAACGCATAGTGTTCCCTAGTGTATGTAGGTGTTTTCACTGTATTCTAAGTGTCTTTTACCACCAGAGACAGAGTCAGTTACCACCAGTACCCATCAGCAAAACGTTGGGGGCACAGGAGTACTTTCTATTCATCTGTTGGTTCTTTCTGCACATCTCTTCCTTCTTCTTGCACTTTTCTTCGTCTTTCTGGACTTCTGTTGCCTCTTTCTGCATTTGTCTTCCTTCTTTCTGCGCTTTTCTTCTTCTTTCTTCACATGTCCTACCTCTGTAGGCATAGTTAGAAACTAGCATTTAAAAAACCTTTGAAATTCACTTAAAAAACCATAGGTTTCAAGCATGTTATAGTTAGAAAGTAGCATTTAAAAAACCTTTGAAATTCACTGAAAAAACCATAGGTTTCAGGCACGTTATAGTTAGAAATTAGCATTTAAAAAACCTTAGAAATTCACTGAAAAAACCATAGGTTTTAGGGAAAGTTATAGTTAGTTGGACATTTCACTTGTACAAAACCAGAGAAATTCCCCCGTTATAGTCAGTTCAGCTAACTATAACTCGCGCCCCACAATGCACTGCTCATGACGTCATATATTACATCACTCATGACATAGTCAGTGACATCACTGATGACATCTCAAATGACATCACTGATGACATCACTGATGACATCATCCAGTGACTGTGTTTCTGTAAACTTTAAATATGTTTTTTATATATATATATATATATGCAAAGCTGTATTGAAGAATGAGTGGGTGTATAAGTGTCTGAATAGATGATTTAGTAGGTGCGTAACTGACTGTATAAGTGAGTGATTAATCGTGTCTTACTGAATGCATGGGTTAGTGACTAAACTGTGTGAATGTCTGTATCAGTCTGTCAGTTGGTGTGTAAGCGGCTGCATGGGTTGGTGAGTAGCTACATGAGTGTCTACATGGGTTATTGATTGGTTGTCTCAGTATCTGTATGGGTGCCTGAGTGTATGTGTGAGTGGGTGGGGGTGTGTGAGTGTGCATAGATGTGTGAGTGGGTAATTCACTGGGTGTACAGGTTCAAGAGTGCATCTGTGAAGGGCTGTATGGGTGGGTGAGTGTGTGTGTGTGTATGGGTGTGTTGGTGAGTAAATTGATGTCTCAGTGGTACATGTGTGAGTAACTACATATGTGAAAGGCAGTATATGGGAGTGTTGGACTATATAAATGACTATATGTGAGAGTGAGTGATTGTGAGAGTGGCTTGATGGATGAGTGTGTGCTTGTGTCAGTGATTGTATAAGAGAGTAAGTATGTGTTAGTATCTGTATGAAGTGAGGTGGTGTCTATATAACTTTATAGGTGAGTAAATGGGAGTGTGATTGATTCTTTGCATGACTGACTAGGTGTGTGAGTAACTCTATGGTTAGTGGTGTTGTGTGAGTATCTGTATAGGTGTATGAGTGCATATTTCAGTGGCTATATTGATGAGTGACTGCATGTATGAGTGACTGTATGGGTGAGTGGATGTGTGTGTAGACCTATGAATCAGTGAGTGGGTTGTACTAACTGGTATTGGTGTGTCTATGGTTTCGAGAATGGTACTCTGTATTTTAGAGGGGGTGTATCAAAGGTTATATTAGGGTGTGAGGAGGTGCATCAGATGATCACGTGGATGATGTCATCAGTGATGTCATTTGAGATGTCATGAGTGATGTCACTGACTATGTCATGAGTGATGTAATATGTGACGTCATGAGCAGTGCATTGCGGGGCGCGAGTTATAGTTAGCTGAACTAACTATAACAGTGGAATTTCTATGGTTTTGTACGAGTGAAATGTCCAGCTAACTATAACGCCCCTGAAACCTATGGTTTTTACAGTGAATTTCAAAGGTTTTTTAAATGCTAATTTCTAACTATAACGTCTGTAAAACCTATGGTTTTTTCAGTGAATTATATATATATATATATATATATATATATATATATATATATATATATAATCTACTGGCGGTCGCCAGTAGATAGTTATAGTTAGGACCTATTTTCCATAGGAAATTCACAACATTCTATTTCCAATAACTTTGGCGCCGGTTGACGAATCTTCGCGAAATTTTCAAAACTCGTGGGGCGCTCTGGTCCGCTCGTATCCTGAAAGTTTCGGGGTGAGTCGGCAAGCGGGGGCCAAGAAAAAAGGGAGGTCCCAAAACGTGTTTTCTCCATGTTAATTCCCATAGGAAATTTTAGACACGGCTACAGCCCGAACTGCTGAACGGAATTACACCAAATTTGGCAAAAAGGTAGCGCTTGGTTCAGAAAGCAACCTTTTTTTTTAATGGTGTAAATCCGTTCAGTAGTTGCTGAGAAATTCAAAAAATAAGAGTCAAAAAATCAATTTCCCATAGGGAACTTTGTGCAAGGCTACTGCGGAAACTACTGAACGGATTTACCCCAAATATGGCATAAAGGTACTGCTTGGCTCAGAAAGCGAGCTTGTCAAAAATGGTGTAAATCCGTTCAGTAGTTTTTTAAATATTAAAGGAAAAAGAACTATATATATCTGGGCGGAGCCTAACCACACATGTCATCGTGAGATCTGATTGGCTGTCAGCACTTCATCCAAGAAGTGTTGGCAGCCATCTTGGGACCAATATACATGATAGCACCCCAATGAAATGCATTGTAGTGAATAGAAGATTTTGAGGGTCAGCAAAAGGAGAACTATAAAGGGTGATAACAGACTTTAGTTACATTAGAATTCATTTGTTGATGGTACCATACTAATTTTAGGAATTGTGGTGTGTTCTAGGGTGATTTTACCCTGTGAAAAACCTTCTGCTAGGATTTCATGAATCATGTTTGAGAGAAAACAATTTTCTCATGCTTGTCCCACAGAGGTTTGGTAGGTGCTCCAGAAGCTAAAATGAGAGCATATTTTCTGTAAATTCACATTATCTTTCTCAGTCATGTGAGAATGAAGTCTGACATTCTCAGTAAAATATGTAAATCCAACAAGGGCAGAGACTGTCAGTTGATTCCTTTGTGTTCTACTGCAGCTTCCCAGAGTGTTCTTAAGAACAACTAGAGCGCTAACAACCTTACCTATGACAAAAGTATGGCACACCTGAAGCCATCTTGATTGGAATAAACTGGTAACACTTAAAACATTTAATTTAAAAAGGAACAAAATGATGGGGTTCATTTTGTCTTAGAAATTATGGTTAGTGCTGTAGAAGGAAAAATAAGGACATGTTTTAAGTGAGATCTCAAATATCTTCCTGTTATATTTCAATAGGAGCAGCCTGCCAGTTGATTCCTTTGTGTTCTACTGCAGCTTCCCAGAGTGTTCTAAAGAACAACTGGAACGCTAACAGTCTTACTTATGACAAAATTATGGCACACCTGAAGCTATCTTGATTGGAATAAACCGGTAACACTTAAAACATTTAATATAAAAAGGAAAAAAATGAGGGGGTTCATTTTGCCATAGAAATTATGGTTAGTTCTGCAGAAAGAAAAATTAGGGCATGTTTTAAGTGAGATCTCAACTCCTCTTCTATTTCATTAGAAAATTCTGACATGCAGACTGAAACAATCACTTTCAATACCAGCAGTAGACTTCCAGTTAACTCCCTGGTGAGCAGTAGCTTTACTACAGTGATCTAATGAGCAACTAGAGTGCTAACATTCTGAATTTATGGCAAATGTGTGACACATCTGAATGCCTTCTTGATGGAATCAAAGTAAAAAACTGAAAGCATTTCCTACTGGGGAGACTGCAGTAAATGAGGAAATTAGGAAACTTCATAACAAATAAGTATCCCAAGATGGCCACCAGAGAAAAAAGAGCCCAAATGTAGCACAAATATCACCCACATATAGCCCAATGACAGAAGTGTGGAAAACACTTTTTTTTTTTTTTTTTTGCAGTTTTATATAGTGCAGACTGGTCAGGTATTGGAGTGCTTTACATGAGCATTGGTTACATCATACAAGGACAAACTCATTTTGGTTGTAGGCATGGGGAGATTAAGTGATTTGACCAGAATCACAGAATGACGAGCTGAAGCAGAAACTCCAACTTGGTAACACCACATTTTCTCCCCTAAGCGTAACATTTAATCAAGTGGTCAACTGGATAAAAAAACAGAGATAACAAATAATTCAAAAGTGCTTTGTTGCTATTTGAGAACTGCTTGGCTCAGAAAGCGACCTTTTTAAAAATGGTGTAAATCCGTTCGGTAGTTGCTGAGAAATTGTAAAAAAACAAATATCGATATCTAGAGGCGCGGTGGATCCGCGAACCCTCCCGACCACGAGCTTCATTTTAATTGGCTGTCAACACTCCAAACCAGGAAGTGTTGGCAGCCATCTTGTGACTCGGTAGAACCGAGTCACACGAAAACAGGGAAACAAAGGTGAAAAAGAAGAAAAGGGGGCAGGGTAGAAACACCCTGACCCCCTAGGCCTGCTCAGGGGGTCCCACAAGGACCCCCAGGGACAAAAAAGCATTTTTTTAAAAAGAATTGGCGAAATTCGCGCTGGGGTCGCGAATCCCGCCGAAATGTAAAAAAAAATGAGACCCCCGGGTGGGCCAGGTCCCGGGGGCATTGCCAACAAATATATGCAGGGCCCGCGGGGGCCCCCGCAGCCCCGGGGACCGCCACCTCCCGGGGCTTGTTTTTTTAATGTTTGGGGGGGCTTTTATCAAATAGGGACCCTCAGGATTCAAGGGGAATTAATCCTCCAACTTACCCTGAGCACTACTGATGCAGTCCAGCCATCGCCCTGTCACTACCCATGCACTCCTCCAATCAACCAGCGAGCACCATGTACTTATCCAATCACTCCGCCAAAACACAAGCACTTATAAATTCACCATCCACTCTCCTTGCAGTACTCTAATCATCCAGTCAGTACCCATGTACTCATCCAAAGACCCAGGCACTAACTCATGGCAAATACAGAGGAGGTCATGCTAATTACAGGGGTACCCCAACGCATAGTGTTCCCTAGTGTATGTAGGTGTTTTCACTGTATTCTAAGTGTCTTTTACCACCAGAGACAGAGTCAGTTACCACCAGTACCCATCAGCAAAACGTTGGGGGCACAGGAGTACTTTCTATTCATCTGTTGGTTCTTTCTGCACATCTCTTCCTTCTTCTTGCACTTTTCTTCGTCTTTCTGGACTTCTGTTGCCTCTTTCTGCATTTGTCTTCCTTCTTTCTGCGCTTTTCTTCTTCTTTCTTCACATGTCCTACCTCTGTAGGCATAGTTAGAAACTAGCATTTAAAAAACCTTTGAAATTCACTTAAAAAACCATAGGTTTCAGGCACGTTATAGTTAGAAATTAGCATTTAAAAAACCTTAGAAATTCACTGAAAAAACCATAGGTTTTAGGGAAAGTTATAGTTAGTTGGACATTTCACTTGTACAAAACCAGAGAAATTCCCCCGTTATAGTCAGTTCAGCTAACTATAACTCGCGCCCCACAATGCACTGCTCATGACGTCATATATTACATCACTCATGACATAGTCAGTGACATCACTGATGACATCTCAAATGACATCACTGATGACATCACTGATGACATCATCCAGTGACTGTGTTTCTGTAAACTTTAAATATGTTTTTTATATATATATATATATATGCAAAGCTGTATTGAAGAATGAGTGGGTGTATAAGTGTCTGAATAGATGATTTAGTAGGTGCGTAACTGACTGTATAAGTGAGTGATTAATCGTGTCTTACTGAATGCATGGGTTAGTGACTAAACTGTGTGAATGTCTGTATCAGTCTGTCAGTTGGTGTGTAAGCGGCTGCATGGGTTGGTGAGTAGCTACATGAGTGTCTACATGGGTTGATTGGTTGTCTCAGTATCTGTATGGGTGCCTGAGTGTATGTGTGAGTGGGTGGGGGTGTGTGAGTGTGCATAGATGTGTGAGTGGGTAATTCACTGGGTGTACAGGTTCAAGAGTGCATCTGTGAAGGGCTGTATGGGTGGGTGAGTGTGTGTGTGTGTATGGGTGTGTTGGTGAGTAAATTGATGTCTCAGTGGTACATGTGTGAGTAACTACATATGTGAAAGGCAGTATATGGGAGTGTTGGACTATATAAATGACTATATGTGAGAGTGAGTGATTGTGAGAGTGGCTTGATGGATGAGTGTGTGCTTGTGTCAGTGATTGTATAAGAGAGTAAGTATGTGTTAGTATCTGTATGAAGTGAGGTGGTGTGTATATAACTTTATAGGTGAGTAAATGGGAGTGTGATTGATTCTTTGCATGACTGACTAGGTGTGTGAGTAACTCTATGGTTAGTGGTGTTGTGTGAGTATCTGTATAGGTGTATGAGTGCATATTTCAGTGGCTATATTGATGAGTGACTGCATGTATGAGTGACTGTATGGGTGAGTGGATGTGTGTGTAGACCTATGAATCAGTGAGTGGGTTGTACTAACTGGTATTGGTGTGTCTATGGTTTCGAGAATGGTACTCTGTATTTTAGAGGGGGTGTATCAAAGGTTATATTAGGGTGTGAGGAGGTGCATCAGATGATCACGTGGATGATGTCATCAGTGATGTCATTTGAGATGTCATGAGTGATGTCACTGACTATGTCATGAGTGATGTAATATGTGACGTCATGAGCAGTGCATTGCGGGGCGCGAGTTATAGTTAGCTGAACTAACTATAACAGTGGAATTTCTATGGTTTTGTACGAGTGAAATGTCCAGCTAACTATAACGCCCCTGAAACCTATGGTTTTTACAGTGAATTTCAAAGGTTTTTTAAATGCTAATTTCTAACTATAACGTCTGTAAAACCTATGGTTTTTTCAGTGAATATATATATATATATATATATATATATATATATATATATATATATATATATATATATAATCTACTGGCGGTCGCCAGTAGATAGTTATAGTTAGGACCTATTTTCCATAGGAAATTCACAACATTCTATTTCCAATAACTTTGGCGCCGGTTGACGAATCTTCGCGAAATTTTCAAAACTCGTGGGGCGCTCTGGTCCGCTCGTATCCTGAAAGTTTCGGGGTGAGTCGGCAAGCGGGGGCCAAGAAAAAAGGGAGGTCCCAAAACGTGTTTTCTCCATGTTAATTCCCATAGGAAATTTTAGACACGGCTACAGCCCGAACTGCTGAACGGAATTACACCAAATTTGGCAAAAGGTAGCGCTTGGTTCAGAAAGCAACCTTTTTTTTAATGGTGTAAATCCGTTCAGTAGTTGCTGAGAAATTCAAAAAATAAGAGTCAAAAAATCAATTTCCCATAGGGAACTTTGTGCAAGGCTACTGCGGAAACTACTGAACGGATTTACCCCAAATATGGCATAAAGGTACTGCTTGGCTCAGAAAGCGAGCTTGTCAAAAATGGTGTAAATCCGTTCAGTAGTTTTTTAAATATTAAAGGAAAAAGAACTATATATATCTGGGCGGAGCCTAACCACACATGTCATCGTGAGATCTGATTGGCTGTCAGCACTTCATCCAAGAAGTGTTGGCAGCCATCTTGGGACCAATATACATGATAGCACCCCAATGAAATGCATTGTAGTGAATAGAAGATTTTGAGGGTCAGCAAAAGGAGAACTATAAAGGGTGATAACAGACTTTAGTTACATTAGAATTCATTTGTTGATGGTACCATACTAATTTTAGGAATTGTGGTGTGTTCTAGGGTGATTTTACCCTGTGAAAAACCTTCTGCTAGGATTTCATGAATCATGTTTGAGAGAAAACAATTTTCTCATGCTTGTCCCACAGAGGTTTGGTAGGTGCTCCAGAAGCTAAAATGAGAGCATATTTTCTGTAAATTCACATTATCTTTCTCAGTCATGTGAGAATGAAGTCTGACATTCTCAGTAAAATATGTAAATCCAACAAGGGCAGAGACTGTCAGTTGATTCCTTTGTGTTCTACTGCAGCTTCCCAGAGTGTTCTTAAGAACAACTAGAGCGCTAACAACCTTACCTATGACAAAAGTATGGCACACCTGAAGCCATCTTGATTGGAATAAACTGGTAACACTTAAAACATTTAATTTAAAAAGGAACAAAATGATGGGGTTCATTTTGTCTTAGAAATTATGGTTAGTGCTGTAGAAGGAAAAATAAGGACATGTTTTAAGTGAGATCTCAAATATCTTCCTGTTATATTTCAATAGGAGCAGCCTGCCAGTTGATTCCTTTGTGTTCTACTGCAGCTTCCCAGAGTGTTCTAAAGAACAACTGGAACGCTAACAGTCTTACTTATGACAAAATTATGGCACACCTGAAGCTATCTTGATTGGAATAAACCGGTAACACTTAAAACATTTAATATAAAAAGGAAAAAAATGAGGGGGTTCATTTTGCCATAGAAATTATGGTTAGTTCTGCAGAAAGAAAAATTAGGGCATGTTTTAAGTGAGATCTCAACTCCTCTTCTATTTCATTAGAAAATTCTGACATGCAGACTGAAACAATCACTTTCAATACCAGCAGTAGACTTCCAGTTAACTCCCTGGTGAGCAGTAGCTTTACTACAGTGATCTAATGAGCAACTAGAGTGCTAACATTCTGAATTTATGGCAAATGTGTGACACATCTGAATGCCTTCTTGATGGAATCAAAGTAAAAAACTGAAAGCATTTCCTACTGGGGAGACTGCAGTAAATGAGGAAATTAGGAAACTTCATAACAAATAAGTATCCCAAGATGGCCACCAGAGAAAAAAGAGCCCAAATGTAGCACAAATATCACCCACATGTAGCCCACATATAGCCCAATGACAGAAGTGTGGAAAACACTTTTTATTTTTATTTTTTTGCAGTTTTATATAGTGCAGACTGGTCAGGTATTGGAGTGCTTTACATGAGCATTGGTTACATCATACAAGGACAAACTCATTTTGGTTGTAGGCATGGGGAGATTAAGTGATTTGACCAGAATCACAGAATGACGAGCTGAAGCAGAAACTCCAACTTGGTAACACCACATTTTCTCCCCTAAGCGTAACATTTAATCAAGTGGTCAACTGGATAAAAAAACAGAGATAACAAATAATTCAAAAGTGCTTTGTTGCTATTTGAGAACTGCTTGGCTCAGAAAGCGACCTTTTTAAAAATGGTGTAAATCCGTTCGGTAGTTGCTGAGAAATTGTAAAAAACAAATATCGATATCTAGAGGCGCGGTGGATCCGCGAACCCTCCCGACCACGAGCTTCATTTTAATTGGCTGTCAACACTCCAAACCAGGAAGTGTTGGCAGCCATCTTGTGACTCGGTAGAACCGAGTCACACGAAAACAGGGAAACAAAGGTGAAAAAGAAGAAAAGGGGGCAGGGTAGAAACACCCTGACCCCTAGGCCTGCTCAGGGGTCCCACAAGGACCCCCAGGGACAAAAAAGCATTTTTTAAAAGAATTGGCGAAATTCGCGCTGGGGTCGCGAATCCCGCCGAAATGTAAAAAATGAGACCCCCGGGTGGGCCAGGTCCCGGGGCATTGCCAACAAATATATGCAGGGCCCGCGGGGGCCCCCGCAGCCCGGGGACCGCCACCTCCCGGGGCTTGTTTTTTAATGTTTGGGGGCTTTTATCAAATAGGGACCCTCAGGATTCAAGGGGAATTAATCCTCCAACTTACCCTGAGCACTACTGATGCAGTCCAGCCATCGCCCTGTCACTACCCATGCACTCCTCCAATCAACCAGCGAGCACCATGTACTTATCCAATCACTCCGCCAAAACACAAGCACTTATAAATTCACCATCCACTCTCCTTGCAGTACTCTAATCATCCAGTCAGTACCCATGTACTCATCCAAAGACCCAGGCACTAACTCATGGCAAATACAGAGGAGGTCATGCTAATTACAGGGGTACCCCAACGCATAGTGTTCCCTAGTGTATGTAGGTGTTTTCACTGTATTCTAAGTGTCTTTTACCACCAGAGACAGAGTCAGTTACCACCAGTACCCATCAGCAAAACGTTGGGGGCACAGGAGTACTTTCTATTCATCTGTTGGTTCTTTCTGCACATCTCTTCCTTCTTCTTGCACTTTTCTTCGTCTTTCTGGACTTCTGTTGCCTCTTTCTGCATTTGTCTTCCTTCTTTCTGCGCTTTTCTTCTTCTTTCTTCACATGTCCTACCTCTGTAGGCATAGTTAGAAACTAGCATTTAAAAAACCTTTGAAATTCACTTAAAAAACCATAGGTTTCAAGCATGTTATAGTTAGAAAGTAGCATTTAAAAAACCTTTGAAATTCACTGAAAAAACCATAGGTTTCAGGCACGTTATAGTTAGAAATTAGCATTTAAAAAACCTTAGAAATTCACTGAAAAAACCATAGGTTTTAGGGAAAGTTATAGTTAGTTGGACATTTCACTTGTACAAAACCAGAGAAATTCCCCCGTTATAGTCAGTTCAGCTAACTATAACTCGCGCCCCCGCAATGCACTGCTCATGACGTCATATATTACATCACTCATGACATAGTCAGTGACATCACTGATGACATCTCAAATGACATCACTGATGACATCACTGATGACATCATCCAGTGACTGTGTTTCTGTAAACTTTAAATATGTTTTTTATATATATATATATATATGCAAAGCTGTATTGAAGAATGAGTGGGTGTATAAGTGTCTGAATAGATGATTTAGTAGGTGCGTAACTGACTGTATAAGTGAGTGATTAATCGTGTCTTACTGAATGCATGGGTTAGTGACTAAACTGTGTGAATGTCTGTATCAGTCTGTCAGTTGGTGTGTAAGCGGCTGCATGGGTTGGTGAGTAGCTACATGAGTGTCTACATGGGTTGATTGGTTGTCTCAGTATCTGTATGGGTGCCTGAGTGTATGTGTGAGTGGGTGGGGGGTGTGTGAGTGTGCATAGATGTGTGAGTGGGTAATTCACTGGGTGTACAGGTTCAAGAGTGCATCTGTGAAGGGCTGTATGGGTGGGTGAGTGTGTGTGTGTGTATGGGTGTGTTGGTGAGTAAATTGATGTCTCAGTGGTACATGTGTGAGTAACTACATATGTGAAAGGCAGTATATGGGAGTGTTGGACTATATAAATGACTATATGTGAGAGTGAGTGATTGTGAGAGTGGCTTGATGGATGAGTGTGTGCTTGTGTCAGTGATTGTATAAGAGAGTAAGTATGTGTTAGTATCTGTATGAAGTGAGGTGGTGTGTGTATAACTGTATAGGTGAGTAAATGGGAGTGTGATTGATTCTTTGCATGACTGACTAGGTGTGTGAGTAACTCTATGGTTAGTGGTGTTGTGTGAGTATCTGTATAGGTGTATGAGTGCATATTTCAGTGGCTATATTGATGAGTGACTGCATGTATGAGTGACTGTATGGGTGAGTGGATGTGTGTGTAGACCTATGAATCAGTGAGTGGGTTGTACTAACTGGTATTGGTGTGTCTATGGTTTCGAGAATGGTACTCTGTATTTTAGAGGGGGTGTATCAAAGGTTATATTAGGGTGTGAGGAGGTGCATCAGATGATCACGTGGATGATGTCATCAGTGATGTCATTTGAGATGTCATGAGTGATGTCACTGACTATGTCATGAGTGATGTAATATGTGACGTCATGAGCAGTGCATTGCGGGGCGCGAGTTATAGTTAGCTGAACTAACTATAACAGTGGAATTTCTATGGTTTTGTACGAGTGAAATGTCCAGCTAACTATAACGCCCCTGAAACCTATGGTTTTTACAGTGAATTTCAAAGGTTTTTTAAATGCTAATTTCTAACTATAACGTCTGTAAAACCTATGGTTTTTTCAGTGAATATATATATATATATATATATATATATATATATATATATATATATATATATATATATATATAAATCTACTGGCGGTCGCCAGTAGATAGTTATAGTTAGGACCTATTTTCCATAGGAAATTCACAACATTCTATTTCCAATAACTTTGGCGCCGGTTGACGAATCTTCGCGAAATTTTCAAAACTCGTGGGGCGCTCTGGTCCGCTCGTATCCTGAAAGTTTCGGGGTGAGTCGGAAAGCGGGGGCCGAGAAAAAAGGGAGGTCCCAAAACGTGTTTTCTCCATGTTAATTCCCATAGGAAATTTTAGACACGGCTACAGCCCGAACTGCTGAACGGAATTACACCAAATTTGGCAAAAGGTAGCGCTTGGTTCAGAAAGCGACCTTTTTTTTAATGGTGTAAATCCGTTCAGTAGTTGCTGAGAAATTCAAAAAATAAGAGTCAACAAATCAATTTCCCATAGGGAACTTTGTGCAAGGCTACTGCGGAAACTACTGAACGGATTTACCCCAAATATGGCATAAAGGTACTGCTTGGCTCAGAAAGCGAGCTTGTCAAAAATGGTGTAAATCCGTTCAGTAGTTTTTTAAATATTAAAGGAAAAAGAACTATATATATCTGGGCGGAGCCTAACCACACATGTCATCGTGAGATCTGATTGGCTGTCAGCACTTCATCCAAGAAGTGTTGGCAGCCATCTTGGGACCAATATACATGATAGCACCCCAATGAAATGCATTGTAGTGAATAGAAGATTTTGAGGGTCAGCAAAAGGAGAACTATAAAGGGTGATAACAGACTTTAGTTACATTAGAATTCATTTGTTGATGGTACCATACTAATTTTAGGAATTGTGGTGTGTTCTAGGGTGATTTTACCCTGTGAAAAACCTTCTGCTAGGATTTCATGAATCATGTTTGAGAGAAAACAATTTTCTCATGCTTGTCCCACAGAGGTTTGGTAGGTGCTCCAGAAGCTAAAATGAGAGCATATTTTCTGTAAATTCACATTATCTTTCTCAGTCATGTGAGAATGAAGTCTGACATTCTCAGTAAAATATGTAAATCCAACAAGGGCAGAGACTGTCAGTTGATTCCTTTGTGTTCTACTGCAGCTTCCCAGAGTGTTCTTAAGAACAACTAGAGCGCTAACAACCTTACCTATGACAAAAGTATGGCACACCTGAAGCCATCTTGATTGGAATAAACTGGTAACACTTAAAACATTTAATTTAAAAAGGAACAAAATGATGGGGTTCATTTTGTCTTAGAAATTATAGTTAGTGCTGTAGAAGGAAAAATAAGGACATGTTTTAAGTGAGATCTCAAATATCTTCCTGTTATATTTCAATAGGAGCAGCCTGCCAGTTGATTCCTTTGTGTTCTACTGCAGCTTCCCAGAGTGTTCTAAAGAACAACTGGAACGCTAACAGTCTTACTTATGACAAAATTATGGCACACCTGAAGCTATCTTGATTGGAATAAACCGGTAACACTTAAAACATTTAATATAAAAAGGAAAAAAATGAGGGGGTTCATTTTGCCATAGAAATTATGGTTAGTTCTGCAGAAAGAAAAATTAGGGCATGTTTTAAGTGAGATCTCAACTCCTCTTCTATTTCATTAGAAAATTCTGACATGCAGACTGAAACAATCACTTTCAATACCAGCAGTAGACTTCCAGTTAACTCCCTGGTGAGCAGTAGCTTTACTACAGTGATCTAATGAGCAACTAGAGTGCTAACATTCTGAATTTATGGCAAATGTGTGACACATCTGAATGCCTTCTTGATGGAATCAAAGTAAAAAACTGAAAGCATTTCCTACTGGGGAGACTGCAGTAAATGAGGAAATTAGGAAACTTCATAACAAATAAGTATCCCAAGATGGCCACCAGAGAAAAAAGAGCCCAAATGTAGCACAAATATCACCCACATGTAGCCCACATATAGCCCAATGACAGAAGTGTGGAAAACACTTTTTATTTTTATTTTTTTGCAGTTTTATATAGTGCAGACTGGTCAGGTATTGGAGTGCTTTACATGAGCATTGGTTACATCATACAAGGACAAACTCATTTTGGTTGTAGGCATGGGGAGATTAAGTGATTTGACCAGAATCACAGAATGACGAGCTGAAGCAGAAACTCCAACTTGGTAACACCACATTTTCTCCCCTAAGCGTAACATTTAATCAAGTGGTCAACTGGATAAAAAAACAGAGATAACAAATAATTCAAAAGTGCTTTGTTGCTATTTGAGAACTGCTTGGCTCAGAAAGCGACCTTTTTAAAAATGGTGTAAATCCGTTCGGTAGTTGCTGAGAAATTGTAAAAAACAAATATCGATATCTAGAGGCGCGGTGGATCCGCGAACCCTCCCGACCACGAGCTTCATTTTAATTGGCTGTCAACACTCCAAACCAGGAAGTGTTGGCAGCCATCTTGTGACTCGGTAGAACCGAGTCACACGAAAACAGGGAAACAAAGGTGAAAAAGAAGAAAAGGGGGCAGGGTAGAAACACCCTGACCCCCTAGGCCTGCTCAGGGGGTCCCACAAGGACCCCCAGGGACAAAAAAAGCATTTTTTTAAAAAGAATTGGCGAAATTCGCGCTGGGGTCGCGAATCCCGCCGAAATGTAAAAAAAAATGAGACCCCCGGGTGGGCCAGGTCCCGGGGGCATTGCCAACAAATATATGCAGGGCCCGCGGGGGCCCCCGCAGCCCCGGGGACCGCCACCTCCCGGGGCTTGTTTTTTTAATGTTTGGGGGGGCTTTTATCAAATAGGGACCCTCAGGATTCAAGGGGAATTAATCCTCCAACTTACCCTGAGCACTACTGATGCAGTCCAGCCATCGCCCTGTCACTACCCATGCACTCCTCCAATCAACCAGCGAGCACCATGTACTTATCCAATCACTCCGCCAAAACACAAGCACTTATAAATTCACCATCCACTCTCCTTGCAGTACTCTAATCATCCAGTCAGTACCCATGTACTCATCCAAAGACCCAGGCACTAACTCATGGCAAATACAGAGGAGGTCATGCTAATTACAGGGGTACCCCAACGCATAGTGTTCCCTAGTGTATGTAGGTGTTTTCACTGTATTCTAAGTGTCTTTTACCACCAGAGACAGAGTCAGTTACCACCAGTACCCATCAGCAAAACGTTGGGGGCACAGGAGTACTTTCTATTCATCTGTTGGTTCTTTCTGCACATCTCTTCCTTCTTCTTGCACTTTTCTTCGTCTTTCTGGACTTCTGTTGCCTCTTTCTGCATTTGTCTTCCTTCTTTCTGCGCTTTTCTTCTTCTTTCTTCACATGTCCTACCTCTGTAGGCATAGTTAGAAACTAGCATTTAAAAAACCTTTGAAATTCACTTAAAAAACCATAGGTTTCAAGCATGTTATAGTTAGAAAGTAGCATTTAAAAAACCTTTGAAATTCACTGAAAAAACCATAGGTTTCAGGCACGTTATAGTTAGAAATTAGCATTTAAAAACCTTAGAAATTCACTGAAAAAACCATAGGTTTTAGGGAAAGTTATAGTTAGTTGGACATTTCACTTGTACAAAACCAGAGAAATTCCCCGTTATAGTCAGTTCAGCTAACTATAACTCGCGCCCCGCAATGCACTGCTCATGACGTCATATATTACATCACTCATGACATAGTCAGTGACATCACTGATGACATCTCAAATGACATCACTGATGACATCACTGATGACATCATCCAGTGACTGTGTTTCTGTAAACTTTAAATATGTTTTTTATATATATATATATATATGCAAAGCTGTATTGAAGAATGAGTGGGTGTATAAGTGTCTGAATAGATGATTTAGTAGGTGCGTAACTGACTGTATAAGTGAGTGATTAATCGTGTCTTACTGAATGCATGGGTTAGTGACTAAACTGTGTGAATGTCTGTATCAGTCTGTCAGTTGGTGTGTAAGCGGCTGCATGGGTTGGTGAGTAGCTACATGAGTGTCTACATGGGTTATTGATTGGTTGTCTCAGTATCTGTATGGGTGCCTGAGTGTATGTGTGAGTGGGTGGGGGGTGTGTGAGTGTGCATAGATGTGTGAGTGGGTAATTCACTGGGTGTACAGGTTCAAGAGTGCATCTGTGAAGGGCTGTATGGGTGGGTGAGTGTGTGTGTGTGTATGGGTGTGTTGGTGAGTAAATTGATGTCTCAGTGGTACATGTGTGAGTAACTACATATGTGAAAGGCAGTATATGGGAGTGTTGGACTATATAAATGACTATATGTGAGAGTGAGTGATTGTGAGAGTGGCTTGATGGATGAGTGTGTGCTTGTGTCAGTGATTGTATAAGAGAGTAAGTATGTGTTAGTATCTGTATGAAGTGAGGTGGTGTGTGTATAACTGTATAGGTGAGTAAATGGGAGTGTGATTGATTCTTTGCATGACTGACTAGGTGTGTGAGTAACTCTATGGTTAGTGGTGTTGTGTGAGTATCTGTATAGGTGTATGAGTGCATATTTCAGTGGCTATATTGATGAGTGACTGCATGTATGAGTGACTGTATGGGTGAGTGGATGTGTGTGTAGACCTATGAATCAGTGAGTGGGTTGTACTAACTGGTATTGGTGTGTCTATGGTTTCGAGAATGGTACTCTGTATTTTAGAGGGGTGTATCAAAGGTTATATTAGGGTGTGAGGAGGTGCATCAGATGATCACGTGGATGATGTCATCAGTGATGTCATTTGAGATGTCATGAGTGATGTCACTGACTATGTCATGAGTGATGTAATATGTGACGTCATGAGCAGTGCATTGCGGGCGCGAGTTATAGTTAGCTGAACTAACTATAACAGTGGAATTTCTATGGTTTTGTACGAGTGAAATGTCCAGCTAACTATAACGCCCCTGAAACCTATGGTTTTTACAGTGAATTTCAAAGGTTTTTTAAATGCTAATTTCTAACTATAACGTCTGTAAAACCTATGGTTTTTTCAGTGAATATATATATATATATATATATATATAATCTACTGGCGGTCGCCAGTAGATAGTTATAGTTAGGACCTATTTTCCATAGGAAATTCACAACATTCTATTTCCAATAACTTTGGCGCCGATTGACGAATCTTCGCGAAATTTTCAAAACTCGTGGGGCGCTCTGGTCCGCTCGTATCCTGAAAGTTTCGGGGTGAGTCGGAAAGCGGGGGCCGAGAAAAAAGGGAGGTCCCAAAACGTGTTTTCTCCATGTTAATTCCCATAGGAAATTTTAGACACGGCTACAGCCCGAACTGCTGAACGGAATTACACCAAATTTGGCAAAAAGGTAGCGCTTGGTTCAGAAAGCGACCTTTTTTTTAATGGTGTAAATCCGTTCAGTAGTTGCTGAGAAATTCAAAAAATAAGAGTCAAAAAATCAATTTCCCATAGGGAACTTTTTGCAAGGCTACTGCGGAAACTACTGAACGGATTTACCCCAAATATGGCATAAAGGTACTGCTTGGCTCAGAAAGCGAGCTTGTCAAAAATGGTGTAAATCCGTTCAGTAGTTTTTTAAATATTAAAGGAAAAAGAACTATATATATCTGGGCGGAGCCTAACCACACATGTCATCGTGAGATCTGATTGGCTGTCAGCACTTCATCCAAGAAGTGTTGGCAGCCATCTTGGGACCAATATACATGATAGCACCCCAATGAAATGCATTGTAGTGAATAGAAGATTTTGAGGGTCACCAAAAGGAGAACTATAAAGGGTGATAACAGACTTTAGTTACATTAGAATTCATTTGTTGATGGTACCATACTAATTTTAGGAATTGTGGTGTGTTCTAGGGTGATTTTACCCTGTGAAAAACCTTCTGCTAGGATTTCATGAATCATGTTTGAGAGAAAACAATTTTCTCATGCTTGTCCCACAGAGGTTTGGTAGGTGCTCCAGAAGCTAAAATGAGAGCATATTTTCTGTAAATTCACATTATCTTTCTCAGTCATGTGAGAATGAAGTCTGACATTCTCAGTAAAATATGTAAATCCAACAAGGGCAGAGACTGTCAGTTGATTCCTTTGTGTTCTACTGCAGCTTCCCAGAGTGTTCTTAAGAACAACTAGAGCGCTAACAACCTTACCTATGACAAAAGTATGGCACACCTGAAGCCATCTTGATTGGAATAAACTGGTAACACTTAAAACATTTAATTTAAAAAGGAACAAAATGATGGGGTTCATTTTGTCTTAGAAATTATGGTTAGTGCTGTAGAAGGAAAAATAAGGACATGTTTTAAGTGAGATCTCAAATATCTTCCTGTTATATTTCAATAGGAGCAGCCTGCCAGTTGATTCCTTTGTGTTCTACTGCAGCTTCCCAGAGTGTTCTAAAGAACAACTGGAACGCTAACAGTCTTACTTATGACAAAATTATGGCACACCTGAAGCTATCTTGATTGGAATAAACCGGTAACACTTAAAACATTTAATATAAAAAGGAAAAAAATGAGGGGGTTCATTTTGCCATAGAAATTATGGTTAGTTCTGCAGAAAGAAAAATTAGGGCATGTTTTAAGTGAGATCTCAACTCCTCTTCTATTTCATTAGAAAATTCTGACATGCAGACTGAAACAATCACTTTCAATACCAGCAGTAGACTTCCAGTTAACTCCCTGGTGAGCAGTAGCTTTACTACAGTGATCTAATGAGCAACTAGAGTGCTAACATTCTGAATTTATGGCAAATGTGTGACACATCTGAATGCCTTCTTGATGGAATCAAAGTAAAAACTGAAAGCATTTCCTACTGGGGAGACTGCAGTAAATGAGGAAATTAGGAAACTTCATAACAAATAAGTATCCCAAGATGGCCACCAGAGAAAAAAGAGCCCAAATGTAGCATAAATATCACCCACATGTAGCCCACATGTAGCCCAATGACAGAAGTGTGGAAAACACTTTTTTTTTTTTTTTTTTGCAGTTTTATATAGTGCAGACTGGTCAGGTATTGGAGTGCTTTACATGAGCATTGGTTACATCATACAAGGACAAACTCATTTTGGTTGTAGGCATGGGGAGATTAAGTGATTTGACCAGAATCACAGAATGACGAGCTGAAGCAGAAACTCCAACTTGGTAACACCACATTTTCTCCCCTAAGCGTAACATTTAATCAAGTGGTCAACTGGATAAAAAACAGAGATAACAAATAATTCAAAAGTGCTTTGTTGCTATTTGAGAACTGCTTGGCTCAGAAAGCGACCTTTTTAAAAATGGTGTAAATCCGTTCGGTAGTTGCTGAGAAATTGTAAAAACAAATATCGATATCTAGAGGCGCGGTGGATCCGCGAACCCTCCCGACCACGAGCTTCATTTTAATTGGCTGTCAACACTCCAAACCAGGAAGTGTTGGCAGCCATCTTGTGACTCGGTAGAACCGAGTCACACGAACAACAGGGAAACAAAGGTGAAAAAGAAGAAAAGGGGGCAGGGTAGAAACACCCTGACCCCCTAGGCCTGCTCAGGGGGTCCCACAAGGACCCCCAGGGACATAAAAAGCATTTTTTTAAAAAGAATTGGCGAAATTCGCGCTGGGGTCGCGAATCCCGCCAAATGTAAAAAAAAAATGAGACCCCCGGGTGGGCCAGGTCCCGGGGGCATTGTCAACAAATATATGCAGGGCCCGCGGGGGCCCCGCAGCCCGGGGACCGCCACCTCCCAGGGCTTGTTTTTTAATGTTTGGGGGGCTTTTATCAAATAGGGACCCTCAGGATTCAAGGGAATTAATCCTCCAACTTACCCTGAGCACTACTGATGCAGTCCAGCCATCGCCCTGTCACTACCCATGCACTCCTCCAATCAACCAGCGAGCACCATGTACTTATCCAATCACTCCGCCAAAACACAAGCACTTATAAATTCACCATCCACTCTCCTTGCAGTACTCTAATCATCCAGTCAGTACCCATGTACTCATCCAAAGACCCAGGCACTAACTCATGGCAAATACAGAGGAGGTCATGCTAATTACAGGGGTACCCCAACGCATAGTGTTCCCTAGTGTATGTAGGTGTTTTCACTGTATTCTAAGTGTCTTTTACCACCAGAGACAGAGTCAGTTACCACCAGTACCCATCAGCAAAAAGTTGGGGGCACAGGAGTACTTTCTATTCATCTGTTGGTTCTTTCTGCACATCTCTTCCTTCTTCTTGCACTTTTCTTCGTCTTTCTGGACTTCTGTTGCCTCTTTCTGCATTTGTCTTCCTTCTTTCTGCGCTTTTCTTCTTCTTTCTTCACATGTCCTACCTCTGTAGGCATAGTTAGAAACTAGCATTTAAAAAACCTTTGAAATTCACTTAAAAACCACAGGTTTCAAGCATGTTATAGTTAGAAAGTAGCATTTAAAAAACCTTTGAAATTCACTGAAAAAACCATAGGTTTCAGGCACGTTATAGTTAGAAATTAGCATTTAAAAACCTTAGAAATTCACTGAAAAAACCATAGGTTTTAGGGAAAGTTATAGTTAGTTGGACATTTCACTTGTACAAAACCAGAGAAATTCCCCGTTATAGTCAGTTCAGCTAACTATAACTCGCGCCCCGCAATGCACTGCTCATGACGTCATATATTACATCACTCATGACATAGTCAGTGACATCACTGATGACATCTCAAATGACATCACTGATGACATCACTGATGACATCATCCAGTGACTGTGTTTCTGTAAACTTTAAATATGTTTTTTATATATATATATATATATGCAAAGCTGTATTGAAGAATGAGTGGGTGTATAAGTGTCTGAATAGATGATTTAGTAGGTGCGTAACTGACTGTATAAGTGAGTGATTAATCGTGTCTTACTGAATGCATGGGTTAGTGACTAAACTGTGTGAATGTCTGTATCAGTCTGTCAGTTGGTGTGTAAGCGGCTGCATGGGTTGGTGAGTAGCTACATGAGTGTCTACATGGGTTATTGATTGGTTGTCTCAGTATCTGTATGGGTGCCTGAGTGTATGTGTGAGTGGGTGGGGGGGTGTGAGTGTGCATAGATGTGTGAGTGGGTAATTCACTGGGTGTACAGGTTCAAGAGTGCATCTGTGAAGGGCTGTATGGGTGGGTGAGTGTGTGTGTGTGTATGGGTGTGTTGGTGAGTAAATTGATGTCTCAGTGGTACATGTGTGAGTAACTACATATGTGAAAGGCAGTATATGGGAGTGTTGGACTATATAAATGACTATATGTGAGAGTGAGTGATTGTGAGAGTGGCTTGATGGATGAGTGTGTGCTTGTGTCAGTGATTGTATAAGAGAGTAAGTATGTGTTAGTATCTGTATGAAGTGAGGTGGTGTGTGTATAACTGTATAGGTGAGTAAATGGGAGTGTGATTGATTCTTTGCATGACTGACTAGGTGTGTGAGTAACTCTATGGTTAGTGGTGTTGTGTGAGTATCTGTATAGGTGTATGAGTGCATATTTCAGTGGCTATATTGATGAGTGACTGCATGTATGAGTGACTGTATGGGTGAGTGGATGTGTGTGTAGACCTATGAATCAGTGAGTGGGTTGTACTAACTGGTATTGGTGTGTCTATGGTTTCGAGAATGGTACTCTGTATTTTAGAGGGGGTGTATCAAAGGTTATATTAGGGTGTGAGGAGGTGCATCAGATGATCACGTGGATGATGTCATCAGTGATGTCATTTGAGATGTCATGAGTGATGTCACTGACTATGTCATGAGTGATGTAATATGTGACGTCATGAGCAGTGCATTGCGGGGCGCGAGTTATAGTTAGCTGAACTAACTATAACAGTGGAATTTCTATGGTTTTGTACGAGTGAAATGTCCAGCTAACTATAACGCCCCTGAAACCTATGGTTTTTACAGTGAATTTCAAAGGTTTTTTAAATGCTAATTTCTAACTATAACGTCTGTAAAACCTATGGTTTTTTCAGTGAATATATATATATATATATATATATATATATATATATATATATATATATATATATATATATATATATATATATATATATATATATATATAATCTACTGGCGGTCGCCAGTAGATAGTTATAGTTAGGACCTATTTTCCATAGGAAATTCACAACATTCTATTTCCAATAACTTTGGCGCCGGTTGACGAATCTTCGCGAAATTTTCAAAACTCGTGGGGCGCTCTGGTCTGCTCGTATCCTGAAAGTTTCGGGGTGAGTCGGCAAGCGGGGGCCGAGAAAAAAGGGAGGTCCCAAAACGTGTTTTCTCCATGTTAATTCCCATAGGAAATTTTAGACACGGCTACAGCCCGAACTGCTGAACGGAATTACACCAAATTTGGCAAAAAGGTAGCGCTTGGTTCAGAAAGCGACCTTTTTTTAATGGTGTAAATCCGTTCAGTAGTTGCTGAGAAATTCAAAAAATAAGAGTCAAAAATCAATTTCCCATAGGGAACTTTTTGCAAGGCTACTGCGGAAACTACTGAACGGATTTACCCCAAATATGGCATAAAGGTACTGCTTGGCTCAGAAAGCGAGCTTGTCAAAAATGGTGTAAATCCGTTCAGTAGTTTTTTAAATATTAAAGGAAAAAGAACTATATATATCTGGGCGGAGCCTAACCACACATGTCATCGTGAGATCTGATTGGCTGTCAGCACTTCATCCAAGAAGTGTTGGCAGCCATCTTGGGACCAATATACATGATAGCACCCCAATGAAATGCATTGTAGTGAATAGAAGATTTTGAGGGTCACCAAAAGGAGAACTATAAAGGGTGATAACAGACTTTAGTTACATTAGAATTCATTTGTTGATGGTACCATACTAATTTTAGGAATTGTGGTGTGTTCTAGGGTGATTTTACCCTGTGAAAAACCTTCTGCTAGGATTTCATGAATCATGTTTGAGAGAAAACAATTTTCTCATGCTTGTCCCACAGAGGTTTGGTAGGTGCTCCAGAAGCTAAAATGAGAGCATATTTTCTGTAAATTCACATTATCTTTCTCAGTCATGTGAGAATGAAGTCTGACATTCTCAGTAAAATATGTAAATCCAACAAGGGCAGAGACTGTCAGTTGATTCCTTTGTGTTCTACTGCAGCTTCCCAGAGTGTTCTTAAGAACAACTAGAGCGCTAACAACCTTACCTATGACAAAAGTATGGCACACCTGAAGCCATCTTGATTGAAATAAACTGGTAACACTTAAAACATTTAATTTAAAAAGGAACAAAATGATGGGGTTCATTTTGTCTTAGAAATTATGGTTAGTGCTGTAGAAGGAAAAATAAGGACATGTTTTAAGTGAGATCTCAAATATCTTCCTGTTATATTTCAATAGGAGCAGCCTGCCAGTTGATTCCTTTGTGTTCTACTGCAGCTTCCCAGAGTGTTCTAAAGAACAACTGGAACGCTAACAGTCTTACTTATGACAAAATTATGGCACACCTGAAGCTATCTTGATTGGAATAAACCGGTAACACTTAAAACATTTAATATAAAAAGGAAAAAAATGAGGGGTTCATTTTGCCATAGAAATTATGGTTAGTTCTGCAGAAAGAAAAATGAGGGCATGTTTTAAGTGAGATCTCAACTCCTCTTCTATTTCATTAGAAAATTCTGACATGCAGACTGAAACAATCACTTTCAATACCAGCAGTAGACTTCCAGTTAACTCCCTGGTGAGCAGTAGCTTTACTACAGTGATCTAATGAGCAACTAGAGTGCTAACATTCTGAATTTATGGCAAATGTGTGACACATCTGAATGCCTTCTTGATGGAATCAAAGTAAAAACTGAAAGCATTTCCTACTGGGGAGACTGCAGTAAATGAGGAAATTAGGAAACTTCATAACAAATAAGTATCCCAAGATGGCCACCAGAGAAAAAGAGCCCAAATGTAGCACAAATATCACCCACATGTAGCCCACATATAGCCCAATGACAGAAGTGTGGAAAACACTTTTTATTTTTATTTTTTTTGCAGTTTTATATAGTGCAGACTGGTCAGGTATTGGAGTGCTTTACATGAGCATTGGTTACATCATACAAGGACAAACTCATTTTGGTTGTAGGCATGGGGAGATTAAGTGATTTGACCAGAATCACAGAATGACGAGCTGAAGCAGAAACTCCAACTTGGTAACACCATATTTTCTCCCCTAAGCGTAACATTTAATCAAGTGGTCAACTGGATAAAAAAACAGAGATAACAAATAATTCAAAAGTGCTTTGTTGCTATTTGAGAACTGCTTGGCTCAGAAAGCGACCTTTTTAAAAATGGTGTAAATCCGTTCGATAGTTGCTGAGAAATTGTAAAAAACAAATATCGATATCTAGAGGCGCGGTGGATCCGCGAACCCTCCCGACCACGAGCTTCATTTTAATTGGCTGTCAACACTCCAAACCAGGAAGTGTTGGCAGCCATCTTGTGACTCGGTAGAACCGAGTCACACGAAACACAGGGAAACAAAGGTGAAAAAGAAGAAAAGGGGGCAGGGTAGAAACACCCTGACCCCTAGGCCTGCCTCAGGGACACAAAAAGCATTTTTTAAAAGAATTGGCGAAATTCGCGCTGGGGTCGCGAATCCCGCCGAAATGTAAAAAATGAGACCCCCGGGTGGGCCAGGTCCCGGGGCATTGCCAACAAATATATGCAGGGCCCGCGGGGCCCCCGCAGCCCGGGGACCGCCACCTCCCGGGGCTTGTTTTTTAATGTTTGGGGGGCTTTTATCAAATAGGGACCCTCAGGATTCAAGGGGAATTAATCCTCCAACTTACCCTGAGCACTACTGATGCAGTCCAGCCATCGCCCTGTCACTACCCATGCACTCCTCCAATCAACCAGCGAGCACCATGTACTTATCCAATCACTCCGCCAAAACACAAGCACTTATAAATTCACCATCCACTCTCCTTGCAGTACTCTAATCATCCAGTCAGTACCCATGTACTCATCCAAAGACCCAGGCACTAACTCATGGCAAATACAGAGGAGGTCATGCTAATTACAGGGGTACCCCAACGCATAGTGTTCCCTAGTGTATGTAGGTGTTTTCACTGTATTCTAAGTGTCTTTTACCACCAGAGACAGAGTCAGTTACCACCAGTACCCATCAGCAAAAAGTTGGGGGCACAGGAGTACTTTCTATTCATCTGTTGGTTCTTTCTGCACATCTCTTCCTTCTTCTTGCACTTTTCTTCGTCTTTCTGGACTTCTGTTGCCTCTTTCTGCATTTGTCTTCCTTCTTTCTGCGCTTTTCTTCTTCTTTCTTCACATGTCCTACCTCTGTAGGCATAGTTAGAAACTAGCATTTAAAAAACCTTTGAAATTCACTTAAAAACCATAGGTTTCAAGCATGTTATAGTTAGAAAGTAGCATTTAAAAAACCTTTGAAATTCACTGAAAAAACCATAGGTTTCAGGCACGTTATAGTTAGAAATTAGCATTTAAAAAACCTTAGAAATTCACTGAAAAAACCATAGGTTTTAGGGAAAGTTATAGTTAGTTGGACATTTCACTTGTACAAAACCAGAGAAATTCCCCCGTTATAGTCAGTTCAGCTAACTATAACTCGCGCCCCCGCAATGCACTGCTGATGACGTCACATATGACATCACTCATGACATGGTCAGTGACATCACTGATGACATCACTGATGACATCTCAAATGACATCACTGATGACATCATCCATGTGATAATTTGATGCATCTTCTCACACCCTAATATAACCTTTGATACACCAACTCTAAATAACAGACTGCCATTCTCAAAACCATAGACACTCCAGCAGCAATAACTACATACCCACTCACTGATTCTTAGGTCTAAACACGTATCCACTCACTCACCCGTACAGTCACTCATACTTACAATCACTCAGTACAGGACTATCATATGCACTCATACGCCTATATAGACACTCACACACCACCACTCATCCATAGAGGTACTCACACACCTAGTCAGTCATGCAAATAATTAATCACACTCCCATTTACTCACCTATACAGTTATACACACACCAGCTCACTTACTCATACAAATACTAGGACATTCTTACGCTCTTATACAATCACTGATACAAGCACACACTCATCCATACAGTCACTCTCATAATCACACACTCTCACTTATAGCTATTTATATATGGCAACACACATATATACTGCCTTTCACATATGTAGTTACTCACACATGTACCACTGAGATATACATTCACTCACTAACACACCCATACACACACTCACACACCCATACAGTCCATCACAGATGCACTCTTGAAACCATGCACCCAGTGAATCACCCACTCACACATCTATGCACAGAGTCACACACACCCCACCCATACAAACACTCAGGCATCCATACAGATACTCAGACAACCAATCAATAACCCATATAGACACTCATGTAGCTATTCACAAACCCATGCAGCCGCTTACACACCAACAGACAGACGGATACAGACATTCACACAGTTTGGTCACTAACCCGTGCATTCAGTAAGATACATTTAATCACTCACTTATAGAGGCAGTCACACACCTACTAAATCATCCATTCAGACACTTATACACCCACTCATTCTTCAATACGCCTTTCCCTATATATATTAAACATATTTAAACTTTACAGAAACACACAGTCACTAGATGATGTCATCAGTGATGTCATTTGAGATGTCATCAGTGATGTCATCAGTGATGTCACTGACCATGTCATGAGTGATCTCATATGTGACGTCATCAGCAGTGCATTGCGGGGGCGCGAGTTATAGTTAGCTGAACTAACTATAACGGGGGGATTTCTCTGGTTTTGTACGAGTGAAATGTCCAACTAACTATAACTTTCCCTAAAACCTATGGTTTTTTCAGTGAATATATATATATATATGTACACACACACATATATAGATAGATATATCTGTCTCTAACTGACCATGGTATCATATTTGTTGTATTTCTGGAGTAGAACTATGAGAAGAATAATACCCATGAGATTTGTCACTTGGTGCATCATGACTTCTCATAGTTCTACTCCAGAAATACAACAAATATGATGCCATGATCAGAGTGAATCATTCTTTCTTCCAGGGAGTTATGACTTCAGGACACTAAATGATAATGCAGCCAGCCAGCCATAGACTGGACTGTGGAAGGGAAAAGTGGCATGCTCTTGGCAAGCAGGTATGCAATTGCTGTATTCCACCTCTCACAATGGCAGGCCTTTTAGCTGCTAATTCTTAGTCGCAGGAACTCATTGGAATAGAGAAATATCAAAAATACCATGTTATTGCTTTTCAGAATTTTTACATTCTTCTACATCATCTGTTGCCACCATATTTGTGGTATTTGCAACCAATATCTTACATATGTGCTGTACTAGCGTGGCTTACAACAAACGTCTCCAATAACTCTAGTCCAGATGTCTTGTGTGTATGTGTGTGTGGGTTCAGAGGAAACAGTAAGGGTAGCTCAGAAAAATATATCTAGTGTCTCTGGCAGGTTTGTAGGACGATAACATGAATCTTTTCCAGGTAAAATTGGAAATCCCAAAATGAAGGTTAGTACACCTGCACTGTCTGGGGGCCGAAATAAGTCTACTTATTGGGTATGACAAAGATTGGCTTGGCAATGTAACAATCATTTTCTATGCCCATTTTAAATTGAAATGGAGTATGGTTTTTGTTACACTCCAAAAGAAGTTCAGAGGTAGCCATATTGTAGATTAGACGTAGAAGGTTTATTAGGCTTAGTTACAGGATGGTTAGTAGGATATAAGATCAGCCACACCAGGAGCAGCATCCTTGCTGCTCAGCCCACACACACCAACTGTCTCTCTCTCCCTACTTCACCAGGCACTCCAGCATTCCACTACCTCATCAAGCATTCCAACATTCCACAGACACACCACATCCATACTGGGTGAACAGCAGGGAACAGGTAACCAAGGGAAAGGATACATTATGAGAATTCAAGTCACAACACATTTCATATTCCAACATGGTAGTCCTGCTTCAGTAGCACTGCCTTCTATATTCTGGAACATTTTAGTTTCTACATGACAATCCTTTAAGCAAGATGGCAGTGCTTTGTTCACAGAAGTGGACCATGGAGGTGCTGTCTTGTGGGTGTGCTTTTCTTCATCCACGGTCAGACTGGAGCAAAATAGGCCCAGGCACTAAAATAAAAGAAGCCCCCATTAGCAAACTAGATAGATAAACAAGCATTTGCAATGTAATAGGTCTTGCATTTGTGAGAGTTTGAGATATTGGCATTGTAAATGGCAATGCTTTTTATTTATGTGTTGGTTGTAAAAACAGATAAATAAAAGGCATTATCATTTACAATGGCAATAGCTTACACTCTCGCAAATGCGAGACCTATTGCATTGTAAATGCTTGTTCTGCTAGGAGGTGGGTGGTGTTCCCTAAAAAGTGAGGCAGGTATACAATGACCTGAATAACCACAAACTCCCCACCATACGAATGCAGAAATAATCTAAAACCCCGACGGGCCTCTCCGCACTTAGGAATCAGCACATAGTGGAGGTGCATTGAATCAGATTCACCAGTGATGCCCCTCCTCCACCAGTAGCACCCAACCTGGGTGCGAGACAATTCTGTACCCAACTCCCAGAATGTTTTTTTTATCATAAATACATGCAATGCGTGCAAGGAAGATGCGCACATGCTCCCAACCCCCAGAATCCTAAATGCATTCCATTCAAACTGCACACCTAAAGGTTACAGGTTTTGCTCATGAATTAAGGTATCACTGTGGAACTCAACTTGAATGCTTTAATGTGAGATGGCCCCAGGTAGTTCTATTTTCCCTTTATATCTTTTTCTTTCACTTCTTTAAAACAACAACACATCCTGCAGGATATCCTGCATTGTGTCTTCCAATTCTATTGCAAACTTTATCTCGCATTAAATATTCTTGATTTTTACAAGTTTCAAATATATCATAACAGAAGCCATTATTCACATATTCACCAGAATCTCAAAGCACATTAACAAATTGATTGCTCTACATTGTTTTAATCTTGGAAGTTTGATTAATTCTGTTTTTTGTTGGAATGTGACCTTGTGAACTAGTGGTGGCACTCAGTTCTCTATAGTTGGAGGAATAACACTTGGAAATTGTTGTGCATGTAAGGTTTAGAACAAATCCTTTTGCGACAATATATAACAGTTTATCTTCGGCTCACAACCAAAGCACTTCTTTGGGATTAATTATAAAAACATTGTACTGGTAAAAAAATAAAGAAAACATCTATTTTCACAATTTTTGTGGCTTGTGTGATAGAGATTGGAGCAAATGGTTTGTGCAACAGGGTTTTTATAGCACCAACTGATTGGCTGTGCTTTCATACTAACAATTTGTGAAAATACAAGTCTCCCACTTTCAAACGTGAAATATGATACTCTGAGATGAAACCGGGTTATTTCATTTCCTAGTAGACCCAAACAGCAAAATATTGCAAAATCCCATTCCTTTATTTTCTTTTTGAAATAGGTTATTTATAGACAAAGATCTTATTTAATATTTTGATTATTAATTTTTGGTGGGTGATAAAATGAAGTTGCACCTAGTATGTTTCCAAATTTGTTACACTGATAAACACACGCTCACATGTTGAATTCAGAAGTGTTTAGTTCTCCGTATCATCACATACAATATATCATTTATTCTCCTGAACACATTAGCCCTATGATTCTAGCAGGGATGTAAATCTGAACATATTTTGGCTACATTAGGAAAACGAATCCTGTTTTTTAACATTATGCTGTCAATATGCACTGCGTTTGACCTGGTGACTCAAATTAAGATCTACTTGCTGCATTTTTCTCTTTTAAAAATAAATACACGGGGCGTGGCCAAGATGGCGGAGAGCTAAGACGTGTTTTGTCTTCGCTCCTCCACCCGCCGACTTCCAGCACCGGCCTACGGCCTTAATTAGCACAAGGAACAGCAGCTGTGCTTCCCATCGCACCCTGGATTGTCAGCAGACCTACCGGGTGATTCCCGGGTTCCCGCGACGGTTTCTACGGCTGCCGGACCCGCCCTGGGCCTCGGCGGTGGGGGAGACGGCAATCGATGCGCTGTGAGAGGCGGGTTCGCGGCCCTGAACTACGGCTGTGGGAGTACCTTGCCCCGCCTGCGACGCCCGCGGGGCTGTGACGCTTCTCCCGCTTCAACTTGTGGACCCGTGGAGCGGACCTGGTGAGCCTCAACGACACCTGCGCTCCCCGTGAGAGCTGTGACGCCACTGATGTACGAGACGGGGCCCCGGGAGGCCTTTGGAGACCCGACGCTGCGGGACGTCTCATCGGCACCCGGACGGTGAGCCCTGCGATTTCCCCGCACCTAGCTGAGCGTTTACCACATATCACCCACGGACTCAGACCCCGTCGAGAGTCCTATTGATCCCTGACTCTCCGGCCCCCGCCTGCACCTGGCTCCCGGGCCCCGGTCGGCCCATCCACTGCAGCGAAGGTGGTGATTGGACTGCGCACCGGGCGCAATCTTGGAGGGCCTCTCATCTCACCAGCTCCACTGCGACGTCAATTCATCCCCTGTGGCCCGTGCCGGCGGCCCTCCCGGGTGAGCCGCGCTGTTTCCTTTATGGCCCCTGGGTTGGGCTGGACCTGCAGACTAGCGTCCCCCCCGCTTTGCGCTTTCATTGGCCCTCGTGGGACGCAGTTGCGGCGGACCTCTGCGCCCATCCTCCGGGGGTCTCCTTCGCGGTGGGCTTTCCGGGAGGCACGATCCAGCCCCATCGTGGCACTGCGGCTCTGGAGCCCATCTTGGGAGATCGTTAAGAGCCTGCCAGCGGCTGGACACTCCCTACCTCCTCTTATAGCCTGGGCCCCGCATCCTCTCCGGGATAACGCCTTCGCCTCTCTTCCACTCTTGTCCCTGCATGCGGGGTTCCCGCCTGGTCACAACAACGCAGACTTCTGGACGGTCCTCAGAAACCCTTCCTGGCTACCCCGAGACCTCCTTAGCACAAGCTAGCGACGACTCCTGCTGGCTCTCCGGATCCGTGCACTGAAGGGACGGGCCCGACCTACCGGCCCAGCTGGACACGAGATTGGACGGACCCGGTTCCATTCTTCTGGTGGCCGACATAGCTGGAGTGGAGGGGACCCTGACCATGACATCAGCCAGAGGTAGGAAGGACAAGTCTGCTACTAGGGAAAAGAACACGCTGAAGGACATGTTTGCCAAAGCACAGGGCGGGGGGGGCTGGCGACCCAGACCGCTCGAGCCCAACTTCGCAGATGGCGGTCTCGTCGGAGGCCGAAGTGACGCAGGCCTTTTTGGAATCCCTGTTCGCCACGCTGCGCAAGGACCTCCAAACGGTAAAGCGCAACCGAACGGCAAAGCTTAAAGATGTACGCAAGGATGTGGATGACATAGGGGAAAGAGTGGCGTCTCTAGAAGACAAAAGCGACTGAAATGGCGGCCCTGCAGCAGGAGGTACTCCGCATTCACCAACAACAAGTGGACGTGCAATCTCATCTGGAGGACTTGGAAAACCGCTCCCGGCGCCATAACATCAGGATCCGAGGGGTTGGCACTCAGGAGGAAGCCGGGGACATTTTTGCTTATGTACGAGAACTGTTCAACCACATTCTGGGTAACCCCCTGGACACTCCGTTGAAGCTAGATCGCGCCCACAGGGTGGGCCCGCTCAGAGCAGCGACAGCGCCCCCCGCAGACATACTGGTCTGCGTCCAGGACTTCCATACTAAAGAAGAGATCTTACGCAAAGCCCGCTCCCTACAACAAATCTCTTTTCGCAACCAGACGCCCACCCTATATCAGGATCTTGCAGCCATCACTCTTCAGAAACGCAGAACCTTCCGACCCATCACAGAGGTCCTTCGTCAACGCAACATCCCCTACTCTTGGAGGCATCCGTTCCGCCTGTTTCGACACGATGGCAAGTTATTCCAACTCCGCTCTTTGTCTGGAGCCAGCAAGCTCCTTGGGATCACTCTCCCGGAGGACACAGAGGATGGGGCTCGCTCAGAACAAGGGCCCGGCGATGGCAGGCTGCAGTGGAGACTGCAGAGGCGGAGTTGACGTGCCCGCCGACCGGATCCTGCAGTGATCAAGATGGAACAACAAGCGGCCCTGGAGGCCCTGCCGGGGGCCCTGGCCAAGGCTTCTACTGACTGACCAATCCTGGTTATTTTTGATATATCCTTTTTCTGCTATGCTGTGGGTGGAGGGGGGAGGTAGAAGAGCGGACATTGGCCAGACGACCGCCCGATAGACTTTTTCCCTGTTCATCCCTGGATGACGGACAATGTTCGAACATTGAACTATTTTTGGTGCCTGTTGCGCCTAATGGGGTGTTTGTCTTTTTATCCTTTTTTCTTTTGCAGTTGGGGTTTCTTTTTATTTTAGGCACTCTTCCCCCTCCTTCCTTACTCTTCAGCATGAGACTTCCCCTGGCTTGCAAGGAGCCTTTGCGGCTCCGCCGTAAAGCCGTAGCCGTATGTGGCCTTCCTCAGCTAACTCGGGGTTCTGGCCACGCCAAGACTCCTATGGGGCGCCCACACCTTCCCCAGATTTGAATGCCGCCTCCCTCCATTAAGATCCTCACTCTCAATGTGAGGGGCCTTAATAATCCGATTAAGCGGAGAGCACTCCTCTCTTATCTTGAAAGCACAGGGCGGATATCTGTCTCGTCCAGGAAACACATCTTCTCTCTAAGGACTGTCACAGACTTCGGTCCCGCTCCTTCCCAACCCAATTTCATTCCTCCGGACCTGCGAAGAGGGCTAGGGTGGCCATATTGGTTTCGAAGAGTTTTCAGGGGAGGGTGGCACAAAAGGGGGCTGAGATACGAGGCAGGCTCCTCACCTACCAATTCACCACAGAGGGACGCACTTTCACAGTAGGGTCCATTTACGCACCCAATGATGGCCAGGAGCGCTTCCTGGGTGAGGCATTGATAGATACGATGGCCACACCAGATCGCCATATACTGCTTGGGGGTGATCTCAACTTAGTATTTGATAATGACCTGGATCGTTCTGCGCAACGCACTAGTCAGGTCGGTGCCCTTTCCCCGACCGGACATGCTAAATTACACGACCTGGAACTCTCAGACCTGTGGCGACACTTCCACCCTGGCACGAGAGACTTCTCCTTTTATTCCAATGCACATAAAACCTACGCCAGATTAGATTCTTTTTTGGGCACTAAACCTATCCTAGACATCACGCTCTCAGTTGACATACCAGTGGCGACCCTTTCCGATCACTCCCCCGTGGTAATCACTTTAGCCTTCCCGCAGGCGCACCCCCTGGTTAGACACTGGCGATTCAGGGATACCCTCCTACACCGGCCAGACACGGTCACACGACTTCAACGAGCACTAGACGAATATTTGCGACACAACGATAACTTGGATACAGCCCTCTCCACTAGGTGGGAAGCCCTCAAGGCGGTGATTAGGGGCGAAGTAATAGCTATATCTACAGCTGACAATGTAGAACGCAAGCGGAAGAGGGAGGAATTGACTCTTAAAACGCGAGAACTGGAGCAGTTGCACCAGCGCACCGGGGCCCCGCGGGCTTGGAGACAATTAACAGCGGCCAGGACGCAACTGGCTGCTCTGGATCGTGATAGGGTAGAGTATGCTGCGCTTGCGACATTCTTTCTCTGTGGGAGGGGATAAGTGTGGGCGGCTACTTGCGCACAAATTGTGGGCAGTCCGTCAAAGAGAAGGGGTCTGGGAAATCAGGGGATGCTCAGGAATACTTCACACAGACGACGTAGCCATAGCCGAAACATTCCGTGAGTTTTACACGCAGCTCTATGACGAACAGCCTCTAGAGGCAGCAGACATCGAGTCGTATCTGGCTCAGACGCACCTTCCCAGCTTGTCCCCCGACCAAGCCGCGCATGTGGAGAGAGACATCAGAGTGGAAGAGGTCATAGCCGCTATAGCCCGCCTGAAATTGGGTAAATCGCCTTGTCCCGACGGCTACACCGCAGCTTTCTACAAGCAATTCTGCGCAACACTGGCCCCCCTACTCACCCAACTTCTTAACTCCTTTGCCGAGCCCAGAGCAATCCCAGCGTCTTTGCTAGAGGCGGCAGTGGTCGTTATCCCAAAGCCTGGGAAAGATAAAACATCCTGTGGATCTTACCGGCCTATCTCGCTCTTAAATATTGACCTGAAGCTATATACCGGGATACTAGCCGCCCGACTAGGCCCTCATATGCAGGGGCTGGTAGACCCCGACCAAGCAGGTTTTATACCGCAGCGACAAACGAGCAATAACACCAAGCGAGTCACGCACCTGATCGAAAAGGCTTCCCTCGTCCCTGGAGAATACATGCTCTTAACAGTGGACACGGAGAAAGCCTTTGACCGCGTCCACTGGCCATATCTTGAACAAGCACTGATACGTGCTGGTATCCGGGACAAGATGCGGACGCACATTCTGAACTGTTATCGCTCTCCCGCTGCAGCTGTCCGACTGAATGGTCATACCTCTGCGCCATTCCCTATCCGTAGAGGCACTAGACAGTTGCCCTTGCTTTTTGCTCTATACATGTAGCCCTTGGCGCAGAGAGTCCGGGATCACCCCCAGATCACCGGTATCCGCTTTGGAGGGAACACACATACTATCAGCCTCTATGCAGATGACATGTTGGCCACTCTCATGAACCCTACGACCACCCTGGGGAGCTTCTTAGAGGAGCTAGAGGCTCTAGGGAGTGCCTCCGGTTTTAAGATCAACTTGGCAAAATCCATGGCACTGAATCTGTCGCTGCCGCCGAATGTCATGGCTGACCTTCAGGCCCGATACCCTCTCCACTGGGCGGCCAAGACGGTTCCCTACCTGGGCATAAAGCTGGCCCGACCCTGCAGGCTATGAGACAAAGTAATTACTCCCTCCTGCAGGCACACGTTCGTGCTGCGCTGCTGAAATGCAAACAATACCCAAAATCTTGGCTAGGGCGAATCGCTGCCGTTAAAATGACAATTCTTCCCAAGATCCTGTACCTTTTCCAAACCCTGCCTCTCCCGCCCCCTACTGGATGGCTACAAAGAGTCCAGTCTGACCTCTCCTCCTTCATCTGGCAGGGACGTAAGCCGAGAATGAAGCGGCTGGTAAGCTTTCTCCCACCGCACGAGGGAGGCCTCGGAGTTCCGGACCTCGCGCTTTATTATAATGCCACGCAACTCCGGTACCTGGTCGAATGGAGCAGAGCGGAATCTGAGAAGCACTGGCTCTTCCAGGACCGGGCTGTCGCCGGCACGTCTCTTATGAAGGTCCCCTTCTTGCCCAAACCCCATCGCCCACCCAACTTGTACGCTTCTCATGTAACACGTTCCACCCTTAAGGTTTGGGACCGGACTAATATACGGCACGCCCTCACCACATTTCCCTCCCCGCTCACCCCCCTATTGGATAACCCTGATTTTAGGTCTGGCGTAGGTCCTCGGGCATTCCCGCTGTGGAGAGAAGCGGGTTGTCGCGCCGTAGGTCAACTATTCCACAAAGGCGAAACCGTTCCGTTTTCGCAACTCCGAGCCGACTATAGCTTTCCTGAATCGGAACGCATGCATTACCTGCAGGTCCGACACTGGGCCGTGCATCCCGATATCCGGGCGCAGGCATCGCGGCTCCTTACTCAATATGAAAGATGGCTCATTACGCGCCCCTCAGACAAGAAACTGATCTTGGATCTTTACGGACTGCTCTTGTCTAGATTCACTCACACTTATCATGCTGGGCGGGCACGATGGGAGAGGGATTTGGGGCGGGATCTTACCCCCCAGGAATGGGATTGAGCGTGTTACAGGGCATGCCACACAGCAACACAAGTAGGCCTGACTGAAACCTTTACTAAACTCGTATATCACTGGTACTACACCCCAGAGAGACTGCACCAGGCTGACCCTACACACAGTCCCGATTGCTGGAGGGGCTGTGGACAGAGGGATTCGTTGGTCCACCTCCTATGGGACTGCCCCCACATCCAGGCTTACTGGACACACGTCCTTGACGAAATCGATAAGCACTTAGACACGAAGCTCCCCAGGTTCCCCGCGTACATATTGTTGGGAGTCCCTAACCCGCTCACATACCCCCCGAAGTCCAGGAGGGGGAAGCAGATAGCCATTGCCCTTGGCACGGCCACCCAGAACATACTCATACATTGGAAATCTACCCGGGTTCCCACGCACACTGGGTGGTACCAGCGTCTGTGGAACGTGCTGGGCATGGAGAAGATCTCTCTCACCTTGGCCGGCAAGGGCTCCTCCTTTAACGACCTTTGGCAACCCTTTCTGGCCCTACTAGCCCCAGAATTTAGGGAACTATATTGCCCCAAATATCTACGCCTCTTGCACCTTACCACTCCGGACACCCACACATGATGCAACTTCGCCTTTCTGGGATAAGCCGCTCCATGCGGTGCCACTCAAGGACAATGACTACTGAGGGAGGGAAGAGTGGTTTTCTTTTCTCTCTTTTTCCTCTCTTTAGTTTCTTTTCCTTTTTCTATTTAGGCGGGGGGCGGGAACGTAGTTTTTCATTGGAGCCCACATACCTTACAGCATTGCACATTGAATCTGCCGAGCCCTGCGAGGCCCGATTGTATTGCGCCCTTTATTTGTTTTGCTCCATAATAATAATAATAAAAAGATTTAAACCTAAAAATAAATACACAGTGGAAAAAAGATTGTGGTCTCTCTATATATTTATACATAAAAAATCAGTTAAAATGGAAAACTGAGAGCCTCCCTTACAATCTATATAATATATGACATAGTTTCACAGTTCGTTTCCTCCATCTTCGGCCTAGGGAAGCAATCCTCCTGTAATATGGACTGGAGTAAAAACCTTTCCGTGTTATAAAAGAAACAAAAATTTTAGAAACGCGTCGTGCCTCTTTTTTGCGCCAGTGCAATGATGCTTTGCTTTTTAAAACAACTGTCTGGTGTTACCCGTCTGCAATGTAGAATGTCACAGACAAGAGACACTGACTGGGCACCCTAGATTGCAAAACCTTTTTAAAATGTGATCTTGTATTGAGAATGTTAGGCAACAGTTTTCGAATATCATTTCCTCCCCTGATGTTATGTTAATGGGCAAACCATAGTTTTCCTGTTTTTTTCCTAGTCAGTCATGGATGTCTTTCCTAAACATGTTTTGAGTGCACATTTGGCAAGGGTGGCTATCGCTTGCCCCAACCAAAACAACATGATGATGCCAGGGCAAGAGTGGCACAAAATAAGTGCAGATATTTTTGTTGCAATTTCTAATAAAGATATATCTGAATCTATAGGGTAGTGGTTAAGGCTGCTGGTACTAATAATTCTACAATGCTTGGAACGGAGAACTCGTCAGAAGAGGTGTCTTTCAAACCAGATCCACCTGCCAGTCCTTAACTGCGCACTTGGCTCTGGCTAAGAAGCGCTTTAGGCAGGACACTGTTCATGTGCACTTTTTTTTTATATAAACATGCGTGTAGACACAAACACGATTTCACCACTTCTCTTCCGGTCGTTACGTAAATCATTTCCCTTGATGAGCTATCCAATTATCCACATCTCAATAGAAAGCGTCCCTCACGTGTAAAGGCGGGAACTCTTCATAAAGACTGCGCGTGGCAATTAGCATGGAGTGCTTGCCTTAAATGTCTGCTATTTGTAAGCAAACCAATCAGAAAGTCAACTTGCGGAGCTCGCGTAGTGCCTCTACGCGTAGCTCCACGGAGTTTGAAAAAAACTCAGTGGAGCTACGCATAGCTCCGCTCCGCTCCTCCTCGCTTCCCCCTCTCAAATGCTTTAAAAATAATAAAAGATGGCACTTACCTGTAGCTCTGCCGCCTCCTGCCTGGCGCTCTCTCTGCTCTCGCGCCCTTCTTCATTGAAAAAAACACTATGTTGTATGTCTCGCGTGTGCGCATGCGCACTCGCAAGAGTACAATGTAGTGTTTTTTTTTATGAAAAAGGACGCGAGAGGAGCAGGAAGGAGAGCGGCCAGGTAGGGGAGGCGGCAGAAACACAGGTAAGTGCCTTCTTTTTATTATTTTTAAAGTATTTGGAAGGGGGGGAGGGAGCGGCCAACTCCGCTCCGCCACGGAGGCGGAGTTTTCCCTATCTCCGCGTTCGCCATGGAGAGCGGAGTAGACAAATCTCCGCAAACTCCGCTGGCGGAGCGGAGTTACCCGCCCAGGGCTACAAGTTGTCACCCACCTGACCCTCCAAATAATTAGTACTGAATCCTGGTTGCGCAAACCATTAAGAAAGGACTGGTGTTGTGTTATTGGAGGCCGGCAGGTGAGGAGGCGGCAGGACCCCCCTCTGTGATGGAAGTCCAGTCACTAGGCTGTCCCTACCTCACTCATTTAGAATTATTAGCTTGAGGCTGTTGACAGTGTGGTGAAAAGTTTGAGGGTGCACTATAAGCCACCATGACTGATGCCGGCTGCAAGGACGCCGACTGCGCCGGGTACAGGCTGCTCAATGCAGTGGAGAGGGAGCTCATGGCTGAGAGGGAGAAAGGGGACCCAACGGAGAAGCAGCTGCAGGTGACCCTCGAGTACAGCGAGCTGTGGAACAAATTCAAAGTGGTGACGAATGAAATGATTGTCACCAAGAACGGCAGGTGAGTGCACTTATGTGGACGCGCCGTGACTCTATGAATATTTACGGTGGGGTCTGCGAGGTTGCGTCTTGCATGCATGCATTGCTTTTTAAAACTACTTCAAAGCACATCTGCTGGTTGAGTGCTTTACCCCGGTGTCATACACATGTGATAACATACATGTGTGTTGATCATAGGTCAGATTTTAACTGGACCTGTGTTCAGTTGGTTCAACCCGTTTCTTTTTCCAGCAGTTTCTTGTTTGTGGCACTATATTTTTGAACGTTTTTTGGTATATAATGTGATATCAAACATACTAGTGTTCGCAAGTGAAGAAGAGAGTCTGTGGTTTCTAAAAGCAAAGTGAAATGTCAGGAGGCCTTTACAGACAAATCCATGCAACTGACAGACTTATATAACCATATGTTGTGTATTTTGAATCACTCATTCACCACTTGGGGCATCTTTGTGCTGAATAGCAGATGTTTATTTTTTATCCAACTCAATGGTACTCATTTTATTGACCACGGAAGGATGAATGGCTGAGTGGACCTGCCAGGATTTGAATCTGTGACCGTGAGGCAAAACACAGATCCATGGAGTAGATGCTTTAGTCCACTGAGCCACTGGGCCCAACCAGAGAGGAGTCTGGAGACACTGATGAACTGGTCACTGTTGAACATTTGTCACATCCTGAATATGCAAAATTGTGATGATCAATATTTTATGTGTTTGAATGTGTTTAGTGAACATTGAATTTGTGGCTCAGTAGCTGTTTGATTGCACATTTTTCATTTGGAGAAAGTATTGCATACAAAATATAATTCACTAAAACTTATAACAAAAAATTAAGAATGTATGTATGTGAGGCTAATCACATAATGTATGTATTGAAGGGTATTTGCATACAGCAGATGAGCTTAAGTGAAAAGTCTCTGTAAATAACAGAACTAAAGTTTTTTCAGTTTGAAAAAATATCAATACATCTGACATACAACGCCTGCTGCATCTTAGGTGGCCTGTGCACCTGCACATGCTTATTGTCACACAGCACTAAGCTATGTACACATGCTTCTTTTTGTAAGTTAAAAATAAGAACGCAAACTGAATGGATATGAGCTAGAAACATAGTTTAAATTGGCAGACAGAAAGAGAAGCAAAGAATCGGATACTAGACAGCATACATAAACAGAAAGCAGATTAGACAGACAGACAGACAGACAGACAGAGCGACCGCAGTGAATTTCGATCTCAAGCTGAGAAGTCCCACAGTAGTTTTTTTAACATGGAAATTGAGGAAAGCAATGAAATGAAGGATAGACGGATGGATGGATGGATGGATTAATGAATGAATAGATAGATACATAGATAGATAGATAGATAGATAGATAGATAGATAGATAGATAGATAGATAGATAGATAGATAGATAGATTGATTTAATGGACGACCACAGTGATTTTTGATATCAAGTTGAAAAGTATTGCTATAGTTTTTTGACCTTGAAAATTGAGGACACATGAATATATTGATTAATTTTCTAAACATCATATACAAAGAGAGCGTGACTGTCGGGTGCATGTGGGTTTTCCCGTGTGTTATTGTATTCTCCTGTTCTTATTGTGTTCCGCGAGATAGTCACGAGCATGGCACCTGTGCCAATGCTCGTGGCTTTCTCGCGATCAAATATTGTTAATGCTTGAATGTTGGTGGTTGGGGGGAGATCCGTTAAGAGTGTTGGAATGGTATTATAAGACTGGAACTGGGACCGGACGGACGTCCGCTACTGATAAAGACGGATTCTTCGATATCAGTTTCCTGCATATTTCTTCTTGAGAATTACTACAACAGTGTCTTTTCAACACTGGCAACGAGCGGGCACGGAGTCCATCAGTTGGATTATTTTCATCGTATATTTTTTTTGTTTTGTGTACTTTACTATCAACTGGGAATGAAGAATTTGGTTTCCGACAGGTACATGCCGAGAAGGACCAGACCGGAGTCCATTTATTCAGCTTGTACATTCATTTTGGTGACATTGCTTGTCAGGCCATCATGCTTGGTTTCTGCGCGCAACGATCGTCAAGCTCACCGTTTTGGCCTCGCGGTGTCTGTTGCCTGGCGCCCTTCAACGTTGACTCGCGCTGCTCTAATTGCGGTGGTCTGTTCTCGTGAGTCTATTTCTTCGTCACAGTGTGACGTCACGACGTTTGAGGTCAAATCCATGACCCTTTTGGTGGCCATTTTGGATTTCAATTAAGCAAGCCAGCAGCTATTTCCGGAGACAGTTTGTTTTGTTGTATCGTGGGAACTAGGAAATCGACTGCATACATTTCATCCTGTGATATGCACACATTTCTTCCATATCGTTAAACGACCACAGTGACTACTTTTACTGTTTTATCTTATTTATTACACACTTCCTACCTTTGCTAATTTATTTTTATATCTATGTCTGGCATTGTGTAACATTAGTATATTTATATCAACTATGTCTGGCATTGTTCCACCTCCTTCTTTCCTGGCATCTCCTGGAGAACCTTTAATGGACTGGGAAATATGGGAACCAGTATTTCTGGCTTATGTTGAAGTACTTGAGGGGGAGGAATGTGAACCTGAAAGAAAATTAGCATTGTTGAAACACTGTTTAGGTGGAATAGGTTTAAAAGAATTCAAAAACTTACCTCCTTTAGTGAATCCTGGAAATATTAATGTTTACGAGTATGCATCTTTGCAACTTAATCAAAGATATGGAAAAAAGAAAAATATTGTTATGGAAAGATTCATTTTCTATTCTAGGAAACAACAACCTGATGAATCTATTGACGATTTTGTTTCAGCTCTTAGGTCTCTTGCGGTAACGTGATTTCGAGCATATTTCTTACGATCAAGTACTCAGGGATCAGATATTAATGAGAACAAACAACAAAAAAGTACAAGAAAGGTTGTGGACTACATCCGATATGTCCTTAAATGCTGCCATTGATATAGCTAAATCCATTGAACATTCTGAAAAATTTGTTAAAGAGATAAGAGGAAATGAGAAAAGTGGAGTTTTTAGTGTCCCTAAAGAAACTGACAAACCAAAGCAATCCTTTTCACAAAAGATCGGGAAGAATTCAAGAACTGAGGGAAGAATTAAAGGGGTGAGGAGTGAAAACAAGAAGAGCGTCTTAGTTTGTTAAAGATGTGGAAGTAATGGACACTTAAATAAATTGACATAATTTAGAATTAGCTATGTCAAATTGTATCAATTTATGCTGCAGCGTTTCACTATTTTTAGGCTAAACTTTTCATGTGCCCCAGTGGAAATCTGATGTCTTTGCCCGTGGAGAATTATGCCCAAATCCAATTCATAAAGAACAAGTATAGAAACTTAATTACACACATAGTTTGATTCTCCAGCGTAAACTCTCTTTATGATGTCACAGAAGACTGAATTTACATTAACTGTACCTGTCAGTTTAGACTCGGTAAAGGGTGTTCAGGAGTGGATACACATAGACTTCCGGCTCAGGACAGAATATGGATGAGTGATATTTGTCCCGTGCAACCTAGCGAAGAGGCAGCGGAGATGAGCCCTTTAACACCACCACCATCTCTCATGGAATGTGGGGACCATAGAGGTTCCCTACTCACCCTCGCGATCTTAAAGGAAATTGGCATTTACAGTTTGGAGGCTAGGGAGAGTTACGAAACTATGCAACTTGTTTTTGGCTAATGAACCAGGACGCATGAATATGGCAGCTATTGTGTCACAACAAAGCGAGTGCGCTGGTGAATGCTGTGACCGGGCCAGTTAAAAAACAAGCATTGGAAATGCAATCGGTCTCGCATTTGTTTGTGTTAGAGCTGTTGGCATTGTAAATGGCAATGTCTTTTACCTATGTGTTATGGAGTGTCTGTATGTGGTGTGTAGTGGAATTATGTGGATTGGATTGGATTAGTTAGTTGTGAAATTGTGTGGCGTTGAATTGTGTGGTGTGGATTTATTTGGCGGCCTGTAATGACATTTTATCCATCAGCACTTTCAGGCCAGGATTTGCATGCCTAAAATGTGAACTGCAAGTCCCAGAATGCAATCTGCAGGTAAGCCAGAACTGACTGAAGGAATCACACACTAGTAAGCAAGTAGGAACTAAGCAGCTGTGCCGTTTAGATAATCAAAAGGACATGCCTAGCGATCAGGGGTCATTATAAAGCACAATCCACAGCAGTGGTGCAAGAGGGAAATCAAAGTAGCGGAGGCACAAATTATATGACTGCATTAAAAGTGAAATGGGGATATCATAAATACTGAAGTTCAGGAGGGGCGAGGCTTGGAGCGTCAAGATGGCGGTCGCACTCTAAGAGTGCTCTGGACTCCTCCGTCATCCTCTCCAAGATCCGTCAACATTTGCAGCCATCCAAATCCACATTTTGCGCCTTGTGCTCTGCCGCAACCTGAGCTATCTGTCGGTGGTGCCAAAATGCCATAACCTGCGCGCGGTGCCTGAGTGCAGCTCACCTCCTCATTTGGTCATACCTAACATGGCGGCGCCTGCTCCCGGACTCCTGGAGGCCTGATCTCTGCCCGTGGTGGTGGGGTCAATAGCGGATCCAATTCACCCGCGACCTCGAGACCTGAAGCGGCGGCGATGACGAGACCCGGGACGACTCCCGTGACCCGGGGTGAAATGGCAGGCCGCGCGGCCCGGGGAGAGGCTCCCTCCCGGGCCGTTTCCTCGAGGTTGTTGCAGGCGCCCATCGTGCCCCGCTGCTGCCGGAGACCTCGCGGAGGTGACGCTGGGGATCGGCCGCCGATTCGGGCGGCGGGGGGTGCGGTGGTGGCTGGGGACCACCCCCCCTCCCTTCAGGAACGTGCTTCCCTTGCGGCCGGGGGTGCCCGGGGCCTGGCCGGGCCTGCGTAGGCTGAGCATGCTGGTATCCGTTGGCAGTGCTCACCGGCGCCTTTGAGGAAGGCGGAACGACATCCCCTTGAGACCCGGTGAGGGGCGCTGTAGAAGGAGGTGCGGTATGTGACCCTCGGCCTGCCGTGTATCCGGGGCCGCCCTGCAGCGCGATCATGGCAGAGAGATCGGCTGCACGCACCGAGCAGCGGAGGGCTCCATCTCCTTCTCCTCCCCCCTCCTCCTTACCGCTACCGGCATGGGACCTCGGCGACCCCGCTGCCCAGCCGGGCCTAATCCAGTGGTGTTCCTGCTGTCTGCGGCGGGCCCTCCTCTGGCTGCGTCCCTCTGCGAACTGGAGCTGACTGGGCCTGTGGGGCTTGGTGAGGGGCTGCACGCCTGGGGCTTGAAGAGGCCTTTTGAAGTGACGGGCGGGCCTGGGAGGAGCCCGCGACGACCCCGGTGAGTGTTACCAGCGGCTGTGAGTGGGCCCAATCTGCACATTTCTCCTCTACGCACTAAGGGCCAATACCAGCACAGCGGTGGGCCGGTGGGGGGTGAGCTCTGCTGTGCTAATCGAGCGGCGAAGGGGTTCCGGGAGGGAGCCCACCCATCTTCTCTTCCCCCCCCTCCTCTGCTCCCACGTGGACCCTCCTGGACACTCGCTGCTCAGGCCGCCGCCCGAGCGGGGTGAAAACGCCGCTTACACGCCCCTAAGCTTCATGGGCCGCTCTACATCCAGCAGTTGAGAATCGGTGGGACCCAGACCCCCGGGGGGCCCACTGGGTCATCACTACCCACGGGCTGCCCTTGGGCTGGGGATCCCCCCGCCGTGACTTTGGTACCCACGCACTCCGGCACCCCGGGTGGCTGTTGCCCCCCTCCTGACGCCGCAATGGGAAAGGACCGCGCCCCTAAGGCCTCCACAACACAGAACCAAACCAAAATGGACAAGTATACTACAACTGAACGGAACCCGGCGGAGGGGTCGTCTGGGGGTCCCTCCCTACCTGGGGGTGACCTATCGACCATCCTGCAGGCCATCGGCGCTTCCCAGGCGTCTGTGGAGAGCAAGATCGGCGAGGTCCGGGTCGACATGGCCCTCATCTGCCAAGACATGCGCAACGCCACAGCACGGATCTCGGAAGCGGAGTCCCGCATTTCCACAGTAGAGGATGAGCTCGGCCAGTTGAAGGAACAGGTATCCCGCCTGCAGACATGAAGTATGGAGCTGCACCGCAGGACTGAGGATGCAGAGAATCGCTCATGCCGCAACAATCTGCGCCTGGTGGGGTTCCCTGAGGGAGTCGAGCAGGGTCACGCGGCCACCTTCGTTGAAACCTGGCTGAAATCCTGGATGCCCAAAGATGCTCTCTCAACATGGTTTGCAATTGAGCACGCCCACCGTTCCCTGGCCCCTAAGCCACCCCCTGGTGCCCCGCACCGTCCAATCATCGCGAGGATCCTAAACTTTAGGGGCAGGGACGCCATCCTGAATGTGGCCCGGGCCCAGGGCCCCCTGAAGTTCCAAAACCATACTATAATGCTCTTCCCGGATTACACAAGAGAGGTTCAGGACCAGCGTCGTTCCTACACAGAGGTCAAGCAAAAACTCCGTAACCTGGGCCTGCAATACGGCCTTCTCTTCCCGGCCCGCCTGCGAGTTGTCTTCCAAAACAAGACACTTTTTTTCGACACCCCACAGTCTGCATGGACCTGGCTGATGGAGGAACGACCCCTGTGGGTCCGCTCAGCCTCCCTCACCGAACTGTCTGGTTCGCAGAAAACTGGCCTGCTCCCTCCTAAGCAACAGAGGAGACGCACACGATCCCGCAGGGGGTGAGCGAGTGTCCCCAGAGAGCTTTGATGAAGGACAAGAGTAAAACATCTTCATAAGAAGCGGCTTTGAGTAGGTTGGTGAACTTGCCAGAGAAAGGGTTTGTAAGGAGGACGGCGCGAGGGGGGATCCGCATCACCCGGCCCGGTTGCTCGAGGACCCACTGCCGCCCCCCCTGACACCCCGGGACCGGAGCCGTGCGAGCTCCGAGGATCAACGTCGCAGCCCGACCCCCTCCAGTGCTCCGAATCCTGCGGCCTCAGACTCCGATCTTTCCAGAAGTCCTGTGATCTAGAGAGTCTGAAAGGGGTGCTGATGCATGTACCACAGAGACCTTGACTGGTCAGTGAGAGATGATATACCTCACGGACGATGCTGATGTAAAGGCATGCTAATGACACTATCATATCCGCTAATGTGGAGGGGTCCACCGTTACCACGCAGTGCCCAGCTAAGTGTTTCAGTTTAGCTTATTGTTACTGTTAACTAACTTTCTTTCTTTCAGGGCGACAGATGCTTCGGTTCCGGAAGTATAGGGTGGGGGGGGTTAGGGGGTAGGGTGGGGACCGTTGTCCTCAGAGTTGTTTTAGTCCTGACCATGTTCTGGTCACCCTTCTTGTTTGTCTTCAGCACCTTGACACTTGCCCACTGCACTGACACCGCACGACAGTACAGCACACCGCGCGAGCCAAACCTCCAGGGTTATGATGGAGTGCTCCAGCCCCCCTTGAGGGCCACAGCCCTTCAACCCGATGCTTTTACACACCACCCCCGACTCAGATATCCACCATAGGTAGATCCCTCCATGTTCTGTCCTGGAACGTGAACGGGCTATTAGATCGCATCAAGCGAACGGCAGTCCTCAAGTGTGCCCAGCGCCATGCGCCTGATATCCTCCTGCTTCAGGAAACCCACCTCCTGGGAACCCATTGCCCCTTCCTCGCACAATATGGTTTCGACAGGGTATGGTATTCTGGCTTTGAACGGGGCTCATGAGGGGTTGCAGTCCTAGCACGCCGTGGTCTCCCCTTCACCCCTGATCACATCATGACGGACACGCAGGGTCGGTTTGTGACCGTGTCCGGGAAGCTCGAAGGTAATACCCTGAACCTGGCTTCCGTATACGTCCCACCTGCAACACTCACCTCGACCCTCCTCCGCCTCACTGATATAATTTCCTCCCTGCCCCTGGGTCAGACTATAATTGGGGGCAACTTTAATGCAGTGATGCAACCGGCACTTGACGCGACTGGCGCCCCCTCCCTGACGAGACTGGCCCAAACTAAAAAGTTAACTGACTGGTCAGCTGCCCTCGGCCTGTTCAACGTCTGGAGGATATGGAATCCTCGAGGTACTCAATATACTCATACCTCAGCGGCCCACCACACACACTCCCGCATTGACCTGCTCCTTCTACCGGCCCCCGACTGTCGGAACGCCTCTGCTATTTCCATCCTCCCCTGGGGAATCTCAGATCACTCGGCCCTGTCTTTACGCTTGGGCGGAACCTCAAACACGACTCGGATGCCATGGAGGTTGAACGCTTGGTTCTTACAAGACAAGGAGGTCAGGAAATCAATAGAGGTAGAACTAAGTCTCTACTTCCTTAATAATCAGGGCTCAGATATATCCCCGGGCACTCTCTGGGAGGCCAGTAAAGCCACTAACCGGGGAGTGGCCAGAGGCCAGGTCCCTGCAAAGAGGGCGGCACGGAACGACCGCCTTACCCTGCTTGAGGCTCAAGCCACACGGCTGGAGACAGCCCTTTCTGGGGCCTCTGACGTTCGCCGGGACAGGCAACTCGCGGCTATTCGAGAAGAAATTAGGCAGATCTCACTCGACTCGGCCATGATGATATATATCATTCCTCTGTGGCCCGAGTATATGGTTGGGGCGATAAAAATGGGTAGCTGCTGTACAATCTAATTTCCTACCCAATAGCTAACAGGATCATACCTGAAGTCCGAGACGCCTCGGACAACAGCCAACACACGTCGTCCGCAATCGCGCAAGCGTTCGCAGATTACTACGCCCGGCTCTATTCCGCCCGTGAACCAGAGGCTACCCTCTCAGATATGCTAGGCCAGGCGAAGGCCCAACTCCTTTGCCTCACCGAGGCAGAAACAACAGAATTAGATCTCCCCTTTACCCCAGAGGAAATACATGGTGCCATCTCCCTGCTGAAAGCCGGGAAAACGCCAGGGCCGGATGGCTTTCCGCAAGAGTACTATGCGGCTTACAGGGACCTGTTAGTTCCCCACCTCATTGAGCTCTATCATCATGTCGTCGAAGTGGGTTCCTTTCCCCCTTGAGACCGATGTAGCAACTATTGTTGTGATCCCCAAGACCCAACCGCCCTCTCCTGTATGCGCGGATTACCGCCCGATCTCTCTAATTAATACTGAAATGAAAATATATGCCACAGTCCTGGCCCAACGACTCCGCCCCCTTCTACACAAGCTGGTCCACCCGGACTAATGTGGCTTCATGCCAATGCATGGCACCAGACACTGCCTAACATGCCTCCACCTCGCCCTAGCACACCGCCAGCTCCTCACACCGTACCCGACGCTTCTCCTCGTCGATTTCGAAAAAGCTTTCGATACGGTAGACTGGCGGTATTTGGACAACGTCCTTCAGGCGATGGGTTTTGGACACCTTTTCCGGCTTTTTGTTTGAGTCCTATACTCCAATCCCAGAGCCAAGGTTCTTACCAACGGTGCCCTCTCGAAGGCATTTCTAATCCAGAGAGGCACACGACAGGGGTGCCCCCTCTCACCCCTACTATTCGCGCTAGCGATGGAACCCCTGGCCTGCCTTATTCGGGATGATCGCTGGGTCCAGGGCTGGGCTTGGGGACACCATCATGTTGACAAAATCGCCCTGTACGCGGACAATGTCCTGCTTTTCCTGGCGGACCCAGCCAGCTCTGGCCCTAGATGCCTCGAGTTACTCCAAGCCTTCGAAAACGTCTCTGGTCTCCGGCTCAACCCGGCTAAATCCACCCTTGTCCCCCTTCATCCCTCTAGGGAATGCTTCGATCGGCAATCGACCATCCCCATCAGGCAACAATCGTTCAAATACCTAGGGATATGGGTGGCCTTGCTCCCGGAGCTGGAATGGGTTCTGAACATTACCCCTATGGTCAAGAAAGCCAAGGCCGACCTCAAACGCTGGCAGGCTCTACCACTCAACCCTCTCGGGAGGGTGGCGTTGTTCAAAATGATGATTCTCCCCCACTTCCTATATATCATCCAGAACACCACCTTCCATCTTCCGAGTAGCTGGTTTAGGGAGATGGATGGGATGATCACGAGGTTTCTGTGGGAGAGGGAGGAGAACACGGATCGCCCTCGCCTGTTGTAGAATCCCACCTTTTGACGGAGGCACGGGTATGACCGACCTCCACCGATACTACCTAGCTACCAGACTCCTCGTCATCCACGACTGGTTCACTGGGGGTTGGTCTGACCCGGCCTACAAAACAGAACTCAAAGACCTGGACTTCCCCCAAATACAATCATATCTATACGGGACCCCAATACCCAAAACTATACCACAGACCACCGGAGCGGTCCTCGTGGCCAGGCGCACGGCCCTACGGCACACACGGTGGGATAAACGACTGACCCAGCACACACCTCTCTGGCAAGGCCTATGGTTAACGAAAGTAGCAACCCTCACGGGCTTCCGACGGTGGGATCACATAGGGATATCTCTACTGGGGGATGTTTGGGTAGGAGATCATATTAGTGCCTTCCCTGACTTACAGAAACGCTACACCCTACACACCTCTCAATTTTACAAAAATTTACAACTCCGCCATGCCCTCAATGCACACATCTCAACAGGCACGTCACTCCCTGAATTCAGCCCGCTGGAAGCCCAAGTCATGATGGGGAACCTGGGACGGGGAGGGGTGTCTCGGATATACCACACCCTGGTCAACAACGGCCCGACAACTCTTGACCCGCTCCGTACTCGCTGGGAGGGATGGCTGGGCCCCCTGGAGGAGGAGGAGGAGGACTCGCGCGATGCCCTTATGGCTCCCAAAACCACTGCGACCTCGGCCAAACTCCGTCTCATTCAGCTCTACTACTTGCACACAGCTTACCTCAACCCAGCACGACTACATAAAGCTGGCTTGCGTCCCTCCCTGGACTGCGCGCGCTGCGGCCATGCAACGGCAGATTTCTATCACATGGTGTGAACATGCCCCAATCTTACCCCGTACTGGACAGGGATAGAGTCTGAACTCACGCAGATCCTGGATTGGCGGGTCCCCCACGACCCCTTACGCCTCATCCTTGGGGTGTTGGATGGCCTGGACGGCTCTAGATCAGACAAACTATTCCTAGGGACGGCAATTGCTGTGGCCAAACGCGACATTGCAGTGGCCTGGGCGCAGGTCAAACCCCCAAGTATAGCAAAATGGCGCTGAGGGGTGGACTGGTGCGCTGCTCAAGAAGAACCCCTATTTGAGGCTCGTGGATGCCCGGCCAAATACAACAGGGTTCCCCTCCATACCTATGTAGACTGCCCTTCTGTCTAAATGGCTTGCTCGCTCAATATTCTGTCTGTATTTCGGATTACCTCTTGCGGAAATGTCTTATATCATTTTGAAATGTCTTGTGCTGATGTTTTGTTTGCTCTTAAAACCAATAAAATTGATTATCAAAAAAAAAAAATACTGAAGTTCATTAATTCCTCAGCACTATAAAGCAAGTGCGGTACTTAATGAGTCTTTAGTGATGGAATATACTTAGGGATGATACTTGCATGTTATCAACTCTAAAGTTCATCTACAATCCCCATGCACTCAGTACTAAAGGTAGGGGCTGTTATTTAATGTGTCCTTGATACTGAAATGCAAGCACTACATCTTTATGTGTGATCAGTCCTTGGTCCATGTATACTTCCCTTAACATCAGAACAGGGGCAACTCCTCCACTAGGGCGGAGGAGCGCCGCCCCACTGCTTTCTCGCAGTGCGAGAAGCAGAAACATAATACCTTCCAGGTATTACCATTTTTTTTTTTTTTTATAAATCTTTTTATTTAACAATCATCGACATGTAGCTAATCATACAGAACAATCAATATCATTATAGGTATGACGGACTAATACAATCATCATTCACAGCATACACAGTAAGGATAAATCATGGGTGAGCAGGTCATCTAATCCAATAATAATTGGGGGAGGACATATATCTCCACGATATGAGTTCCACGCACTCCAGATTCTGGACCACTTTTTAGGGCAGCCTCGAGCCCCATATACTGTCTTTTCCCGGTACATGCACCAGTCTAGGTTTGTTTCCCATGCCCCTACCCTGGGCGGTGCCGCCGCTCCCCAGGCCTGAGCAATATCCCTCTTTGCTATCATAAACCCCAGAGTGGCCCACTGTATTTGGTGTGCACCCAAGTCAGTAGGTTCCCATATATTCAGGAGACATCGACGTGCTTCCGGCCGAATAACAGTTTCAAACACAGCACTTATTACCTCGTGTACTTCCCTCCAATATGACTGGATCTGTTCGTATTCCCATATGATATGCATAAAGGAGCCTAGTTGTCCACAGCCCCTCCGACATTCCCCCCCGCTCGCTCTTCCCATCTGCACCAAACGGGGTCCCGTAATATATGTCCTATGCAGGATTTTAAGTTGCACCAGCCTAAGTCGTGCCGGGATTGCTACCACTCTGGGGGAAGATAGAGCGTCTCGCCATTCCTCAGCGTCCATTTCTATACCCTCTGCCATCCATTTATTTCGTAAAGCTAGAAGAGGGTCATCCATATTATAGATTAATTTTTTATATACTAGGGAGATGGTTTTCTCAGGGAGGAGGCCATCCAATATCCTATCCTCCAGTGGGGAGGACTCCGGAGGGGAGGAACCCTTTGGGAGGAGCGAGTGTACTGCGTGATGAACTTGGAGATAGCGAAAATGTTCAGTGTCAGGTAGCTCATGTTGGCGTTGGAGAGCCTCAAATGTTTTCACACCTCCCTTTTCCCACAGGTCTGCAATCTGAGAGATACCGATCAGATCCCATTTATCAAATCCCTTTGACTTCCATAAACTACCCAGTCGCTCAGAGTCCACAGGGGGGTTGCTAGCGTCAATTTATGTCCCCATCTGAGGGATCTATTTACTGCATGCCACACTTTTACTGAGTGCCCGGTGGGGCCTGTCAAATGAAATCGGTTCGGCTTCGAGTAAAGTGCTCTATTGTAGTTTCCTCCTGGGAGGAGCCACCTGTCCATACGAAATCCAGGGTCTTCAGGGTTACCATAGGTACCATGATTTATAGCCGCCAGGTGCGCAGCCCAATAATATTTCTTTATATCCGGGAGGCTAATGCCTCCGTCATACCAGTTTAAGGTGAGTTTGCCAAGGGCGATACGTGGTGCTCCACTCCACAATAACTCTCTCTGGAGACTTTCAATTTCTTTAAAGTATGTCATTGGGACTGGATCAAGTGAGTTTTGCAGGGCATAAAGGAAACGGGGGAGGGACATCATTTTAAAAAGGGCAGCCTTATCCAGAAGGGAGAGAGGGAGTGATTTCCAGCTGGCTATATCTCGCCTTAACCTCAATAATGGGGGAAGCAGGTTTCTGTTGTAGCGGAGTGCCTGATCTAGGGAGAGAAATATTCCTAAGTATTTGAATCCCGTGGTGCTGATCTGGATCTGGCAGTCTCGGGGTAGGGCAGGCGGCTCTAAACATATAAATGGGACTTCGTCCAGTTGATCGTGAACCCCGAATACCTGCCAAATATCGCTAATATATCTAGAACTGCGATTAGGGATTTCCTAGGGGATGCCAAGTAGAGCAATACATCATCTGCGTAGAGCGAAATACGGTCCTCCCATTCGGGAGACCAACGCAGACCTCGTATAAACGGAATCCACCGAATCCAGGCCGCAAGCGGTTTCAGTGCTAGGGCGAAAAGGAGAGGGGAAAGCGGCAAGGGCAAGGGCAAAAGTGTCTGACTTTTTATTATTAACTACAACTTGTGCCAATGGCATCGTATACAGGAGACGTACCCATTGAGTGAAACCCGGACCAAACCCCATTTTTTGGAGCACAGCCATGAGATAGGGCCATTCAAGAGTATCAAATGCCATGGTTGCGTCCAGGGACACCAGAATGGCTGGCTCCAGTATCGTTGCCGCTCTACCCAAAACCCCATGGACTCTGCGCAGGTTTAGTGCCGTGTTTCGGTGCGGTATAAAGCCGGATTGGTCTGGGTGTATAAGGTTTGTTATGATTTTAACTAAACGATTGGCCAGAACCTTAGCGAGAATATTAGGTTCAGCGTTAAGGAGTGAAATTGGCCTGTAGGAGGAACAGTCCGTTTTGGGTTTACTTTCCTTATGGATAGTCACGATGGTAGCTATCCGTTGGTCAATAGGTAGTGCCCCCCTCTCTATGCTTTCTTTAAACATGGCTTTTAAGTAAGTGGCCAATTTGTCTGGTCTAAGTTTATATAATTCGATAGGGATGCCGTTAGGGCCTAGAGCCTTCCCTGAGTTCAGTGACCTAATTGCCTGCGCTATTTCGTCCGTTGTTAAGGCGCTATCTAGTAGCTGCTGATCTGTCAAGGAGAGGGTGGGGAGTGTTATGTCTCTCAAAAATTCAGAAGAGTCTTCCTCAGTGTAGGGTGCCATGGCTGTGTATACGTCAGCAAAGTGTTGAGCAAAGCGATTTACGATTTCCTGAGGATCTGTTATACACGTGTTGTCGGTGTCCCGTAGAGTCGGGACCAGTCTGCTTGCCCATTCCTTTTTATCCAGCCAGGCTATTAATTTCCCTGCCTTGTCTCCCAGGTCGTATAGGTTGCCGAGTTTCTCTCTCCCCAAAGTTTTGGCTATTTCCATCACCAGTGCCCTGTATTCATCCTGTTTAAGACTTAGCAAGTGGAGCAATTCCGGGGTGACCATTGTTTCCAATTCCCTTTCTAGGCGATAGATCTCGTTCTCTACGTCAGATACCGCTTTTTGTTGGTCTCTCTTCTGTCCAGATATCAGGGACAAGGCCTCACCCCTAATTACTGATTTAAAAGCTTCCCAAAGTGTCTGGGAGGAGTCCACTGTGCCCTCATTTTCAGCAAAATAGTTATCCATCGCTTTGATGAGGGCCTTCCGGGTTTTGGGATTGCGGAGATGCCAGGGATTGATTGGGACAATTCTACCCACTTTGACCTGGTCTAAGAGTATGTGTACCCATACTGGTGAGTGATCGGAGATACCCCTAGCTAGATGTCCCACTTCGTGGATTTGTGAGATTTGAGGGCTAGGAACCAAAATATAGTCCAGTCTGGAAAGGCTATGATGGGCTCCAGAGTGGAAAGTATGTTGTATTTTCTCGGGGTGGTATGTACGCCAGGTATCAGCTAATCCCATGGCTTCAAGTAAGTCTGGGAGCCATCTAGTAGAGGGCCCCATTTCACGTGGGGGATTGTGGTCCAGACTACCCGCGACCACTGAATTAAAGTCGCCCCCCAGTAATAGTAACCCATCCGGCATTGAGAGAAGAATAGTGCGCAGGTCCTGGAATGTAGTAGATTGAAGGCCAGGTGGCACATAAATAGATAATAGTGTTATGGTACGCCCTCCCAAGTCCCTGTAATACCTATATAGCGGCCTCTATCGTCAGCCCATGTAGAACTCACACTAAGGGGAAATGTGTTTTTCACCATGACACCTACCCCCCTCGAGCTAGTTGTGAACCCCGCATGTGCTATTAACTTGTATCCCCATCTGCACATCGCTTTCCATGAGTGCCCTATCAAGTATGTCTCCTGGAGAAGGACGATGTCAGGGGCCTGTTTCTTAATATATTGGAGTACTATGCTACGTTTGACTTTGTCGCCAAGCCCGTTGACATTCCAACTCAGTATTCTGGCACTCTTATCCCACTGTGCATGCATTAAATCTAGTCAAAAACTTCATGGCCTCAGTCACGCCGTCAACATAGATGGTCAATGAAAAAACTGCAACAAAAAACAACAAAATCAAATCCCCGATCCAACAGCCCCCCTCCCTGCTTCCCTGCCCTCTGGGCCTTAAACTGCCCATGAATAACTAGCAGAGTGCCTGTCGCCCTAACGGTTACTAAAAGAAGAACTTTGAGGGGGTATTACGCTCCGCCTCCCTGTCCCATTTCAATAGCAGCAATGTGGTCCCCCAGATAGAGTCCCGCTCCATTGTTAATGTGACACACATGTACGTGTACCCTCACCCAGCAGTCTCGTCAAGGGTACCCCAGATACCTGTCCCAATGTGGTTGCAGTTCTGTCCAAAGCTACTGGGGTGTTCTCATGCTGCTAGGATTGTTCATTTTCTGGTCCGAGGGGAGGAATCTCTGCCACTGTCTCGGTCATTGAGGTGCTGACCTAACCGGCTCTCCAGCCAGTCCGATGCCAGCTCTGGTTGCTCGAAAAACCAGGCCCTTCCATCCGCCTCAACACGAAGTTTCGCCGGGAACAGCATTGCATATTTGAAGCCACCTTCCCGTAGTTTCTTTTTAACCTCTAAGAATGTCCGTCTCCGCTTCTGCACTCCTTGCGTAAAATCCGGGAAAAAGGATATCTCGGCGTTGTCATAGTGAAGTGGGGGGCCTTTCCGTGCATTTTGGAGGATCACGTCCCTATCCCGGAAATTAAGGACCCTTGCCGATAGCGGACGTGGGGGGGGGCTCCTGGCTTCGCGCGCCCGCCTGGGACTCGGTGAGCCCGCTCCACGACAAAGAATTTGCTGAGTCCTTTGGGTTGTAAGTGATTCAATATAAGGTCTTCCACAAAGAGATCTGGGGTTTGTCCCTCCGCTTTCTCCGGCACCCCCAAGATGCGCACGTTGTTCCGTCGAAGACATCCTTCATAATCGTCCAGTTTTAGTTCCATGAACTTGCGGGAGGATTGTAGTCCCTCACGTCACATTGTAGTTGAGTGACATCTCCAAGCAAGCTCGAAGTTGTGATCTCTACTTGCTTGACTTTTTCATTGATTTTGGAAAGGTCCGCCCTAATAAGGTTCATGTCAATCGAGAGAGAGTCCATTTTGTGCTCCATCGTGGTTTTGATACCTGATATGGCGTCCATGACGTCTTTTAAAGTCAGTTCTGGACTTTCCCCACCGGGGTCTATTGCAGACTTGCTTTTAGACTGGAGGTCTTGTAGGGCTTCTTTGGAGAGGGTATAGCGGTCCAATTTATTTGATTGGGTTGGCTTGGGTGCCTTCGCCCCTGCGGATTTAGGTTTGTCCATTGTTTTACTTTGAATGTCCAGGCCGCCACTGTGGAACTGCTGCCCTTCGCGGTGCCGGGTGGGACGCCGCGTGACGTTGGTATAGGGCCTTGTCTCAGCGGCCCAGTGAAAGGTAGAAGTGATACTAGAGGGGTTTACCCTCCCCGCAGCTTCAGATGTCAAGGTCCCAGCTTGGAAAGCACTTGGCAGCCACGGTGCTTCACCACCCCTTGCGCTGCTCGGCCCTGTGACGCAGGTAGCTTCACTGCATGGATCCTTCTCAATGCCCAGTGGAAGAGTAAACCTCTGCCTCCAGTGCTATCACCAGCACGCCATGGGTCTTAGTATGGATCTCAGGGTAGTGCCTGCAGGGGGGTGGGGCACTCAACACCCACCCGCCGTTACCAGTTCGCCGCTTCCCAGCGGGTCCGGCGGCCAGCGTGAGGACGGGGAGGGGGGGAGCGGCCCTGCTGGTGTAGATACAGATACAGTTGTTAGTGCATCCAGCCGCCCCCGCCACCACTCCTCAGGGGTTACCGTCTCAGGGCGGCAGGATCGCCATGTCGTTGCTGCACTCCGGCCTCACTCCGCCACCACCCACAGCGCCGTCGGTGTGTCGCAGTCGTCCGCGCTCACTCAGTGGGCGTCCCACTCCCGCTACGGGAGCCAGCGATGTCCGCAGCTCGCCTCGCTGGTGAGACCCAGGATATGTGGTACTTGAGGCCACACCCCCAGGGCACCTCCGCGGGTCAAGTCCGTACTTTAGTCCCCGGCTGCAGCGTTCACATAGGCCGCAGGCTAATGGGGCTCGTAACTCCGTTCTCGCTCGGTCCGGAGCTCTGGAAGTCTTAGGGGTCGGCACCGCTTGTGCTCTGGAGCATGTACCCTCACCGGGGGCCGGATCTGTGTGTCGGATATTCGATGTTAGGGAAGGAGTTGGCGGAGCTGAAGAATCAAGTGGCCATCGCGCTCCGCAGCTTGGCCACGCCCCCCCAGGTATTACCATTTTATGTTTGGTTGTGGGCGGGAGGGTGGGTGGGGCTTTTTGCAACCAGGGTAGGGGAGGAGTGGTGTGCCCACTCCTGAGTGCGCAAAGACTGTTTGGTCGGCCCTTTGGGGCCGCCCAAACCAGTCATGCGCTCTCTGCCCTTCTCCATGCAGGCTGCAATGAAAATGGCCTCTCAATAAGCTGCTGGCTGGGCGGCGTCCCGACTAATCACAACGCTGCTTGCAGCGTTGCGATTGGCCTAGGGGAGGGAGCCTGGTTGCCTGATTCCTGTTCGAGCAGGAGCAGTGAAGACGCGGGACCCGGCCAGCGGAATAGTAAGTTTCATTATTTCTTTTTAAATTATTTTTAAATTAAACCCCCGTGCAACCCCCCACCCCCCATCCACGAGCCATTCCGGCCACGACTGCATCAGAATTAAATACAGGCGTGGTCCTTTAATCTGGCATCGATTCTAAAATGAGGTTACTGTCCCTACGTGTGTGCCGTCACTACTGAAAGCCATATACAGTCCCTAGTTTGGGATTTTAATATGCAGGAGCTGTTCAGCATCAACACTTAAAATGCAGGTCTACCCCCTTGCTGTGCCATCAGCCCTGAATGTAGGTCTACTCCTTTACTATTCTATCAGACCGGAAACGCAGGAGGTGCTCCCTTGGATAGCCAAGTGCAGATGGAGTTACCCAATGTTGCATCAACACTGAAGTGCAAGTACAGTTCGTAAGTGCCAAGAGGATACCATGGCAATGAGGCAACAGATGTTATTTCCTGATTAGACAAATAGGATCTTTTGTTTTTCCCTTATTGAAGTCTTACCCCTGTCCAGAGAAAGGCCTCATTCTACAGATAAAAGAAGTACTTTTTAATCTAGAGCTGCCCTTTGACAGTCCGACACTTGGTCCCTTGGTTTTTAGTGGGAGGAGATGTAATAACGCCACTCTGTAGTGGATATCCTGCCTGTCTGCACACGCCAACAAGTAACATCTGCCTGATAGCATATTACAGAAATATTAAGAATCCCACATGCAGGAGGCATGAAAGGAGACTGAGACAGCCGACGCTTAAAACAGCATTTGTCTCCTTCTGTGACTGCTTTTTATGCACAGAGGAGAAAGATGCCTGTGGCCAGGGACAGACAACCGCCTCTACTTTCGAAAATGAAACACTGCCTTTTTTACCACCCACAAAAGCCCTTGGCGGTAAACAATTCTCGCTCACCCACCTTTCTGATGGTAGGAGAAGGAGCTTCTCTTTCCTGCATAGTATTAACAGGCAGTAGTTGCGGCTCTGAGGCTCCACGTGGTGTTTTATAAATGAGAAGGAAAATAATTTTAAAACAGAAGCATTTGTGGGCATTTAAGAAACAAAATCAGCATTTTGGATGACCGCAAATGCAAAGGTGTCAGGCTCACAAATCATACGAGGTGTCAGTGACGGAGATGGCTCTCTCATTTATGCACTGCCACTAATATCTCCTACTTCTTAGCAGCCTGAAAGCGTACTGGTGAGATGCTTGTTCTAACACCTCAGGCTCTGCACTGTTCCTGTGAAAGAACGGCCAAGGGAGCTGGAGGAGAGGCATGTAGTGCGTGTTGTTGCTATACATGCCGTGCTCCTAAGGGAAGGAAGGGCGCTGGCTGGCTCTCAGCCACGCTGATCACGTCAGGAATAGAGTCCAGGCTCACACTATCCAGCAGGAGAGGTGATGGGTAAAACATACCACTTATAGGCTAGATTGCTCCTAAGGTGACAGAACTGGCACTTCTGTGCAGGGCAGCAAGTAATAATTTTTAAAACTACAGGAACTTCTGTATTTCATTAACTACCAGCGTAGGGCAGTAACAGGACTCTGCCACTACTCGTGAGGACTGCACACGAGTCAGTGCCTTGTCAGGCCTGAAAGCGCTATACAAAATACAAGCAAATAGCGTAAAATACAATATTTTTTTTATGGAGGAGGCCCTTCCACTTCACAAAAGGCTGTATCTATTACGAGGCAGTACAAAGCACACTCTCTTACTTTTCCCTTCAGACAACTTGATAAACGCGATGCAGAAAACAGGCATCACTCAAAGGCAGTGGCGGCTGGTGACATTTGAAAGTAGTGAGGCGTAAAACAATTATCGTACTGCACTGCGGCGAGCGTAGCGAGCGAGCCCGAACCCCCGAGAAAATTTTGAAAAAAGAGTGGGCAAATGGTGCATTTTCAAGCAAATTTGAGAGGTCTACTCGCCTTGTAAAGTCCACCCCTATGAACATTTTGCCAGGGCTTAATTTGGTTCCCAGTCCCGCCCAGTATAAAGTAATACATTTGTGACATCTACCCCACAAAAGGGATCTTTCATGGATGGAAAATGCCAGTCACTCCTTTCCGTGGTACTGGCTGGAGGTGGGAATATACTTTTGTTTAGACATGGCTTAGTGCGAGCCCTGGCAGGGTTTATCAGGTGAGCCCAGGCCCTTTCAGGCACACACTGGAGCACTCTCATCAGGGTGAGCTCACCCACAGAGCCACCTGGACAAAGAGGAACAAAGCCACAACGAGGAGGGACATATACTGCGGGAGTGGGGGAGGAGGGTGACTCACCTGGACCAGCCTTGGCTGCTGAAAGGACTTCAGTCCCCAGTGCTCTGTAGCGACTGTAGAACAATATCAGACACGTTGGCGCTCTGAATCAATGGCTTCCTAGGAGCCGCCTTCTTACATAGGAGTGACGTGTGCCCACCTGCCTCTACCTGGACTTGAGTGCTGTCTGAGACTGCGGAAACATGCGTTTTATGTGTTTTCCATAGGCTGCCTCTTATACAGCAGTAGACAACCTCTGTCTCAACCAGCAGCATGAAAAGAAGTGGACGCAGGTTCCGAGCACCCAGACACCCTCTATTCTTCCATTGTCCAACTCCTGTCATTCACACAGAGCACCCCATCTTTATGGGACTACAAGCGCCACTATCAGCGAGCCAAATGTGGGCCAAAGATAGCCATGATTTGATGAGGACCTGAGATGCAGTGACTCTGTCTTACGCAGTTTTTCCATGTGACGGCTCAGACATTCTCTGACGGATCATAGGTACCCTGTGTTATACAGCTCACCAGTACCCCCACAGACTAACAGTATCCCTCTCATGCGGGATACAGCTTATGTCTGAACCTGCAGTGTGCATGTGTTATCACACTGTATGCAGTCCAACACCGGGTGTCTGGGTGTGTCCTGCATTGTAGTAAAACCTGAACATTAATAAATAATTAGACACAACCTATTGAACCTGAGCATCTACACAACAAATCCATTTAGCGCTTAACTGCATTTCAGCGCTGTGACCTGCGAGAAACATTAGAGAAGCACAAGAGTGATGAACAGATGCCCAATAAATTGCACAAAGAGACAGAGGCAGCATGCCAGAGTCGAACACGTGTGCACCAGATTTCAGAAGGATTTAATCTGCGCATACCCACTGTGTGCTCGTCGATTTATAGATGGTGCGAACAGAAGACGAGCAATTGGTTCCTCACTCTCTCTGACATGTTAGGAGTACTGTGAACAGCATCGTAAAAAACAAGAAAAAGCCTATATGTCCAGCCCAGCATAATGACGTAAGCACACATGCATGAGCACGGAATAGTGATCCCTTGGGATACAGTTAACACGATTTATGCAATGGGGGAAAAGTAAATTTGACGTCAAAAGACCTGAAGGATGTCAATAAACTGTGGAAAAGTTCATTTAATTACCTAACGCTATACAAATCGTCATACATACCGGACAAAAAAGATGAAAGCAATATTACAGCTCATGCAGTGAATTTATATTCAATAATGCATAGATTTACAAAGACAAAACAAACTTTTGGGCAGAATAAATGAAACTGACATAAGGGTGCTGCACGTGCAAGCTGTGTGGAGGTGCAGAGCTCATGTGAACCATAAGGTGCAAAAAAACCAACATGTGCAGAAAGATAACAATGCACATTTGTTATTCATAGGTGTGCTTAGTAAACTAAGTTCAGAGACGCGAGGGAGCTGCGGGCACGGGCGGGGAGGCAACGCCCCAATGGACGCTGCGGACACCCCTCAGAAGGCAACTAAGCTGTACGAGAATGGAGCGCGGCCCCCTCACCCCTCCTGCACTGACCCCAAACTCCTTCCACCAGGAACAGCGGGTGCTGCCAGTGCCAATAAACTTCCGGTGTGATTGCTGGCAACTAAATGGGATAGCCATATGTTTGCGACAAAAGATGCATAAAAAATGATTACCTAACGAATATATTTTGCATGTAAAATAGGTTTAGAAATCCAGTCTCCGCAAGTTTTTTCCTCAGTCACGTCCTGGGCCCCTGTGATGCTTAGAAGGAGGAGTTTTGCGCGGTTTGCGGGGAGAGGTACTGCTGGGGCTGGGAATGACGGCCCCCGGGGAAAGCAAGACGCAGTCTAGTCTTTCCCCGGGGGATTCGCGCCAGACAGGGAAGGCTGGAGGGGAAGGGGAGGGAGTAGGAGAGGCTATAAGGGAGCAGGAAGGGGAAACTACTTCCTCTTCCTGTTTCCTAGCGCCAGCGGGAGGGTTGAAGAAAGTTGAGGTGAGGGAAGTTAGGTAGGGACTTGGGATTTAGGCTATTCTGCAGTGCCGGTCGGCGCCCGGGATTAGTGGGGAGCAGGAGGCACATCATGACAGGAACGGATATGGAGGCAGTGCGGGAGGCCCTGCGTGTCCTCGGCCGGGCGGGGCGGGAGGACCTGCTGCGCCCGGGGGTATTGGAGGAGGCGTGGGTGGGGATGACGCGGACCCCCGGTCCGCATCGGCCGGGAGTGGCGGCGGCGGTGGCAGCATGCCGTGAGTCCCTTAAACGGACGCCACACGTGGTCGGGAAGGGGGGCCGGGAAGAGCCGGGGGAAGCGAGGGGGTGGGAGGAAAAGCCTGCCTGTTGGACGTGCGGTCGAGGTGGCCGGGAGGGGGGGGGGCCCGGGAGATTTGGAGGGACGGCCAGGGGGACTGCAGCAGGCATTGGCCAGAGGCCCAGTTGGGAGGGGGGAGGCCCACGTGGGTCAATTTGAGGCGGCAGGGAAGGAGGGGGGGTTTAGGCCGGATTTCAGTGGGGGACACAGGGGTGGGGTCTCAGGACTTGTTTGGGTCAGGGGGCACACGCAATGAGTGGGGGCTCCTGGGGAGTCACCACTGGACTTGTCGCAGTGGGGGGTTCGCCGGGGTAGGGGGTGCACCCGGGGACTCCGAGGGCAGGGGGTGGGGGGCCTCGGCTGCGCAGGCGCTGGCGGTAAAGGCGGGGGTGTAGACGGGGGCAGCCCTCGGCAGCAGGAGGGCGGAGGTGGGAGTGCATGACCTTGGAGGGAAAAATCCGGGATCAGAGGCGCGTTATCAACGACACAGAGGCGCAGTGGGCGGCTTTGTGCGAGGCCCGGGAAGCCAGGGGGAGTTGGAATGGGCGGAGGGGCCCCCACTCCCACATCAGAGGAGGAGGCTTGGGCGGAGAAACTTGGGCAGGAGGCCCCAAAAGGGGGCAAGTGGGTGTGGGCGGAGGATGATAGCCTCCCCGGACGGGGTAGGGGCGGCCGGGACGGCTTTGAGGCCCGCTGGCGCTGGGACCCTCTCAGGCTGGAGCAGCCTGGGGGACCAGCTGGCGGCAGCCGGCAGACGGGGTGGGCCGGCGGGGCGCAAAACGGCCCCAAGACGCCGGGCAGAAGCAGCAGGGGGTCCGCGGCGGCCTTCCCTCCACCGAAGGAGCGGGCATCAGCAAAGGGGGCAGGGAACGGGGAGTGGTGCATGCCAAGACTGGGAAAGGTGTGAAAAAGAGCGGTGCAAGAGTTGACGTGGATGCCTGAGGATACGGAAGCGGAGTTGATGTTGGATTATGGGGAGGACAGTGATGAGCTTGAGGAAGGTGAGTTGCGTGAGGAGGTTGAAAGGCCGGCCGGGAGGTCGGTGGGGGGGGCGGCAACGACGAAATGTGTTGATATTTTCCAGGCACCGGCGGTGGCCAGGACACAGGCCAGGACGGCCTCTGCGAAGAAGAGCGGCAACGGCAAGTCGGAGGAAGGAGCACAGACCACCTTGTCAGGTGAGGGCAAGTGGTGGGAAGCTTGGGACGAGGGGGCGGGACGGGGTAGGAAGAAGTCCTGCCGGTCGGTGGGCGTGGGGGGAGGGGTCAGTGCGGGAACCCAAGTGTTGTGGCACCCGGGACGGGTGGTCAGTCGGCCGAGTCGGGCAAAGAGGGGGAAGAAGGCGGTGGCCAGTGTCCAGACGGACAAAGAAGAGGGGAAGGACGGCAAGGGGGACGAACGACAGCATAAAAATTGCCGTACATGGGGTTGGCTATGCCGTTGGGGTCGCATCTGTCAGAAAAAATACGGGCAAGAATATGGCGACACGAATATGTGGACGTATTTAAACTGCTCCATAGGGAAATACAGGCCAAGGAGGGTTCCAAAGAGGAGGAATGGGAGCTGACTCGAGATCGCGGGTGCCGGTGACCATGGAAAATTGGACGTCGGCCTTTCTGATTTATGCTAGCATATATTGCGAAAAGCATCAAGAAAGAGCGATAGCGATGTTAAAATATATGGACATCATTAGGAAGGCGCAGATGCATTTTTGGGGGTTTGCGTGGCTCAGTTATGATGAGGAGTTTCGGGCCAGACTTGGAGCGAATCCCGACAAACCCTGGGGGAGGTGGACCAGGAACTGTGGATGCAATGGATGTCGTCCACACAGTCGTCAGCAGCAACGCACACGGCGAGCGGGCTGCCAGTGACGTATCGGACATTTCCCGACGCGTCCCGCTCAGTCTGGGGCGGGTAGTGGACAGGCCAGTGCAGGAACTGCGGGGGGAGGACAACAGAAGCCGGGTGGGAGCACCACGGAGCGTGTTGGAACTACAACAAAGGATACTGCTCCAGGTACCCGTGTAAGTTCAAACATGAGTGCTCCAAATGTGGTGGGAAACACGCCTCACCCAATGTTTTACGTTGGCAACACCATCAGAACAGTGGCGGGCCACGAAGGGACGGGGACAGCCTGGACCGAAGGGCGCCTACTCCGGTCCGAATTGAGGCCATGGGCCCGTGGCTCTCGGTATACCCAGACAGAGAGGCAGCTTTGAAGTTGCAGTGGGGATTTACGGAGGGCTTCCGGGTGGGGTATCAGGGTCCAAGGGAAAGGAGATGGGCAGACAATTTGAGATCGGCTAAGGAGTTGCCGGAGGTGGTGTCCGCAAAACTAAGAACTGAAATTGACGAAGGTAGGATTGCGGGCCCGTTTGACGACTGGCCTTTAGCAGACTTGATTATTTCTCCGCTGGGGGTGGTGCCCAAGAAAGAGCCGGGTGAGTACAGGATGATACACCACCTGTCCTGGCCGGAAGGGAGGTCCGTGAACGACTTCATCGCGGGAGGCGGACTCGAGGGTACTGTATGCTTCAGTGGACGACGCGATCCGCCTTGTACAGAGGTGTGGGCAGGGAGCGGAGCTGGCGAAATGTGATGTGAAGTCGGCGTTCGCTTACTGCCCATACACCCGGCGGATTTCGCGTTGCTGGGCATGCAGTTTGGGGGCCATCTTTGTGGACAAAGTTCTCCCCATGGGCTGTGCGATTTCGTGCGCTCTCTTTGAATTGTTCAGCACCTTCTTGCAATGGGCATTTCAAAGGAGCAGTGGGCATAAGGAGGTGTCACATTACCTGGACGATTTCCTTTTCATCGGACAGGAAAGGTCGGGTGACTGTGGGCGAGCGTTGGCGCAGTTTCAGGAGATGGCCCGGCACTTTGGGGTACCATTGGCGCCGGAGAAGACAGCTGGGCCCAGCTGTCAATTGACGTTTTTGGGCATTGAGTTGGACTCGGTGCAGTGGATAGCCCGGTTGCCGGCTGAAAAAATGGGAGACATACAGGCCTGTGTGTTGGGGGTGATGGGAGAAAGAAAGATTGACCTGAAGACGGTCCAACGACTTTTGGGGCTGTTGAATTTTGCTTGCAGGGTGGTAAGAGCGGGAGAACATTTTGCAGGCGCTCGGCATGGCCATGTCCGGGCGGTGCTACCGCATCACAGGGTGCGGATTTCCTTGGGAGTGCGAGCAGACCTGAGAATATGGCAGACTTTCCTGACCGACTTCAATGGGGTTTCGCTGGATTTCGTAGAGGACAAAACAGTGTGGCAAGTGCAGATTTTTTCAGATGCAGCGGGGGCGGCAGGCTTTGGGGTGTTCTGGGACTGGAGATGGTGCGCGGAGCGCTGGCCGGCTCACTGGATCACGCAGGGGCGGAGCATTGCGTTTCTTGAGTTCTTTCCATTGTTGGTGGCGCTAGCGGTGTGGGGCAGTGAATTCAAGAACCGTTCCGTGTTGTTCCATGTGGACAACATGACAGTGGTAGACCTGGTCAACGGGCAGAGAGCAAGGGATTTGAGGGTGTTGAGGTTGTTGAGGTATTTTATGCTACAGTGTCTGCAGTTGAATGTGGTTTTTCGGGCAAAGCATGTGCCGGGAGCGAGTAATGACATCGCGGATGCTTTGTCTCGTTCGCAGTGGAGCAGGTTTCGCCGCATGGCACCTGGAGCGGAAGTCCTCAAAACGCAGTTGCCGGACGGCATCTGGGCCTGGGGGGAATGAGAGTCTGCAGCCTAGTGGAGAAGTCGATAGCGGAGACGACGCGGCGCACTTACAGATTGGCTTGGACGGAGTTCGGGGTCCTTATGGGCTGGGCCACTGACAATGGGCGCATGTCCGTTCAAGCGATGGAACAGGGAGTGATTCGCTTTGTATTGCACTGTATTGAGAAGGGGTTGTCTCGTACGACGATTGCAGGGAAATTGGCGGGAATCTCCTTCTATTGTAAGTTGTTTTGGGGATTTGATCCGGCAAAAGATGAGATTATCAGCAGAATGCTGAAGGGATGGGGCAGGGAGAGACTGGAGGGGCTACGGGGGCGCCCGGGAAGCCGTGACTTTTGAGGTGTTGCAAGGTTTATTGGGCATGTTGCCCATTTGTTGTTACGATGTTACGGAAGTGGCTTTGTTTCGCTTTGAGCATGGTGTGGATGTTTTTGGAGCATTTCGGGTGTCAGAGTTGTTGGGGACGAAAGGTAAGGCAGGACGTCAGTATGAGGATGTGAGATTGGACGGGGGTCGGCTGGGGATATGGTTGGGCCACTCAAAAACGGATCAGGCGGGGAGGGGAAAGTGGATATGGTTGAATGAGAGTGGGTGCCAGGGTGTGTGCCCGGTAAAGGAGTGGGAGGATTTTTCGCAGGATGGGGCCGGAAAACGGGAGATCTTCCTGCATGGCTCCGGCGATAGGTTGACGGCGGCCCAGTTGCTGGCAGTTATGCGTATGGCGTTGAAGCGGATGGGGCGGGACCCGAAGGGATTTGGGACACACTCTTTCGGATTGGGGCAGCAACGGCGGCGGCACGTTTGGGGTGGTCTTGGGAGCGGATTCGACAGATTGGGAGATGGAGGTCCCGTTGCTGCGAGCGCTACGTGCGGAAGTGACAAGGGGCGCTGCGAAAAGAGGAGTAGAGTGGTATTAGTTGGGCCAGGATGGTTTTTAACACCTTTTTTCTCATCGTAGGTTGTGTGAGGGGCCTAGGGACCAAGACGGTCACCTGGATAGCCGGGCACTCTTTCGTGCATTGGGCGGCGCAATATGCAGATCGTCAGGTTTACGGCCGTAGCCTGGGACTGCGGAGCAGCCATCACGAGGTGCAATGGTGGGGAAAACGAGGAATGCGCTGGGGGCGTTCTTGCCCTGGTTGACGAAGATGGTGTCGCAGAAAGGATGTCCTGACTTGCTGGTTTTACACTTGGGGGAAAATGACTTGGTGCGATTGTCAGGCCTGGCAATCATGCAACAGATGCAACGGGACTTGGACGTAATGAAGCACCGGATGGCGGGCACCTGCTTGGTGTGGACTGAGTTTGTGCCTCGTAGAGTGTGGAGGGGAGCGGTAAAACCAGCGGCAGTGGAAAAAGCCAGGAGAAAATTGAACAGGGCAATGAGGGTTTTTTGCGACAACAGAGACATAAAAGTTATTGCTCACAAGGGGCTGCGGCTGGAGGAGCCGCTGCTATTCAGGGACGACGGGGTGCACCTTTCGAGGATGGGTAATGCATATTACATGATGGAGATGAGGGACGCGATCAGTAAGCTTTGGAATGAGTCCATTTGGTGTAGAAGGGTGTGAGGGCGAAAGGTGCATGGCGGGGGGTGGGGCAGGTAACCACCCAAAGGGGGTTCCCTGGTTGGCGGAACTTTGGAGGGGTGGGGGAGTCCTGGACGGGCCCACCCACCTCTCGGGGGGAAGAGTGATTGATGGGGCTGCGGGATGCAGGAGTGCGATGACAGGTGATGCAAAAGAGGACGTCAGGAGACAAATGAAGAAGGATTGAGAACGGAAACGGGTTGTTGTGGAACGTGAAGAGTGGAGCAAGTGAGACGAAGAAGCGGGGGAAGTTTTGTTGAGGTTATTTGTTAAATATGTATTATCGTTAAAGTTATGTTTACAGCCTGTCCTAATAAATGGCCTTTTACGCTTCACCGACAGCGTGGACTGGTTATTTGGCGCGAAGCAGGGAATGCTCCAGAGTGTGGGTTGGTTTGTCCGGAGATAAGAGAATGTGCTCCAAGTGCCGAAAGATTGGTGTATGTCTTGTTCGGAGCCAGAGTTAATGAGATGTTGAAACGGTCCATTGGGACTAAAACAGGTGGACCGTCCCGCTGCCAGCAATCCCAGGAGATTAGTGAATAACAAACAAAAAATAATGCATGACGATCATCACTAAAACGATGGCAGGAATGCTGATAAACCAAAAAAAGATATATATCCAGCAGAAACTGCGACGTTGAGACGACTAGGAGGAACCCTAAAGGCAGAGGGGGAGTGGCGAGGAGTGACCCAGGGAAGTACCAAAAACAAAACCAGGCACGTCCTCCTGCGGGACAACCAAAAGAAACCATTAGTGAAATCGCCATGGGAGGAAGGAGCAACACAAAGGAGGGACAATTGAAGTAATAGACCAATAAGAAGCCAGCATTTCTGAATCCACAGCTAACAGCAAATGGCAGTGGGTGGATTTGCAAAGCCCCACAGAGAGATATAACAGGTCAGCGCTAATGCTCGACCTAACAAGAGATCCGTTGCATGACCAGTGGGAGGAGCCGGGGAGGCGGGGCTTTAGTGGGACATGAAGAACAGGTTGTGCATTGCCCTCAGATTAACCATAGAATCTGTTTATACTTTCACAAAGCTTTCATTTTTAATCTAATGCATGGCGAGGAGAAATCAAGCAAAGCCTTTGTGTTGCTGCACGCTCCCACTGTAATAGTACTGCATGGGAGTTAACTTGAGGGGAAAAAAAGGTGGGGCATGACAAAAGCCACACCCACCAAAGCACTTCGCTGCTCGTTCCCGAGGCAATACTCCGTGGGAGTTACCTTCAGGAAAAAAGGTGGGTCATGCACCAATAATTAGCCATTTGCAGGGTACGATTTTGGAATGAGGCACACAAAAGCCAATCCACAGCATGGGAGGAGCCAGACCCCCACAAAACCTACAACAGATCGCCTGGCAGCCCAAGCGCTGTAGGCTCGACCTAAAAAGTGTCACACTTTTGAAAATCGGGACAGTTTTGAACTTGTAAAGACAAATGTACGGGTATTTTGCCGGGTATGCTGTATGAAATGCTTCTGTACTATTAGGGAAATCAGCATTAAAATCCGACCAACCTGCCCATAAAGCCGGCCCACCAACTACTAAAAACCTGGCCCATGCACTCGTCTGTCAGGCCAGCCCATCATGCACTGCCTGATTTCCCTATAGGCCAGTCGGACACTGCCCTTATCTTGTCTTGAGGCACCCAAGCCATAGAAACGTGTCTGTGTTTTCCATGTCCTAGTTACTTTGTCATCTTTCCTGGGGCCCCCAGCTCATCCCTAACTAGTAAAAATTGAGAGAACCCCAAGCTACGGGGAGGGCACAGAAGAGGCACAGAGTGACAAGGAGAGCAAGAACAGGGGGCACAAACTCATCATGAAGCTGTTAAAAGTGATTAGCAACTGAGGTGGATTCTTTTTAATAGTAAAATGTGTAGTTATGATAATTTATTAGTGTTAATTTGGCATGCCTATACTAAAAGCTCAGTATTTTATTACTGATACTACTCTCCCTTCTACTAGTGGCAACAATAAATACCTTTTATGAATAAACTGCTGCAGCATCAAGAGCCATCTCTTTAGGGATGATGATTTAGAGTTTTTCAAGCAGGTAATTTTTTCGAACCAATCTCAGAATATTCAGGGGCTTGCAGCCAGGTACCTCACAGAACCATCCCATAGCCTATTAATTACTTCCAACCCCTTCCCTTCATTCAGTGGCGGAAAGTAATCCCTATGCAATGGTAAAATTCTAAAAGTCATAAATGACAGTTACAATCAAGCAACGACTAATGAATGAGGTATGATAAATATATGAATGATACATACAAGTAGTGTCAGAGATGGGATGACCTTTTGACCATATCTCTCTACATTGAGCATATCACAACTGTGAAGCAGCTAAAGCTGCTTCAAGGTAAACATAAAAAGATGTTTTCAGACATTATGTGACATTTTGTAATTGTGGAAAATAAGGAGTTCCTTTTTCATAAAGCACAAACTCTAAGCAAACATATGTTTAGGCCACTGTAACATAGTAACAGGTATTTGATGCTAGAGATGGGACTCCACGAGTTCTCCATTGCAGTTAGTCTTTCAACTTGTGCAACTTCTTGGTTGAACATGTGATAATTCTTAACTATATAGCTTGCAGTATAGTAATACAAAGTTACACTTACTATAGTGTGCTGCTTTTCTTTTCTGCTCTGAGCTATTACGAACACCAACAGATTTCGGTTCTTCCACTGAAGTTAAAAAAGGCTTCTGTTCATATTCAGGCCTTGGTTACAATCAGAAAATGACTATTAGAATAATAAAACAGTTGGTATTTTTAGGTTTCAAACACTCATTGGAATTGGAAAGAACATGATTTACAATTGTTACAAAAGAGAATTTAGACATGCTTTAATTCAATTTTAAGATTGCAGTAAAATCATTTGGAGCACCCTATACACATAATGGAGACTAATCAAACCACGAAGCAATGCCTGTTGAATAGAAATCGATAATCTATAATAGAGAAGGCATCTAAAAACCCTCTAGGAATTTCCCCAATGCACAGCAGGAATCAGCTGAAAGTTACTTGATTTAGGTATTTATTTATTGCAGTACCGACTACGCTGCAGGCAGGGAGGCAGAACGTTGATTAGGAAATAATAAAGTAACCCAACGGGCCTTTATTTTTCTTTGCTGTCCTGTAATTAATCATGTAATGAAATAAATGTACTTCGTGCTGAAGAAAGGCTAAATGGTCATGCCACTCAAATTCTTGACCAGCTAATCATCACTTATTTTTATGTGAGGATTAATATGTGACGATTAATGTTAGAGCTGTCTCTCCAACACAATACAGGTTTAGTGATATCAAAGTGGTTGCCACACACATAAGCCATAATTGAAAGGTTGCTAAAAGCAGGAGATTTATAACTGCGGTAGAGGCTCACACAGAAGAAATTCCACCTTCCATAAATAAGTGGGAAGGGGATATTGTGCAGTGAAACTGCGTTCACAACATCCAGCATTTCACCACAAAAACTCCCCATTGTTTTCTTAAGAAATCCACATTTTAAAGTTCAAAAGGAACTACATTTTAATGACACAGCGGACAGTGTATGAATATGAGAAAAATATGTGATTGCCTTCTGCATTTCTTCTTCATAATGACTGAGGGCCTGATTTAGATCTTGGTGGACGGGTTACTCAGTCACAACGGTGACGGATATCCCGTCTGCCGAAATATAAATATTTCGGCGGATGGGACGAGATATCCTTCACGGTTGTGATGGAGCAACCCATCCACCAAGATCTAAATCAGGCCCTGAGTGTTTTGTGCAAAAAAAGAACATCTAAATGAGGCTGAAAGTGTAACAGTAAATCTACATGTATTTATTTATTTACATGTGAATTTACCTTTTGTGACTAAGCCCTTTCGTTTCTCACACATGCACTGCACTTCCAGCTCCTGACGATTACAGCACACAAAAGGAAACTAAAAATTGATTTTATACAATATACAGAAAATCACACTATTACTGAAGATGAGAATAGACAAAGGGTGCACAAACTGAAGTTTATAGAATGTAAAGTATTACTACTGTCTTGCTACAAAATGCAGTTCACAAGCCTACCGGTAGAAATCTCCACCTCTTCAATATTTTCAATGGGGAGAGCTTTACACATTTAAGTTTACTACTTGGAGCCTTATTACGATGTTGGGCAGTATCGGTATGGGAACCGCCCGACTATGGGTCCACGGTTTTGCATACCTAATTACAATGCGACCGCACATGGTGTGGTCACAAACTCCCAATTCCCTATGGGAGCTTGTGCTGCGGCCGTAAACCGGCCGTAACACAAGCTCCCATAGAGAAATGGGAGTTTGTGTGAATCCCTGCACCGTGTGGCAGGCACCATGACGGTGCAGGGATGCACAGGGGGGCACCATGGTGCCCCCTCGCACATCAACCAGAGGTCACAGGGTTAAGGGGGCCCCTCTAGGGGCCCCCAATGTCGCTCTCCGACTGGCTTTCCATATCGGAAAGCCCGACATGGAAAGCCTGAAGGAAACCGACATCGTAATCCCAACGGCGGAAAAGTCGTCCATTCGGATTACATGCCGGTCTCCGACTGGCTGACCGGCTCCTTGAGCCTGTCGGAATCCAGCTGGAATGACCGGGCAGTTTCAACCACCTGCATGGTAATGCGGCGGTTGAAACTGAAACCGCGATGGGGCTCGGAAAGCCTCCGACCTGCAGACAGAGGCTTTCCACGCCCTCATCATAATCGGGTCCTTAATAGTAAATGTGGGACTGACTGGGGAATCAGTGGTAAAATGGGGAATATCTAAATGGGAGGGGTTTAAGGAGAGGAAAGGAGGGGTTTAGGGATGAGTAAAGGGGAGTTTAGGGAGGTGAATACTAATACAAACATACACTCACAAAGGAGTAAGACTATTGCTATTCACAAACCACACTTCTAAAGTTACTAGTGTCTTAAAGATGAAAAAACAGTAGTAAATGTACTCCAGCTCAGCCTTGAAGCTTGTCTAGCACCACATAAGGCCATACACAGGAACTGCAACTCCCATAGAAATGAATAAAAGCATGAACTTAATATAACACCTGTGAGGAAATGGGGTGTATCATGTGGTGTGGTTGCGCGACCTCGCAGTTTAATACACTTTCCAACCCATTTAGGATCAGTAGGTTTTGTTTGTCAAGCTTTCAGATCAACCCTGTGTAGCTGTGGCTCTGAGCAGTAAGGCTTACATAAAGGAATACGTGTAAAGCCGTTAAACAGCACCAAAACAATCGAAGAAGAAATCAACAAGACAGCAAAGAAATCTGACACCAATTAGAAAAATAGACTATTTTTATGTATTTTAAACACCGCAATGAAAAAGATCGACCAGAGAGTTCTGGATATATAGAATTTACAAGGTATAGTAAATCAAAGCATTTAACTCAACTGCAAGCAAGCACTGGCAAATTCAACTAATTTGCCACTTAGAAACATTTCCACCCAAAAATTGGGCTAGTTTTATTACGGTCACTTAGAGTTACTTCAGGTGACAAACTCTAGTAGAGAACTAGTCGGTGGGGCCAGAAAGGTCTTCAGAATCAGTTACTTTACAGGTGAAGCAGTCTCCAGGCAGTTCCAGGTACTTTATCCCCTTTTGCAATGGATTCCTATGGAAGTGGTCCTGACGCAAGGGATGAAGAATGCTGAAGATGCTCAAGGATGCTGTACTCCTCAGTCTACAAAGGGAGTGAGGTGGTCCTGGTCTCAGGGTCGACATCCCTCAAAGTACTCTCAGTGCTGGTAAAAGTCCAGCCAAATCCTTCCCTGGGCAATAACTCAGCTTCTGGGCAACCAAGCTGCACTCCGATGACTCTCCCAGGCTCAGTGAGCTCGGGCGCAACTTTGAGTATTGGGTCCTGGTCTCTGGTGCTGCAAGACGGTGGTTGGAGGCAGTCTTAAGATTTTGAACTACCAACTTGCCCCAGGCAGATTCTCAGATATTGTGGCCATGTGCAGTGAACAGGAGGTCAGCCCACTGACCCTTGGAGTCTCTTACTTTTTGGCTGGGCCCCCGGAGATGACCTCCACATGCAGGACATAACAGGCACAGTCCCTCTTTTTTGCTGGCCACCAGTTTCAGTAGGTGCAGTCCATGCCGGTGGAGCCTCTCTCTTTGCCTATTACACGGTGCAGCAGGGCAGTTCTTCTTCAGTCCTTCTTTCAGTCCAGGTGAGATCTGAGTTCTAGGTGTCAGGGGTGCCCTATTTATGCTAAGAAAATCAGAAAATGCCATCAGGGTAGGAAGACATTGGGAGCCAATGGACTACCAGGGTCCCTCCCTCCTGATGACCACTTCCTGGAAAGTGTGGCATCTGACTAGCCCAAGATGCACTATTGTGCCCACTCCCAACATGGCAGAACCCCTCTCTTGTTGTCCATAGCTCCCTAGCCCAACACAGAGGTGTTGCTGCCAAGGGGGCTACACTTTCCTGGAAATCAAGTTTGACAACAGGTTTCCCCTCTCCTTCTCGGGTGCCAGCTAGTCTGCCTAAACAATAGGGCTGCCCTTCTCCCAAGTGTTCCCCATTTGCTTTTCAAAATCAGCTTCTGCTTTGAAGCTTGCCATTTGGACCAAAGCCTTTGTGGCTTCCTGCAGGAGGGATATAACACCTCTCTCCAGTGCAGGCCCCTATTGTCTCTTTTCCTGGGAGTCGTTAGCACGTCTCTCTGGTAGAGCAAAAAGCTGTCTCGGATTCAAGTTCCTTGTGTATCTGTTAAGGGTACAGAAGATTGAAGGCAACAAAGTGGCAACTTTGTAAAAGTTGCACACTGTAACTTGTTTCTTTAATTTAGACTTGAGAATCAAGTCAGGCGTAATGTAACATTTTGTTTGATACTTTGGAGTAGCAACTTAGGTCACAGCATTCAGGAGTTAGCACGGCTTCAGGGGTCAGCGAGTAACCTATTATTCCCCAAGGGGGCGACCAAGTCTTTTCACAGTAAAAACAACAGTTTTGTGTTTGTACTGCCAGAACATGTAAAATACATGTTCTGCATGTTTAATATACTGCACCCTGCCTTAGGGGTGACTTACATATGTTTCAGAGGGAGACTTGACTTTGCCATGGCTTTAAATGGCAAAGTTGGGGTAGCAGTTTGAAACTGCTCTTCCAGTCTGCAGTGGTGGACTGGGAGACTTGTTTGACCTTTGTCACACCCAGGGTGGCACAACTAGTGCTGCAATCCCTGGGGTGACTAACTTACAGGCCCTGGGTACCACACACTAGGGACTTTCAGGAGAGTAACTCATGCCCATATGCACATTTTAGGATCAGCGCACTGACACTGATCTGGTTAGTAGGCCTCTGTGCACTCTCAGAGTAAAAAAAAACAGCAGCATTATTTAAAAAACTTGGAGGTGACTATACAAAAAGAGGCATTTCCTCATAGCACCACATAGGAAATAATGTTTAACTATATCCATATGTATGAATTACAATTATGCAAATATTAATAATTAAATAGTTATTAGTTTATAAATTAGCAGTGAACCTATTAAAAATAAATATAATTTTTAAACTTTGATTAAAATGTAATTTACATTAATCAAACAAGTTTCATTAAATGTACTAAATATTAATTGAAATAAAATTGCTTGGTAAGGTGTTTTTATTTTATTTTGTTTAAAAATATTTCTAAAATAAATGAGTATATTTAAATTATTTATTTAGTAACCATTTGTTTTGAAAAGGTAATGTGCACTAACATTTTATTTTATTAGTTTTAGGGTAACAATAATTATTTTAGTTTATTTTATGTTTCTGTTTTACAATACAATAAATAAAATATGTTTTAAAACAATTAATAAACTGTAACCATTTTCCCCATTCTTTCTCATAGTGAGACCTCTACTGCGGTGGCAGAGATCCACACTGAAGTGGCAGAGCTCTTCACTAAGATGTCAGAGCTCTCCACCACAGTGATAGAGATCTCCACCACGGTGGTGAAGATCTCTGCCTACATGTGAAATGCTTACAGTCGTAAAAATTCTACACTTTGAATAACTTTACATTCGGGAAATGGTGAATAGCCAAAAGTAGTAAATTTACTGCAAAATGCAAGAGTAAATTTACATGTAGATTTACTCATGTAATGAATTCCCTTTGTAAATAGGCTCCAATATATCAAAGAATGATATTAACATAGGAAACATTATAACATAGAAAACGTGCAATAATTCCATCTCTTTGCATAGTCAGTTGAACATAAGTTAAAACTTGCAGCAGGAAGCTGATGGACTATAGACAGCAAAACAAACATATTTCGATTTTGGGGAACCCAGTTAGGGTGTGCACAGTTCTCGATCAAGGGTTTGATTACGATGTCGGAAGGACCGCAACGGTCGTTTGCGGTCCTTCCGACATTTGCCCCTGAAATCTGCCAGCCGCCGCCGCATTATGATGCGGCGGGCGGAGGCATCGGGCGAAGGGACCATCTGCGGCACTTCCGATGGGCTCAAGGAGCCAGTCGATGCCTCGGAACACACCATAATCCCCTAATGACGCTCTGCCGCCGGGATTATGATGGCGGTTTCCGACTCCCATTTCATGTCAGCCTTTCCAACATGAAAAGGGATGTTATAAAGTGTCTTTGGGGGCCCCTAGCAGGGCCCTCTTCCACTCTGGCCCTCTGCAATGGGGGCTGAGGGGAACCTATGGTGCCCCGCTCAACATCTCCACCGTGTGACAGGCACCGCATGGTGCCTGCTACACGGTTTTGCAAACCTCCGTTCTACAATGGAAGCATGTGCTGCAGGCCTATTCAGCCCACTGCACATGCTTCTATTGTAGAATGGATTTTTCCGGGTGGTCGCATCCAAATCAGGTGGTCGGAACCGCCGACCTAAGGTCGGGCGGTTCCAGACCGATACAGTGTCGGACGGACGTGAGTCCGCCCGACATCGTAATTAGGCCCTAAGTGTTCACAAAGAGATGCAGAAAATATCATGTAAATCAAATTACCAACAATAGGTAAGAGTCAACTTTGGGGATTTAAAGAACAAGTTACCTTTGGTAATGTTCTTCTCTAGGGTGATTCCCCTCTTGCAGGGTCTTTGCATGAAGGTTCTCACAGGTGCCAGACTGGACCCACAAATGTGTCTGCAATAGCTAGTCACCAGTAATAGGAGACAGCAAACTAGACTGCATACAAAGGCGGAAAGACAACAGAAGTGGTATCAAATAGGGCATATCAGGCAACATGAGCCCCGTTTGTTTAGCAGAGGATAGAGCTAAAATATGAGATCAGAAGGCACAAAGGGGTTGTTATAAAACCTGAAAAGCAGTCAATAAGCCCACAAAATCTTGAAGGCATCGCTGGCCTGGCATTGAACCACCTAAAGTGTTCCACTAGTTTGGCAGAGCTTTCTCACTGAACGTGCTTTTGCTGGCATGGAAGGAGCACTTTTGGTGAAAAATCATTGGAGGTTGTTCCATCACATCATGGCAGCCCATCCAGCAATAACTGTTTCTCAGAAATAAATCTCCAATGAGAAAAAGTGGTTTAGTGTGAATTTATTTCCTGGAAAACATGGCTTTTAAGATTAAGGTGCCTCCTGATATGTTGAGTTTGTGGGCTAAATATTTGGGAGAGTTCAGGTTAAAGCCGGAGAGGTTAAGAATGCAGATATGTAGGAGCATCCTACTAACAATGGTGCCATATTAATGAGGTTGATATTGGAGTGAAATGAAATTTGTATTTGTCTGCAATGAGGAGTGTCACTGGATGTAGTGCAGGGGTGTTTATTTTTCAATGAGTTCTGTTCTGGAGTTAGGCTTTTCTCTAGTAAGAATTCCAGAGATTCGGCAGAGTCTGCTTTTCAATGTTTGAATATTTGTTTTTGCATTATGTTTAGCCAGATGCCATTTAAATTTGATTTGAATTTTGCAAAGCGCGAACAAATACCAAGAGGTGTCTCGGCACTAAGAAGTAAGGAAACGTAAAGAACAGAGTTAGGATTTAGTGAAAAGCCAAGTTTTTAAACGTTTGCTGAAACTCCAGAGAGAGGAGGCAAATTTTATTTCCAAAGGAAGCTGGTTCCAGTTTTGAGGTGTACAAACCAAAATGTTCCTACCTCCCCATGAGGAGAGCTTGTAGGGAGGCACCACTAGGTTCTTGGCTGTGCTGGACCTAACGGTCCTGCTGGGAAAATGCCTTCTAATTTTTTCTCTTAAGAAGGCTGGACCTTGTCCCTGAAGTGCTTTATAGGTAATGCAGACTGCTTTGAAGAGAATCCTACGATGAACAGGAAGCCAGTGAAGCCTCACCAAAGCCTGTGAGGCGGACTGGAACCTCATGATTTTCATCAGCAATCTTGCGGCTGTATTCTGTAAAATCTGCAATTTTTTTCAGAGGAACATTGGGTAAGTTGACATAAAGACCATTGCAATAGGTCACCCTGGACATTACAAGGAAGATGACCACTGTTTTCAGTAAATTTGGAGGAAGGAATTGTGCAATTTTCCTAATCCTACATAGCACAAAGAAGGATGTGGAAATTACCTTATTACCCTGTTCTTTAAATGTGAGTTTATCATCTATCAGGATTCTCAAATTTTTCACCTTTTTCGCTGGAATTGGAAGAGACTCTATTCATCCGGCCACCAGGAAGGCTTCCAAAAGGAACTGTTATTCCCAAATGAGATGACCTCCGTTTTTGCACAGTTCAACTTAAGGCAATTCACATCCATCCAAGCACCGACCTCTCGCATGCACATCCGGTTCGACTCATTTATATCGGGTCCCTTTCTGGAAAGGGAAACGACAATTTGAGTGTTGTCCGCATATGAAACAATCGATAGACCAAATGATTTCACCAAGGCCGTCAGTGGTGTTACATAAATATTGAAGAGAGTTGGACTCACCAATGAGCCCTGGGGAACTCCACACGGTATGGAGAATGGTTTAGAAGTAAAATCGCCCATGGCTACCTTTTGGGTTCGATCAGTCAAAAAGGGTCTAAAAAGGGCCAAAACTGCCCCTTCTAAACCCAGGTCGGTGTAACAGAAGGTCATGATTGACCGCGTCAAAGGCACAGTCAGAACAAGGAGGATGAGGACAGCATTGACCCCACCATCGACTGTCACCCTGAACATTTCTGTAGCAACAATAGGAGCAGATTCCGTGCAATCCCCCCTGCGAAACCTGGATTGGGAATCATCCAGCAGCTGATTGCTATCCAGGAAGGCCGATAATTGAAGATTAATTTCCTTCTCCAATATCTTAGCTGGGAAAGGCAGCCTGGATATCATTCTTTGGATATTTGGGTCAAGAGTATTCATGTCGGGTATCTTAAGCAGCAAGAGGATTGACGCAGATTTCCAAGCTTTTGGAAAGACACTGGTCCTGAATACAACATTGAAAATGGGCATCGATTGGGAAGCCACCAGGTCAGGTATAAGTTGTAAGATGTGTGAGGGACAGGGATCATGAGGAAAGCCAGATTTGGACGAAAGGACTAATTGTCTAACTTGTTCTACTGAGAGGGAATTAAACTCAGAGAAAGATAACTTCTTACTATCCCTAAGGCAGTTGTCCTTCCTAATAGGTTGTACTGCTATGTTAGAGGTGAGTTTATTAAAAATGACTTCTACTTAATTCAGAAAAATGATGCAAGAGAGTCACAAAAGTCCGGATTAGTGCTTTCCAAACTGCTAACCGCTGAAGAAGAGAGTTTGGAAACAACTTGAAAAAGGGCTTTAGACATACAGCTGGCTGCTTCAATAGAATTAATAAAATACTCAGATTTTTCCTTCACTAAAAGCTTTGCATAATCTGCCAGCAGAGATTTGTATTTTTCTTTTTCATTGTTATCATAATTTTCCCTTCAAATCCGTTCTTGTTTCCGACAGGCTTTCCTAGCAGCCCGGAGCGTTTCGCCAAACCATGGAGATGTAGGTTTACTTCTTCTAGATATAGTCTTGTTAACTGGAGCCAACACATTGGCTGCTCCAGACAGCCATGGCGAATAGTTAGATACGATTTTATCCGGAGCATCCAACTTGGTGGGCCAAGAGGTGAGAAGGACCGAATTGAGTTCATGTGCATCAATCTGGTTCCCTGCCCAAGAATAGATTAATTTCCCAGGAACCTTTTTAAGGGCAGTACTATGATGCTGAAGGATTTCCCAACTGACTGCACTGTGATCTGACCACTTCACTGGCAGAATTGCAAAGTTGGCAAAGTAGCTACAATTGGAAAAAATACCATCTAAGGTATGGCCAGCTCGATGGGTTGGCCCCACCACTAACTGCTCCAAACCAAATCCTGACATTATGTCAAGCAGAGCAACAGTGTCATTTGCAATTCTCTAAATAAAAATTTAAGTCGACAACAAAGTAGAATTAGTTGTAAAAAAAGAGGATTCTAGAGACTGACCCAATAGCATTCAAGAAGTGGGCTTTTGGGCCTAGTCGTCTATACAGAAACAGACTGTTGTGCGACTTAGATTTAAATAGCTCAAATTTATACACCAAACCTTCAAACTCTGGGTTGGGAGCAGAAGAAAAAATATGAAATATATATCCCGATAAATTACAGCAAGCCCCCCACCTTTCCTGTCCTCTCTATCTTGCCTCTGAATCCTATAACTAGGCAGGACAAAAGCATTCTTTTCCGGTCCCGCCAACTGATCCGCCCAGGTTTCTGTCGCAAAAACAATATCCAGCTGATGAGAGTCTATTAACTTAGCCGCTTCCAAATGGTGCTTGAATAAAGACCTGGCATTAATTAAGGCACATTCGACCTTAGGGCCGGATTCGGGAAGGGTTACAAACTGACCTGAACCCAAAGGGGCAGAAACTGGTGGCCCTTCACCACTGAAACTAGCAAGCAAGGCATTTATTCACTAACAGATTAGGTGCCGAAAATCAAATCGAAAGAAAGCTTTATTCGGTTTGGGTAGCAACCATAAAAGCAAAAGTACATACACAAACATTAAAATCCAATTACAGTTTCATAAAAGTTACATAAGTATATATACAATCGGTTCAGTGCAATTATAGAAATATAAATTCAATTGGTGGATACATTAAAAAACCAATCTTTTCCTAGCATGAATTGATTTTAAAATAAATGTCGCCACATAAAAACAAATCTCGGGCTCTTTTAATGTAAACAGTAGACTCATAGCAGCGTTGATAGTTGTGACATTATATTTCTTAAACAGTGGTTTTAAATAGACGATTCTATAGTTCAAGTACAATTCACATAATAGTAAAAAGTGCATGGTGCTCTGTTTAGTGTGCTTATCACATGGACATGGGGTGACTGGGTGCTGTTTCATTTCTGGGAACGCGACTAGATGATGGACAAGACCTAGTCTCATCCTCGTTAGTACAAAACGGTCGGAGGATCTTGAAACTAGTGATAGATAACTTTGGAAACCGACAGAGTCTATATGCAGTTGATAAAGCTTATATGTAGGTTGTTTCTCCGCATTTCTCATCCTGCACTCCTTCTTATGGGACAGAAATATGTTCCTCATCTCCTGTTTGGGCAGGCCTATCACATCAGTCGGATTTCTCGAGATCGTGAGCTTAAATAGATCTCTACTAACATATGCTATGTATTTTTAACCAAGGGATCTAAAAACAATTGTCCAATCGCAAACAGTCCTTGATAATTGTTTGTGTGAATATAGTCTCCTCTTTAGACCAGATTGATCTCCAGAGCAGAAGCGGTCTCAGTGCGATCAGATCTGACAAGTATTCAAGCCCCACTTCACGATGGATTAACTCGGAGGATGCTGATGCTGGCAGGCACAATAGCTTTTTAAGAAAGAGTTTTCCTCTATTTGTAGATCTAAACTGGGGTGGTAGCCCCAAACCCCTGCACCATATAATGCGATAGAGACACATCTAGCTTTAGATATCGGTCATATCTTTAATACGGCGATCCCCTAATTTGGAATCAAACCTGAACACCCCATGTGCACTTTTAGACATCTTAACCCGGACATTGGGCCAGGTAACAAAAGGTGTCAACAGATTCCACTCTTTCCCCATCTATAAAAAAACTTTTCATTTTCTTGTTTTTTTTTCCACAGACCATTGTATATGTTTTGGCCTTATTTATCAGCAACTTCCTCCCCTTGATAAAATCTGTGAACCTGTCAATTAATCGCTGTAAGCCTAACGGTGTCCTGGATAAAAGCACCGCATCATCTGCGTAGAGCAGAACTGGTATATCCGGACCATCTGCTTGGGGGGCATCCGCCTGTATCGACTTAAGGACTGAGTCTACTTCGTTAATAAATAAGGTAAAAAGCAATGGTGCTAGGACGCAGCCTTGGCGGATGCCACGTTTAACCTTAAAATTAGGAGTGCATTCGCCCCGTTGGCCATACCGAACTCTAGTTAATAATTTTTCGTACAG